>OY998163.1:147008854-148208854 GCA_963921995.1 Oxystoma pomonae
AAAAATATTTTGGCCAAACGAGACGCTCTATTCAAACACGTTTTAAAGAACATTTAGCACACTTAAAATACGGAAGAACAGAAAAGTCAAGTGTGGCCGAGCATGCTTTTGAAAACAATCATAGATTCACATTAGATAACCTAAGACTTCTAAAAAGTGTACCAAACAAAAGACTTTTGAATGCATATGAAAGTATGGAAATCATTAAATCCAGAAATAGTTTAAATAAAGAAAGAGGACCCATCCCGTTTAGTACACTTTATTCTTTGGTTGAGGGGAGATAGGATTAAAAATCGTGATCAATCACAAATTATTAGTCTTATCTCCGCCCACTAAAGGATTTTATATAAGATAGAGCATAGATTAATTTAGTTCATTGTTTATCGTCTCCTGATGATGCTAACGTTGTTAGCGAAACGCGCGTCGAGTGCAAAAAAGTGTAGTTTTGGTTTGTGGAAAACAATCATAATTTTGTTTTAGTGCAACCAAAGGTTCCAAATTCCCAACATAATCCAAAATTTAATGTAAAAATCAGGCTTCAAATTTTTTGGAGAAACTACCACTTAAAAAGCAATTCTTGACTGAAAATTAAATTAAAATCGTAAATACTGATGGGTTTTGGGAATTTGGGTTGTTGATTTACCCTTAATTTGTTTGTAAAAACGCTAAAATGCGCCGCAGGCGAAACTTTTTGACACCAAATGCTTTCATAAAATTACATTAAAGAGACAAATTTGACACGAAATCGTAAAAATGAAAGGTGTTATAGCGCCGCAGGGGAAAAATGTTTCAATTTGTGATTTTTTAAAGATTTTTGTTAAAAATGAAAGTCCAGGCTCTTGTATTTTATTCCCTATTTATTATTATATTTATATTTCTGCTGTTATTTAATTGTTCCAATTGTAACCAGACTTCTCGGTAGGGGGGTTTTAACGAAACTACTCCCCACTCTCCGGTGCGCTACTGATTATCCCTTTGCTGAGAGCTACGCATACACTAAATCTGGAAAACATACATACATACATATACAAAAATCCAAAAAAAAATGAAAATATTTTTTTTTAATTTTACCTGCGGCGCTATAACATTATTGATTGTAAATAGGGTCGAATTATATAAAAAGAAGACTTAGGGAAAGACCGAGGGAAAGACCAGATAAAATAAATTTTTTTGAAAGTTTTTAATATGAAAAAATAAAAAGTATAATTTATAATTTTACCAACGACCACCGAATAACACTAATTTTCCGACCATATCAACACGATATCAATGGCTCATTTACGGTCCTACGATATTAATAAAGATTAAACGTAAACCACAAGATGGCGTGACAAGCGATGAAACTTTATTTTATAAGAGCACTAATAGACGCATAAAATGTGAACTATTTTTCTATATTTTTAAGACAATAAATATTTATTAAACGTAAATAAATCCAATATAATTTTAGTTTTAGTACCTAAGCAAAAACAAGTTGACATATTACGCATTTTTAAGAAAAAAAAAACCTTGTTCTTAAAAAGATATATGGAAAGTACCTTAGTGCCGTTTTGGATAGAACGTCATTGAAACTTCAGGATATGAAGGTGTTTGTTTGACTTAAGAGTGTTAGCGTTTGATATTTTTAATAATTTTTATGATCACGTTTTCACTGGTCGTAGGTAAAATATAGTAAACTAACTCGCATGTTATGGTGATTACACGCTCAGATAAATTAAGACACTCGCCCGCGGCTAACGTATTAAATTTAGGTATAAGTTTCCATGGTGACTATATTTTACTTTGACGAGTTTTGTCTGGAGGAGAGAGGTGTATATCAGAAGCCCATCATCTAAATTTTTTTCTTGGATTATGGGATAAAAATATATAGCGTCAAATAAAAGTCAAATATCATATTGGGCAATTCTTATTAGGTTTTGTTTTCAGTGCAATATAAAAAGGCATGCAAAATTTTTTCGTAGACCCCCGGTGAAAATTGGTTACACGCTTAAAAATAACTGTGAAAGCGGAGAATTGGGACAAACAAGCGTGTGCTCAATCGAGCAAAACTCAAACGAAAACCAGGTTTTGGGTTAAAAGTTATTTATAAAAAACAGGTGTAGATGCAAAGTTTCTATGTCGTTTGGAAAAGTTTGTCAAGTTTATGCGAAATGTAAAGATTATAGTAGATTATTTTATTAGAAAGTAAATTGACAAAGACAAGCGTTGACCGGGCAACTACAGTCAAGTCGCCGACTTCTTAAATACGTCGTCGCAACGTTAAAATGCTGCTTGGATGGATATTTATAAAATACCAATTATTCCAAGATAATAAAAAATACTTATACAAAAGAATATCTTATGTAAGATATATGTTACGCAATGAAACTCCTTATAGCAACGTTATTAAAACGTTACTGAAAAGTATAGTATAAGGTTACCTAATTCAAACTCCTTAGCAACGTTTATTGTAAGGTAAATGAAATGTTATTTAGATTGAGAAACGTAGGCGCAGCTTTTTAAAGTTTTAAGAAATATATAACACGCTTTATTAACCTTTGTAAGATAAAATCAACACGTTTTGCTGTCTACTTTCCGAAAGAGGTGCCTAAGTGCGTTTGCGCTCTTGGCTTATTTGTCAGATTAATCCGCTGGCAAAAAACTAGTCCTTTACGGCGTAGATGCCAGCATAACCTGGCTTCGGAAAAGCCGTATAAACGAAGTGATATACGCAGTTGTACTTTAATTTGCAATTCAGAATTAACAATTAATTCACCACACCCCATTTGCTGTAAAGTGGCCAAATCTTAACAGGATGTTACATTGTCACAACGTAAATACATATATACGCAATGCCTAATGGACCCAAATGTATTGCAGGCTTTAAGATGTACGTGCTCAGGCTTTTGTCTTGGCGTGAAAGCCTACGATCGTTAACATGAGCCTACCAGATTTTTTTTGTCAAAAAACGGGATCAAAAAAATATCACAATATCATATTTTTATTTATTTTAATTCTTTATTTAATATATTTATATTTTATTTTTATTTATTTGTTTTTATTTCTTTATTAATTTATTTCTATTTTTATTTTTTTTTAAAATAAGCTCCAAACGGGAAAATTTATAGATACGTAAGCCATTTATTTATTATCCTTGGTTTGTTATATGTCATTACCCCTCCACTAAAATACTAATAACCATTAAATTCGCCATATTGTCTATAAAAATTGTCTTTTTATGATCACCTGACAGAATAAATATTTGACAGATTGTCAAACCCTGTCAAAATAATAATAAATAAATTATAAACTTGAAGTTTTTGGAAAAGCCAATACCATCTTTTTGCTCTGTTGTAGATTTTTTTACGGTCTTCGATTCGATATTGTCAACAAAACAAACCTCTATGGTCGTACATTTTTTATTCGCAATTTTGACAAGGTTTGACAGGTGTCAAAAGTAATGATATTTTTGAGTTTATCGAGCTCTAGTTCGAATCCACAGTCATAAATATGCGTCAACCCACCAGTGGTTTTTCCCATGACAATAAATGACAGTTAAAACAACTGTCACGTTACTTACGGTTTCCAATTTAATATTTTCAACAAAGTAAAAAGGAGGTATTCACTTTTCCAAAAACTTAAAATTCATTAATTATTTTTCCGCCATTTTGACAGAATTTGACAGATGTCAAAATAAATATCGTTTTTAAGTTCAGCGTTGTCATTTTAGTGGGAATTTCTGTTTTGTTATACCGGTCATATCATATCACAACAGTCATCATAAGCATTATAATAATATGCTGATCCCAAACTTTGGCAGCTATTATTGGCTCACCCTGTGGGACAAAGGATCTGTGAAAGGTGCTACCGGAAGCAGGCAGATAACTATAGTGAAAAATTTTCTGCTTATGACGTCAGAAGTGCGAAAAGAGAATTCAGAAGTTGAGCGCGATCCTCAAAAAAGGGGCAAAAACGGGACCTCCACAAAAAAACGGGACATTTGCCAGTCCCGATAAACTTCTTGGGGACACGGACATAGCTGTCAAAAACAGGACTTTTCCATTAAAAACAGGACTTTCCCATTAAAAACAGGACGTCTGGTGACTAAGTTAACGTTGTTACAGACTTTTCCCTAACATTGTTTGTTCACCGACATTGTTTCAATTGTTTGTGATCTCGCAAACCATTTCGTAGAATACACACTTCATATAACGATTGCACCTTCACAGGTATTTTTCTGAATCAGGTATTGTAGTGCCGGTCACTAATTAAACTATTTTTTAATAAAAATTAGCAAATAGAAATAAATCAGCAAATCAACTTTTTTAAATAATTTAGAAAGGAGATATTTATCCCATGCCAAAAAAACTGCATAAAATCTCATATAAAACAAACCTGACTTTTATCAGTTTTTATAAGGTTAATAAGCTTTTGTGAAGTAAACTTTTAGGCTTATTAAAGATTTTATGCGGTTTCATGTATTTGCTTTTTATCTGATTCTATAATCTGACAGACTTATACTTTTAAATATGTAAATTATTTTATAGTCCAAATATTTTATTTACAAATATTTTAGGTTTATGAAATAACCGGTTTCTAAGAGATTTTTTAATCAAACGCTCATTAAACTTAACAGCTCTCTATGAATACATCCTTGTTTTTTTATAACGTATTATGGGTTTCTATAAGCAAATTTTTATGATACTTGGGAGATTTGATGATCATCCAGACTAACAAGATTTTAAAGGTTCCTATAGGCATCTTTTGTCATGCATAGTTTCATAACGGGTTGGTAAAAACATAAGTAACCAGGCTCATAATATTTTATATTCTTCTATAATAAATTAACAATTTTTTTATAATCTTACTTAATACATGACTAAGGCCTTTAAAACAATCAAATCTTATAAAAACTCCGTTTTCTTCGACCACCTAAAAACTACTTAAAAATGCTGTACTTAGTATACTTACTTACTTATTTACATATACCGTCGTAAATACTTCCACAAAAAAATATTTTTTTTTTTTGACTCATGAAGTATTATAAAATATTATAAACAAAGCTCCACAGAAACTTATCATAGTAATAAGATCTTACCCTCTATAGCCAACATGCCCTTTGAAACAAACATTAAGTCATTAAAAAATTTTTTGTAAATACTTTTACAAAAAAAACTTTTGGGCTTATGAAATCTTGTAGGTTTTTAAAAGAAATGCCTCAAACAATCTCACAGAAACTTATCAAAGTAACATCTCTTCCACAGCTTTTGGCGACAAATAAGTATTTATACGAGAATAATTTTCTATTAGACAAGTAGAGCCTGTGCAAGTCAAAGGGTTTGTGTGTATAATGGGTTATGTCGTCATAGTTTATAGTTTAGGTTAAGTTAGAGCTTAATTTGCCTGTATTAATCCATGTGATATTACTTCTTCTACCGTTACTACTACTACTACCACTATTAAAGTTGTACCTTTTTTTTATTTTAGAATGTTGCCGGTATAACCTATAGAAATTGCCAAAAATCATAAAACTGTGATAAATAAGGCAAGGGCATCATTACGCCGTTTGACGTGGAACAATAAAACTTGCAAGTATATTTGCCAAAAGTTATTACAATTATTTAAAAATATTTTTTTAAATCAATGTTGCATAAAGAAAATTTTGAACAGATTTTCTAACTTCAAATATATTTTGCAGCTTTTTCCCTATCCTTTTGCAGCTAAAATATTTAAGAAATGGAGAATGAAAAACATATAATAAGAAAAAAGTGACTTTAAACACATTGAGTGTGGAGTAACTAGATTTATTACCATAATGTCACAGTACTTATAAATTTTTCATACAAATCAGCTGGTACTTCAATTACGCATGACTCTGGGCAAACTTATTTCTTGCACCTTGTACGCAATTCTCGTGTTATTGCTTTATGTCTAACGGCCTTGTTGTAGCTTTGTTTGATCTCAACACCATCACTTCAGTGTTATTAAGCGACCTTAGTTAAGTATTCAGATAGGACAAAACAGGAAGTCAAGGCCAACGGGTTGAAACTTCGGCAGTAAACTTGCATTATTAAAGCGACCCATTTGCGTCTTATAATTACTACGTTTATACGCACTTAAAACGGCTTTTATATAAGGACGGTTTTAAATAAAATTACTAAAAAAGAAAACAAATAAAACACATACCAGCTAAAAGTCCGCCACGTGTAATATCACAAAATACGAATTACCAAAGGCATTAACCTACGCTTTGTGATCACTTGTATATTTTTTAATGTGCCTCCAGAGGCTAAAACTGTTTCTCTTAAAAAAGTAGCTCAAAATGTTTCTTGTACCAAAAAAATGCCAGAAAATAGTATTTTTTTATAAAAAAAGATCAGCTTAAACTTTTTACTCTCAAATATTTTTGCACGCTATCCATGAAATAATTATATAACAAGTAAATAAAGCAGGCTTGCTATTATTACCAAGTCCTATCGAGCAATGCGTGACAGCTCCAGCTGATCATATGCTTTCGTATGCAGGGGCGGTGGTAAAGTTAAGACTCCCTTCGATAGTGATAAGGATACGAATGCTGATAAAACTGAAAATTAACTTTAAGTGTCTATTAGCGTTTTTAGAATGTTTATACTATCCCTAAAATAGGTTTTAAAGGGATAAACCACATTTTTAAGGCAATAGTTTCTTCCGAGATTTTAAGTAAAAAAAGTACATCTGGCAACGCCTTGTTCTTTAATTTTTTAATCTTTTGCCAGAGCGCACAGGGAAAACTAAACATCAGAATTAGCTGAAATTTTGCAGGGCTGATCATTTATTTTTTCTTTAAAATAAAAGCTCTGGTGCTGTCATCTTTTGGGATAAGCCTCAAAAGTGTTGGTCGATAGATCGCAGAATTTATACGATTCCATGTTAACCGCAGGTGTTTTGTCAACAAACTTTAAATCGAGCCGCAGTGGGACAGAAGAGTATTTTTACGTTTTCTGATAGAAAACTATTCGAGGTTATGTTTATCTTTCAAAAATGTGTTTTCAAAAACATTGTTCTAAAACAAATATGAAGCCACTCCGCGTGTGCGGTCGCCCTCCGAAAAAGGCCTAGCACTGCGCGGGCATTACCCCGAGTCTATCAAAGAACCAAGGGAACTTTTCTGGCTCGCTGGGATTACTAGGAATTCGCATAGACACATTCACACCCACATAATTTTGTTTTTATTTTGAATCAACCATTTCTTTAAAAATTTAAATTATTGCTGCATAGTTATGTAGAAGTGTATTAGTGAAATCTTGAAGTGTAAAGGATAGATTTTAGAACCTCAGTTTCAAAAACACACGGATACTTGAGTACTAACAAAACAGATCAGTAAAGCTCCATTTAGAGGTTGGAAAGACTCTTGCTAGTCGTTGACGCCACTGTCTGTCTTTTATTTTAATATTTTACTTGGTTTTTTAGCGGCTTAGGACGCGAAAAGTCAAAATAAGTAACCTAATCCCAAATTTTTGACCCGGTGCTAAAAAATCTCTGGCGTCCCACTGTGGATAAACATAAATGGAATGGAAAACAAATTCAATGACGTAAAATTTTGCAAAAAAATCAGGTCGACATAGTTAAATTGATTTTCCGTACAGTGTTACTAAAAAAAAATCCCCAAATTCTCACTACGACCTTAAATCACTTTAAAATAAAACCGATTTAATGCTTAAAACGGTTTTAGTGATGTTTATGCGACAAAATATTAAAACTGGTCTCATAAAAAAAGTACTTTAAGAGGCCTGTATAAACAAAATAAATGAAATTACGTCATAAGTTAACGCTGCCAGAGGCTAAATAAAGCATACAACATGAGCTTCCTCTTAAGTCAGTTTTTGTTACATATTTTTAGCTCAAATAGCTTTCTGTAGTTATTTTTTTCACAACGTTTCGAATGCTTATGTATCTGCAATCGTCATCAGGTATTATGAAGAATTTTATACATGTTTCGAGATAAAATTTGAGCATTAAATTAACAAGTTGTAATTGTTTATTTAAACAAATCTAGAGCAATTATTTAAAAAAAAAACCCTGTTGCGGGAGGGTTTTTATCATCCGAGTACTTTTTGTTTACAAATTTCTTTAGAAGAATGCAAGAATTAATAAAAAAATAACGTTAGGATAAATATTAAGCACGCTGTATTTTTATTTTAAATAAGGCAGTAACTAAAAAATAGCCACTTTCCGGAATTGTGACGGGTGATATTTTCTGTCGTTTCTGAAAAATCGCGACCATAATCTCAATTCTCTACTAAAAATAGTATATTATACACCAAGTGACTAAAGTGTTACTTTTCATCCCGAGGCGAAAAGTTTGTACCCCCACCGAAGGTACTTCTGTATTATTTTTTACAAACAAATATTACAAAAAAAATCAAGAAAATTGACTCTATCAAAAACAAAATGTCAAAATAATGTCAGGTGGTTAACAATTTGAATTATATTCGAAAAGTGTGCGAAAGATTTGATTGCCAAGGTATTTGTGGTGTAACATTGTTTTTAATAAAAACAAAATTAAAAGAATACATTTGTTTATATCACTTTTTCCTTTAGCCCCTCAGGGACCAAAGTAGCACTTTAGTCCTTGAAACGAGGGGCGAAAGTAACTACTTTTGACCCTGAAGTGCGAAAACATTATTTTACGTCAAAATACATTGCTGTCGAAGGAGTGCAATAATCAGTAAAAAAACAAATAATTTGCCTGTTTACAACGTCATTATACAACGGAATCAAACAAATACGCCTGAAAATGCAATATCGTATGTGTTTACCCTTGCCCATTGATTTGGAACGTTCTAGGAACTTATGAGCAAATATTTGTCGACTGTTGTTTTCTAAAACATCATCAAGAACGAAAAGGACGTTTTATTATTTTCAAGTTTAGTGGAAATAAAAGTGGGTTTCAGAGCAATATACAAAAAATATACGTAGGTGTATGACGTCTGTGTTTTTTTTTCATGAAAAACAAACAAGAGATCTGAAATAACTTTGCTCCACAAGTTAAGGAAATTTCTTAATGTAGATGAATGCATAGCTAGCATATGAGTTTACATAAATACAGCATGGTGGCCACTAAGAAAAAACTAATTTTGTTATGATTTCATGACAATTTTTGAAAAATTTCATGACATTGTAATAATATTTTAATATGAGCGTGCGTAAAGTATCATTTTCCGCACTTGCTAGGTAAATAACTCTTACGAACCATCCAGAAAGTGGATGTAAATCGATATTAAAATGATAAATATATTTGAAAAATTGAATTTTAAGTAGGTAGCTATAATTGTGCGAAATAATAAATCCACCTTATTTTCGCATTTGCTCATTTATCATTAAAATTAAAACGTTTACTAATACAGATACATGAAGCGAAATCTACTTTGAAAATTTAACGGTTAAGAGGTTTTTTCCAGTTTAATTTTTTTTTTCGTAAGCTGCGTTCGTAGATGCTCAATTCTACATCCATTCTGAATATTTTCTTACAAAGCTTGCAGCAAGCAGAAAAAAAACAGTCCTTCATTTCTTCAAGTAGCCAAGAATTATTATTAAACAAAACAAAATCTTTTACAAGGTTATAATAGGGGTTATTTTCTCACAAGTACGCACACATCTTTTTGGTGCAGTAAAAAAGGCAACCAAAATCGAGCCTATCTATTGGCTAATATTAAGGCCGCAAAAATGGCATAGATTTGACAACAGTGCTTTGCTATATTTTTGAAAGATCAACAATAGGTGGCATCACTAATGAAATTTCGAGTGAGATCGTGCAGTGTTCAGAACACGGTGCGAACACCATATGTAAGGCTAGCCTTCCATTAGTGAAGGTGCCAATAGTTCTGTCACTGTTTCACTCACTGACAGGCAACGTCAAATTTCAAAATCCGCGCGGAAGAAAAGCTTATGAAAGTCCAGCCTTAGAAAAGTGGCCGGTGGCTCCCTTAGTTTCCCTGGGTCTACCAAATTACGTGACCTTGGCGTTTCAGAATTCCAGCAGAATCTCGCTTATACAGAAAAAAACCATAACTTTCTTGTTATCAGATACCAAAGGATTTTTCAAAATCTGGTATATTTTTTTCAACAAATTCAAAAATCCAAAAATTGTTGTCACAGATTTCTGTATTATCGACGTGGCTAAAAAAAAGCCAGGTAAGATTTGTCACTATTGTTAGCCGTGTTTATTTTATTTCGGGAATGAGATAGTCCAGAAATACGGATATATATACAATATAGATACGGTCGTGATGAATTTAAACATAAACATTCCTGCCAAATTTCAACAGATTCCGTTTTCTCGTTTCCGATATTCTGCCCGGTACAGATTGGCCCGAAAACAGCAAAGCAGTTTTGTCAATTCTATGCTGTTTTTGTCGCCTTAAAAAGCACGAATAAACTCTTGTTATGTCCTTTAAATCAAGAGTTGCCTATATATTCCTGCGCTTATTTATCAGCGTGGATTGTGTAAGGAGTTGCCTAACTGTCCCATACGAAAACGTATAGTTGGAATATCAAAAGTTTGTTTACACCAAACTTAGAATACTCAGGTTTTTGTGAAAATTTTATGAATTCACAAGATTTTATGGCAAGGGACCACCCTGACACAGTTTGGCTTCCAATTTTCTCAAAATAAATTAAAAATAGCGTTGATGCTCGTTGTGTTTCTGTAATGTATTTGTCTTAAAATCAGCAAAAATATAATTTTATACTTCATATTTTAAAAAACAAAATATTAAACTTTATTTTTGAAATCACTTTAAATGCTGTATTTTTATAAGTTAATCTAAAATTAAAAAAACTCAAACAAATATATGTTTTGATTTTGAATTTTATTATACTCATCCAATTTGGCTACTTTCGACGCACCAAACTGTCAAATGTCAATTTTTTGAAATATTTTATCAGTCAAAGTCAGTCAGTTGTATGACAGCAGACAGTTTCAGAAAATGTAATGGTAGAGCCATGATGAGGCTTAAAATAATTTTCTTAAATACCTGTTAAATTATTTTTAGATGTTCTAAAATACACTTATAGTATAGGATACACCTAATATATCACTTTTTTCTCTAACGGTTTTGAAATAAAATGGGAAAATCAGTTCCATAAGACCAATTCGGATACTCGGTGATTCTTTGTCTAAATCATTGCTCTTATGTAAAGGTTCTTGTCATTTTATTTAAAAACCGTTAGAGAAAAAGGTAACACAATAGGTATTTTTGGAAACAGAATGAAAAGCTCTATACAAATTTCAGAAAATATAGAGGATATCTCTTTTAAAAAAAGGATTGGTTCCACCCTAGCTCCGCCCCAAAGATACTTTTTTTTAAACCATTTAATTGTGTGAAATTTTACTTATCTGTCTCTTTCGGTTCTGGAGATATATATATATCCTTGATTTACTTTTTTTTTATTTAGATAATAAAAAAAATGTTTCCTGTACGTTTTTCTAAGTTTTACCAAACTGAATTTCACATAGATAGCTATAGTAAACGTCTGTATGGGTAAGTAAAAATATATTGAAATAAATTAAAAGTATAAAATTTCATAAAAAATAAACCAAATTAGCAAAGATAAAATAATACATAAATAAAAACTAAATAAAATTGAAAAAAATTGTAAAATATTTTTTTTATTTATAGAGAGTGTAAATATATGATGATGTTAATTCAGAGACTTATAGTGATGTTTTTTAGGCTATAAAAAGTAAATATAAACAAATGATACAAATATGAAATGCTTTTAGAGAACCATAGATGGAAAAGAGGTTTTTAAACATAGTCAGTTATATAGAGATTGTCTTTAAGTTCACTGATGTAACTCTTAGATCAATATAATTACGTTCGTATATGAATTCAGTTGTTAATCTTTTAACTAGATACCTTCCCAAATACTTTATTCTCTACAGGTCAGTGTTTTAAAATGGCGTATTGACTATGTAAGTATAACAAAATTTACTGATAGTTTCTTGAAAAGGGTTGGGTTGAGTTTAACCTTGTGGGATGTCTGCTGGACTCTTAAACTTTCTTTTATAAAGCGCATAATCTATTATGCATTAATTCTCCTTAGTTCTACAAGATAATGTTTAAACGTGATCTTCGAAATTAATATTATGTAAACGAAAGTTCTGTTTTAAATGTTTTGGCAAACCGTTTGCTGATTCTAACAATATTGTTATCGTTAAGAGAAATATACAGAACTCCTTAAAGTTCAAAAGTTTCCTGAGCAAAATTTTACACAAGCTCATTAATAAATCAGTATTTTTAACGTTCTCAGCATAATGAAACTAACAAAGACGAGACTTATTTGATCACTTTATTCGTTTCGTTAAATGAAACAAGCGTAGGTGTGTAAACCAAGACCGAGATTTTTTGAAAATAATATATTATTTATAACTCTGATGTGATACTTGTTTAGCTTTTAGTGTTTTTGACAATCCTTGGCACCGCTCTAATAAATTAGCTCATACGATACAATAAAAATAAACTAAATGATAAATAACAAAAAAAAATAGATTTTTTAAGCATTGTAAAATATAATCTATTAATTAAATCTTTTTAGCGATAATCGGTTCCAACATTCAGAGAAATGTTCAAATCAAGGCACAGATATTTAGCAGAAGTATACAATACGTAATATGCTTGGATAAAAATTGAAAAGGGAGGGCTGCTACCGGATCTAATGCCCGCAACAGTAAACAGAAAAAAGCTATACAACACTATACTCCCAGATAGGAAGGACTGGTCGTCAAACAGAATAAGTTTCTCAAGTGAAGATAGCTGCTGGTACACTGACGGATCCAAAATGCCTTCAGGCGTTGGATCTGGAGCTTTTTGTAGCCGGAAAAATGTCAGGATTATACATAGTCTTGGACAGATGGCTACACGATGGATGATAGATCATAACTGGCGCGACAGATCAATAAAGATACTCTTCAACAGTCAAGCGACCCTAAAGGCTTTTGAATCCTGCGGGTGCTGATCGAGAACCGTTAGGAGCTGCCAGGACACACTAAATACCTTTGGGCGGATAAATTCTGTGTCGCTGGTATGAATTCCAGGACATTCTGGGCATCGGGGCAACGAGACTGAAACTGAATGGAGAGTTAGTTCCAGCAATACTGGAGAGAATTGCCAACACTGGCACATACCAAGGAGTTCATTACAGAACCCTGCAGGAAGAGGACCGGGAAACTCATTGAGCTCACCAGGCAGGCGATCGGGACAATGATTGATCTATATACCGAACTATGTAGGCTGAAAGTACCATTGCACAGAAGGGGTCTAAGTTTCATATAGTTTTGATAAAGACACACCAAAGGTAGCATAAAAAAATATTGACAGACGTCTAGGTGGGTGAGGCCCTGAAATTTGAAAAAAATAATAGCTATATTTGCTCATTTTATCCCATCTGCAATTTATATTAAAACAATATACTTACTTCAGGATTTTAAAATAATCAAACGGTACCCGCCTGTTTCGGGGCGTTTACGAATAGTATATTTTTCCAAATATTTATGCAAGTTAGTCATTTCATCTCTTTTATAATTAGTTCTATTATGTTAAGGTCCTCACCGAGATAACAAAAAAATATGGCACGCCTCGAAATGGGGACTTTTTTTACAGATAGGTCCTAAAACTTGCAAAAAATAATTGCTATATGAACTCATTTAATCTCTTTTCTGATTACTGTCTACAAGTCTGACATTGGTTTCCTAAAGCGGTCCAACGTCGGCGATTGACGGAGGTCCGTCGGTGGTATCTTAAAGCGGCCCGACATTGGCAAACTACAAATTTTCGATAATGCAGGTGCCTAAGCAGTTGGGCTAGTTTAAGTGGCAGAAGAGGTGATTCTTGTAGGGAATTACCACCATCTTGTCAAGTCCGCTTTTTAGTTTGGAAATATATTTGCTTATTATATATATAATATTATCTTCCACTGTACAGGGAACATAGTGACATTAGCACCATTTCTACATACTAGGAAGAAACTATAAAGCAGTTTAAAAATTTTAAGCTGACGTAATCGGACCATCGTCGGTTGCCGATTCTCGACCAATCAAACAAAGTTCCAATCGGGCCATCATCGGCTCTAAAGCAGATAAAGTGGTCGACGGCACTTAAAGCAGATAAGGTTTGCGTTGGCATAATGTCGACTACAATAAATCGGGCCATCGTCAGTTGCCGATTCTCGTCTGATTAAACAAAATTCCAATCGGACCGTCGTCGGCCCTAAAGCAGATAAAGTAGGCGTCGATATAAAGTCGACTATAGTAAATCGGGCCATCGACAGTTGCCGATTTTCGACCGATTTCTTGGATTCCAATCGAACTATTGTCGGTTCTTAAGTGGTATCGGCATAAAGTCGACTGTAGTAATGTGGAACTCCGTCAGTTGCCGATAATTGACCGAAAACTGAAAATCGCAATCTGACCAACATCGGGCCAGAGTGTAATCGCCGATGCCGACACACTACCGACGTTGTCGACATTGGTCCGATTCAATGTCGATGATTTGTGTTTCTCTTTTCTTGTTAGTGTTATTATGTTAGGGGCCACACAAAGATAACAAAAAAAAATATTACACACCTCTGGGTGGCAGCGTTTTTTTACAGGCAGGCCCAAAAACCATGCATAACTAACTATATAAAGTAATTTCTTCTGATTAGAGCTATTATATTAAGGTCCCATAAAGATAACAAAAAAATAATGCACACCTCAAGGTAGGGGCTTTTTTATAGGGAGGTAATAATTCATGACTAAAAATTGCTTTTTTGGTGATAGTTTTTTACGTTAATCCAGCAAAAACCCAAATCCACCAACCAACCCCTTCAAACGCATTGGGTACTTTACAATATGATGTTGTATCTCCCTGCAAAAAACGCTCCAGAGGTGTCCAATATTTTTTTTTGTTATCTTGGTGTGGCCCTTAACATAATAGCAAGAGAGATGAAATGAGTTCATATAGCAATTATTTTTTGCAAGTTTTGGGGTCTCCCTGTAAAAAAGCCACCCCCCATACAGGCGTATACTATTTTTTTTACCCTTAACATAATAGCACTAATCAGAAAACAGATGAAATGGCATATATAAATTATTTTTTGCAAGTTTTGAGGACTCTGTAACAAAGGCCCCCACCTAGAGAAGTGCTATAATTTTTTTTTATCTTGATGTGGCCCTTAACATATTAGCACTAATCAGAAAAGAGATGAAATGACTTCATAAACCTATTATTTTTTGCAAGTTTTAGGATCTCCCTGTAAAAAAAGCCCTACCACCTGAGCATCACAATATTTTTACTTAATTCGTATGGATGTAATATTCTGTAGCAACAAACAATCTAGCTAGTGGGCTCAATGGACAGTGCCACACTGGCACACTCTCAAAGGAATCATCATCATCACATAAATGTGAAAATTTACGAAAGCGTAGAAGGGCCACAAAGCAATTTTTATTTTAATTCCGACTTTGAACTCGGAATTTCGACTTATAACTCGGAATTCCGACTTTAAACTCAGAATTCTGACATTTAACCTGGAATTCCGACTTAGAACTCAGAATTCCGACTTTAAACTCGGAATTCCGACGAATTCCGACTTTAAACTCGGAATTACGACTTACAACTCGGAATTCCGACTTTGAACTCGGAATTCCGACTTTAAACTCTGAATTCCTACTTAGAACTAGGAATTACGACTTAAAACTCGAAATTCCGACATATTATATTGTTGTAAGTATCACCGTTTAAGAATAAAAAAAACACTTTTGGACCCCCCTCAATTTTTTTGGGGTGTTTAAGGTCAAATTCTGAGTTATAACTCAGAATTCCGACTTTAGACTCGGAATTACGACTTTAAATTCGGAATTCCGACTTTAAACTCGGAATTCCGACTTTAAACTAGGAATTCCGACTTTAAAGTCAGAATTATGAGTTATAACTCGGAATTTGACCTTAAACACCCCAAAAAAATACAGGGGGGTCCAAAAGTGTTTTTTTTTTGTTCTTAAACGGTAATACTTACAACAAAAACGATGAAAATCTTTTCAATGGGGAAAAATACACTTTTTTTCTTACTCCTTATTTACCGAGATAATTGTTTTTCATAACCCGTGAAATATAGGTTATTTCGAAAAAATGACAGGCCAGTGTTATGAAAGTTAGAGTTTTAAATAATAATATTTTTTATAATATCTTCATAACCTATTATTCTGTATGTTTTTAAATTTTTAATCTTTTGAGTGCCCACCTTTCCTGGAAAACTTTCAGTGGAGGGGGAGGGTAAATAAAAATCATATTTATTATCAGACATAGTCGTAGATTGCCCGAATCGTATTTACAATTCCAGTCCTCATTATAATAAAAATGTATTTTATAAAGTTTATAAGGGGAGGGGGGATAATTTTTTTATGTCTGTTTTTAAACTGGCGACCAACCAACCAATTTTTCTTGAGAAAGATCAAAAACACTCCCAAAAAAAAGTTCGAAAATTCGATATTTTCCAAACGAGTGGCGTTGAAAGAAAAGGATTAAAGTAATGGGGCTAGTCGCGCACCAAAAAAAAATCGGGGGGGGATGAGCGTAATTTTTCAAATAAAAACGGTTGAGTTAATCGAAAGTATACCATATAGACGGTTGCCAAAGATCTGATGGAGCCCATGGGTGTCCTTGTGGCCCCCCACCATTTTTTTTTAAATATTTTCGAAACCAAAACAGATCCAGATTGAAGACCCAAATTCGGGCAATCTAGGTTATTAGTCGATTAAACAAAAAAGACCTTCTCCTGCCAGTTTTTTTACAGAAGGTACGTAATGGATTCAGGCACTTATTTGAAGGTCTTAGTGGTCTCCGATACCGACCAAGCGCCTATGGGATAATTTTAAATTACCAGAGATTATTTTTTCCCCCAGAAATTTGCAGATAGTTTACGAGAAACCAAATTGAAAGTGTCATAATAATTAAACTTTATAAAGAAAAAAAATTAATATATTGAACACTGGAATTCTCAATACGATTCGGGCAATCTACAACTATTTTTGATAATGAATATGATTTTTATTAACCCCCTTCCCACAGAAACTTTTCCAGAAAAGGTCCGCAAAAGATAAAAAGTTTAAAAACACCCAGAAAAATAGGTTGTGAAGAGTCCGTAATATTATAAATGTTATTGTTTTTCAAAAGTCCAACTTTCATTACACTGGCCCCCTCTGATTTTTGACATTTACAGTAGTAGAAAACTATATATTAAAAAAATACTATATTGGAAAAATGTTGGAAAAAAAAATATATTTTTTTTTAATGTCTGTCATTTTTCGAAATAAGATATATTTAACGAATTATGACAAAAAAATTATCCCGGGAAGACAAATAGTAAAAGGAAAAAATACTATTAAATGTATTTTTTTTTCTCCATAAAAAAGACTTTCATCGATTTTGTTGTAAGTGTAACAGTTTAAGAATAAAAAAACGCTGTTTTGATCCCCCCTCAATTTTTTCCAGCCGAAACTATATAAGAGTTAGAAAAAAAAGTTAAATATAAGCAATGTTCAGTTTTTTAAGGATAATTTATATCAAAAAAAGTTATTAATTTTTGCTGAATTTTTGGGTTATAAAAAAATTGTATTTTTTTATTGTTTTATTTTTGTGGAGGTGTTTAAAGTCAAATTCCGAGTTATAACTCGGAATTCCGAGTTTGAAGTCGGAATTCCGAGTTATAAGTCGGAATTTTGAGTTATAAGTCGGAATTCCGAGTTTAAAGTCGGAATTCTGAGTTTTAAGTCGGAATTACGAGTTATAAGTCGGAATTCTGAGTTTTAAGTCGAAATTCCGAGTTGTAAGTCGGAATTAAAATAAAAATTGCTTTGCGGCCCTTCTACATTTTCGTAAAAATTCCAGTATTTGTTGCAGTCATTTCATAACAGATGGTTAAAGAACCCAAAAATATGTAGTAGTAGTAGTTTAACCTTTGTTTAGAACTTTCAAAAATAAAGCCGACTTTATTAAAGTCAGGCTATTCTAACTTTATGTACCCAGTGGTGTATTCAGGGGGAGTTTTAGGGTTTAAACCCCCCCCCCAGCAGTTCCACCTCAATCTACAATAAATTATTCATGATCAATTGCTCCAGGGAGAGCTAATGCTCTCCGACTTTTTTGACTCTTTACTCCGATTTGTAACGTGTGTTTGGTGTGATGTCTTAAATTTTAAAAATTTTGCCTGCGGTGCTTGCGTCATTAATTGTTCCAAGTTTAGTTTATTTCTAATAAATGGCATTCTTCTTCTTATTTGGCAACCAATCTATATAAACCATCGCAACCTCACCCCCTTCTTGACATCTAACCCAATCTACTTTTTCAAAAATATTTCACAAAAAAACCAAAATTCAAAAGTCAGAGATCGAAATTTTTTAAGAATTTCTTGTCAAAATTTTCGCATGCGGCGCTATACAAAAATAAAATATTGTTACAATTTTGTTTAATTTGAAGCAATTTTCTCGTCAACAACATTTGATACGCGTAAAAAATAGCATTTTAATTTAATTTTTTGAAAATTTTTGCATGCGACTCATTTAAGGGATAATTCGGAAAAAAATATGCAAATAAGTGTAAATAAGACTTGCGTTTAAAAATAATTATTAAGGCGCATTTACACAGACAAACTTTCCTTTGATGTTGAAATGCCGACAAACATTTACACGAGCCTCTTGAGCAAAATGTTCAAAGAAATGGCAAAATCGCGTACAAAAAAACACACGTAAATTTTGGAGAGAATTTTGAGCAAAATTTGTCTGAAGAATTGGGGGTATAAAAATTTCTTTACAAATTCAAAATATATATTGTTATCGGAATTCATTGAACTTAATTGAAAATAGAAAAACAAAGTTTTAAAATAAGGTATTTTTAATTAAATGCTTTCCGACTGAAAAACGATTTGATGTCGAAATTCACATTTTACCTCATAAGCAACTTCGATTGACCTGATTTTTATAGGGGATATGCCAGTATACTTGTAACTTTTTTGGGGTTGTAAAAAAACGAGAATAAAAAAATAATAATTGGCACTTATTTATTGCTGTTGCCTTTAAAATGTAATGATAGAAATTTACGTTTAAAAGAATATCTCTTTATTTTACTTCCTAGTTTAGTCTTTTACAAAAATAACTAAGTCAAATTAAAAATTCTATATACATTTTATTAAATCTCAAATATATGAACAAAAGCACGTTCGTTTTAAATAATACCCGTTTATTACCCACGTTTATAACCCTACGATCCCGACCCTTATTTAAAAAATATAATTTAGCAGTAATAGACTAGACTTTTGAATCGGAATGTTGCCCTTTGCATATTGTTTGTTTAGTGTCAGTAATCGACCTTGATTATTACATTAAATTGACAGTAAATATCTATATCTTCAACATTTTCATGAACCTTTTGCTTTTTTAAGCAACCCTTGGGGCCTTAAACTAACTCGGTAAATCTGGTGTGAGGAATTTAAAAAAAAAAACACAATCAAAGCTAAGGGTAAAGTAAATTTGCAAAAATATTTAAAAAAAAAATTCTCCTTTCCACCACTCCTCATAGTCGCGAGGCGCGGATTACCGCTTAAAAGAATTTAGGAAAAAAACTTTTGGAAATATTCAAAATATATATTGTTATCGGAATTCATTGAACTTAATTGAAAATAGAAAAACAAAGTTTTAAAATAAGGTATTTTTAATTAAATGCTTTCCGACTGAAAAACGATTTGATGTCGAAATTCACATTTTACCTCATAAGCAACTTCGATTGACCTGATTTTTATAGGGGATATGCCAGTATACTTGTAACTTTTTTGGGGTTGTAAAAAAATGAGAATAAAAAAATAATAATTGGCACTTATTTATTGCTGTTGCCTGTAAAATGTAATGATAGAAATTTACGTTTAAAAGAATATCTCTTTATTTTACTTCCTAGTTTAGTCTTTTACAAAAATAACTAAGTCAAATTAAAAATTCTATATACATTTTATTAAATCTCAAATATATGAACAAAAGTACGTTCGTTTTAAATAATACCCGTTTATTACCCACGTTTATAACCCTACGATCCCGACCCTTATTTAAAAAATATAATTTAGCAGTAATAGACTAGACTTTTGAATCGGAATGTTGCCCTTTGCATATTGTTTGTTTAGTGTCAGTAATCGACCTTGATTATTACATTAAATTGACAGTAAATATCTATATCTTCAACATTTTCATGAACCTTTTGCTTTTTTAAGCAACCCTTGGGGCCTTAAACTAACTCGGTAAATCGGGTGTGAGGAATTTAAAAAAAAACACAATCAAAGCTAAGGGTAAAGTAAATTTACAAAAATATTTAAAAAAAAAATTCTCCTTTCCACCACTCCTCATAGTCGCGAGGCGCGGATTACCGCTTAAAAGAATTTAGGAAAAAAACTTTTGGAAATAAAAAAAACTTGTAAGAAAATCCCAAAAAAAACACCGGGAGAAAAAATCCGGGAAAAACAATAAGTAAAATATTATAAGTAACCCTAATCCATGTGACCAAACTGATAGCCAATAACAATGTTTCACTTGCCGTCGGCTTTTTTTCACAAAAATTTAAAATAAAAGTTGGTGTTCTATTTTTTTAAAGAATTGAGATCAATGATCACTGCTGTTAAATTTTATTTATTCTCATCTTTAAAAATATGTTTCCGAAACAGATACGAATAATTTGCTCAAAAATTTACCCGAACAAAATGTTCAAAGAAATGCTCACAAAAATGTTCACGCAAAAAATTTTAGAGCTTTTGCACGAGCTTTTGTTTGATCATGTTCGTCTGTGTAATTGCGCCTTTATGTTTCATATACACTAACTCAACAACTATTAAACTGCCCCTCTCCCTTCCGCTGAGTTCAAGAGCTCAAGCAATAAGCAACTACCTAATTTTTAAAAATTTGCCATAGGTAGGAGTTGACTTTTATTAAATGATGAAACCGCCCCCAGAATCGATTTCTGGCTACGCCACTGATGTACCGATAAGTCCCTATTATATTTTATAACAAGAAATAATAGGAATTGAAATCAAGAGGATGACGAAGACTAATAATTTTCTTAAATTCTGCACCAGGATCGTTTTCTGTAGTTTTCAAAAAGTTGATCTAAGTAACGTTATCTCTATTTGTTGGCAAGCCAAAGGATGCAATTAAGTTCAACGTAGATTTTATTTTTAAGTGTTGGCAATGGTTAGTGGGACAATAAGATTTACATGTTTTTTTTTTGGTTTCTGGAAACTTTGCACATGGCCCCACAGACAGAGATTCAGTCTAAACGCTTTTAGAAATTGGATATCTGTTTTTTTACAATAGACAAAAAATCCTTTTAGTTTTAATATTGAATTTCTCAATTTTGTCTAAACTTATACGGTTTGAACCAAATCACATTGGATCGTGTTTTTAAATTATTATTTAACGTTAAAATGCAAATATAACACTTTTTAAAAGACATTTTTTTGAACCTTTTACAGCAGTATCTTGTTTCCAAAAACTTTCATTTAAACTCTGACGTAATAAGGCCCAATGGAAGAATTTTAAGAACATAAGAAGTTTGCCAAAAAGATTAAAGCAATGAAAAAAAAATAAACTTTGGATAATTTGAAGAAATAAATAAAAAAAACACGATAGTTGATGGTTCCTACGCGTTCTTCTTACTTACTAATAATAGGGAGTTGTGATTTAGGATTAGTTTGAACTGACCCTTTAAAAAAGTCGCTTAGTAGTTTTGTTAATACCCCCCCGCCTTTTCCGAAACTGGCTTAGAGACACTCATGACTTAATTTTCTATTTTTTTTTGAGTTAGAACTCTCCCAAAAACGGTTGTTTTTTTGTTAAAAATAATTGGACATTATTATATCTACCTATTTTTTTGGGATGTTTTATTCCCAGGACAAACTTTTAAACTAAAACAGTTTTCTGGTTTCACATTGCACTAGCTTCTGAAGTGTCTTGGACTCGTTTTTAAATCAAAAAGTAAATATCTACTTGACAAACTTTTCCAAACACGTTTAACAAAAATAATAAATTTTGTGTGGACTTTTACAAAATTAGATGCCATAACAGTATGTTAAAGCTAAGAAAAAATAAAGCAAACAAGGCAAACTTAAAAATTATACACTTTATTTAGAATATGCATATCCACACTACTAAAGTTTTATTTATTCTATACTTAGTTGGAGGACAAAACAAATTACTTTTTAAATTTGAACTTTGGTAGGTATATTTTTAATTTCATGCAGCTATTAACTTAGGATTGGCATTCTCTAAATAGAATTAACTTAAGCATAATATAACAGTGTGATTTATCATATTTTAGAAATTATTGACAGCAAATATTTCCATAGAGTATAATATGTATGAGTGCAAATGTTTTAATGGGTGAAAATTCCAAACTAAAAAAAAGTTCTTATAATGTAAAGCTCTAAATTCTTTTGTTTCCAAGTTATTTGATTTTTAAAGTTCTAAGAGTGAGGAAAAAGTACAATTTACACTATCTACATAATTTCGCATTTAGTTTTTCCAAAAGCTGAAAGGTTGAGGAGATACTGGGATTTCAAAAACCCTCTAAAATTTCAATTAATTTTTTTAAAAATTACTACAAAAAAGCAAGTTTGATTCATTGATTTCTAAACAACAAGCTACAAAAACTATTTTTTAAAGTTTTTCATGATAGGCTTCTTAAAATTTACCTCAAAAGTCATATACAGGATGTATATTCTACTAGTTTTTAATTCTCTCAAAAATCTATATTTTAAAAATGCTACACACTACTGTCTTACATTTGAAGGTTTTCAAGATATTCACGTTTAAAATTTATTTGTTTTTGTGACTTCATAGCCTACTGTATCCACTGCCATACTGGTTATTAATATCCTGTATTTCACACCTATCTACTTGCGTATATAGTACTATGTATTTGCTATCAATAGAATATTTTAAACGCGAATATCTCGAAACGCGTAGAAAATAAGATAGTAGTGTGTGGTATTTTTAAAATATAGATTATTAGGAAAATTCAAAAATGTCTCATATAAAGAACACATATTTTCTGTTACACTTCGTATAGGACCCGTGGAAAAGTTTAAGTAAACTATGAGAGAAATCTTTAAAAAATAGTCCTTTTTTGGTTTAGCCTCTAAAATGGGAGGAGACTTATAATGGATCACACTGTACCTATCCCGTTGTTGTTGTTTCTTGCTTTTTTCTCATTTTTTGACCTCCCCATTTACCCATTAAAATATTTGCCCTTAAGCCTTTTCCACCCTGTAAAAGTGATTAAAAAACAATAGATAAATCACCCTATAAAGTAATATTAGAGATGCTTACCGAAGATGTGTACGAGGAGTAGGAAGGCGACGCGCGGTAAGGCCTTCTGGTCGTGTAAAAATCGGATTCGTACACCATTGTGGCGAAAAAAGGGCGGCGGCTTTAAAGGGGCGGCAAAAGGGCGACTGGAGGTATTTTTTAGTGTGTAAGAAAATTCGACGGGTCGGATGTTAAAAACTGGACTGAGGCCGAATCGCCCGGGATTCTAACATAAAACTTTCGACTGGTGACGTTTTGGGTTTTGGGCGCCTATTTTTAGTTGTGTACGTGTTATAGGTATACACAGGATATGAATCTTTCTAGTATTCGTTAAAAATTTGTAAGCTCATGGGTTTTGGCAAAATTGGAAATGTAGCCTATGTCTTTGAAAATTAAGATGTTGAAGAGAGCGCTAAAAGGGCATATAAACACGTTTGTAATTTATTTCCCTAACAAGTACGGAAGTGGTACTTTTACGCACGCGACGGCAGTTGCATAAACGACGCGGAGCAGAGTTCAAGCAAGCGGTCAAGATGAAAAAGGCATTTTACACAAGAGTGGGTGCAATGTTTTTCCTACGAGTGTTTTTGTCCATCTTGTTTACAAATAAAAATGTTTTTTAATACGCAAATATTTTATAATAATGATACATAATGACACATAAGAAAGAATAGTTAAATAAATTATTTTATTAATCTTAAATATCTTCAGTTTTGACAATACAAAAATCGTGCGGAAAATTAACTTTTCAGCACTAATGAGGAAAAGTAACTTTTCAGCACTAGTTCGAAAATGTTACTTTTCCTACTTTTTAAGTTAATGGTTAAGACCATGAATTTTGTGAATTAAAAGTAGTACCCATAGATAGTAATTTAAATTAATATGTATATTGTCCTTTGAAGTGAAAATCGTGCGGAAGAGTAAAAATCGTGCGGAAAAGTAAAGAAACCGTTCGGGAAAGTACACCTTTTAAAAGGAAAAATCGTATGAAACATATATTTTCTACTAGCGCCTGGAAAATTAATTTTTCCGCACTGTTCTGCGTGCGGAAACGTGCATTATTCCATACTAGTGCGGAAACGATAACTTTATGGTATTTTTCCGCAATCAACCAAAAATAAAAAATAAATATATATTGCTATATTTTTAAAAATTTTCTTTTTTGTGTTAGGTCTAACGCGTCGTTCGGCCATCTGCAATCACGTGAGGAAAGGTGTCACTTTCCGCACTAGTTAGGTACTATTTTCTACGATTTTACGGAAAACATCACTTTTCTGCACGCATTTTAGATCAAAAGGTATTTTTATAAACGGCTTTTTTTATTCAAGTGATCTAGGAAAAATATTGATCCTAACTCAAGCGTAATAGTAGTTTGCATAACAAGCATGTTATGATGTGAGCCGCAGGCGAGTGTTTTAATTTATTTGAACGTGTCATGACCATAACAGGCGAGTAGTGTACTATATATATATATATCTAACATCTAACATCTAGTGTACTATACTTTACCTACGACCAAAGCAAATGTCATAACAATTATCAAAAATTATTAAAAATATCAATATATCAGTGAATACACTGACGAGCCCACGCTAGTCACCCGGGCCGGACACTCACTCAATTTTGAATTTTCGTTCTTTTCTCCCAAGATCTTTTGATCTTCTCTTTTTAAGTATTTTTTGTTTGAAAGTTTGAGACAATGATGTGTTTGAAACTAACTCTGTGTTTCGGACTTTTATTGTCCATATTTTATTTATACACGACGTTTTGATCAGTACAATCTCTGATCGTCTTCAGGTACAAACTTTACACTGGAAGAAACGAAAATTCCTTGAAGCTGCCTTTATTGGGCAGAATCAGGGTATTTTCACTAAACCAAGTGTTGAAATTCCAAATATTTGAAAGCCCCTCCTTGGGCAAAGCCACCTTCTTAAACTTCAAGGTTGAGTGATTTCTCACAGTATATAAGTACGTAGCCTTAGAAATTGATTGTAGTTTACACCTGAAGACGATCAGAGATTTTACTGATCGAAACGTCGTATATAAATAAAATATAGACAATGGAAGTCCTAAACACAGAGTTAATTTCAAACACACCCTTGTCTCAAACTTTCAAACAAACGTGGATTCCTGGTACGGACCCGCTATCAGCGATCTTTTTCGAGGCTACGAGAAAACTTTAATTCAGCATACCAGAGAAGACACGCACATCGAATTCCTATTCCAAGCAAGAGACAGCAACATTATTCCGGTTGCGTTTCGTCTTAAGGCATCATTTCCAGGACAAAGAGTTCAGCGGATTCTAGATGACGCCAGTAAAGCGCTTATACGGTCCCAAATCAGCTTTCATCGGTGGAACAAGTCTTTACTGACAGAAGAACTGGGATAACGGTTTCAGGAGATTCGAGAAAATACCATGAAGGAAGATTATCAGCCGATTCTGGACAAAATCACACGAACCTGCGACCATCTACGACAAAGCCAATCGACCACCGACGCTGTAAGTGTAAGAACCATCGTTAATGGGTCAAAGAAGACATTGACCCCCATAGAAGAAAACTTACTTTCCAAAGGACTTAACTTTTTCATCGCTCCAACGAAGATATCCACCGCCATAGAAGGTCATCCTCTTCCCCGACAAGACGCCGACGAGTTCAGACATCAAGTAAGAACCATTAAGCATACCTCTAATATAAGCAAGAAAGTAAGACAGAGGAAATCGCGTTGAAGAATCTTCAAAAGGACAAATCAGTTAACATCTTACCAGCAAACAAGGGCAATGCAACAGTGACTTTAGACTCGGAAACCTATGACCAGAAAGTTGAAGAGGTACTTGCTAAAGCAAACTATAAACTTCTCCCAAAAGATCCGACGCAATCAATCAAAAGTAAGGTTTCCAGAATTTTGAAAAAGCATTCCATATATATTCCGGACGATACAAGATCTCAACTTACACCACATTATAACAAGCCTCCTCATCTATAAGGACTTCCCAAAATTCGCAAAGATGCTATGCCCTTACGCCCAATTACAAGTTCCAGAAATTCTCCAACAAGCAATCTGTCTAAATTCCTTTTGAAAATTATTCAACCTCTTGCAGGCAACACCGATTCATTTGTAGAAAATTCTAACCATTTTGTTAATAATCTTAAATCTTTTGCTTTACACCAATGTCCCGATAAAGGAATCGCTAGATATTATTAGAAAGAGACTGGTTGATAACGAATCCCTTCATAAACAGACCAGCCTACCGCTGGAGGGATTGATGGAGTTGTTGGAGTACTGCCTACATAGCTCTTATTTTCAAGTGAAAGATAGGTTTTATGCTCAGGATGCTGGTCTGCCAATGGGTTCATCGCTTTCGCCAGTGGTGGCCAATATTTACATGGAGTGGTTCGAATCACATGCGGTTGATATCCCAACATATAAACCTAAGCTCTGGCTGAGATATGTTGATGATACTTTTATTGTCTAGACCGAGAATGACCAACTACTTTCAGAATTTCTTCACCACCTAAATAATATAAGACCCACCATTAAATTCATAATGAAGTTGGAGCAAAATTGTCAAATTCCTTTTCTTGATGTACTTGTCAAACGAGTAGAAAGCGACATCAGAACAACAGTCTATCGTAAACCCACTCATTTAAATCAAGGTTCAAATCATTCTGCTACAACCAAACGAGGCATAATCAGAACTTTCTATAACAGAGCCGTTCAAATTTGTAACAATTCTCATGACTTAGAAATCGAAATAAGAAACATTACAGACTTAAACTCATAACAGATACTATTTCTAAATTTCAACAAACAGGACAGAGATTACAAGACCAAAACCAGGCAAATACGTTCCTTATAATTCCATACGTTAAAGGAATATCAGAGAAAATTCGAAGAGTAGCGAAAAACTTTAATATTAACACAGCTTTTAAATCTAGTAATACAATTAGAAGCCTTCTTAGTAAAACAAAACCGGAGAACAAACAAAATAAGGAATGCATTTACCCACGATACACTTACGTTTGAGAAGGCAATCGTAAAATCAGGAAAACATTGATGGAAACAAAAATTATTTTTTGTAGAACCACCAAACCGATTTTGATGATTTGTACCTCATTCGTCGTGGCGAAAGCAGAACTTTTGTACAAATTAAAAAAAATATTTAAAAGTTTACAGAGAATATAAATAAACGAGCCGCTTTAAAGGGACAAGTTTGATTTTGTCCGACATCTTGTATTTCAAGATGGCGCAGTAGTTAAACAACAATTTTCACCATGAGGATTTTTATTTCATTAAAATCGGTTTAGGAGTAATGAATTTATGAGAAAATGTATGCAGACAGAATTGAAACGGCACTCGCATAATTCGTAAAACACTGATTGAAAATGTTTTATTTTTTTTGGGAACCACTTAACCGATTTTATTGATTCGCATTTCGTTCTGCGTCGCAGAAACAAAGCTTTTTACGACTTCATAAAAAAGTAGAAAAAATTTCCGTAACATAAGAATAAACGGGGCTCTTGGAAGGATAAAGTTTTTTCTGTCCGCCATCTTAGATTTTAAAACGGCGGAAAAAAATATTTCTTATCAAAGTCTTGCTCAATTCCTTGCAAAGAACAGTTCGTTGGATTAAAATCGGTGGTATGGTTTAAAAGTTATAACGAAAAACATTTTGTCCGGTTTTTTATGGCCCACCCGGTATATACTAATCGAGTGCCTATAGTTTTATATTCATAATAAATAATTCAGTTAACTATCCCGATAAAACCAACAGATAATACCACTCCTTCTTTGGTTTGAAATAGAGGACAGGAAACTTTATCATAATTTAGTAATTCAGATGGCAAACAAATAAACCGTTCTTGTTTACCTACCGGCCAAATTGATTTTATTATTACCACTCATTGGAATAACTCTAATTTGTGATTTTTTTATTAAAACAAAAGTTTAGCTTAGACGTCTTTATTCACTGGTGGACTCAAGAGTTTAAAACAGTTAGTGTTGGACAGTTGTGATTAAAAAGTTGTCAATTACTAAAAACACCTGTCAAAAAAAGGGCTCCTAAAAGTGCTAGTAAGGTCACTATTTTTGCTCATTCTTTAAGATACCGTGAAAAAACAACTGCAATGGGGTTACTTTATTTATACGGGCCTCTTAAAGCGCTTTTATATTTATATATCTATATATTGAAAATTTTGTCGTATAAACACCGCTAAAACCGTTTTAAGAACTAAATGGATTTTATCGCTTTAAAACTGATTTTCGGGTCGATATAAACACCTGAAATCGCTTCAGAGCATTGCTTCCAACATAACGAAAAATTCAACCCTCGTTTTACCGAAAAATCTATCGTTTACTTAGTTGTTTTATTTCTTTAAACCCGTCCTTATATAAAACCGTCCTTATATAAATCCGCCCTTATATAAATCCATCCTCATATAAAACCGTCCTTATATAAAACCGTGGTTAAAACTCGGAAGAAATATTCGTTAAATAATTTCTACAAAATACCCCTCGAGATTGAAAAATAATCAGAAAGCTTCCTTAGGTTTTTGTGCAGGCTCAAACTGTTTTTTAATGCAACAAGTAAGAAAATGTTGCTTCTTCCAGAGTCCCAACTAACATCCAGAAAACGTTAAAGTGACCGGTCCTAAAATCGTCGTTGTGCGAAAAAATTAACCTACATTTTTAAGCGAAGGAAAATCCCCTCTAATAAAACAGTATTTTTGCAACTTTTGATTGATGTTGAAGGGAATTGCTATATTCTCGAAAAACATCGTTGTACCATTCGTCACAACGGCCCCGATGCATGCGATGTAAAATAACTAACTTTTGTACTTTAATTACGTACAGGTCTGCATTTTTTAACACTTTGAAAGTTGATTTAAGATTGTCTAGTATTTTGGTAGAGCCGATTTCAAGTCTGCCTTTAGTTTTTTTGTATCACGTAAGGTTTTTTTTCAAACCAGTAAAATCCAAAAATTAGGGCAAGACATGATTGATTCCATTTATAAGCTAGTTTTATCATATATTAAAGAAAAGAATACAAAAATATACAAAATATACAAAATATACACATAGAAACTATTAAAAGCTTCTTTTGGCTGTTTCTCTATCAAATTCAGCTAAAGAAACACCTTCCTAAACTTACGGTTTCAAGAAAAAAATATACATTCTCCAAATTTGCGTTTTTTATAATTTTCACAATAGCCTTGATCAACAAAACTTGAAAAGCAAGATGAAAGACTTAATCAACATATTAAAGATATGGAAAAAAGATATCAGGCGCGCTGGGACACAACAATGATGTTCTGGACATTGAGAACATATGTTCCGACAGCTTCGTAAACTTAGTGTTTCAAGAAAAAAAAATATACATATACCAAATTTGCGTTTTTTATAATCTTCACAATAGCCTTGATCAACAAAACTTGTTTTCGAAATCGTCTATGTGGAATTGATTGTACAGTTGGCTGATCAATAATGACTATAAAAAAATGGTATTTTGTTATTGATTTAATAATCAGAAAATTTTAAACTGCATAATTTTATACAAAAAATATACGTATAAATATAGTAAAAAGACGATTTGGAAAACAAGTTTTGCTGATCAAGACTATTGTGAAGATTATAAAAAACGCAAATTTGGAATATGTATATTTTTTTTTCCTGAAACCCTAAGTTTACGAAGCTGTGGGAACATATGTTATCAATATCATCATTGTTGTATCCCAGCGCCCCTGATATCTTTTTTCTATCTCTTTAATATGTTGATAAAATCTTTCATCTTGCTCTTCAATGACGTCCCCAAGATTTACCGGGAAATGCTCCAAATGGAAATGTATAAAAAGTAAATTTTTATGTTCATATTGCAACCAAGAATCCTAAATTTTTCCAGCATATTTTCAACGATCTTAACATAGTCTGGCTCTTATCTTGCATTACATTTTCAAATTATGTAGGTATATTTCATCAAGCTCCTAATCTGCGGCCATACAAAGATTCTCTCTTAACAATTTCCTTCTTTGTTTGCCTTAACATATTGTTTTAAAAGTCCAAGTTTTATGTGAAGTGGGTCAATAAGACTTTTTCAAATTACATTTCAGGTATTAATGTATCTCCTTGAGACCTTTTTATCCAATGCTGTTTTGGATTCCTGCTGTCCTACCCACACAGAAAATATGGAAATTTAATAAATCCAGACTGCTGACCCAAGAGAAAACCCAACATTTTTAGATATCCACACACTTCCCAGTTGTGATTTTCATATTATATTCTTAGAAGTAATTCCTCTAAATTTTCTAATTTTCTAATTCTAAGATTTCCTTTAAATAACTGAATGGCTGACCGAAACAGAAGCAAAAACATTGCCATTATGTAAAAGAATGACTTAATTAAGGCTCCATTTTGAAGAGGCGATGAAAAGTCATCATCATCATCATCATGACTGGAAAACCAAAAGCCCAGGTGGTCCTCAGTCCCCGACAGGTCTTAAGTGACCAGAGGGTGCTAGGAATCTCCGGACCAGTCATGAAGAAGATTGCTACATGGAACGTACAAAGTATGTTTCAGGCTGGAAAAGTCCACAATGTCATCAGAGAAATGGAACGATTGGACATAGAGATCTTGGGAGTTAGCGAGGTTATATGGCCTAACTCAGATGCCAGATAGACGACTACCATGTCTACTACGCATGCAATGATGGACAAAACCACTATAACGGCGTCGCAATCATTTTGAATAAAGAAATTCAAAAATCCGTTATTTCTTTTGTCCCTGTGTCGAATCGAGTCATATTTCTTCAGCTAAACTCTAAGCCTTTTAATGTCAATATTATTCAAGTATACTCTCCAACCAGTAAATATTCAGATGATTATGACCAAGTTCAGACTACCCTTAATTTTACAAAAAAGACTTGTTATGGGAGACTTCAACGCAAAACTTGGAAACGCCCCAAGAGAAGACATTGTTGGGAGATACAGTCTTGGTACATCAAATGAACGTGGAGATCGCCTTTTCCAGTTCTGTCAGGAAAAAGATTTTATCTAGTCAAATACTTTCTTTAAACTTCCAGCTAGACGCCTTTTTACTTGGACTTCCAAATCTGACACTCCTGAGAATATCATTATAAACCAGATAGACTTTATGGTTATTAATAAACAATTTAGAAACATTATTAAATCTGCAAAATCTTATCCTGGTGCAGACGTAGTCTCGGATCACAATCCAGTTGTGGCAAAATATAATTTACCCTCAAGAAAAATCATCCCCCAAATAACAAACCCAGACCCAGGTTGGACAAACTGAAAGATAACATGATAGCAATTAAACTTAAAGTCGAACTTAACAAAAAGCTTAAAGATATTAATGAGTCCAACGAGCAAGATGCAGAAATGTTCTGGACAAAGGTTAAAAGTGCCATAGTCGAAAGCACAACACTCTTAGGAAATGATGAAACAAGAAATTTAAAAAAAAAACTTTGGATGATCGATGAAATTCAGGAGTTGATGGATTAAAGACGCAGTAAAAAAGGCAGCAATCAGTATGAAAAAATCAATAGAGCAATAAAAAACAAGATAAGATCAGCAAAACAAGACTGGATAACACAGCAATATCAAAAAAAAGAAGATCTAGATGCCAGATCAGATGATGACACTTTCAATTTACACAAACACATAAAGGAAGCGGCCGGATTTTTTAATAAAAGACAAGCCTGGAATCCTTGTGGACAATCAAAGCAAAATCATACCGGATAACAAAGAAAAACTAAAAGAATGGGGTAGCTACATAGAACATCTGTTTACCGATAACCGATCCGAACAACCAGAAGAATTCTCAAACCAAGTATCTTCAACTAAAAACAGAAAAGCGGTAGGGCAAGACGAAGTATACACTGAGGTTTTAAAGCTAATAAAAAACAAAGATTCGCTAAATACGCTCGTCAAACTTTTTAACTTGATTTATCGTAGCGGTTAAATCCCTGCTGACTGGCTACAATCAACCTTTGTTGCGCTGCCTAAAAAACATTCAGCAAAGAAGTGTAGTGATTACCGCCTGATCAGCCTAATGAGCCATATGTTAAAAATATTTTTAAAGATTATATATGGGTTCGGAACAAGAGAGGCCTTGTTTGGCATTCAAGTCTTAGTTCAGCGGTCTAGGGATGTGTCGGTGCCAGTGTATGCTTTTCATAGATTATGAGAAAGCATTTGATCGAGTCCAACACGAAAAGCTCATAAAATCACTAAAAGAAGTTGGTCTAGATGACCGAGATCTAAAGATAATCGCTAATCTATACTGGAATCAGACTGCTCAAATAAAGGTTGATGGTCAACTGTCCGAAGAGGTCCAAATAAGAAGAGGAGTACGCCAAGGTTGTATATACTCTCCGCTGTTGTTTAATATTTATAGTAACAAAATAATAGAGAATGCACTTCACAACTACGAAAAGGGTTTGACCATAAACGGCATAAAAATCAACAACATACGATATGCCGACTACACTGTCTTAATAGCAGACACGCTGGAAGGCCTACAAGAGTTGTTGAATCAAATTGCTGCCAAAAGTTCGCAATTCGGGCTTAACTTAAATGTTGGAAGAACAAAATGGATGGTCATATCCGTGGAAAAGAACATCCGAGGCATGTTAGAAGTAAATGGGCAGCAAGTCGAATGCGTGAATTCATCCAAATACTTAGGTTGTCTCCTCAATGAGAACTGGGACAACATGCAAGAAGTTCGTGCAAGAATTGAACAGGCCAGTTGTGTAGTCGCGATCTTAATACCACTCTCCGAATTCGTGTGCTTTGGTGTTATGATTTTAGCATCTTATATTATGGCATGGAAGCATGGACACTGACTGAGGCCATGCGTTATCGTAGAACATTACGGATATCTTGGATGGACCGAGTAACTAATGTGGATGTTCTGCTTAGAATAAATAAAGAGCAAGAAGTTTTATTTACCATCAAAAAACGAAAACTTGAATATTTATATTGATAATAGAAGGCAACATTGAAGGCAGAAGAGGTCCGAGTCGTAGACAAATATCATGGCTTAAAAATCTTAGACAATGGTATGGTGTTAGTACTATGACACTTTTTCGAAAAGCAGTAGACAGGGTGCAGATTGCGCTGATGATAGCCAACGTTCGAAGAAAGCATGGCACTTGAAGAAGAAGAAGATGAAAAGTCTCCAGTCAGAAAGTGTGTACTCGGGAGCTTCGAGGCAAGTAAATAGATTAGCAATTGCTTGACAGAAAGAAGAAAAGGTCGCTTCTGGGGCAAGCATTTTTTTTTTTGTTTCAATCCCAGTAATATATTAAAACGCCTATTACAAGATTTTTTAACATTTTTTCTTTTTTCTTGCAAAAAAAATTCTGTGGATGATAGAGATCAATTGCTGTATTTAAACTAGTCACTTCTATACAGTTGTTGTCTAGGGTGCCAAAATAGCTTAAACAACTTAAAAAAACGTAGCGCAGTCTCTACCCTCTAGTCTTTCTATTTAGAACACTTTTTGTAAACGTGTTCACGAACTTTAAAATAAGTTTAAAGATGTTTGCTAAATTTAATAACAGAGGCGTGTTTTTTTAAAAAATTCTGATTCTTGTACACCCCTTTATTTTACAAAAATTGCGGAATAAACGGGGCTCCTCTCCTCAGATGTACAGAGTTGCGAATGGACCCCTTCTCTTCAGGTGTGATATTTTAGTTGCATTATTTCAGTATCAAATAAATAAAAACAATCTTTAAATCTTATAATAGTACGTTTATTTCTTTAAAATTTTCAAAAAATGTGTAAGATTGTTTAAACTTTTATGACATGACACTATGATTATATTACAATCAAAAGTCAAATAATTTTGGCCTACGTCACTTGGGGGGGGGGGGGGCTAACTGAACACTTACTTAAGAACGGTTTTCATTTTCAGAAAGCTAAATCATCGGTTTATTTAACAAGTTATTGGCTTCTGTTTAGAATTAAGTGGTACAAAAACAGTAGCGGCTCGTTTTGGAAAAATGTTAAAATTTCAGCTTTTTCAACTTCCTTGTTCTGGTTTTTAGGTTTGAATTCCGAAATTATATTTATTGACTTTGCTGCATTTTAAAATATTTTCTGGTACAGGGTACCGAAACAATTGATTTTTTTTAAATCTTCAGGATTAGGGACTTTTTTTTGGCTATGGATATGTTGCCATTTTTTTTTTCAGTAGCGTTCTCAGAAACGGTTAAATTTGAAAAATCCACGAATTCAAAATTCTGAAAATTTTCCTCAAAAAATAACAATGCTGTAGCTGGCAATTCTACGAACTGTGAAATTTTGACAAGGCTATATTTTTTTTGTAGCTCTACTCATATCCTTTTAGGGCTGCTATTACATATGCACAAAAATTGAGGTGGGGCTATGCTAGAGAGGTTCTTCTATACCCATGCTAGTTAAAAGTTCGTAACAAAATCACATATTAGTCTGGAAGATAAGCAGTTTAATCAAGAAAAATATATTTCCGAAAATACCACAAAAATTATTTAGAAGTTATGATGGAGCGATGAAATTTGGCACAAATGGTCATTGACCCCGCAATTTTTTTTTGTCGTGTGTTACTTATTCGAGATCTCTTGCCTAAGAAAGCCATCCAAAAATATTTATCGCTATATTAGAGGGCTCCAATTCTTGAAGTTAAAAAAAAACAACATTAAATATCACCTAAAGCATAACGATAGAATAATGGAATTTGGCACAAATGATCACTGGGTCCCTTAGTACCAAATGTTGTCAGAACATTTGCAAAAGACCCTTACTCCCGAAGTTAGTTTGAGAAAATATACTTTTAACGTCAAAAAATGACAAACTAACAGGTCGTGTTTTAATAGAAAAGGAAATAATATCTCCCTATTTTTGAAGGAAGTTTGAATTAGGCCTCAAAGATTCTAAGATCCTGGAGGCATCTAATTTTCTATGTATACAAAATTACGGGAGACACTAACAAACTCTTTTCGAAAAGTAAATAAAAATATTAAACAAACTTAAATTTTTGCTGTCAAATGGTTGTCAGTTGCTTCGCGCATTTTTCTCGGGAAATGCAAGGGCAGGGTCATTATATTATTTCATAGTTATACAAACAACTCTGGGGGCAGCGTCATTTTTATTTTAAGGTTTAAATTTATACAATTTGGAAAAAATTGTAATTTAATTTTTTGTTATTTATATACTTTTTTGTAAATATTTTTTCCTACGAGCGTGCGGAGAATTCCGCACGATAAATCATGCGAAAATTAGTACTTTTCCGTGCGATTTTACCATACCGCTCAATTTTAACTTTTCCGCACGATTTTTCCTTTTACGGACGATTAGATATATAGATTATAGATACGAAAATAAATTCTTCTCTATTGAGGAAAATGACCCATAGTATCTCCGTCATACAGTTTCTTTTCTAAAGAGGAAAATACTCTTCTAAAAAAAATATTTCGTCCCTAGAGAAGAAAATACTCTTTTCTCTTAAGGTAAATCCGCTAGGCGTCTAGGTAAACTACTAACTTGTTAGTCAAAGCCAAATGAAATATATTATGTTTTCAAATTATTAATGTAGATGAGCAGAATTTTAACCCTTATTGTTAAATAAATAAACCCATCAATAATACAAACGTTTTTTTACGAACACACACAACTAAGAAAAACACAAGTTTGCAGTTTTTTGGAGCTAAAAGTACGTTTTTAATTAACTTCGGGAGTAAGGGTTCTTTGCAAATGCTCTTAGAACATTTGGTACTGTGGGACGCAGTGATCATTTGTGCCGAATTCCATGATTCTATTGTTATGCTTTAGGTGATATTAGTTGTTGTTTTTTCAAAAAATTTTAAGAATTGGGGCCCTCTACATAAAACTTTTTATCTTTTAATTTAAAGCAATATAGCGAGAAATATTTGTTCTTAATCTGATAGTTTTATCACTTTGTGGATGGCTGTTATTAATATTTTCCTATTTTTTGTTTAACGTCGAGAATTGGGGTGCTAGGCAATAGACCTCGATTAAGTAACACATGACAATATGTGTCAAATTTCATCGCTCCACCATAATTTCTAAACCTTTAACAATTTTTGTGTTATTTTCGGAAATAAGGGCACTTTTCAGAAAACTTTATGTTAGCAACACTTATCATAAACTATCTAAGGGTCTACGTGTTATGCATGCCAAGTTTCACTGCTGAATTATTATTTTTTCTCAATTAAACTCCTCATCGTCCAGACTAATATGCGATTTTCGTACAAATTTTTGACTAGCATGGGTATAGAAGAACCTCTCTAGCATAGCCCCACCCAAATTTTTTTGAATTAGTGAATTTTTTATATTTAACCGTTGCTGGGGACGTTACTGAAAAAAAATTAAACAAACTGTGACAAGAGAAAAAGGCATATTTAAACCTTATTCGAAAAATTTACAAAACAACAAAAATAGCAACATAAATAAAGTCCCTTATGCTGCAGATTTAAAAAAAAATTATTTCGGTACCCTTTGTGCTAAAAAGTCCAGGAGTAGTGTAATCTGTACCAGAAAATAAAGTCAATAAATATAATTTCGATATTAAAACCTCAAAACCAGAACAAAGGAAAGTAACTTGAAAAAAAGTTAAAAAAGCTGAAATTTTAATATTTTTTCAAAACGAGCCGCTACTGTTTTCATACCACTTACTTGTAAACAAAAATGAATATCTTGGTAAATAAACCAATAATTTGGCTTTCTGAAAATAAAAACCGTTCTTAAGTCGGTGTCTTAGTTTTTCAGATATTCATGAAAAACTTGATCAATGCTTAGATTTTCCCCTTTTCTATTGAAAATTCAGTTACCGCCCCCGAAATTATTTGACCTTTGCTTGTAATATAGTCATGGTGTCATGTTATAAAGGTTTAAACAATCTTACATATTTTTTGAAAATTTTAGAGAAATAAACGGGCTATAACTGACTAATTGAGAAAAATTACATCCACGATCTCCTTCACGACCGCGCCTTCGAATAAAACACACTCAAGCGCTGAAAGTTTTCCCAAACTGTTTGCTTGACAACGTTGCTTAGCCGGCATCTCTCTTCAGTGCATCTGAATTGAATATTGTTCTTACTCAGAGACACATGCATCTCGGCACCCTAGGCCAGCACTATTGACAGGGTTGCTAACTAAAAACTGAGCTTAACCAACAAAACTCAAGTCATCTCAAATTTCATGCAGGCCTGTGTTCTATAGATTTTTCACTGAAACACCACAAAAGGCCTTACTAGCACCCACTAAAAAAACCTAAAAAAAAAAACGTTATTTTCATAGTAAAAAAACCCTTTTTTTCGTTTTTTTCACTATGAAAATCATTTTTTGTTTTAGTTTTGTTTAGTTGGTAGTAGCCCTGTAATTGCTTTTGTTTATACCCCCAGTGGCGCAAAACCAAATTTGACAAAATTAGTAAACCAAATCATACGAGGAAAAATTGAAAAATGAAAAATATAAACATGTTTGAGAAAACTCATAAAAGGAATGCACTCTGCGTTTGCGAAATGAACAATTTTAACCATCAGATCGCACGAATTTGTGGACTCTTTCCGTTAAAGTGGAAACACGAATACGGTAAATGTCAATTTCGAGACTCGCTGTTTCTTGACGTGTACTATATTTTACTTTTAAATTTTGGAATATACGAATTTATCTACAGTTTGAAAGTTCTCGAATTCTCAACAAAAAATCTGCCGAAGATGTTTGACTCCATCAGCGCCATTGTACTGCATTTCGACACTTTCTTAATGTTTATAGTTAACACTTATGTCAACAAGAGCGTTTGGAAAAAGCTCCTTTTCAAATCAGTGAAACTTTACAACAACAAAATATTTACCGTTTGCGACAGTTCCAGAGAATTAACCAGAAACATGCAGTACGCGGTTTACGCTATAATATCTCTTGAAATATTGCTTCAATGGTGCATCATGGTGGTTTCTTACACGGTCTGGGACGTAAAAATCGAAGAGTTTCTGATATCGGTAATTTCAGTGGTTACCAAATTTGCACCTACAATTGGCGTCGTGTATTGGTTGCTCAAGATGTACTTTTTTATATCCGCATTTTGTTGCTTCGAGAATTTTGCTATTCAGTGTCTAAACTACAGGTAAGAACCACGTCGGTTAACCTGGGGGGACCATCGTAAGGGGCCCAAATATATTCAATGCTACATTTTGTAGCCTTTTTTTGTAGCTATTTTGTTACGGTTAAATTAATTTTGTAGCTGTAGCCGTTTTCGAGAAAAATTCAATAAATGAAGAAAAACGTGTTTTTTTTTTCTTTAAATATATAGGCCAAATGTATTATGTGATATAGTTTTTTAATTTACCGCGGGGGCTCTACACTTTAATGTTTGTTGCATAGAACAGTTTTGGCTCTCATGTGACGTAATAAAACATTTTTTAGCTGTTTCCGTTTACGACATATTTTTATTTTATTTTAATGAGCAAAACATATAGGCCAAATATAGTACATTTGGCCTAGATATATTTTTCGCTACCCAACCCTAGGAATATTTTAAAAACTTTTAATATGTGATCCCCTTGAACAAGCTTTAGCAGAATTAAAGTTGTGGGGTGGCCTCTCAGCTTAACGGTTAAGCTAGGAGTTCGAGTTTTGTCGAAAGCGGCTACAGCTACAAAATTAATTTAGGCGGGGTTGATTGGGCTACTCTGCACAGTGGATCGAAGTATACAATGAGCTTCAGGCTACTGCGAACATAGGGGGAATCAAGTCCAATTTACTATCCGTGCCGTACGACCGAGGTGGATTCGAAGCACGCTGCAGTGTTATCTTTTCGAAATGTATTTTCTTTTTATTATTTTGTTTTATTTCTGCCTTGCTCGAGAAACAGATTAGTAAGTTCTTAATTGAAATAATACATTTTTAAAACTAAAAATGGCTGTCTACGAAGTACTATCAAGGCAGACCATTGAGACTTATTTAAGAACTTTTTTTGGAGAATTTTGTAAATCGCCCAGAACCTAGTTTATCAACGATTTATAGGTTTGTGCAGAATTTTAAAAAGTTTGGTTGTGTAGCGCCAAGAAACCATAAAAAACCCACTGTTTTGAATGACGAGCAGGAAGTACGAGATGTGATGATTTGTGCTGCAATGGAGGAAAATCGAAAGTTAACTAGCCACCAAATTGCCGAAGCAGTTGATACGTCTTCAGCCACTGTCTTACGTGTCTCAAAAAGAATAGTTATCATTCTTACAAAGCGTCAAAAACGCATCAAATTTTTCCGGAGGACAACTATCGTTGTATGGAATTTTGCAAAACAATGATGGAAAGGGCTAATCGTGATGAAAACTTTCTGAGATCTATTCTTGAATCGTTATAACCCAACACACGTTCGATATTGGTCGAGGAAAATTTGCATTTGTATTTTGACGTATTTACAGTATCGCCAAAAACTAAATGTTTGGGGTGGTATTGTAGGGGAACACATAATTGGGCCATTTTTTATTAACGGTTTCAACAAGATGGTTGTCCCGCTCACAATGTTGGCCTTGTTAGGGAATATCTTGATAATGTATTTCCTAATCGGGTTATAAGTACACGGGGAACTATTTTATGGCCAGCTCGATCACCCGATCTTGCTCCTAATGACTTCTATCTGTGGAGTTATATCAAAAATAAAGTTTACGGGCATTAAAAGGCTAATAATTTGGAAGAACTTCGGATTAACATTGAAGAAGCTTTTCAAACCCCTAACATGCTTGGAAAAGTTAGAAGTGGTTTTTATAATAGGATAGGATATTGTGTAGCTGAGCAAGGAGGACTTTTCGAACATTTGCTCTAATTTGTTTTTGACTGGGAGAATCTTTTTGGTTTTTAGAATGTATTCTTTTACTTTGAGAACTTGCTTTTATTTTGTTTCTCCTTATTATTTTCATTCTAATAATAATAAATCTAATAAAACGTTCTTATTTATCAGTGACAAAAAATAAGAAAATTACGTTATAAAAATTTGCGTATTTATTGACCAAATTCCGGTTTCATTGACTACGCTCCACACAGCACCGTGGTTAGAGGCCTACTAAATATAAAAGGCAAGTCACGCAAGTGGTGATCGCAAGCCTGAGTATTGGTTGCTTCACTGATAGGTGTACGGTGTCCCTGCATGTACACTGACAAATTGGACTTCTTCCGGCCTATGTTCGCAGTAGCTTGAAGCGGTCTCTATGTGGACATACGGTGTAATTTAATGTAACTTTGAAAGTGATGGTCCAATGTAAATAAATTTGAGCATTCTGGAAACATGAAATTTTGGACTTTTAAATATGACTTTATATTTTAAGCTTGGTTCATTCAGAAATAAAAAAACATAAGATAAGATAAGTTAAAAATAACATAAGATAGCTATAAAATAAAAAAAAATTGGTTGTTCACACAGACAAATAACATAAAATAAGAGATGAGTTCCAGCCAATCAAAACGCGAATTTTTGCGCATGCAGACAGTTTCCTTTTTTTATTCTTCTTCTCTTTGTTAGTGGACTCGCGTACACTATCGGCATCATAAAAGTGGTACACAATACTTTTTCTTGCAATACCTTGGTCTATTTTTACAAACAAAATCACCCATTATTGTATTTTTCTTAAACTGTCATGCCATTCTGTATTTCAGTCTGACAAATAAGTAAAAAATGCCTCCACAAATTTCTTTATTTGATAAAGCCCAACTTCTGGCAAAACTACAACTAGGATGGTCAATAAGGGACGTGGCTAGACATTATGGACGCAGTAAAACCACGATTATAAAAATTAAATACCGATGGGAAGAAGATCAGACAATAGAGAGAAAACAAGGGACTGGTTTATTGAAAGTTTCAGCTGATGAACAAGATTATGACCTTATCGCTTTTATGGAAGAACACCCTTTTGCATCTGTTGCCCAGGCAAACAGATTTACCCAATTTGCAGAATGTGTAAGAGTGGCACGAAATCGCGTAAGGAAAGGCTCTAATTTAAGATGTCATGTAGCTGCTAAAAAAATTAAACTTACGAATGAAAAAAAAACAGGCCAGGTTACATTTTGCCCTTAGTTACTCTCTAAAGGAACCAGAGTTTTGGTGAAAGGTAATATTTTTCGATGAAAAAGTTTTCCAGTCATGTAGTGACAGAAAAAAAATCGGGTGTATCGTCAACTAAGAACGCGCTATTCAACAAGACAACTGCTTTGCGCATACGGCCAGAATTTACCAAACTTGGTTTCGGGAGCGAAAACCCCAGACGCCAATCCTGTGGAAAATATCTGGGGTTTAATTTTAAAAAAGCTGGAAAGCTTTAATATTGTGTCGGGAAATCAACATCACTTGGTCCAGTTAATAGTCAATACTTATGAAGAAGTGATTGGCGAAAATGAAAACCTTTTTGAAATTTTGGCTGATTCTCTACCAAGAAAGTTAACCGGTATAATTGAGGTGAATGGCGCAACGACTAGATATTAAAATTTATATACCTAATAATTTGTTTCTATTGTTTTATAATTTTCGTTACACTTGTGTTTTTAATTTTTGTCACAGTTGTTTTATGCGTTAGCGTATCATTGTAATATAAATATTATTTTTAAAAGCAATCTTTGAGGTCAATATTTTTACATTTTAGTACAAGTCTGTCACAAAATATAATCCGGTAGTTAACCATATAATTTAAAAAATACCTATGTTTATCACCTACCACTTTTATGATGCCGATGGCTGTCCAAAAGCTTTTCCTTTTTTTCAAAAATTAAAAAAAATAATAAACAAAGAATCCATAGATTTGAGGTTTTTGTGAAAATTCGTTCGTCGCGGTCATACGCGGAATGCGATTTCAGATAAAATAAGAAGATAAAAGTTTGACATCTCTCTGTTATTTTGTGTTATCTTATCTTATTTTTCTGTCTGTATGAACGCCATCAAGCAGTCCCATAAGGTGAACTATTTTATTTTTGTCCAAATCCAGTATGGCGGACGCTTGCTAAATATAGGTATTTTTCATATGCCTTTTAAAATATGTATGTGCGCCACTGTGTTTAAAAAACATAATTTTTCCAAAAAAGACATATTTGTTGTATACCCAGATGTATCACTTGTTTAAGTGGGTTCAGAATTGAAAAAGTGACTCCCAAAAATAATAGGTTTACTTTTATCTCTTTATAAGAGTCCCCAAGATATAATATATTACTCCGATTTATACATAGTTTTAAAATTTTCAGAAAACTAGAGGCGATTGAAATAGGTATTTACGTCACTAGACCGGAAAATTGGTCTTTACAGGTCGACACAGGAAATTTACAGGGCGAGCCGCAGGCGAGTCCTGTAAACCTGCGGAGACCTGTAAAGACACTTTCCGGTCGTGTATCGTACGTACTTTTTTTTCAATCGATCAGAAAAAACATTTTAGTATCTTATCACTTTCGTCGACGCCTAGCCGTGTTGCGTAATTTATGAACAGTCCCCTGATATTTTCTGTTTCTTGTTGGCTAGATAGCCATTGCCGCTAAGGCCGGTAGTTTTTAAGATGAATACTAAGAAAAACAAGTAAATTTTTGTGGTTAGAAATGATTTTTGTATTTTTAACTTATTATACTTATAACTTATATATACAAATTAAAGTATAGTGCCTATTAGCTTCACACAGCTAAATCAGTGATGACTGACGACCAGTTATGGCCAACCATGGATAACTTATCAAGCAAAATAATGATAAAACAGCTCATAAAAGGCAGATTTCTAGGTTTGTTCTTTATTTACCTATATTTATAATATACTCTTACTTTGAGAATTAAAAATGTATGGTCGATTTTTGAAGCAGCTTTTATTATTTCCTCCAGATTCAACTTATTTTCTGAGTCCATTTTTGTAAACAGAACTTTTGAAACAAATTTAAAACAGCTCTTTTAGAAGTGTCAAAACTGCCCAAAAAAACAAGCTAAAAGCTGTCAACAAGAAGTCATAGCCAACTTGGCCAAAAATAGGGCCGGAAAAGGACCAAAGGACCGGAAAATTGAACAAAAAGGTCCTTCCTGGAGAGTGGAAATATTTCGAAAAAATCGTACGGAAAGTGGCTATTTTCCGGTCGTTTGAAAAAAAAAGTTTTACAATCAAAATTGACTTTGCGTCAAAATCCAAGAAGGCGAACATTTGCTAAATGTAGCTATTTTTGAAATATACTTTAAAAATGTAAAAAGCATTTATCAAAAAGTGGCATCCTTTTAACATACACAGATGTATCAGTTATTTAACTCGATCAAGGAATAAAAAAGTTCAATATGGCGGATACAAGATAACAGTGCAGTTTTGACATTTAAAATTTTATTTTAAAAAAAACGTTTGTGTCAAATTCAAAAAAGAGAGTTAGGTTGCGGTCGGGTTGAAAAAAGGACAGTACGATAGATCGAAAATTCCTAAAAAGTGCGATTTCGATAACTTTGCCGTCACGTTTCGGGTACTTCTGGGAGGGGCGGAGAGTTGGCATAATAAAACAAAATTCTTCTAAAGTCGAGTACTAGAACATATAAAAAAAAAATTAGGCAATTCTAAGTACTGAATACAAATTTCCATTTAAAAATATCCTATGGCTTCAAAATAAGTAAATTAAAATTCATATTTCGCAGGGGGGCCAGTCCGGGCAGAAAATGTTGATACCATTTAATAGAGCAATGTTTCTACTTCTTTAATCAGGTATATTTAGCTCATGATGTTTTAAGCATTTTTTTTAAATTCAAAAAAACTAAATAACGTTCAAAAATTTGGACATCGTAAACCTAAATTAAGTACGACAAAGCCAAAAAAAAAAAATATTTAAAAAAATATTTTATTTCTTTTTACTTCTTAATATATACCTTAGCTTGACTTGTTACACAATTAAACAAAATTTTCTTTTGTTTTGCCTAGTAATTCAAGACATTATTCAACATTTACAATCAGAAATCAAATTATTTTATTTAGATGATGGCACTCTTGCAGGTGACCCTGAATTAGTTCTTCAAGATTTAAACACGATTATTAAAAAAAGCGCTGAAATCGGCCTTCACATCTCCAATAAATAAGATGTCACTTACGGAATTTAATGAACTGATTCTATTAGAAATTCCTTTTTCTAATTCAAAAATAGCTGATTTATTCAATAAAAAAATTCGCTCTTTTGAAATTTTTTGTAAAAGTCTTTTACTTATAAGTTCCCACACAGCCTATTATCTGTTAAAACATTCTTTTGCTATTCCACGTATCACATATATTCTACGATGCGCTCCCTGTTGGAGAGTGAGTAATAGCCTTAAAAATTTGGCTTTCGGGGGCTTAGAAATCCGTGACTCGTCTTCTTTATGTTTTTCTGCCTTTTTAGGTTCAGTTTCAAATTCATCATATTTAATATCGAGTATTCTTCCTTCTAATATCCTCAACAATCAAGATATATCCTTTTTAGAAGCTATAGCAAATTTACAAATTTCACAGAGAGATTTTGACATTAACCTTTGCAAATTCCAAGTAGACTTTTGGCTCTGCAGGAATATGAAAGCAATGCATGCAAGACTCTACCTTTTTCTTCCCTTTGAAACCTTTTGGACGAATCGTCTTTCCGAATTTCTCTCACTTCGTGTCGGACAACCTGTGGTTGAGAAACACGTTTGCTCCTGCAGCAAAGAAGTTGACTTTTATGGCCTTCACGGGCTCTGTTGCAGGAAAAGTGCAGGCAGGTTTTCTCGCCACAGTCAAATTAATCAAATTTTAAAGTGCGCTCTGGCCCTTGCAGAAATCCCTTCACAATTGGAGCAGGGTGAACAAGCAAAATTTTCTAAATACGGAGATTTAACTGATAGATTTATTTTTGTACCTTTTTGTGTTGAGACGTTTGGTCCTTGGGGTGGTGAAGCAAAAAAACTTTTATCAGAGATCTGCGGAAAAATAAATTCTAAAAACGCAAAAAACTTCATTACTCAGAGGATCAGCCTTGCCATTCGACGCGAAAACGCCGCAAGCGTATTAGGCACTATCCCGTCTGACCCTGACCTGGAAGAGGATTTTGTTGTGTAAGTATGCCTGGGTAGTGTGATTGTTTTTATGCTTGTTTTGTGGTTGTTTGTCTTTTTTTAGCTGTTTATTATTTTTTATATTTTCTATTTTACTTTAATATACTATTTTATTGAAAAAATTTTCTATATTTTTTAACAATTTTTAAATTGCTTTAAAAATCACCTTTTATTTCACATATTAAAAGAAGTACAAAAGCTTTCAACGTATTTTTCGAATGAGCCAGAGTGTTTGTGGAACAAAAATTTCTATGCCTTTCAAAAATAATTACTTTTGTAAAATACCCCTATGTCCTTTTTTTACATTGGCTCGATCCACTGTGTGCTGTAGAGGTAGTATCTCTTGTTTAAGACGGTTGCATCGAGAGTCATAGACTAAAGGTGGTTTTAAACAATTGGTCCTTACAGGGCTCAGTTAAATTTGCCCCTCCTCCCAGATCAATTTTTTCAAAAATTTTTATGCCAAAATTTTGTGCACATTTTGCACACCACAAATCAAATTTTGCACACCTTCCTACGAGAAACTACAGCCAATTTTCTGTAGGGGGGAGGCAACGTCAGGTTTGCCCCCCCCCCCAATATTTTTCAAAAATTATGATGTTATTTGAAAGGTCTTATTTTGCACAATTTTGAACAACCATTTTAAAATTTTACACACCTCCCTGTAACCCACACGAGGGTTCTGAAAATATCAAGTTTGCCCCCCCCCCAGTCAATATTTTTCAAAAAATTGAGTGTTGTTAGAGAGGTCTTCTTTTGCACACCCATTTTAAAATTTTGCACACCTCTCTCTAACCCACACGAGGGTTCTGAAAATATCAAGTTTGCCCCTTCCCAGTCAAAATTTTTCATAAAATTTGGTGTCGTTAGAAAGGTGTCATTTTGTACAATTTTGCACACCTCCCTGTAACCTACACGAGGGTTCTGAAAATATAAAGTTTGCCCCCCCCCCAGTCAATATTTTTCAAAAAATTTGGTGTCGTTAGAAAGGTCTAATTTTGCACAAGTGTCATTAGAAAGGTCTGATTTTGCACAATTTTGCACACCGATTTTAAAATTTTGCACACCTCCCTTTAACCCACCTGAGGGTTCTGAAAATATCAAGTTTTCCCTCCCCCCAGATCAATATTTTTTAAAAATTTTGGTGTCATTGGGAAGGTCTAATTTTGCACAATTTTGCACACCCATTTTAAAATTATGCACACCTCTCTCTAACCTACACGAGGGTTCCGAAAATATCAAGTTTGCCCCCCTGTCAATATTTTTCAAAAATTTTGGTGTCATTAGGAACATCTAATTTTGCACAATTTTGCACACCCATTTTAAAATTTTGCACACCTCTCTCTAACCCACACGAGTGTTCTGAAAATATTAAGTTTGCCCCTCAGTTAATATTTTTCAAAAATTTTGGTGTCAATAGGAAGGTTTATTTTGCACAATTTTGCACACCCATTTTAAAATTTTGCACACCTCTCTCTAACCCACACGAGGGTTCTGAAAATATCAAGTTTGCCTCTTCCCACGTCCCCAAATGTCTATTTTGCACACTTAGTTTCAAATTTTGCACACCCTTCAGTACCCCACAAGAGCGTTCTCAAAAAAGTTTGCCCCCCCCCAGTTAATATTTTTCGAGAGTCATTCGAGAACCCTAATTTTGCACAACTATTTTCAAATTTTGCACACCTCCCAGTAAAACAAAATTATGATTGTTTTCCACAAACCAAAACTACACTTTTTTGCACTCGACGCGCGTTTCGCTAACAACGTTAGCATCATCAGGAGACGATAAACAATCATTGTTTATTCTATTCTAAACAATCATTGTTTATCGTCTCCTGATGATGCTAACGTTGTTAGCGAAACGCGCGTCGAGTGCAAAAAAGTGTAGTTTTGGTTTGTGGAAAACAATCATAATTTTGTTTTAGTGCAACCAAAGGTTCCAAATTCCCAACATACACCTCCCAGTAACTAGTAGGTAGGTATATGCACCTATATCTGAATTCGGGGCAGGTATCTGCGGAAGGCGGGAGGTTGTACCTGCCCTAAAGAAGAATGCGTGCGTACCTAAACCTTCCACGCGCGAAGGCCTTTTCTTTGTGAGCATGATTCAGAATCACAAAATAAGGGTTACGTAATAAGTGCAGTACCTCTCAGTTTACGCATTTACTTTGGGGTTGGCGTTAAATATAACCTAACTTTTTTGTTACTTTTTATTTTTTTTAGTCGATGATACGTACCTCATCAATCAATTTTCCAAAAATATTACGAAAAAAATAAAATAACGATAACCACAAAGTAATCTCTCCGGAAATTCCGGACTCTGTTATGGTTAATAATTACTACGGAATGACATTTAACAACTGCGCAGTCGCAGCATTACCAATAACAATAAGGAAAGAGACAAAAACACTGACCAAATTAGACCTTTCTAATGACATCAAAATTTTTAAGAAATATTGACTGGGGGGCAAACTTGATATTTTTAGAACCCTCCTGTAGGTAGGTATGCATAATTTTGAAATGGGTGTGCAGAATGAGACCTTCCTAATGACACCAAAATTTTTGAAAAATATTGACCTGGGGGGAGGGAAAACTGTGCAAAATTTTAAAATCGGTGTGCAAAATTGTGTAAAATCAGACCTTTCTGAAAAATTTTGACTGGGGGTGGGGCAAACTTGATATTTTCAGAACCCTCGTGTGGGTTAGAGAGAGGTGTGCAAAATTTTGAAATTAGTGTACAAAATTGTGCAAAATTAGACCCTTCTAGCGACACCAAATTTTTAAAAAAATATTGACTGGGGGGGGAGCAAACTTGATATTTTCAGAACCCTCGTGTGGGTTACAGGAAGGCGTGCAAAATTTTAAAATGGGTGTGCAAAATTGTGCAAAATAAAACTTTTCTAACGACACCAGATTTTTCGAAAAATTTTGACTGGGCGGGGGGCAAACTTGATATTTTCAGAACCCTCGTGTAGGTTACAGGGAGGTGCGCAAAATTTTAAAATGGGTGTGCAAAATTGTGCAAAATAAGACCCTCTAACAAACTTGATATTTTCAGAACCCTCGTGTGGTTACAGGAAGGCGTGCAAAATTTTAAAATGGGTGTGCAAAATTGTGCAAAATGAAACCTTTCTAACGACACCAGATTTTTCGAAAAATGTTGACTGGGCGGGGCGCAAACTTGATATTTTCAGAACCCTCGTGTGGGTTACAGGGAGGTGTGCAAAATTTTAAAATGGGTGTGCAAAATTGTGCAAAATAAGACCTCTCTAACGACACCAAACTTTTTGAAAAATATTGACGGGGGGGGGGCAAACTTGATATTTTCAGAACCCTCGTGTGGGTTACAGGAAGGCGTGCAAAATTTTAAAATGGGTGTGCAAAATTGTGCAAAATAAAACTTTTCTAACGACACCAGATTTTTCGAAAAATTTTGACTGGGCGGGGGGCAAACTTGATATTTTCAGAACCCTCGTGTAGGTTACAGGGAGGTGCGCAAAATTTTAAAATGGGTGTGCAAAATTGTGCAAAATAAGACCCTCTAACAAACTTGATATTTTCAGAACCCTCGTGTGGTTACAGGAAGGCGTGCAAAATTTTAAAATGGGTGTGCAAAATTGTGCAAAATGAAACCTTTCTAACGACACCAGATTTTTCGAAAAATGTTGACTGGGCGGGGCGCAAACTTGATATTTTCAGAACCCTCGTGTGGGTTACAGGGAGGTGTGCAAAATTTTAAAATGGGTGTGCAAAATTGTGCAAAATAAGACCTCTCTAACGACACCAAACTTTTTGAAAAATATTGACGGGGGGGGGCAAACTTGATATTTTCAGAACCCTCGTGTGGGTTACAGGGAGGTGTGCAAAATTTTAAAATGGGTGTGCAAAATTGTGCAAAATAAAACTTTTCTAACGACACCAGATTTTTCGAAAAATGTTGACTGGGCGGGGCGCAAACTTGATATTTTCAGAACCCTCGTGTGGGTTACAGGGAGGTGTGCAAAATTTTAAAATGGGTGTGCAAAATTGTGCAAAATAAGACCTTTCAAATGACATCATCATTTTTGAAAAATATTGACTGGGGGGGCAACGTCAAGTTTTCCCTCCCCCCACAGAAAATTCGCTGTAGTTTCTCGTAGGAAAATGTGCAAAATTTCATTTGTGGTGTGCAAAATTGTGCAAAATATATGCAAAATTTTGACATAAAAATTTTTGAGGAAATCGATCTGGGGAGGGGGAAAACTTAACTGAGCCTCCAGACCAAACTATGTGAGAGTAGCCAATATGGCGAGAAAATTAGTATTGGGAAGCAGTAACGCTAAAAGTAATTGTTCGGCGTACTTCTAGAAATAGAAACAAAGAGGACAGCAAATTACATAGTTAAAGGCGTGACAAGGATTGTTTTAATGGTTTTAATGCTGCGATGACGAAGGCAATCATCATGACTGAAAAACCAAAAGCCCAGGCCCTTAGTCCCCAGACCAGAGGGTGCTGAGAATCTCCGGCATATGTTTCAGGCTGGAAAAGTCCAAAATGTCACCAGAGAAATGGAACGATTAGATATAGAGATCTTAAGAGTTAGCGAGATGAGATGGCCTAACTCAGGTAAATAGTGAAGGGGCATGTGTAAGTCCGTGGGATTTTTAATTAAGGAGTTTTATGACTATGTGGGAATGATAGCTCTTTAGTCACACAATCAATTGTTACCGAGTGTTTTGTTCGCATCCATATAGAAGGGGCTGATATGACGGGATCTTTCAAGATGGCGCCCAAAAATCATAAAAAATACAACTTTCGCAACAAGATTTTTGCGATTTTTTCTTCAAAAAATCTTAATAATTCGACGTTTTCTCAGACCAACTTTAAATGAACCTCAAACTATCAGGCATGTATGTCAAATTCGATCCCTAGATCCAGTTTGAGGCTTCATGACCTTGAAAAATACCCCAGTGAAATTAACAAATTGCAAAATAACATACTAGAAATTCATCAACTATTCAAGCGAAGAGAACCAAATTTGGCAACGAAAATAAGAAAGTCAAGTGCAATAATTTTGTTAAAAAAATTATTTTTTAGCTATGGCGACCTTTATCCACATTTTATTTTATCCAATTTCGTAAAAAAGTAAAAATGACATGGTGGCCATCAATTCTTGTTGACATAGCTCTAATATGAAAAAAAAAAGTTTAGTTGATGCATAACCCCGATTAACCTTGAAAATACCATGTAAAATTGAAAAACCCGCTTTTTGTAGTGTTTTCTCCAATTTAGCAGTACGCAAAAACTTTAGGTGCCGGAGAAGAAATTATCATCTTAGCCATAAAAAAACACTTCATTTTAAATCTCTCCACCATTTTTTTATCTGGCGTTCCAGATGTTGGTGTAACAAAAGGTTAAATAAACGAGATTTTTTTAAAATGGCAAAAATCTTGTTTTTTTGCGATATTTAAGGTAATTTAAGGTCGGATGACCTCGAAAGTGATTTTTTTGGAATTATCTTCCTCGATTTATATAAAATCGAGTATAATCACGCACCAGTTGCAAAAATTGTATTTTTATGATTTTTCGACCGCCATTTTGTAAAATGGCATCTAAAACACCGAGTCCAGAATACGGTAATGTATATTTAACTTCTGGTAACTCTTTTATAGGTAGTTTAAATGACTTTGTGGGCTAAACAAGTGCGTAGAACATAAAATTCACAGTTCCGAAACTAAAAACAACGGGCATATAGCTCATCTTGACCGAGGTCTAGCATAAACATCTGGGACCCCAAATCAAAAAAAATAGTAGAGAGGTTTAAAATTAAGTGTTTATTTATGGCTAAGATGTTAATTTCATCTCCGGCACTTAAAGTTTTTGCGTAGTTGTTAATTGTAAAAAACACTACAAGAAGCTGGTTTTTCAATTTGACATGGTATTTTCAAGATCAATCAAGGTCATACATCAACTAATTTTTTTTCATATTAAGCAGAGATAAGTCATCAAGAATTGATGGTCACCTTGTAATTTTTACTTTTTTATGTAACTGGATAAAAAAAAGGTCTCTATTTTGAGATATCAGCGGCCATATTGAAACGCGTCATAGATGAACAAATTTTTTTTTTACAAAATTATTGGGCTTGACCTTCTTATCTCTGTTACCCAATTTGGTTTTCTTGGCTTTAATAATTGATGAATAGCGTCCTTTGGTATGTTATTTTTGCATTTTTTTAATTTTGCAGGGGTATTTTTCAAGGTCATGAAGCTTTAAACTGCATCAAACTCTAAAGACCCAATTTGGCATACATGCCTAATAGTTTGAGGTACATTTGAAGTTGGTGTGACAAAACGTCGAATTATTAAGATTTTTTGAAGAGAAAATGGCAAAAACCTTGTTTTTAGCAATTGTCATAGTAATTTAAGATCGGACGATCTTGAAAGTAATTTTTTTGGAATCCTCGTCCTCGAATTATATGGAATCGACTATAATAATTCTCCGATTGCGAAATTTGTATTTTTTATAATTTTTGGCCGCCATCTTGAAAGATATCGTCATATCAACCCTTTCTACACGGATGCGAACAAAACACCCAATTACGCTTCATAAAAAATCCCACGGGATAGAAATTATCGACATATGCCCCTACTACTACTAAAATGCCAGATAGACGATGGTAGTCGTCTACTACGCAGACAATGACGGCCAAAACCACTTTAACGGCGTAGCAGAAAAGTGACATTATATTTTAAAAAAGTGTATTTTGAGAATTTTTATTTGATAATTTTTTATAATTTAGTAAGCCGCGACAGGTCTTTTCTTGTAATTTTGTAATTTAGAAAGAATACCAAAATAACTTTTCTAATTGACTATTCGCTTACAGGGTGAGTGGTTTAGTTATACCAGGCTAGTCAACGTACGATTTTTAAAAAAAGCTATATTATTATCCGTATCTTTTTTAGTTTTTGAGGAAAAAATGTCAAATTTGGTACGATTATTACAATTGTTAAGCTCAACTGATATTCTAAAAAAAAAAATTGGATAGGTGGCGCTGCGGACGACGTGGCACCTAAATTTCCGATTTTAAATTTGATAAAAGTTCATATTTTTTTAATAGCTTAGATAAGATATGAATATTTAATAAAATAAACGATTATGTATAGCTGAGGTATGTAGATCTTTATAAAAATAATTTTCGTTTGATATCGCCTTAATTTTTTTTTGAGTAACTATAAAAAACGGGTTTTTTAACGCTTTCTTCAACCCTTCCTAGCGATCAAAAATTTGGCTGGTTATACACGTTGATAGCTTTTAATGAATTAGAAGGCCCCAGCAAATCGATTCAGATATGAAATTCCAAATTTTTACGCTATAGGCCAGTAAAGTTGACCTAAAATGTGTTTAGTCGCCCCGAATAGTACTCTAATGTACCCTATTGTTCATTTGTTGCGGAAAGCCCCAGATTTGGTTCGCTTACTTTTTTTTAACAATTTTTTGGGATCGTAGTCAAGAAAATTTATGATCGGATGTACAGAAACTAAGTTGGCGGCGAATTCTTCAAAATGGCGGTCTTAAATCGAAAGTTACCTTAAAAAAAATTATACTTGAATCTATAGAACTTACTGAAGAGAAATTTATATTGTTGAAGAAAAATTTGACAATACTAGTTAAATTGACGTGTAACCTTGGATGATCTTGAATAATGTCATTTTACTCAAGAAAAATACTTTTCCAGATCGGTTAGTTTAATTTTTCAGTTAAATTTAATTAGATTTTGTTAGGCACCCACCGGATATTTTTCTACGTTTCCATAAATAATAGAAAAAGTTATAGTGCGTTTATAAAAATATAATGGCATCGAAGGTTGCACGTCAATTTAACTAATATTGTCAAATTTCTCTTCATTAAGTTCTATAGATTCAAGTATATTTTTTTTTGATAAACAACTTAGTTTCTGCACATCCGATCATAAATTTTCTTGACCACGATCCTAAAAAATTGTTAAAAAAGTAATTGTACCAAATTTGGTGCTTGAACAATGAACCATGAACAATAGGGTATATTAGAGTACTATTCGGGGCGACTAAACACATGTTAGATCAACTTTACTTGCCTATAACGTAAAAACGGCGCGATAGAATGTGGAATTTCATATGTGAGTCGATTTGTTGGGACCTTCTTATTCATCAAAAGTCATCAACGTGTACATCCAGTCAAAATTTTGGTCGCTAGGAAGAATTGAAGTAAACGTTGAAAAACACGTTTTTTTTATATACTCAAAAAAAAAATTAGGCGACCAATGACCGTATCAAACAAAAATTATTTTTACAAAAATTAACATACTTTAGTTATACATTATCGATTATTTTATTAAATATGCTATGCTAATAAGCTATTAAAAAAATATGAACTTTTATCAAATTTAAAATCGTAAATTTGGGTGCCATGCCATCCGCAGCGCCACCTATATAAAAAATTTTTAGAATAGCAGTTGTCCTTCATATTTCTAATAATCGTACTAAATTTGACATTTTTTTCTCAAAATCTAAAAAAGATACGGATGATAATGTAGCTTTTGTTAAAAATCTTACTTTGACTGGGCTGGTATATTTAGAAAAGTTATTCTGATATTCTTTCCAAATTATAAAATTACAACAAGAAACCTGTTGCGGCTTACTAAATTATGAAAAAACAATTTCTCAAAATGCCTTTTTTTAAATAAAATGCCACTTTTCAAGGACGATGATGATGTAACCATTTTTTTTCAACTCCTCTCTATCGAAGGATAAGGATTCGAGTATAATCTTGTTTTGATGGCAAACCTACAATTAAAAAAAAGATGAAGTCCATTTTGAATTAATCGCCGCCATCTTGGCTCCTATACATCCGATCATTGATTTCCTCGATCAAAATGTTAAAGAATTATCCAAAGAATAAGCCTGCCAAATATCATGCTTTCTGCACAAAATGAACAATTGGGGACCTAAGCCGGATGACTAAACATGGTAGCAACTAAACTTAAAGTCGAACTTAATAAAAAGGTTAAAGATATTAATGAGTCCACCCAGCAAGATGCAGAAATGGTATGGAGAAAGGTTAAAAGTGCCGTCGAAAGAATAAAACTCTTAGGCAAAGGATGAAACAAGAAATAAAAAGAAAGTTAGGATAACCGGTGAAATTCTTGAGTTGATGGATAAAACACGCAGTAAAACAAGATAACGTCAGCAAAACAATACTGGATAAAAACAGCAATGTCATGAAATATAAGATCTAGATGCTAAACATGACACTTTCAATTTACACAAGCTGATTGAGGAAGGAGCTGGTTTGTTTAATAAAAGACAAGTTGGAATCCTTGTGGACAATCAGGGTAAAATCATACCGGATATCAAAGAAAAACTAAAAAAATGGTGTAGCTACATAGAACATCTCTTTACCGATAACCGATCCGAACAGTCAGAAGAAATTTCAAACCAAGGCATAGATATAACACCAGAGGAAATACAACACGCAATATCTTCAGCTAAAAATAGAAAAGCAGTAGGGCAAGACAAAGTATACACTGAGGTTTTAAAGATAATAAAAAACAAAGATTCGGTAGATACGCTGGCCAAACTTTTTAATTTGATTTATCGCAGAGGTAAACACTGCCTAAAAGCATTCAGCAAAAAAATGTAGTTATTACCGCCTAATCAGCCTAATGAGCCATATGTTAAATATATTTCTAAAGATTATCCATAAAAAAAATTATAGAAAATGCAAATCCTTTGCAGTTTGGATTTTGTGGTGAGTTCGGGACAAGAGAGGCCCTGTTTGGCATTCAAGTCTTAGTTCAGCGGTCTAGGGATGTGTCGATGCCAGTATATGCCTGTTTCATAGATTATGAGAAAGCATTTGATTGAGTCCAACACGAGAAGCTCATAGAATCGTTAAAAGAAGTTGGTCTAGATGACCGAGATCTAAAGATAATCGCAAATCTATAGTGGAATTAGACTGCTTAAATAAAGGTTGATGACTAATTGTCCGACGACACTGTCTGGAAGGCCTGCAAGAGTTGTTGAATCAAATTGCTGCCAAAAGTTTGCAACAAAACTAAGAAAAGAACATCAGAGGTATGTTAGAAGTAAATGAGCAGCAAGTCAAACATTCATTCATACAAATATTGGGGTTGCCTGATCAATGAGAACTTTTATCAAAATGAAATCAGTGTTGTGTAGTCACAATCTTAAAACCACTCTTCGAATTCATGTGATTCGGTGTTATGTTTTTAGCATCTTATGTTATGGCATGGAAGCATGGACACTGACTGAGGCCATGTGCAAAAAGTTAGAGGCATTCGAGATGTGGTGTTATCGTAGAATACCAAGGATTGGATTGGATGGACAGAGTAACTAATATGAATGTTTTGCTTAGGATAAATAAAGATCTTGAAGTTTTGTTTATCATCAAAAACCGAAAATTTGAATATTTTGGCCATATTTTATGAAATGACAAATATAAACTTTTAAGATTGATAATAGAATGCAAATTGAAGGCAGAAGAGGTCGGGGTCGTAGACGGATAACATGCCTTAAAAATCTTAGAAAATGGTATGGTTTTAGCGCTATGACTCTTTTCCGGAAAGCAGTGGATAGGGTTCAGATCGTGCTAATGATAGCCAACATTCGAAGAGAGCATGGCACTTGAAGAAGAAGAAGTAACAAAATAGCTACAAAAAGGCTACAAAATGTCGCATTGAAAATATTTGGGCCCCTTATGAAAGTTCCCTCAGGTTAACCGACGTGTAAGAAACATCGTAAGTGATAAATCTCATAGTTAGTACAGGTAAACAAATCGTCACATCAGAATTACAAGGTTCTATCTACATTTTAACATTTTAACATTTTAACTTTTTTGAAAAAGTGAATGTATAATTATGAGCTTTATCAAACAAAAAATAAATAGAAAAAAACGGGTGGGTAGTCTCAGATTTATTAAGAAAAGCACAAAGTTCTAAGTGGATGATTTTAAATTATTTTAGAATTACAAAGTTCTATCGACCAAAATATTTTTAGTTGCGATTTTGATTATACTTTTTTCCTCTGCCAGTCTTGACTTTTCAATTATCTTTTTGCCGTTTTTAAATAAAAATGTCCCCCCCCTTTTAAGGTACGTTTTCTATGATGCGGCGGACGCACTGGGCGTCTGACGCAAGTAATCGTTTCCTTTGGCCCGTCTGCGTGTCGTGCCTATATTCAACCGTATGAGCATAGACAAACTACCTGCCAGCCAGAGTAAACCCAATTTTTTTTCTATGCGTATGAGTCAGACGCAGTTCGTCAGCCGCATGCGTCGAATCATAGGAACCGTAACTTTAAGTAAGTATTCTTTTTTAAAGCCCGAAGCTCATTGACTTCAGTGAAGAAGTATTCTTTTTTGCCTACTAGTGCATTTAAAAGCCCTAAGAATTTATTGTTTTTTATTAAATTTGTATTCATTCATTTAATTTTCTTAAATTAATGCCAATACAATTATTTTGTTTGAAAACCAATTTTACACAAAAAAAAAGTAAAATTAAATTATGTTCTTACGTTTATTTATTGCATGCGACTCGTTAATCTCGACAAACACAAATTATTTTATACTTTTTAGTCCGTTTTAAAAACGGAGAGCTTTATTAAAACTTATTTTTTATTTAATTAATTACTTTCTGCTTCTTAGTGTATTTTTTTTGTTTGGGAAATCCTGAGTAAAATTAAATCTAGAAACAGCAGCTTTGGTTCAAAAGTTACGAATTTTTAAATATATCAACCCCTCTCAACCCTTCAATCACCCCACACCCATCATCATAGCTTTTTTATACATTATAAGAACATATTTAGTAAAACTCAAATCAGAAAACTGCATATTCATAGCATTGTTGGTTCAAAATTTATGGATTTTTAAATATATCAACCCCCTACTACTCCCTAGAGCACACAACAATATCGTTTTTTTGTTATAAAATTAGAAAAAAACTTAGGGAAACTTAAATCTAAAGACTGCATATCCGTAGCAGCTATGATTTAAAATTTATGATTTTTATAAATAAATTAAACCCCACTCACCTTCTGAACTACCCCCCACCAACGCAGTTTTTATTTTAATAATATAATGTGACTGGAGTTACATAAGTTTACCAAATTTTATTAAACTCAGCTAACGAGAAGTTTTTAAATCTACCAAAGTTCTATCTACCAGTTTCTATCCCAATTTGACAGTTTCCTGTGGAAAAAAATAGATCAGACCAAGTGTATTAAAATCTTCGAAATTAAGTCAAATTAAATTATTAGTTTAAAATATTTAAACAAACCAGATGGCATAGTTCTAGAGCACGATTTTTAAAAAATGCAATTGCCAAAAGTTGCAAGGCAGGTAGATAAAACCTTGTCATTCTAAGGTTACGAAATGGTAAATTATTCAGATTCCTGTCGGCACTTACTGCAAAATAGACCGGTCAAAAAACTGACCAAAATCACCCTATTGTTGCTAATCGTGCACAGTTGGTCTAGAGAGGTGTTTTAAGAAAACAAATATATAATCTTTAAAACATAGATTTTTGTTTTTGATACATCGCCAACTACTATTTACCGTAAAAAGTAAAATCCGCTATGTAGCCCTTTTCTGGGGAGCTATTTTTGGAAAATATTCTAAAAACCTTAAATAGTAACTCCCTATTTTAACTTTATATTTGAATTCTCGCTGAAATTCTCCTTCCAATGGTATCCGATATCATAAGGTTTGCTTTACTAGTTTTCGAGATATTGGCTTTCAAAATGTCAAAAATTCAATTTTCAAAGGCCCATATCTTAGAAACCAAACAAAATATTTCTATTGTGTTTATTATCCATTTTGGGGGTTTTATAAGAGCAAATAAAAAATGACAATAGTTTGACGTTTTCACATTCCTATTTACAGTTTATTGATTTTTAGTGATTTTGACGATACTATTCTAAAAATATGAAGTAGAAGGTCAGATTGTCAAACTGTTGTCATTTTTTATTTTCTCGTAAAAAACCCCTAAAATCGACAATAAACACAATAGAGATATTTTGTTTAGTTTCTAAGATATGACCCTTTGAAAATTGAATTTTTGACGTTTTGAAAGCCGATATCTCGAAAATTAGTAAAGTAAAACTTATGATATGGGGTAACATTCGAAAGAGAATTTCAGCGAGAATTCAAATATGAAGTCAAAATAGGGGGTTGCTATTTAAGGGCTATATAGGGGATTTTAATTTTTACGGTAAATAATAGTTGCCGATGGATCAAAAACAAAAGTGTATGTTTTAAAGATTATATTTTTTTTTCTTAAAACCCCTCTCTAGACCAACTGTGCGTGCTTCACGTCTTCATTTTTAGGTCGATGCACCCCTACAAAAAACTTAACTACAACTTTGGAACTGGAAGTTTTTTTGGAATATTTTCGTATACGTGGTGTAAAATACCTCATTACTGCCCTGCTAACTTAAGACGTTTACCCAGACCTCAACTGATAGAGAACCTAAGAATTTTGCACGAAGACTTATGCGAAATTTTGTACGATTTCAATGAGTGCCTTAACCCGGTATACTTGATTCATTCCGGATTCGAGTTGCTGTTGTTGTTTTTAAAATTATACGCTTTTATTGTGCATCTGATTTACGGGACTGAAAGTGCGTATTCGAAAAAAAGTATGTGTCTGAATGGCATTTTTTTGTTGTGGCACCTTTCGGCCCTGTTCTGGTTCTCAAAGAGGGCACAATTGCTTAAAAATATAGTGAGTTAAATAAAATAAATAGGGGCCAATTGCACGGCACTGTTAAACCTAGTTTAAATTTAACTAACGTTTAGAATGCGACAGCTTGGTAATTTAAGTTACTTGTAGAAGCACACTCCAAACACTAATTAAATTTAAACCATGTTTAACAGCACGGTGCAATTACAAATAGATATTTTTTGGAAAAACAGATGTTAGTTTTTTTCAATTTCATTTAATTTTATTTTTTACCCCAAAAATTTAGTTGCAATAATTGAGAGATGACTTTATATATAATTTCCTTCTTGCTACACTACCGTAAAACTCAAAAGGACTAGCGCAGAACTGTGTAGGTGCCCTTTAGGTCTAAAAGGGAAAAAAGACGTTAAAATTGACAGCGAAAATTTATGTAATGGTCAAACCATGATGGTAATTTAAGGCTTAAAATATTTTAGCATAATTTAAGAGGAAACGTTTTTGATGAAGCAATTTCTTACTATGTTTTTTACATTTGTATGCCATGATATTGCTCACATTTTAAAGCTTTCTTTCCAAACTTTCGAGTTCTAGAATAAAACGCTCAAATTTTTCGGGTTTTGACTGTTTTTTAGGCGTTCAAAAAAAGTACTGCCAAAAACATTTTTTCTCTGTTAACATGAAAAATATTTAGAGAGAAAGGGCAGAATTTTAGAGGTAGATGGAGAGATATTTTCGTGACATGCAAAAATTTTTAAGATTGTTGAAGAGAGACAGCAGGCTATAAAAAAGTATTTTAGAGAAAGTTGAAAATAATTTAAGGCAAATGTTGACTAAAAATTTTTGTTCTGTCATCTATCTGTCACCTTGAGTGGTGTCGTGCATATAATTTTTATTTTGCAATTTTTATCCAAAAAATAGCAAAAATTGTAATTTTTCAAAGTGTAAAGTGTGTAAAACATAAGGTGGTATTAATTTATTTCAATCAAATTCCGTGGGATTTTGAATGAAGGAGTTTTGTGACTATGTGCGATCGAAAGTTCTTTAGCCACACAATCAAGTGTTATCGGGTGCTTTGTTCGCATCCGAGTAGAAGGGGTTAATATGACGTCATCTTTCAAGACTTTTGCAACCGGGGTATAATTATACTCGATGCCATGTAATTTAAGTACGAGAATTTCAAAAAATTTACTTTTAAGGTCATTCGACCTTAAATGACCTTGAAAATTGCAAAAAACAAAATTTTTGCCATTTTCTCTTCAATTTTTTTTTATAATTCGACGTTTTGTCACACTAACCTCATATGTACCTCAAACTATTAGTACTATTACTATTAAAGTAGTAGTAGTAAATTTAGTAGGAAAGATCAGAACGTCGAGTCCAGTAACATTGTTAAAAAAAATTGGTTCAGCTATGATGCGTTTCAATATGGCGGCTGATTTTATATTATCCAATTTCGTAAAAAAAAAATGGCAAGATGGCCATCAATTATTGTTGACTTATCGCCACATACTATGAAAAAAAAGTTTGGTTGATGTATGACCTTGATTGACTTTAAAAATACCATGTACAAGTAAAAACCAGGTTTTTGTAGTGATTTTTCCAATTAACCCCTACACAAAAACTTTAAGTGCCGGAAATGAAATTAACATCTTAGCCATAACTAAATACATCATTTTAAACCACCCTATTATTTTTTTTTTATCTGGCGTACAAGGTGCCTATGCTATACCCCGGTAAAAATTACCTATATGTCGTTTTTATTAAGTTTCCAAACTGTGAATTTTAGCCAACAAAGTTATTTAAATTACCTATAAGAAAGTTAGCAGACGTTAGATATACATTAACATTTACTGGACCAGGTGCTTTATATGACATTTTCCACAAGGGCGGTTAAAAAATTCTAATTATGCCAGTAGGGCATTCATTATAAAATTCAAGGATGAGGTTACAGCTATTTAGTCATATATTTATGTGTCACCGGGTGTTTTGTTCGCATCCGTGTAGAAAGTTTCTAAACTTAATAAAAACGATAGGCATATAGGTCATTTTTACCGGGGTATAGCATAAACATCTTGGACGCCAGATCCAAAAAAAAATGGCAGAGAGGTTCAAAATGAAGTTTTTAGTTATGACTAAGATGTTTTTAACTTATACCTGATATTTTCAAGTTCAATCAAGGTCATGCATCAACTAAACTTTTTTTATGGAATTATATGGAATCATGCCCCGGTTGCAAAAGTTGTATTTTTTAGGATTTTTGGCCGTCATCTTAAAAGATGACGTCATATCAACCCCTTCTACACGGATGCGAACAAAACACCCGATAATCCTTGATTATGTGACTAAAGAGCTATCAATACCACATAGTCACAAAACTATCGAAGAAAATTGTTTTAAGGGTCATCATGACTTTACCATTATGTTTAATATTTTTCTTTTCTTTTGGAAATTTTTTCAAAAGAGTGGACACTACCGTAAAAAATATAAAAGTTGTCTAGCGTTTCCCGTAATTTCGTATCAATAGAAATTCGATTACTCGAAATTTAAACATGTGAAGAGTACAATTATAGAGTTTATGTCAATCTATGGCTTTCTCCAAAAAAAACTTACTTGCTAAAAGTTGGGCAAACAAGTGCTCTTGTAGGTATTCCGTACCTAGCGGCGCCCCCTCCGCCCTCTGTATCTTGGCGCCCTTTGGCCGCCCTCAGCGATGTAATAAAACAATAAACGTTACATATAAAACAAAAGTATAATAAACATTGTGAAATCGGGAAACCCGTAGAAATGTTACCATTTGTGATAAAAATCAGTTTTAAGAACAGCTTCTCAAATATTATATAGAGCGCACTTTTAATAGACTAAAAAAAATGTGGAAGATCACAAATGACGGAAGATAACCTGGGGCTGTATTCTTGACACCCGTGCCCGTGACTGAGATCAAATTTCTTACTTCTCACCTGCTTTAAACCATGTGAAAAGTGAGAGAGACAAATACTCACCGCTTACTACTCACCTCACAGGCCATCAAGAATATGGGCCCTGGACGCTTATTCTTGACGGCACGTAAGGTGAGGTAATCTTACTTTCACCACCTATTTCCACGGGGAAATTACTCACCTCATCTTACGGACCGTCAAGAACAAGCGTCCTGAATGCGTTTGCTTTAATTAGTATTGAACGGGAATACTATTGATTTCGATGTGATACTGGACTATATGAAGTCAGTAAAAACTCCCAGACTTCATTTTTAGTTTAAAGCTAACATCAAATGTAGAATATTTTCTTATTCATATCAAATGTAGTAATACATTTGTTTACACTATATATTAAATTGTGACTATACTATTATACAGGGTTCCTAAGATTTTCCTTAGAGATAGGATTTCAATAAGTCAAACAGAAATGGCATAGAAAGTTCTGCGCGCACAAAAGAAACAGGTATATTGAGCAATGGTGCCAGTTTGTTATTATCTCCGGACTGCTTTCATGAGAAAAAATTGTCGCCACTCTTTCATTGTGAGCATAAATCATAGTTGCAATAATAACCGATGACAAGATGTCTGCAAATTCCGCTAGATGGCGGCCACACCATGAGATGAACATCTAATCTAATTAAAAATTAGATGTTTTCAGGTCCAAACCACAGCTTTTTCTTGCTTAAAGGAGGCGGCAGGGTCCATTATTTACGATACTGAGCGATAAACTCGTGAGGTTGTTAACATTAGAAAGAAATATCTTCGCTTTTAATTAAATTTATTTTTAAATAAAGCTGGCCCTACACTACATTTGATATTTTCGAGGTGTTTTATGACATGATCTCGAAACATGTAGCGAACCAATTCTTCAAAACTAGCGGGAGGGTAAAAGCGAAAAATAAGGGGCTGCCAATATTTGTAACACCCAAAAAGGGATGAAAAGATTTATTTTGCTCTGTTTCTTTACAAAAAAGGTTTTTTTTACGAAAAACTTGAGCTCTGCCACTTTTTTTATTTTTTTCTTCAACTTTCTCGAAATTTTCGTCATACCGTAGAAAAAAATTATTTCCCCCATGGTCATACTCTACTTTTATTCGAAAAAATTTAGAAACAGAGACGGGATCAGTTTTCCTAAAACGCGGGGGGGGGGGATCTTGGTTTCGAGTGAGAAGATAAAGGGCGCCGCAGGCAAAAATTTTTCAATGAAATTAGCCGAACGCAAAAATGTTAGAAAATTAAAGCACGAAATAAAAATGGCGCCCCGCTTACAATTTTTTTTCAAAAATTACGTAATTTCGGAAACGCAAAGAAATAGGTCTAAAGAGTATAATTTTTAAGAAAAAAATATCAATTTTCTCGCACTCCTCCACTGGGACTACAGGGGCCGTGCACAAATTACGTAATGGTCATAGGGGGGAGGGGGGTTACAAAACGTTACGTAGGGGGGAGGGGGGTTTTCGACAGCGTTTGCATTTGTGTGAAACTAAGAAAATTTGGAATGAAAATAAGTGAAAAGTTTTTTTTTTGGGGGGGGGTAGTGGTCTTGAAATCGTTACGTAATATTAGGGGAGTGGCGTGCTAAACCGTTACAAAACATTACATAGGGAGGGAGTAAAATCACCGTTACGTAATTTGTGCACGGCCCCACATCTGACTGTTCCTCCTTTTTGATTTCGAATCAAAGGGCAAAACCCGGGTTGGACGTTCGAAGGCGTCAACCCATCCTATTTGCTTGGTTACAAAATGAAAAGCCGAAAAATATTTTTTTTTACGATATCTTTCATCAGTTTGGTATTAAAGTCGAGCAAAAACAATTTTTATTCCAGTCCTAAAGGTATGAAAATGGAAAACATTAGAAAACAACAACCTGGAATGGATTTACTACGTATAAGATGTAGTGACAACATCGCCCCATGCCCATCCTTTTCTGCCTAATGTGTTTTTCCGTTTGTCTGCGTCTTATACACGGCTGCTTGTCCCCCTAAGGATTTGCTTAGGAACCCTGTATACCTAGGTACACTTGATTTAAAAAAAAAACTCATAAATGAATTTTTTCCTATGCCACAAAATTTAGCTTTCTATTAATGTATCTTAGTATGCTTGACAGCTGAAAGTTCAGTGTGACATCCTTTTCCAAATTAAAAAAGCTGGAATCGAAGGAAGATTCAATAGTGAACGATATATTGAAATCCTTGAAAACGTTATGCTGCCATCTGTACAGGCTTTACATGAAAATAATGACTTCGTTTATCAGCAGGACAACTATCCAGTACACACGGCTAAAGTTGTTCGCCACTGGTTTCAGAATAATAATATAGAAACACTTCGTTGGCCAGCCAACAGCCCTGACCTTAACATAATGGAAAATATATGGGGTCGAATCGTTAAAATAATATACCAAAGGAATTGGAGACCACGAAATGCTGAAGAGTTAAGCGATGCTATTTATCGCGCATTGGATCAGCTCTCAGAAGACCATCAGTATTTTCAAAATTTAACCTTTTCAATGCCCAGACGTTTGCAGCTTGTATTAGAGAAGAATGTTGATCCTATTAAATACTAAATTATTTATTTTAGTTCTTTTTTAAGTTAAAATAATTAGTATTATGTTTACCATCGTTTTTGTCCTAACCCAAGTTTCCTATTCGTCGAATTTTTTTCAATCCAGCGCTGTTTCTCTCGTATTATTTTTATTTTATCAACTCCAAAATGGGTTACCGCCCTCTTTATAGAACAGCCTTCGTCCGTTACTCGAGTGATAATTTGATATTGTTCAACTAAAACATTATTTTTGCTGATTTTTTAGTATTATGCCAAATTTAATATAAAAATAGGGTTACCTTTAATTTAAGTAAAAAAATAATTTCAGTTTTAGAGACCTTTTTTAAACAATATGACAAATTGTCGTACTTTTGAAGTTTTTAGGCATTTTAGCTGGTAGTCCGTATATATTATACACTTTTATAAAGGTCGATTTTGTGACTGCATGTATGCGATTTTTTTAATCAAGTGTACCAGCAACTGGGGTGCCCTTTTGAGCCTTCGACCCCGCCCCGCCCTTTAAGTCACGCTACGCCGCTGTGCGTACCCTGAACTAGTTTATTTTAGGACGAGAGGTCTAAGAAATAATCACAGAAAACAACGCCGTAACATTTTAAAATACGAAAACACCACAATAACATAGACAAAATGGAGAATCGGCATCCCGTCAAACATGTAAACTTTTCGACGATTCAGAATTGTGCAAAAATTCCCAGAGCAAAAAATGTTGAATTTGTTTTGATGCGTTTTTCTACTAGTTTCTTCATCAAATCGGATAAATCTTACTTTTAAACGAGCCCAATGCGTTTAAAAAGCTCCAAAAGGGAAATTAAATTGTAGTTAAAGAACATTCCCAGTAAACACAAACCTTGCGAACCAAAGGTGGCCCGCCCGCGGTTTACCAAAATGCCGCTTGCTTGCCGAATACGACAGCCGCGACGGAGTGCAAGCGGTAATGTCCGCTCGGCCCTTGGATCGGCACATGCGGATTACCGCCAACACCTACACGGATAATCGCACAGAACCGGTTGGTGAACCACCAGTGTTTTAACTAAGACGGTCGCACAGACATCACCGCTTGCACGCCGCCGCGGCGTTCATTGCACCTGTGGCTAGAATGCTACAAACCACTAAAGAATAACCTGCGGATAAGTGAGGGCCTGCCGTCAGATAAAGAATTGCCGCATTCGTACCTTTACCGGCCGCCAGACACTTGCCGATAGATCTATCGGCAATCCGCTAGTAGCTGTAAAGTGGCCGCCCGGACATCACCGCTTGCACGATGCCGCGGCGTTCGCGTGGGGCTACCGTCAGATGTTGGATGGCCGCATTCGCATATTTACCGGCCGCCAGTGGCTATAAAATGGCCGCTCGGACATAGCCGCTTGCACGTCGCCTCAAATACCACTAAGAAGCAGCCTCGTGACAGCTGAGCTCTTTGCAAGTTCTGGGAGCGAGGCATCACCATTATATTTGAATAGTACCTATTCATTGAGATTTTATAGACATTGATAAAGTTTGCATCTTAAAAATCTTGGCCATCTATATGTATAAAAATATTATGTACTGAATAAATATAATATTGAAACGAGCGCCATCTGCCTTCTAGACTGACAAATATTATAACTGTGTAATGAATAACTGCTCGTCTAGATGGCTCTGGATAAATTCCGACCACGCAACGATTATATTGTATAGTAAGATGATATGTCGAAGCGGCTAACCACATTTAAGGATTTTTTTCCTAAATAAACCCAAACCGATCAAAAGCGGTACCCTTGATTGCCACGTCTGGCTAGAAAGATAATATATCGAAGGGGCTAGCCACCAATATGCCACCTTTCGGGATTCTTTCAATGGCAGCACACTAGATTCCCTCGTCTGGCTAGACAGATAATATGCCGAAGTGGCTAGCCCCCTATATGCCACCTTCTGGGATTATTTCGTAAATCCATCCTAACCATTTCATGGCAGCACACTTGATTGCCTCGTCTGTCTAAAAAGATTATTTGCCGGAGCGGCTAGCCACCTATGTGCCAGCACACTATATTCGCTCGTCTGGCTAGACAGATAATATGCCGAAGTGGCTGGCCCCCTATATGCCACCTACTGGGATCGTTTCGTAAAGTCATCTTAACCAATCAATGGCAGCACGCTTAATTGCCTCGTCTGGCTAGAAAGATAATATATCGAAGGGGCTAGCCACCAATATGCCACCTTTCGGAATTGTTTCGTAAAGCCGCGTTAACCAATCAATAGCAGCTCTGGCAAGAAAGATTATATATCGAAGCGATTAGCCACACGTTTTCCACCTTGTGGATATCTTTTGGCGATGATATTTACGTGTGGCATCACGCTTGATGGCCAAGTCAGGCTAGAAACGCAATTTGCCAAAATGAGTTATCCACCCCTGCCCCGCTTGCTGCAAGGTATCGGTAAGCAAGTGGTTTACCTACTGATGGCTGCCCACCACTGCCACCTAGAAACCGCTTTCTTGCCGTAAGGCTTGTGTTTACTGGGTTTAAAGTAACATAAAGACTCTTTCAATTTATCCTTTATCGGGCAACGTCGATATTTTTTGTATTATCGGCCTGGCCCAAAATTATTTTAGTTATACATTCTGCACCCCTTGGACCATTATAGTATCTCATAGTTATATGAGACAAAAAAAAGCGCAACAGGCATTATTGAGATCTAAATCAGGAATGACACAATACAAGAAATATCAGTCAAGTCAAAGAACTAATCCCGGGCTTCAGAGAAAGAGGAGAAGATACTCAATGGTTACTGCATATTAGGAAAAGAAGTGAGAAGCCCTATAGCATGGTCCATCCACTACTTGCAAAATGTTCAATAGCCTACAGAGGAATCTTTCAAAAGAAAGAATTCCAGTCCAAATACCCTCCTGGAGAGCCATCGGACGGACGTCCTGACCTTTATCCAAAGGATGGAAAGTTTCGCCCTTCGCCAAATCTCTAAAAGGGAGCGCATAAGGTCCTGGTTAACGCGGGGACCCCCTTTTTATACAACTAGTACACCCATAAAAAGGAGAAGATCAAAAGACCTTAGGAGAAAAGAACGAAAATTCAAAATTGGATGATTGTCCCACAAGGAACACACAAAATATCAAAGCGAAAGGAGAAACAATTAAACGATGTTTCGTCTGGAGTGACCAGCGTGGGCTCGTCAGTGAATTCACTAGTCACCCTCAATCCAGACATCATTTAACACCATCGCATACTCTGACTTCCAACTTTGAATCACTCACAAATAGGCATCGATCCGCATGGTACTTATTATAAGTCACCTGATACGGGTTCGTCCTGGCGTGTTAATCTTTGCAATAGGAATATGCTCCTAAGACAATTAAAACAAGAAGTTAAACTTCCAAATCAGTTACATCAACCGAAAAGAATCTAAAAAATAGAAGATCAAAAGATCTTGGGAGAAAAGGACGAAAATTCAAAATTGAGTGAGTGTCCCACAAGGAACACACAAAAGACCAAAGCGAAAGGAGAAACAATTAAACGATGTTTCGCCCGGGCTGACCAGCGTGGGCTTCCCACAAGGAACACACAAAAGACCAAAGCGAAACATCGTTTAATTGTTTCTCCTTTCGCTTTGGTCTTTTGTGTGTTCATTGTGAGACACTCATCCAATTTTGAATTTTCGTTCTTTTCTCCCAAGATCTTTTGATCTTCTCTGTTTTTCTTAGATTCTTTTCGGTTGATGTAACTGATTTGGAAGTTTAACTTCTTGTTTTAATTATCTTAGGAGCATATTCCTATTGGAAAGATTAACACGCCAGGGCGAACCCGTATCAGGTGACTTATAATAAGTACCATGCGGAACGATGCCTATTTGTGAGTGATTCAGAGTTGAAAGTCAGAATGTGCGATGGTGTTAAATGATGTCTGGATTGAGGGTGACTAGTGAATCCACTCACGAGCCCACGCTGGTCACCCCGGGCGAAACATCGTTTAATTGTTTCTCCTTTCGCTTTTGGTCTTTTGTGTGTTCCTTGTGGGACACTCATCCAATTTTGAATTTTCGTTCTTTTCTCCCAAGATCTTCAAGATTTTGATCTTCTCTTTTTTAGATTCTTTTGGTTGATGTAACTGATTTGGAAGTTTAACTCCTAGTACACCCATGTTTGAAAGTTTGAGACAATGATGTATTTGAAATTAACTCTGTGTTTCGGACTTCCATTGTCTATATTTTATTTATACACGACGTTTCGATCAGTACAATCTCTGATCGTATTCAGGTGCAAACTCTTTGCACCTGAATACGATACGACGTCCGTCCCATGGCTCTTATCAGAGATTGTACTGATCGAAATGTCGTGTATAAATAAAATATAGACAATGGAAGTCCGAAACACAGAGTTAATTTCTAGTACACCCATGTATCTAATAAGTTAAAAAGTATACCACCTAGGCAACCAGATGTGTCACCACACGTCTATTTGACGTCTAATTTGATACCAAGATTTGACGTGATCAATATCTGTTAAAATTGTTTGACTACTAAATTTGCATGCAAAATAACTTCTATAGTTATATCATCTAGCTAATCAACAAATAGTGTCTATCTTTTTTGTTTTAGATTTATTGTTTAAAAAAATGCAAAGATGCTTGGTTGCACGGGCGGAAAATATATTTATATAACCTCTCAAAAATTTGTGAACAAATAATGTTTTTTACCTAAATATGCTCAAATATAAGTCTGAAAATACTTCAAAATTTACTAAATGTGCAAGACACGATGGTTTTCCTTTAATTCTTAATTTTAAAAAAAAATAATAAAAATTTTGTGATTAAAAAACCCTTATTATCTCAAATTTTTGAATTGCGTGCAGTATAACGAGGTATCATGACAGGTTTCGTCATCAAACGGCCTTCGCCACGGATGTAAAAAAAAGGGATTGATAATATCCTTGTGGGAAAATCACTGCCATGTGTGTTCCGCCATTTTCGCCGCCATGTTGTGGAGATTTAGGTTGGCGACATTGATTCCTTAATTTTCAATAGTAGTGTGGGAACACTGACTATCAACAGTGTCAAAAAATGACGTTTCTAGAAAGGTTATATTGCTGTTTTTTAATACAAAAACAAAAAAGTGAAGAATCAAGCAATAAAACCATTTCAAAGACAGACAAATGCTTGAACGGCCACGCCTGAAACAGGAACTAAAACTTCTAGTGACAGATACGCGCCAACAGTTTGGTTGGGTATAGGTTGTTATAGGCCTAGAAGACAAGAAAAATAAATGAATAGAGGAAGATACGGAGTTTTATAATAGCATATATGGATCAGCTGAAAGCCAGAGCGATGGCAAGCGATCACAAAAAAGTACATCTTTGGTACATCGACTTTTACAAAATTAGAACAATACTTCATGAGTTTTAAAAAGAACATTAAAAAAATTAATTTTAATATGTACTTGTAACTTTCTATATGTAATTTTAAGTAAGTAGTTTAAGATTTCATTGTCAATTTTTGTAATATTGTAGCCAGTATTTTTTTGAGATTTTAAGACCAGTAATTATAAGATGTTTTACCAGTTTACTAGAAATAAAGAAAAATCGATATTTATTTTTTAATCTTTATTAACAAAACCTTAATGTTAACATTGTTCAATATCTGACATTTTAAAGACATTCTTAGGTTAAATTTACCTTAATGTTAATTTTTAACACTAAATTTTGACGCTTAGTTATTTAATTGTGACAATGTTTTTTGCTAACAATTTTTGTAATAAAAGTTTTCTGATTCTGAAGAACTCAGCACAAAAAGTTATTACTACGATATCCTTAAGTTTTGGTAAGTTTTCAGCATTTGACATTTTTTTTTTGTAGATTCTTTTTATAGGGATGATGCACTTTCCTTATGGAAACTGGCTTTCTGTGTGATTTTGCTTATCTTGATGAAAATCTATCATTGCGCCATAGCAACAAATAACAAAAATGGCAAAAATGTTACAAAAGTTTTTGTTTTGAAGCATGTTTGTTAAATACTAAGTGGCAACATAACAATTGAAATTTGCCTTTTGTTAAAAATCAGTTCTCGGTAATATGAATTTTATATTTTTTATGTTTGTGATGCCAGTGCGAAGCAACCTATATTTTTCTACTACTTATTCTCAGACTACAGTTTGGTTCATAAATATTATTTACATTTTCACAAAAAGTGCCAAAACCTGATTTTAGAGAAAAGCCAGAATACGAAAATGTTTAACTTTGAACGCAGTATCTCAAAAACCACATACCAGATCACTGCCTCATATTCTGTGTACTGTAAAGTTCCATATCAATTCGTTTATTAATTTTTAATTGGCAAATGTCAGAGGGAGAGATAGATATCGCTAAAGACAGAATAAAGGCTATTATATTTTTAAAATCTGGACGAAATGCTCTTAAAATTTAATAAACATCAGAAAAGTTTCTTTCAATTTTAAATATCAAGTGACAGTTGACAGTTCTTGTCATAAGTATTAAAAAAATTTGGAAAACTAAACATCTTTTTATTAACAAAATTTCAAAAAACGAAAACTCAAACTTGGATGAATATCCCACAAGGAACACACAAAAGACCAAAGCGAAAAGAGAAATGATCAAATGATGTTTCGCCCTGGACAACCAGCATGGGCTCATCAGTGGTTTCACTGGTCAACCTCCCCATACATCATTCAACACTATCATACACTTTGATTTCCATCTTAGAATCACTCACAAACAGGCATCGTTCCGCACTGGCACTTGATGCGGGTTCGTCCTGGCGGGCGTGTTAATCTTTCCGAATGCGATTAAAACAAAAAGAGGTTAAAAAACCTCAGAATCAGTTACTTCAACCGAAACGAATCTAAAAACAAAAGATCAAATGATTTTGGTTGGAAAAAACAAAAATTCAAACTTGGACGTGTATCCCACAAGGAACACACAAAAGGCCAAAGCGAAAAGAGAAATGATAAAATGATGTTTCGCCCTGGGTAACCAGCATGGGCTCATTAGTGGTTTCACTGGTCACCCACCCTCGATTATCGCGAAATCGCCTTAAGTGACTTATATAAGTGCCAGTGCCAGTTTGGAGAGGGTGACCAGTGAAACCACTGATGAGCCCATGCTGGTTGCCCAAGGCAGGGTTTTTAAATTGTTATATTGACACGTTAAGAAACGTCTGTTTTAATACGTCTTATTTATGTCATAAAAGGTAACGTCAAATTCACGTCGTTAAAATGACGTCAATTTTCGAGACAAACCAACGTAATTTTTACGTTAACAACAAAATGACAAAATAGACGTCATAGTGATAAATTTTGACGTCTATTCGACGTATAATTTACGTCTTTTGGTTGCCTGGGCATTTAAATTTCTTCAAGGTTTCTTTTATACTTTTAGATAAATAACACGAAAATTATTTTGCTAGAAGCGGCAACCCGAGCCACTTCGTTAGAAGAGCATCAGCAACTCCGATTTTTTATCGACAAAATAAACAGACAGCGACCCCTAACTGCCAGTGGCTTTTATACTATTGATCTTAAAGTTATAGGTGGTGTAAGTAGCTATACTAGTAGTAGTAGTAGTAGTAACTAGGAGGCGGCCCAAGTAGGCCCAATCGGTCCCTTTTTACCTTACCCCAGCCCAGCCCCCTAATCCACCACCTGTACCGCTTGTAAGTACGGTAGTGGGCTCTCCGGGCCTTCTTGTTCTCTTCACGAAGTCCAGTACTTTAGCCCACTTGAGAGCTCGTAGGTCCTCTGCATCCAGGTTGGGTTGTCCGAGTACCTGATGCCCCATCCTTAGGTATGCATCGCACTCCGCAACGAGGTGCCGGGATGTCTCCTTCGCCCTCCCGCAGGCACGGCAGATGGAGTCATTCCCGATCCCGATGCGTGTCAGATGCTTACTGAGTCGGTTGTGGCTGGTCAGTATCCCTGTCAGTAGTCCAATATCTTTTCGTGTCCTTCCCAGGGGCCATTTGAGTCTGACCGCGTCCGGTCCGTCGATGAATTCTTTGGACTGTCTGCATCCTATTTCGTTCTCCCAGGAGTCTGCCAGTGCATCGCTAGCCCATTTTATGAGTCGACTTTGCAGCTGTCTCCTTGTTATACCTAAGAGTGGTTCCGGCCCCACGTATTGAGTGCTGGCCCCGATACGAGCGAGTTCATCCGCCTTTTCGTTGCCCGACACTCCCGTGTGTCCCGGTACCCACATTACTGTAACTGTTTTTTCTTGAGTTAAGGCTTCCAGTGCTTCTACGCACTCTTCCACCAGAGTATTGGCAATTTTTGGTGCACTGCTCCTCTTCTAGTGTTGCCGCCATTATAATGGCGCATACCTCGGCTTGGAAGACCGTAGCTTGCTCTCCGAGCTTGCACCTAGACCCCCGCCCCTGTTGTCTTGTCACAGCGTTCCTCTCGAACTGTTGGTGGAGGTTCTCCCTCTGCCAGAATTCCCTATCGGGAATTTCGACTTTGTACCTCTTATTGAATCTCCAGGGAATTTGGGTTGCCTTGATCTCAAAGGACGCAAGTGGCATCTCCCTGGTGGCCATTTGGGCGACCCTTAGGTGTCCAACGTCTTCCCCTCTTTCTCTCCACTGACCAGAGTCTCTCAGAGGCAAATGTGTTGTCATAAATAATTGACTGTCATTGCATGCATAAGATTATTTCCCTTGAGGTCGCAGCCATATATCCCAGTTTTTTGATATATGACTCAATTCTAAATTTTAGTCCGATTGATTGTATTAGGCCATTTGCATACAAATTCAAACAAAATTCTTCTAGATTTTATTTGTAACAGGGAGTATACCAATAAGTTGCAAAACAAACATTGACAATAGACAAATTGACGTTTTTATCAAACTGCCGTGCATCCGATTCAAATAAATCAAATTGAATTCAAATAAATCAAACCAACTAATCGAATGCAGGCAGCAAAAAAGAAAGCTTTTCGTCAATTTCTACTGTCAATGTCACTTTTTGCAACCGAGGGGGTAGGATCGTCCCCTAGTTCCCACTTAAAGACGTATCTCGCAATATTAGCAAACATCCCCGCGACGTTCTAGAGCTATCCCGGGGATACTAATAACACTAGCTCCTTCTAATGTTTCTTTGACAGCCCAGTGGTAGTGTTTAACAACCACGCATCGATTTTACCTGAGTTTTTGGAACACATGAAAAACTGTCAGTTGCAGAAAAATTTTGAGATGATAAAAAACAAAAAATTGGGCTTAACTTTACAAAATAAAAGTCTTATATGTTGGAACCTGGTAATATTTTATTATTTTTAAAATTAATTGCGACAAAATTATCTAAAATTAACCAGAAAAATAACCAAAATGAAATGGATTCGTAGCTTACGGCAGTGGTAGTGGTTAATTACCTAAATATTTTGTTTAATATTTTAGTGTAGTTTTCAACCACCCCTCCTATCCCTTTTAAATCACTAACATTTTGCACTTAATATATTCCTCAGCCCTTTTTGGGTTACATCATATATAAGTAAGCATAATTTATGAAGGATATCTAAGGTACTCGACAAAGATGACAAAAATCTCCGCCGTCTTCGTTGGCCCCGAACCAGCTCTTGGAATAGCATACAACACAAAACACTGCTCTGTCAAGCTGGATGGAGAATAAGTTCCACCAATAATGGAGATAATTGCCGGGACTTACACATTCCAAAGAGTTCATTATTAAACTCTGCAGAAAGAGGGCCGAGGAACGTAATCCTGATGAACAAATCTCGATCAAACTCTATTTTTGTATTAAAAAAGGGTATTTATGCAGACCTCGTATGTCTGTCCGTTTTGTGTTTTTTGAATTTTTTTTCAAGGAACCTTAACTGAAAGTTTTTTAACCTTAAAACGAAAAATTGCCGGAAAATCTCCTATATAGTGCATAATTACCAAAAAATAAGTCATAAAGAAGTCCTAAAAATGTCCTAAAATTTTGATCCTCAACTAGTCCTTATTTGGACGTCCATAGGACATCCGCTTCGGACTCAGGACATTCGGACTTAAATAGGACGTTCGAGGACGTCCTGCGCTACTTGGGCAGTGAACAGTGCCAGAATGGCATACTCACAAATGAATCATCGTCATCATCATCATCATCTAAAATATGCGACAGAAAATGAGATTCTATAAGTATAGGTACCTTCTGTGTTCTCTAGGTATGCGTTTTTTTATACTACATATTTTTTTTATTTTTAGGTGGTTTCTTCCCTGATTACTTATTTGTTAGTTGCATTTCAATTTAATATTCCGCCTCAAGAAGATATTTAACCTGCAAAAATTACATTATTTATAAGTATTGTTTATATAGGAAAGTCAAAAAGCTTATTTACTGTATGAAAATTGTTATTATAAAATAAGATTAATAAAACACTTGAAATTGAGTAGCTATAACTGTCCGTAAATAACCAAACCAAGGGTGACGACTTTAAAACATTTTTCTCCTTTCTACGATCAATTAAGGAAAGCCAGTGTTTCCCCTAGAAAAAACATCATCTGCTTAAATGTAATTTTTGAAATAGGAAACATGTACTTTAGATTGTATTAAAAATGCTAAAAATTATTTCAAATATCAAACCCATAACAAACCCGGCCATGACTCAAACTGAGTTACATCAGAAAATCTGCCCGCGTATTGTGTGCGCGCGTCCAAATTGCGTGTCGCCCATAAAGGATTTGCATTTTCCATAAATTCTTTTATGGATGATTGTCAAGATTTTAGCTTGGTCTTAATTTATTCTTATTTTATTTTAAAAGAAAAACGCAGATTTAACTTTCACTATTTTTATTATTTACTTTTAATCGTGAACTCACAGTCTATTTGCTATTCTTGTTCTTCCTCTCTTTCTATCCTATTGAAGACTTTCTAAAGCTCTGCTATCCGGCGTAGTTATATGTGCCAACATCACTCTGGACCCACCGGAACATTCTAGCTTACTCATCTAGACGTATTCTTGAATATTCGGGAATGGTCGCGTCAATTTTTTTATTTTCTTTAGCGCCGCTTCCCTACCATAGTTTAATCTAATTACGCTAGATGGCAGAGTATGTGACAAAATTTAAATAAATATTGTTTTAATTTTCTTAACAATGATCTTTAGAAATAAGATTAACATGTGCCCCATTAGGCTGAAAGTTTGACCAGCGTATTTACCGAATCTTCGTTTGTTATTAGCTTTAAAGCCTCAGTGTATACCTCGTCTTGCCCTACCGCTTTTCTATTTTTAGTTGATGATATTGCGCATTGTACTTCCTTTGGTATTATATCTATGCCTTGGTTTGAGAATTCTTCTGGCTGTTCGGATCGGTTATCGGTAAAGAGATGTTCTATCCCAATGAGCATTTTTGTCTATATAAAAGTTACAGCAAATAATATAAAACCTTCATAAAATAACCAAAAGTTATATTATTTAGTGTTTAGTGGTGATAATTTTATAACTCTAATATATCTCTTAAATGAGTAAAAAAGACTTGAAAAACAACTGTTCAACACCAGCTTATAAAAATTTATGGTACATAGTAATGGATAGAAAAACAACATATAGATTTTATAAAACTTCCTTATGAGCCCTCAAGTATAGAGATTATTATAAAAAGGTTTTACATCTGTTCTAACAACACTACATAACAAATTAAATGGATTTAGAAATATAGATTTTCCATCTTTCTTCCCTTTGCTGGTTATGTATTATTCTTTTTCTTTTTACAATAAAGAAATTTATAAAATGGTGTTTAGCAATCTTCTAAAATAAATAAAAATGAAAGTGAGATAAGCTGAAGCAGGAATATGAATATTTATATACTAGTCAAATAAAAGCTGTTTTTCAAGTCATCCTATTCTGAAAATCAGCTGCGGTCCCGTGTGTACTGTATAGTTTTCGAATACACTCACGTAAATTTCATGGGCTTCAAAAATTACCTGAGAAAACGAGAAAAAAAAATATTAATTTAAATATCGGTTTTTTTTTCATATGCGTTTTTTTCTTTCTGGGAAAAATATTGAATTTCGTATGTTGTTCTTAACCCTAACAAGGAATATTTCGATTGAAACACATGTTGAAACCCCATAAATAACATTTTTAATTAGGCCAAACACCTATTTTTGTAATCCAAAATGGCGAAAATTTCCGACAATTCCATAAAAAAAACAATACAACTATACCACTGTTTACCTCGTCCACACTATTTTATAACCCTTTTAAAAAATGATGCTACTTGGAACAAAGGGCTACAGATGTCGCAGTGTTGAACACTGATGGTCTGTTTCTGCGACCTTAACATAGTTACCATTGTTCTCTTTTCCTAAATGCATTCCTCGAGAGATCCAGCATACTACACATACCAGGAAAAATACCCACCTCCACACACTTCAAGCCCGCATAACTATCAGAGGTAACTATCTCAAGAATATAGTTAGATTGCGGGGTCGAAGGGTGTACAGGCGAGTATTTTCCGGGGTGTTCTCATTTGCCACCGACCAGCAGTATCAGCGTATGCACTCGACGTTTCACGGTGCGTTTTTGCGACCTTAACACGGTTACTATATTGTTCTCTTTTTCTAAAACACGGTTCCCATCTATGCGTTTCCCATTCGTAGGTCCCCCGAATCAAAACACGTATCATGTGGTCTAAGCGAGATTTGCCTATACAAGTTCATGTCGGACCACGTGATGAGTTTTCTGAGTCAGGGTGACTGCGCATCGGAAACGCTGGTGGGAATCGGGTGTAAAATGCATTCGATCCCGATATCTGTCATCGGCAACTATCTCAAGAAGATTTGGATCTCTTATCTCTCTCAGATTGATGTAATTAAAACAAGATAATAATGGTATGGTATCTCGCAAAAACGCGCCTTTTGGTGTCGCAAAAACGCGCCTTTTGATTTCGCAAAAACGCGCCTTTTGATGTCACAAAATTAACCTTAAAAAATCTTGTTTGTTTTGTTATTATAATTGCCAAAATAAATTAAAATTGTTTTTTTGTTCTAAAAACAGTTGTATTATAATCACTGTATAAAGAAATTAATAACAACATTATAGAAAAAACCTTATGGGCAAAAAAGGTTTATGAATGAGTTCATAAGAATGTTACAGACACCAATTTATATAACTATTGTGTGTGAGTTCCCAAGTTTTTATAAATTTCTCTCGAAATATTTTCAATCTTATCTGATATAAATTTGTTGTTGGTTAATTAAGTTTTATAAGTGGGTTGATAGCAACATTTTAAAAACCAATCTATTATATATCTATAATTGATAGTTACTTACGGTTTTATAGGTGGGTTGACAGAAAGATTTCAAACACCAATTTATATAACTTTTGTCACTGATGACTTATATTTTTATAAATATGTTGGTGGAAACATTGTTAACACCAATTTCTATAACATTTGAACCGATGACTTTAATTTTTATAAAGATGTCCATGGAAATATTGTTAACGCCAGTTTTATGTTACTTTAGGGTACCATCAATTTAGAGCCTTTAATAAAACAAATATACAAACTCAATTCTTGTAGGAAACTTCTAAATACCCCAGGGTAACAATGGAACCCTCTTTATAATAATTATATAAATATCTGTCACCAGAAGTTTCTGAAAATGCTCATTGGGATGTAGCTAAACCATTCTTTTTCTTTGGTATCCGGTATGATTTTGCACTGATTGTTCACAAGGATTCCAGCTTGTCTTTTATTAAACTATCGCAACTAAAAAATGCTACTTGGCTTCCACGTCTGCAACCACAAATGGACTAATTTCCAAACACCATTTATTAAATTTATTAATAATTCTAAAATTCGTAGCTACCCATGCAGCAATTTAACGGCGTAGCGACGTTGTTAAATGCGACCCGACGTTATGATGCGACGTCGTTTTAGCCAACATGCCGACCCGGATTTACACCAAAATGGTGGATCATTTTTGAGTCCTTACGTCGTTGTGCAGTGACTATGACGCTAGCGCCCTCTGTGTTATAGATTTTTTGGTAGTGTTTCACTACCCAAAATGTTGCCCATCTCAAACTTTGGGATTTTATCGGTTACTAAAATGAACTTTAGAAAATGGCAAACAATATAATATAATAACATATAAATAACAATATAATACAATATAATTTGATACCGTTTATTAAATAGTATTTATATGGCCACTACGGGAGCAAAATTTAAAAACGCAATTCGGTTTACTGACAAATATGCTTAGAAAAGGAATGAAAAAACACGCGCGCCCTTGATTTGTTTGTGTTTAAACGACAAATATTGCTTTTTTTTAATGTAAAAAAAAGCTTTCCTTTTAGGACTCCCTGATCAAATACCTATCTCGCCCGAAACATAAAACGTCTCCAAAATGCCATTCAATGGTGTTTGTAGTATTTTTTGCCGTGTTTAGTAAATATAAACAATGGCGGCCACTTCGACGGCATCAAAAATGGCGAATATTAAGCTTGATTTATACTGGGCGCCCGCCGTCTGCGTCTGCGTTCGCGTCGGCGCTGAGAAACATCAATATATGGGAACCCTTTACTTCTATTTATACCTTGCCGTCGTTGCGTCGACCCGCCGCTGGCTGCCGCCCGAGATGAGACAAGTTTATCTTTTTCCGTTTGCCGTCCGTAGCCACGCGTAGTCCGGCCAATAGAAAAGCATGTTGAGTGGTCACGTAATCTTTATTGTTGTTTTTGTTTCGTTTTTTAAGAATTCTAACCTAACTTACCCAACTTGTTTTATGTGTAATGTCTTTTTGTGTACTTTATATACTTGATTCTAATAATTTTAGATTGCTCAAAAGAAACACGAATTTACTCAGTTTTGTTTCATTTATTTGAACCGCCAAAATAGAATGCCTTACAGGGAACCATGCTCCATATTCATACCTTAGCAATACCACAGTAAGAAGTGGGGAAGTTTTTGCGCATGACTCTTATTTATAAATTTTAAATTTCATACAATATATTACAATATCCTCCCCCTTAAAAAAAATATACTATATTTAACAAAGTAAAAATTAACTAGAGAAGAACATAACAGCATGCTAAGATAACACCACTAGATACATTTTTCAAAATTTCTTGACTCTGCTTTCGCCTTTTTTACATCCGTGTAAGTTTTTTTTTTAATTAAATTGAATTCTTATTTTACCCAGTTAACATTTTTTTGTATTATGGTGAATGCGCTAGTTTTATCAAGTTTCCCTACACATTCCTACTATGTTGGGAACTTGGAACCTTTGGTTGCACTAAAACAAAATTATGATTGTTTTCCACAAAACCAAAACTACACTTTTTTGCACTCGACGCGCGTTTCGCTAACAACGTTAGCATCATCAGGAGACGATAAACAATGAACTAAATTAATCTACGCTCTATCTTACATACAATCCTTTAGTGGGCGGAGATAAGACTAATAATTTGTGATTGATCACGATTTTTAATCCTATCTCCCCTCAACCAAAGAATAAAGTGTACTAAACGGGATGGGTCCTCTATCTTTATTTAAACTATTTCTGGATTTAATGATTTCCATACTTTCATATGCGTTCAAAAGTCTTTTGTTTGGTACACTTTTTAGAAGTTTTAGGTTATCTAATGTGAATCTATGATTGTTTTCAAAAGCATGCTCGGCCACACTTGACTTTTCTGTTCTTCCGTATTTTAAGTGTGCTAAGTGTTCTTTAAGACGTGTTTGAATAGAGCGTCTCGTTTGGCCAACATATTTTTTGTCACAATCTATGCAACTAATTTCGTAAATTCCACTTTTTTCTAGAACTGTAGTTTTATCCTTGGGATTTCCTAGTAAGCTTCTTATTGTGTTACCGGGTTGATATACTAATTTAAGACCGGTGTTATTAAATACTTTTTGTCTGAAAAAGGTAGAATTCCGAAAGGTCTTTTGAAAAGAATGCCTATTTATCAGCTTATTTATTAAGCCTTCGTCGTAACCGTTTTCGCCAGCTATATTCCTAATCCTATCCTTTTCTGATTCAAATGTTTCTTTGTTTAAGGGGAAATTTACTAATCTATATGTTAAAAAGTGCAAACTTGCAAGCTTATGTTGTAAGCAATGGAAAGAGTCATTTGGAATATACCTGTTGGTGGCCGTGCCTTTTCTGTATAGGTCAAAGTCCAATTTATTTTTATTTCTTATAACTAAAGTGTCTAAAAATGGCAGTGTACCGTTGATCTCTGTTTCATAAGTAAATTTGATAGTGGGAAATTTGTTATTTATTTTTTCCATAAAATTTTCAACACTAGTTACTTTAGTGTTGAATACTGCAAACACATCGTCTACATACCTGAACCATACTCTGGGGAAATACTCAAATTCTTAACTTATATCTGATTCAAATTTGCTCATAAATAGGTTTGCGATAAAAGGTGATAAACTATTACCCATTGTGGTTCCTTCTAATTGCTGGTAGTAGTTATTTTTATATTGAAAGTAATTTTGATTCATGCAGAGTTTTGTTAAAAATAGGTATTTTAAAGTCTTTTTGTCTTCTAGATTGTTTTTTCTTAGTAGTTCCTCGAGGTATTGTAAGGTATTGGGGATCGGCACACTAGGGAACAACGAACTAACATCAAACGAGATTAAAATTTCACCTTCTTGGAGTGAAATATCTTTAACTTTGTTGATAAATTCAAGGGAATTTTGAACATAAAAACCTTTTTCCTTTATCGGTAAATTTTCAAACTCGTTTGCTAGCCATTTCGAAATGTTGTAAGTAGGTGAACAGCAGAAACTATAGGTCTAACTGATTTTCCAGGCTTGTGGATTTTCGGAAGACAATACAGTTTCGGCATAGTGGGATTGCTTACTTGTAGTTTATATTTAATATTGTCAGTAATAATATTGTTACATTTTTTAATTGTGTTTTTTACTTCGTTAATCATTTTTGGTAAGGGGTTCTTTGGGACTTGTTTGTAGGGTCCATTTTTTATTAGGTTATCTACCCTTTCGAAATAATCTGTTTTATCTGATATAACAACTTTATTACCCTTGTCAGCCTTTAGATAGAAAACATCTTTTTCTTTCAAACTTTTAATTGCTTTATTGTGATTTAATGTACTATTTTTATTGTTTTGAATGATGTTTTGAGAGATCTGATATCGGCAAGCATCTCGCGCATAGCCCTTTGTGCCTTCTGAAAGATAAGAGATTGAACTCTCAATATGCAATAATATCACTTAAATTATCTTTTTGTGGGGGCAGAGCAAAATTAAGACCTTTGTTGAAAAGTGATATTTCTTTGTTATTAAAAGTTTGAGAGGATAGGTTTTCTACAATGTTTGCGATTTCCTTCGACTTTTTTGGTTTTGGTTCAGAACGTTTTTAATTCCGCCCACTAAAAGATTGTATATAAGATAGAGCTTAATTTAGTTCATTGTTTATCGTCTCCTGATGATGCTAAAGTTGTTAACGAAACGCGCGTCGAGTGCAAAAAAGTTTAGTTTTGGTTTTGTGGAAAACAATCATAATTTTGTTTTACACATTCCTAAATAATAAAAATACCAATACATCTTTAAACGTTCAAATTTTGCAACAAAAATATGAATTTTAACATCAAAAAAAAAATTATCAAAATTTGTCATACTGCAGTCTATTTACAGGTTTAACTTCTCGTCTTGGGGCTGATTCTTGAATTTCGTAGGAAAGATCGCACGGGAACGGTCCTCTCCCTGATATCGACCAATAATAGGCTTTGAAGAGCTTTGAAGCGATCACGAGTTATCCGAAAACTATCCGACCACGACCGAAGCTTACCCGATTGCCGTGTATCGTAGGAACATTCCTACCCTTTCATACACCTGGTCCGGGGGCAGGTGTACAAAAGTTCCTTCGACATACGGCAATCGGGTGAGGTTCGGTCGTGGTCGGATAGGTTTCGGATAACTCGCGATTGCTTCAAAGCCTATTATTGGTCGATATCAGGGAGAGGACCGTTTCGGTGGGATCTTTCCTACGAAATTCAAGAATAAGCTCCTTGGTCTACTAGGAATGCCTACTAGAACACTTTCTTAGTTTAAACATGCACTAGCTACATTTTGCCTATCGACACTAGTAGTAGGACTAGAACTAATTGTAAAACTACTGAATGGACTATTCTCTTGCACTGTGTCGCAACTATTACTACTTTTAGCATTTTGAGAGACTAGAGCACAATTTGGTGAATTCTCGGTACCCATAGTACTAGAAATACCCACAACGTCAGTGCCTGAGGCAGAACTTTCAGTATTACGGGAAATACAAATTGTAGGTGATAGCACATAAATTTGTTTTAATTGATTACAATGCCTTTTCCAAGTCTTTTCTAGGCTAGGAATGTTTACTAAATATGTTTTTTGGCCCATTTTTTTTGACAATCGTACCCTTAACGAAAGTGGGCGAATTTATATACTTATAATTCTTAACTAAAACCTGCTCTCCTATAATATAATTTATTATTTTACTGGGCTTACTACATTTAACCTGTTTTTCTTGAACTTTTTCCACTTTCTTGCGCTCTTCTTCAGTGTCAATATTTTCAATCAACTTGCCACTAAAAGCAGGCGAAAGTGTGGAAAAACGACTTCTTAAATCTCTACCTAACATTAGTACAGCTGGACTAACCCCGGTAGTGCAATGAGGTGTGATTCGGTAATCAAAAAGAAATCTGCATAAGGCAATATTTGAGCTTTCGCCCGAATCATAAAGAGCTTTTTTAAGAGCGAGCTTAGCTGTTTTAACCGCATTTTCTGCTGCTCCATTCGAGGAGGGAGTATAAGGACTCGTATAATGCTTAATATTATATTTGGCTAGAAAGCTTTCAAAATCATCCGAAACTAGGGATGGACCATTGTCCGAAACTAGAACGGTAGGCAACCCGAAAGTAGAAAAAAGCCTTTTGAGTACCTGAAGGGTTTGTGAAGAACTAATACTAGACATTTTAAAAACCTCTAGCCATTTTGTAAAAGCGTCTAAAACTACAAGCTAACTTATTTTGCGAAACTCAAAATAATCTAGATGTAATCGTTCCCAACGGGCACTAGGATAACTCCAAGGAGAAATTTGAGCTTTTGGTGAGCTACTTGAATAAACCAAACATGCATTACAATTTTCACAACTTGTGCTATATGTGCATCTAAATTTGGGTACCAAACGTAGCCTCTAGCTAAAAGTTTCATTTTAACGACTCCCATGTGTGAGCTATGCAACTCCTTTAAAACTTCTGTTTTTAGTGTCTTGGGAATGACTACCCCACAAACAATGAAAGGTGGTAAGGTTTATTTGCTTTATTGGCAATATTGGCAAGTGAATGCCATTGGTTATTTACTACAGTAGTATTATTGGCAAAATTGCGCTATTTTGCCAATGATTATTTACTAGTGCTGATGTATTGGCAAATTTATGTTATTTTGCCAATAACTGAAAAACGTATTTTACATACCAAGTGAAACGCAATCGTTTCTTTAAAAATTGCATGCATTTCTAAACCACCTTTCCGGTCCGATCAAACGCATTGCCGGATATCGTGTCTTATGAACGCCGCATTTTTTAAATTTCCCGCGCGATTGACATCTGTCGTGCGGTTGACAACTTGACGTACTTGCCGACGCCATTTTAATAATATTCTGCGGATTCTTCCTATGTGGGTTCCTTTTGGTGGTTTGTTTTTTATGTGTTGCAAGTTTTCTTTTAAAATTGGCTTAAATTTAGTTTGAGTTTCAAGTCACCATGGATGTGGAAGACGATACTGCGTAAGTACTCATATTCTTTTGTTCTTAAATAAGGTCGGCCTAGAGTGGACTTAAAAATGTTCAGAACTACCAGTAAAGCGACCAAAAGTCGTCATTTTTGCTGGGTTTATACAGGCATATACAGGCATATAAAAATTAAAATCAAAAATAATAACTTTGAACCGAACAGCACACAGCTTCTGCACATGTATACAAAAGTGAATGACACCAATAGTTGAAATAATTAAAATAAACTCCATCATGCTGTTTTCCTTAATAATATCTGTTAAAAACAAACCAAAAACTGCAAAAAAACCCCATTTAAATTACAAAAACAAATGAAAGTGAGGTTATGTGCGTCAAATGGGCATGCTCAAATCCGTTTTAAGATAAAAATAAATGTTAAAAGTTACTCATCTTTTTATTTATGCTGTAAAAATGCCTACACTGGACCCCATAAGCTCATTCAACTTTTATTTTAATTTTAATCATTATTTTTTTAATTTTTATTTTGATTTGCCTGTATGAACCCAGCATTAAATCGTGATCTAGACGCCACTTTACAAGAAAATCAAAGGTCACATCATGATCTACAATAGTTAAGCGATACTGACACTAATAATTTACAAATTTCTTTTGTAATCGAGCAAAACCGTTCTCAACTAAAAAGCCAGTTAACTCCTACCTGTGTTCAGCCTTCAGTGCCATTTAGCCTACTGTTGCCGCCATTTTTATAACCAAATTGACAGGTAAAACATGAATTTTCTCTCAGTTTGGTGTCACTATGGCCTCTATAGTAGGCTAAAGGATACTATATCAAAAAAGAGTTAACTGGCTTTTTAGTTGAAGTGTTGGATCGAGCCATCTAAAGATTCATCAATTCAGTCTACGTCCAAGTCATTTTCTAACACTGAAATTTCTCTTACTGACCCAGAGAATGATGACCCTTAAATTTCTTGTGAGACCGAGTTGTCTTTAGTTAATATCTTAAAATCTTTTTTAAAATTAATGTGGTGTGGTACTTTTTTTTTATTTTAACGTAAATTTCCCAATAAAACAACTAGATGAAAGTTTATAATTTTTTTTTTTTTGAGAAACCGATATTTTGTCACTTTTTAAGCAAAAAGGACTACTTTTTCCTAAAACAAAATACTGGCTTATCAAAAAAAAATGATTTACAGCTATACTTACCACAATTTAAACTGTTTTAGATTCTGTAAAAAATCCTTTAAGAAGTCAACCAACTTTTCCTCATTCTGTCGTTGAAGATGCTACTGAGGCTTGGTTACAGGGTGCCTGTGACTGGAAAGGGGGCAGAACATCCAGGAAAAAAGATGCTGAATAAATCTTCATCTTGTCTTATAACAAGAAGAAGGAAGTACTAAGATTTTAAATTTTTGGCCAAGGAATTTTTATATAAAGCAACTGAAGCAAACCTTATTTTTTTGATTCACAATCAAAGAGATTCTAAATAAAATTTTCTCTGTTGCAATTTACTGTTGTATGGAAAACCTCCTCTTAATAAATATTTAAATAAATTTATGAAAGAATTTTCCTCTATATTTGGCATGACCAAGACGACAAATATTATTCATATGGTTTCCATTCCTGTCTTCCTGTTAGGATATAAATATAAGTGTTTACAGTAACATTTATTTATTTATTACATATTGGTTTTTCTAGGAATTTTTGTTTGTTTAAGGATAAAATAAAATAAATGTGCATTCGTAAATTATGTGCATTATTTTATTTTTAATCCACAATCATTACAATTTTTATTTTATGCATAAATACTTTAAATAGGGAGAAAAAGCCAATTATCAGTGGTATCGGAATTTGCATCTGTATCCCTATTGAGCCGACCAATCAAGGAGGTGCACTTTTAAACTTAATTTTTGCTTGGGTTTGGCACTTAGTGGTAAGGGTGATTCATCATATTTTCCCAACTACATTTATTCTTAAAGATAGAAAAAAAAATAATACAAAAGTTGCTTAGTTTTTCACAAATTTTAAGAAAATTTAACCAAAATTTTCAAAATTTCGACATCAACTTTCTTATTTCAAATGGAACACCCTGTATATTTTTCAAGAAAAACGTTGACTTAAGAGCAATGTGTTGAACAAAGAACGACCTAGACTCTTTTTCCTTGGCTAACACATCGCCCTTATGGCAAATTATTTTTTATTTCACTCGAGAAATGCTAAAGATAAACCATACAAGATCTACCGAAATTTTAAAAAATATACAGGGTGTTCAATTTAAAATAAGAAAGTTGATGTCTAAGTCTAAATTTGACTTTTTGAAAATTTTTATTGAATTTTCTTAAAATATGTGAAGAACTAATCAACTTTTGCATTTAAACTATTTTTCTATCTCTAATAATAAATGAGCTATGTAGTGGGAAAAATATGGTGAATCACCCCATACATTTTTTGCCAATATTGCCTGCAATGCCGGTATTTAGTATGCAGTGCTCCTCTACATTTAAACCATGCTAAGTGTGTATTTGCCATCATTTTAAACGTATTCGTTGACGTCGTTCGGCCGGTTGCTCACACAGGAGTGTTTAAGGTATTTATAACGCACAGATTGCCGTGCGTCAAATTCTCATTACCAATAGATGCCAATATTTGTAAGGCACTTTGCCATGCCGGCATTGTTTGTGGGGTATTCTATGATTCCAAATTAAACAACCATCTCTAACTATAAAGTCAAACCTTTTGGCAAAATATGGCTTAAGCTCAGGACTTTTACACTGTTTTGGCCAACCGTTTTTTACTTCCTGTAAAACTTTATCTAACTGCGTTTCATTTCTCAATTTTTCAAAATTCAATATTACTTCCGTATTATTTGAGAAAAAATAGCAATAATCTACATCTACAACATCAGTCTCTAAAAACTCACGCATTCAGCAGGCATACTAAGTCTGTTTGCCGAAAATTGCGGAATTGACTTATTTTCCCCAAAGATGGTTACCAGAGGCTTATGATCCGTGGCAAGTTTAAATTTTCTAAGATAAATATATTGATTAAATTTAAGTACACCATAAATTATGCTTAGAGCCTCTTTTTCTACTTGTGAATTTTTTTTTGCAGAATCCGATAGGGTCCTAGAGGCAAAAGCTATGGGTTTTTCATCCCATGAAGGGTAGCAGTGACTCAACACTGCCCCTATTCCCACATTGGAAGCATCTACCGTTAATTTTAGCTCCACATTAGGGTCGTAGTGTGCAAGTACCGGCTCTGACTTTAAAATATCTTTTACTTTAGAAAAAGCTTGACTGCATTGGGGTATCCAGACCCATTTTACATCCTTTTTTAATAAACTATAGAGTGGGTTTAAGAGAGTGAACATATTTTTAACAAAACGGCAATAATAATTTATAGCTCCTAAAAAAGACTGCCTTATCAATTGCTGCTGTTTTTTCTTTGCAAGGGTGCAACCCTTCACTATTAATTTTAAAACCCAAATACTCTATGCTTTTTAAATAAAAATTACATTTAGAAAAATTAACTTTTAGGCCAGCATCTTGCAAAATACGCAAAACCTTTTTTAAATTATTTACGTGAGCTTTTTTGTCAACCCCCGTGATCAAAATATCGTCCTGAAAAACCGCAACCCCTGGTAAATGAGATAATAAAGAATCCATTATTTTTTTAAATTTGGCGGGTGCGCAAGCGATACCAAAAGTTAGTCTGTTATACCTAAAAAGACCCATGTGGGTGGAAAAAGTCAAAAGCTCCTTGCTTTTGTCATCTATGCCGATTTGCTGAAAGGCTTGCGACAAATCCAACTTTGAGAACTCCTTCCCTCCCTGAAGCTTGCAGAAAAGCTCTTCTATATGCGGAAGAGGGTGCTTATCTATTTCAATGTGTGGATTGAGCGTGACCTTGAAATCTCCTCATAGTCTGACGTCACCATTGTTTTTGAAAACCGGCACTATAGGGGTAGCCCATTGACTGTACTCCACTGGCGAGATGATTCCTAAAAACAAAAGTCTATCAATTTCGTTTTCGACTTTTTGTTTTATAGCAAAAGGGATTGGTCTCGCTTTAATAAATTTTGGGGTCATATTTGTATTTTTTAAATAAATCTTTTCCAGCCCCTTACTAAAAAAACCCAAACCTGAAGAAAACACTTGTGGAAATTCGTTCATTATATTTTGTGTTGAATCATCCACGATATTTTAGAACGAAAATCCCATATTGTAGGCATTTAAAAAAATCCCTGCCTACTAACGGTAGGCCACCGTTTTTCATAACAAAAAACTGTATTTTATTTTTCTTATCTTAATAACAGGTGTTTAATTCTAAAATACCTAAAGGTTTTACCTGCTGGCTATTGTAAAACATGAACGTTTTTTGCGTTGACTGTAAACAAAAAGTTTTAAAATTATTTTTATAAAAATTTTCGGAAAAACATAAAACTCCGCTATCTATTTGAAAATTTACATGCTTATTTTCTACTAATGCCGCTATTGTATAGGGCTCTATACTGAAAATATTTTGTCCACAAATATTAAAAAACAACCCCTCAATATCATCATTTAAGTTGTTGCCATCACAGCTATCGTTATTTTCCTCTAAAAAAATTATTTTTTAACCTAGCATTATTACTAAATTGCCTTTTTCTACAAACTGATGCCAAATGGCCCTTATTTTTACAAAATACGTATGTAGCGTTTTTATAAAAGCACTTACAAACCTTGCATTTCATCCCCGTTTGGTGGTTCTGCTGGGTATGGGTTGACTGTCTACTTTGAACGTACTAGTTGCTTTGGTTGGGTTGCGCATGCGGACTCCTGCGCGCTCCCTTACAGCGGAAATGGTGGATTGGCTCCTGTTTGACCTGGATTGCCCTTTGGGTTTCTATGGTGGCCATTTTGTTTGCAGCCAACTTGACGATTGCATCAAAGGCGGCGTCGGTTTTTTCTTCCATCCTTGCCAAATCTAAAAATAAACTTGTCCCTTAACGCTGTGTTTAGCTCTACAGCGGAAAAATCACATCCAACGGCTAACCCTCGTAATCTTGCGGCCCATTGAGAAGCGGTTACGCCGCACTCTTTTTCGGAAAAAATAAAACTTGTGTCTGCAAGCAAACGGGCTCAAAAACGGCTTAAAATGTTTGCTAAATTGTTCCACTATTTCTTTAAAAGTTTTACTTTGTGGTGTAGAAGGGCTCACTAAATCAAAAATTAATTTAGATGCACCCCCGTCTAGCGAATTTAATAAAATTGCACGTTGTTTTGAACTGTCATTTATCGCATTTGCCTCGATGTTTTCGAGGTTAAAACAACGTGCCGACGCGACCGCAGTATAAATTGCTGCTACGAACGGTAGACGGCGGGCGGCGGCGGCGAATCCCAAAAAATATACGTAAATGGACTACAGTCGTCAAACATTCCCAAATGAATCACTTGCCACGACCGTTAGTTACTATCAACCCAACATGAGACTGGAAAACGCTTCTATAATTCCGCCGATGACAGTCCCCATAACCTTACTTTTTATTCGATTTTTCTAAAATAAATGGTCGGTAAACTGTGAAATAAAATTTAGTTTTTTCAAATATGGCAGGACACTTTAAAGATCCTACTTCTTGGAAGCAAAAGCAAAAAGTATTTTTAGTGAGCGGCAAGAAGTGAAGCTGTGGATCAGACATTACTGTTTAAAGAGCACCAGTCTTCCTTTTTCGCCGATATACTTGTAGGAAAATGTAATCTCTCTGTCAGGACCCTAATTCTTGAGCAGGCAACGACATAGATTTGTGTCGAATGATCCCACGTCGAACACATTTTGTATTCTTGAGCAATGATCGCTCATTCCATTCTATCAAAATTTGGGTGTTCCCGCTCCCCGACTCCAAAGCAAGGGATCGGTCCCATTTAGCAGGCAAGCATATGCCCCGAGATTGATCCCTTCTCTTGAGGGATCGATCCTTCTCTCGCGATTCAAGAATTAGGCCCCTGACCAGTTGAGCCAGTTATTTAAAATCTAGAGAGAGATAGGGCAATCTGCCGTACATAAGTGCAACTTTTCTTCTTCACAAGAAAAGGGCACTTAAGTTCGTCAAAACTCCAGCCGGAAGAAGTCGCAAGACAGGCCAGAAACGTTGCAAGTTCACGTAATGTGAAAGTTGTTTAGACGTTGATACGTCGGCAGAACGTAACTAGACTCTCATAAAAACGTCCACACGACGTCGCTGATTTACTAGAAAATGCACCAACGCGTGAGAGGTCGACTAAACGTTGGGTAGACGGTAACAATGTCACTGCAGTATTATCTAACGTTAAAGCAACGGAATTTTGTCGTAATATGCAAGACCGTCTGAAGATCACTAATTTATACACCCAAATTAACGTCCATTTAGGTGAAGTATTTGGTCATTGGTCAGAAAATTGTTGCTTGGATATATATATATATATATATATATATATATGTACCTAACTTACAGTTAATTTATAATATTATAGTGGCTTTTTAAAGTTTCCCATCCACTAAATTAAGGTGACCAACCGTCCCGGTTTGGTCGAGACAGTCCAGTATTTTAACCATTTGTCCCGGGGAAAAAATCCGTCCGGATAGTCCCGGTTTTTCAGCAAAAGTTCCGGTTCGCCCTGGTTTTGATACGACTGTATGTTGTAACTTTAAAATCACTGCAATAAAAAAAGCGGATGTTCTTTGCCGTCTATATATTTGAATTGAAACCTTACTTAAATTATTTTTCTTTAATAAGTATTTTGAAAAATACATCTTACGTCCCGGTTTTGCCCCTTTAGGAGTTGGTCACCTTAACTAAATTTACCAACGCAGCTTAGTTTTCCGTCAAAAATGGATACTTCATCTTTAAAAAATAAGCGGGCCTTAAATCCTTCTTATTCTTTTGCTAAATTACTTTTTATTTAAATACTGAAAATATCAATAATGCATTATATCTATTTTAAACTGTAGATAGTCTAAAAGAAGACTTAAAAATTACTAAAACTATCGAAAAAAACCTCTATAGTTACTGATTAACGTTTTGGCGTCGTTCGTTGTGGTCGTTGAAACCTCACAATCTTCCAGTAAAAACAAACGTTGTTAGAGGGTTGCCAAATTTACCCTAGTTAATAACAACGGTGTGGCATCGTTTTCTCATTCATCATAGCGGCCGTTGCACAAATGACTAGTTTTTGTGATTATACAACGTTATTTTTAGTGTATTTCTTATTTATGGAAACTAAGACAACTATTCGATCTTCAAACCATAGTTTTTGCGTCTACTGATGCACATTACGGAAATGTAAGTTTGTTTTATTTAAATTACGTTAATTTATATGTCAAAGGCCTACTTCATTTAAGAAGGTGTTGTCCTCGCCCAAAAACAGCGCCCTAGCTGGAACGCTGATCCGGAACGCACTCTTTACGTGCAACACTGGAGATGCAGTTTATTTTGGAACGTTCACGAGTTTGAAAACACACCCCAAGGGCTGTGCTGCTGTCACTTGTCAAAGACACGAAAATGTCAAAAAAGTAAACAAAAATCATTTATTTTCAAAAAATAATTTTTTATCATTAGTTTTTTTTTTATAAAAATTAAGTAATACAAGTGTAAAAAAATGCCTGCGGCGGTAGAACCAGAGGCGACAGCCAACACCGAAGCTAATGCAAATGAAGCCAGCAATAACAAGGATCCTGGTGAAAGAAGCGACAGGGACGAACGCATGTGGAAGGTCCTCAAGTCGCACATTTTAAGGGAGAGGGCTCGCAAGAAACAGGAACGGGAGCAGGAGGTTGAAGAGGTTAGTATAAAAGTTTGACAAAATTCTTTAGTTAGGGTACCTGCTGTTGTGGATACTGTTGTATTGCATCGAGCTGTCCATTTGTACCAATTTAGCATTCTGTCCTTTGCCTCTCCAAAATTACACTTTTATGTGTTCCATAGGAGAGACTACGCAAGGAAAGAGAAGCCAGAGAACAACAAGATGTGATGACCCTTGGTGAAACTCGAGAACAGATTGTTCAACTTGAGGCAAAACTGCAAAAATTTAAAGAAGAAAAGCATCAGTTGTTTTTGCAATTAAAGAAAGTCCTTAACGATGATGATATAAGAAGGAGGCAGTTGGCCAAAGATGGGTAAGTGTAATTAATTTATGTCACAAAATCAGATTCAATTTCTTCACGAATTTTTTAGTTTGCTCCCCTTTTGTCCTAGGAGTCTAAATAATATTATCAAAGTTTTATAAATACATGCACTTAAATTGATTTTTAACTGGTACTGGCCAGCATTCTTGACATATGAGGCGTTTTCTCGCATTGAAATTGTTTAAAATGTTTCTAAAAAGTTTGAAACATTTGTTTTCTTGCGTTACAACGGTGACGTTACATGTAAATAGGTTAAAAATATTTTGAAACGGAATCCACTCTAGTTTTAAAACTGACGCGTGGTGGTGGAAGGTGAAGTTATCAAAAATCATAAAAATTAAGTCCTGTGCTATTAAAACTGGCAGTACACTCGAAGGTTTTGTTAAATAAACCAGTGGTTGATCCATTTTAATTTTAAACACCAAAAAACTAAACAGATAAACAAAAAAGTGAGGTTACACTAAACTACGTCAGCATTTCGAACTACTCATTTTTTCTCACAAAAAAATGCCTATGTTAATGTGTGTCAAGTGCTCTTGAAGTTTTGGTAACTCCTTTAAAATATTATTTTTGTTTTATCTATATTAATTATTATCTCAATTACTACACTAGACAACAAATTTAATTTTTTTTTAAAGGTTGTGGGTAAAAATAGAGTTTTTGGATGTTTTTTAAAAAATTTCTTAGGTCGTAAATAAAAAATAGGACAACAATACTTTTTTGTGATATTGTTTTTAAGTCAAATAGGGCCGAAACAATTTTAATTGAATTTGCATATTTTTTTTGGTTTGACTGGATCATATTGTTTATATAAAAGGATTTAAAAAGATTTTTGTGTTTGAAGATGCATAGTTCTACTCTGGGAAAATGTTCTTTTAAATGGACAGTGATCACAAGCACTACTTCCTAATTATTATTTATGTAGACTTGTTTGCTATGCTACAGAACATAACTACAACAACAACCCATGCTAGTTCTCTACATATAAAATTACTTTTTTTGTGGCAAACATTGCAATGGGTCGCATTATCTTGATAGAATATCAAATTATTTGTTCCATAGTATTTTGAATATTCATGAAGGTTGGCAGATGGTAGGCTCAGTCCCTTTTTTGATGTCTTCTTATAGGTTTCCAGAATTTCTCTAGCTACTGACCTTCTAAAGCTCAAATGATCTTTATCTCCTGCATGGGATTGATATATTTGCCAAGGATTATGCAGGCTCATGTCTAGTGAATGAGTGATGAGTGGAAAGTAACAATTTTTTCCTCTTATTGACGTTCTGTATAAAGTGATATTTTCATTGTCTCTATCCTAGCTGCCGCCCATGGTTTCGTTATATTTTTTTGTGACAGAAGGTTGAGGTACAAGAATGTTCTTTTTTCTTTTTGCAAAAACCTGAAAGGTATTAGATTTAGTATCTATGACATTGTTGTCATGACACTTGCATATCATAATGCCATTGTTGTCAGTTGTACAGTATTCAAAAATCCCTCTATCAGATTTTTTGAGCAAGTTGATCATTTGAACATCCTCTTTCTCTCCAGAATCTTTATTGGTATTTTTACAATTGGCATTCCCTGGTGGAAAAATATATATATTTTCTGGAATTTCACTATTAGTTTGTTCAATTTCTTCCAAAATCTTGTGAAATTTTAGCGGTTTCTTCCAGTATCTAAAAAATAAAAATTACAGCATATTGGGCCACCATCCTTTTAAAAGAACACCAAAATACTTTTGACCACCCCCTGTAGACATACTTAAAGTCTCACTTAAAGTCTAACCTCAAATTTAGTGAAATAGTTTCCTAAGAATACTTTTTAATTATTTAAATGTTAAAGGTCAAATAAAATGCAATTAAAAATCACTCAAAAACTTAAGCTTAAATCAATAAAAACTCTTAAGTACAATCGTAAGCTGTTGGTAAAATGTTTGTTTTAAAACAACTGTGGATGGTTGCCATGTATCAAAAATAATTGTCATGTATCAAAAATAATTGTAACTATTAAGCACAGAGAAACTTTTAAGGACCGTGGCCTTATCTGGATTAACACAAGACCACTTCTGTTGATACCTATCTTTTTCCTATATTTGCAATTTCTTGATGGAATTGTTTTCCATAGTAAATTTGTCACTCACATCTCCATAGTTTTCGAGGAAGTAGTCCACAAAAATATATAATCTTTAAAACATAGATTTTTGTTTTTGATACATTGTAAAAAGTAAAATCCCCTATGTAGCCATTTTCTGGGTGGCTATTTTTGGAAAATATTCTAAAAACCTTAAATAGTAACTCCCTATTGGCTTTCAAAATGTCAAAAATTCAATTTTCAAAGGCCAATATCTTAGAAACTAAACAAAATATTTCTATTGTGTTTATTATCGATTTTGAGGGTTTTATAAGAGGAAATCAAAAATGACATTAGTTTGACATTTGCACATTCCTATTTACAGTTTATTGATTTTCAGTGATTTCGACGATATTATTCCAAAAATATGAAGTAGAAGGTCAGATTGTCAAACTATTGTCATTTTTTATTTTCTCGTAAAAAAACTCGTTTAGTTTCTAAGATAAGCCTTGAAAATTGAATTTTTGACATTTTGAAAGCTAATATCTCGAAAATTAGTAAAGTAAACCTTATGATATTAGAATTCAAATATAAAGGCTATTTAAGGTTTTTAGAATATTTTCCAAAAATAGCCCCCCAGAAAAGGGCTACATAGGGGATTTTACTTTTTACAGTAATTAGTAGTTGGCGATGGATCAAAAACCAAAATTTATGTTTTAAAGATTATATATTTTATTAAAACCCCTTTCTAGGCCAACTGTGAGTCTAAGGGAGAGTGTACATCCCATATTTTTATATGATTGTAGAAGTTTGTTTATAATTTCTGGATAATTTTCTATGAGATTAACAATACCTAGTAACTAAACATAAAAGAGCAACACTTCTCAATACCTAAATTCAAACACCCACACAAAAATCACTCTTTCAGTTCGTGACAATACTTTAACAGCATGCACTCCAGCGTTATTGATTTAATTATGGTTTGTAGACATATCATGTAAACCAGACCTTAAAAAATATTTTAAGTGATGGATTTGCATCGAGCAGGTAAAAATCTATCAGACTGAGCTATTTTTATTGCCAACCTTTTTTTTGTGTTAACTAGAGCATTATTGATGTTTTCAGTGAGCAAATGATGGCTCAAGTTCTCCATCAGCAGTCTCTTTACATACAACAACCACAGAATAATCCTCCAAGAGGGCAAGGGATGCCTTCTCAGCCATCACAGCAACCTACTGTGGCCTACAAGACGCCTATAAAAAGAGCCAGGTTAGTAGAGTTCTAAAATAATATGTATACCTCAATTTTGATTTTTTTTTAATTTAACATGAATTTTCTGAACTAACCAAGAAATTAATAAATAAAGCAACAACTCGACAAGAGAAACACTCATTTAAATCAGTAATATCGTGGCTACTTACTGAGTTCTTTAATAACAATAATGTAAACCTACATACATAAAAAGCTCAAAAAATTATTTAAAAAAATTAAAATAAAAAACAAATAAATATATACTAAGTAGGTAAATAAAAAAATTGGTTGAGATGCCAAGTAGCAAAGAAACATGTTATCCAAGACTTAATTGTGGTTTGGTCGAAGAAAGAACTCTTCATGCTGTATTGGAGAGCGAGCTAGAATTATAAAAGCTGCATTTCCTTTTGTTTAGCAAGGGTAAAATATAATATAATTAATGAAAATTCTGCTCTCTAAACTCAAACTTCCCCTAATCCGATTGAAAGTTAGTCCTTGAGTCAGTCATTTTTACAAACTGAAAGTTGCCATTGTTACCTCAGAAAACTTGTGTTTTTAATATTTTTGTCAAAGTAAAAGAAGGCCTTTTTCTGTTTGGTGGTTACATGCTTAAAAGAGGGTAGCAGTAATATATCCCTAACATAGGATAGGATTCTTTCCCTACACAATTTTAATAAGGACTAAATAATTAAAAAAAAACCACTATTCTAAGTAGGGACCCAACTGATAGAAATTTTCCCTCCAAAACAGTACTTAGGTGTTAAGACAGGTCTTGGGCTGACAAAATCAAATATGGCAACACTGTTTTAATAAAGTAATCTAGCAAATAATAATGGCCACCTAACAGAACTTAACAACACATAATAACTAAATGGTTTTAAAAGGACAAAATTCAGCCAAAATCCACCTGCTAAACCAATTTTTCTGACAAAACTTCAATATTTTGTTGAAGATTTTGAACAGTAAAAGAAGGTATTTTTTTGTTTAATGGTTGCATGCTTAAAAAAGGGAAGAAGGGTCTAAATGTGACTTTAGATTTATTGCTGCTTTAGTGTAAAATTTAGATGCTCTCTCACAAACCTAATAGCACAGGATATTCCAGGGATATCCCAGTAAGGTGCTGTGAATCTCTGAATGTTCTGGCACATTCACAGTATATTCGTAGGATGTTCCAAAAACGTGATCTGAATAACTTTCATGAAAGCACATGAACAGCACATTTAAAATACATTCTTAGAATATCCTACCTAGTTTATTCAGCGAACATTCTATGCAGAATATTCCAGGAATGTTCTGTGAAAGCACATTTAAAAAACTTAGGATATCCTGCAGAATATTCGCTGAATGATCCACTAAACTTAGGAAAATGCCCTCCCTTTTGGATATTGACAGCACATTAAAAATACATTCCCTGGATATTCTGTATAGAACATTCAGCGAATATTCTATGTAGTAAAATGCCCTTTCCTTTTGGATATGGACAGCACATTTAAAAAACATTCTTACACATCCTGAACAGTACATTCACCAAATATTCTATGCAGGATATTCCACAAATGTTCTGGTAAGGTCCTAAAAATGTCCTTACATTTGCACATTGATGGCACATTTGGGAGATATTCTGGGAATATCCTGGATAATACATTCAGCGAATGTTCTAGTCAGGATAATCTACCAATGTTCGACCAAAGGTCTAAAAATATCACACAATATTGTAACAGCTGCAGTAAAGATTTGTTTTGGGATATTTTTATCTGTCGCTGCAAGTTTTCTTATTATTAAAAAAAATACCCTATTTTTAGTTACAAGAAAAAACTAAAAAAATATCATCAAATCATGCCATGAAAGGAAATAATATTTTTTTTAACTACGATCATGCTTACGCAGCAGAATTTAAGATTCTATTTTGTTCAAAAAGCTTGTTGGGGTAGGTTAATCTTTATTTCCAATAAAAAAATAATTATGAAAATCGATTGAGCCGTTCGAGAGTTATCCTGCATAAAACAAATAACATAATCCTCTTTCACTACCGTTTGGGAGGATTCGGGGAGGGATGTAATATTTTTATCCAATAAAAAAAGAATTATGAAAATCCGTTGAGCCGTTTGCGAGTTATCCTGCATTGAACAAATAATGTAATTCCCTTCCACTACCGTTTGGGAGGATTCGGGTAGGGGGTTAATATTTGTATCCCATAAAAAAAGAATTATGAACATCCATTGAGCCGTTCAGGAGTGATCCTGATTTTATGTAAAAAAAAAAACAATTCACGGTGCTCCTGTAACAGAAAACAATGTACCCCGCTAATATAAACGGTTCCTAAGCAAATCCTTAGGGGGCCAAGCAGCCGTGTATAAGACGCAGACAAACGGAAAAGCACATTAGGCAGAAAAGGATGGGCATGGGGCGATGTTGTCACTACATCTTACACGTAGTAAATCCATTCCAGGTTGTTGTTTTCTAATGTTTTCCATTTTCATACCTGATGAAAGATATCGTAAAAAAAAAATATTTTTCGGCTTTTCATTTTGTAACCATTGTCCTTACGCACTGTTTACAGGCTGGGGACTGAGATACATGCAAATGCCTAACCTAAAGCGTTCATACACGGCCGGAGAAATCGACTGAGATATTTCCATAGAAACTCTATCAAGCAAATAGGACGGTTTGACGCCTTCGAACGTTCAACGCGGGTTTTGCACTTTGATTCGAAATCAAAAAGGATTTTACCAATTTTTGACCCCCTCCCTATGTAATGTTTTGTAACGGTTTGGCACGCCACTCCCCTAATATTACGTAACGATTTCAAGACCACTAACCCCCCCCCAAAAAAAAAAAACTTTTGTCGTTGGAGTCGTTGGGAAAGTGTTATATGGATGACAGAAGGTTGAGGTTTCGAATCCCATCGCTGTTTTTAAAACTTTTTTTTTTGAGTTTTTAAAAAAATTATTAGGGTGTTCTAGGAATATCAAACTGGCTGAAAAATAACAAAATTTTAAAAATCATTATTTCAGGGTTTTTGGCACTTAACCGTTTTAAGGGAGTGTAGGGCACTTTTAACAGTTAAAAATTTAAAGAACTTATTGATTCAATGTTCAATAATTCACAAATTATATGACGGCCGCTCGATATACGACTTGACACGAAGGATTTGAAAGTTAACAATAGGTAATTTATGACTATCGCGAATTAAACTTTTATATGTATTTGTTTTGTTCAGATCACTTCAAAAGAAGTATCTAGGTAGGAATTTCTGCTTGTGAAAGCATTAAATATTTTCCAACGAGTCGTTTAAATAAGACTTTTTAAAGAATCTTACTTAAATTCTATTCCCAAAAAATTCTATGGTCACTGGAGATATCGGTTTAAAATACAGGATTTTTCCTTACAAACCAGGTTGCATCAACACATGTATTTCTGGAAAAAAGCCCTTGCAACTTGTAAATGTAATCATTTTGGTTTTAGGAGTCCAAGCCCTCCTCCTCAAGTCCCAGTCTCTCTGTACCATCCACAAGGATATAATACTTACAAGCCACCTCAGCCAGGCGGCTCCTATCAGCAGGGATCACCTCAAAGTAAGTTTAGGTATATTTTATTCTGTGTTTTCGTTTTAATATGAGGAAAACTTCATTTGTGTACGCTTTAATTTTGGAGACGCTAATTAAGAATCAACTAAAAATTATCACTTAAATAAATAAAAAATTTGGGTCAAATAAGGCATTTATCATAAAATTTTTGAGACTATAGGTCTTCAGTCTGAAAAATAACAATTTCTTGTTTGACTTTTTCAAGAAAAGGTGCATAATTTCCAACCACGATTAATTTTTTTTATTTAGTGAAAAACTTGATACTAATAATATTTTTTTTATAAATGGTTCTTGATATATATTCTGGGTGCTCCAAGGCTTAGCATAGAAAGACCAAATTCTAAGAACTATATCAAATTGGGGTATTTACTTATTTAAAAAAAGTGTACATACTAAACTTTAATCTTCATCGATTTTTATAAATAAATATTTGATCATATGGGATCAAAACATTTTGAATTAAAAATATTCAGTTTTCCACATGACTTTTTGATGCACGAATTTTTTTTTTCTGTGTTAACCAACGTTTTTATTTAGACAAAACCTATCCTCAATGACCCACTGAATAAAACAGACACACAGACACACAACAGATTTGAAAGTTGACAGAAATTCAAAAGATTGTTGTTGTTGTGACATTTGAAGGTTTTAGGTTAGGTTTTTTTCTGATAGAAATTTTGACGGCAAGAGTATTTGTTTAAAATTTGGTCATGGGACACCCGTGAAATAGTAAATTATAAACCTAGGGAGTAAAGTGGTACATTTAATCCCGAGGCAAAAATTTTATAAATAATATAATTTGTCGAGGGATTAAGCATCACTTTACTCCTGAGGTTTATATACTATTTTATGCACTTTAGAATAAGCAGAAAAGTAAAAAAAACCCTATGTTTTTTTATTTATTTTTCAAAAAATTGCACTCTGTAGACAAACCGCCACATGTACCTTCGTTCTGTCTTTATGTCAAACAATAACATCCAGTATGCCGAAACGCAGAAACATATGCGTCGCAATGTCAATAAATTTTACTTTATTTCCCTAGGTAATAATTGACCCACTTTATTCCCGCAAAAGCGGGATTAAATGGGTGCATTTATTCCCGGAAGTGCATAAATAAAATCATTTAAAAATATCTTACAATTGTGCCACCAGTATACCCAGTTTGACACGCATTTGTATTTTTCATTGTTTGCACTTTGTGACACTGACATCATTGACTAAAGGGTTATTCCATTATAACTGACGGGACAAATCCTATTAATCAGGGTTCAAAGTGGTCAGGGAAAATCTGAAAAAGTCAGGGCATTTATATGCTGTCAGGGAAAAGTCAGTAAAAAAAATGACCTTAAAGCCAGGAAAAAGTCAAGGAATAAGATACCCATAGTGTTCCGCTATTTATGATTATTTTAGAAACAATCCTGGTACAACCAAAATATTTAGTAATTTTAGAAATTCTTTCACAATCGTGTGACATAGGCAAAAAAGGAAACAGAGAGTCACTACATTTGTCTTAGCTATATTCGTATTTTTGTCTGCACCAATGTGTGTAAAGAATGTGCCAGTGCAGGGGCGTCAATGGATTGGGGCAATTGCCCCCCCCCCTTATTAAAACATGGTTAATGAGTTTGACCTGGACAAATTAGACACTTAAAGTAAATATTTCAACGCATCGGTATAGGTATACCCAACAAGCATTTGGACGTTATATTACGTTATCGTCACGTAGTGCAAGAAATACCTGACGTCGGCTCCGACGTCCATCAGTCTTCCTGAGGACTCGATTTAGCACCTAAGTGGGGAATCAAAATTCGAGTCGTTTCGACGTCGGGTGCTGCACAATGTTTTGGACAAATATTACGTCAAATTACGTACACCCACGACCCAAAGTTTTACTGTGCACACCAAGTTTAAACTTATTAGGTAAAAACTTTTATATGTCTAAACAAACACATCCCAATGAACTGTGGATGACCATAATTATTATCTTAGTTATTGTAGGTAACTGAAAAAAGTTAGTTTTACACATTCTATGGATGCAAATCTTCCAACGAAGGTCAGTTTACTGATAAATATAATTAAAATAGACATTAAAAAAACAGAAACCCACAAAAATAATTCGAAAATATTAAGAAATTAATTTGGAAAAAAATTAACCTAAAAATAAAATCTTTATAAGGAAGCCCGTTTCTTATAGTAAAACATTATAGGCATTTAAAAAATGCATTTTAGTGGCCAACAAATGAGTTAATTTACATATCAAGCCTTTAAAATTAAAAAATAAAATGTACTGTTGTAATGGCGCATCGATGCTAAACGTTTATTATTCGGACAAGAACACCTGCGACGTCGCCTTGTAGAATGACCCGACCTAGAATATTGTAGTATAATTGTAAGTCACGCACGCACGTCGGTGGACTTCGGAATAGTTACATTTAATAAATAAAAGTTTGGCAACGTCAATTTTATTACAATTATACTTTAAAACTCATACTAAATATAACGTCTCATGAATTGGACGTTATACCGGGTGTCCCGAGGTGACTGGCCTACAAGATTATTTTGTAAACTATACAATAGAAACTTTTAAACTTTCTATTCTAACATAAGCCCATGTAAAGTATAATTATAAAACACTTTCGTATTTGCAGTGTTGCCATTTACAGAAAATCTTGGCACCAACTAAATTTATTGACGTCCGTTTTCACTTTGGCCTGACCTTAAATTTTATTCTAAAAATTACGTCGCCGAAATTAACGTTAATTTACGTCGCTGATAAGTAGCGAGTATAACCAACATTTGGCTATGTCAGTTTTGGTAAGTATCGACGTCACAACTGATGCACTAGTTGTTGGCGGCGTCAGGTCTTAATAAAAAAATACGTTTTTTGATGGACAAACCAACTTCCGACCTAAATTTGCGCCAAAACCGACGTCATGTTAGGTTGTAATTAGTCGGAAGTCAGAAAAATGCTGCTTGGCTACGTATCGCGTTCGAAACAAAGTCAAAATACGCTACATTTTTAACTTGTTTATACGATGTTTCGAACGATGCCCGCTTTTTTAAACGATGCGATGACAGGACTGCTGATTGAAATTGTTGCGTACGTTCGTGGGTCCCTAACGATACGTACATCCTTCCATACGCAACGAGATTCTGTCATCACACCCGTCAAAGAAGCAGGTATCGTTCGAAATATGGCATGAACAAGTCAAAAATGTAGTGTATTTTGACTTTGTTTCGAACGCGTTACGTATACCGATATGGATGCGTTGAAATATTTACTTTGAGTGTCTAGTGTCTACTACTGAGTTGACGAATTTGCTGCAATAAGGCATTGCCGTTACCCACTAAACCATTAGTTTAGTGATTAGGACTAAGCTTTTCTGTTTTTTTTTTAATGTATGTTTTAACAAAAAATTTATTTGTTTTTGTGTTTATTTGAGTTATTTTGGCATCAATAAAGTGTTTTTTTTTCGTTAATATATTTTTTTAAGTTAGGTATGCCCCCCTCCCAAGAGAAATGTGAAATGACGCCCCTGTGCCAGTGTATTTGTTGTTTATTTTCGCCCTTATTGCACCGACTCTTACTCCCATTTTCACCGGCAGATAAAAAATATTCGGTGCAAATGGGGGTTAGAAACTCTTTTTGCTTATAATTAATATAATATAATTTCCTGTTTTCCTGCACAAATCTTATTTTTTGTTCTGTAATTTGTGTGTTTTTTTTTTGTTTAGTGGAAAAATATCAAATAGAGGAACTAATTTTAATATGGATTGGTTTGATCCTGGACCAGTAGAAAAAATTTAAATCAGTTTTGTGTGTGTCCTGTGTGACAAAAATAAGCCATTGGAGTTGTCCGAAAGGGCCGCTGTGCCGTAAAATCCCACTTTGTAGGATCCAAGCACAAAAATAAAGTTGAACTTTTTTAAAAAACACAAAAACTAAATGGGCTTGTTAACAATATGACAACCAATGAGCAGCAAAAATAATGAAAATAAAAATTCTAATAAAATTTGTTATTTGTTTGAAATTAACTCTGTGTTTCGGACTTCCATTGTCTATGTTTTATTTATACACGACGTTTCGATCAGTACAATCTCTGATCGTCTTCAGGTGCAAACTACAATCTATTCCTAAGGCTACGTACTTGTATACTATGGGAACTCACTCAACCGTAAAATTTAAGAAGTTGGCTCCGCTCAAGGAGGGGCTTCCAAATATTTGGGATTTCAACACTTGGTTTACTGAAAATACCCTGATTCTGCCCAATAAAGGCAGGTTCAAGGAATTTTCGTTTCTTCCAGTGTGACTCCTTGTGCAAAACCTTTGCTTCTGCCCACTTCATTCGGTGTTGTTTTGACCATGCATGTTCGGCGATTTCTGATTTCGTTGTTTCACCTTTTTGGGTATTCGTCTGATCGAAACGTTGTGTATAAATAAAATATAGACAATGGAAGTCCGAAACACAGAGTTAATTTCAAAATTTGTTACACTCAAAAAAATGTATTGTGGTGCTTAAATACTGTGGTAACTGTTATTAGGGACTTATCGGTACATAAAGTCGGCATAGCCTGACTCGGCACTATTTCTGATAGTTCCGCACGAACGTTGAAAGGTTTCTGACATTTTTGTCATGTAAACATGCTGATATTGTGCGATTCTTAAAGTCCTTTATTAAAGGCAGGCACAAACATGAAGGTCGACATTATTTTGATGGCAAAGATGACATATTTAGACAACAACAATGTCATGTGTTTGAAAGTGTGAGACAATGATGTGATTGAAATTAACTCTGTGTTTCGGACTTCCATTGTCTATATTTTATTTATACACGACGTTTCGATCAGTACAATCTCTGATCGAAACGTCGTGTATAAATAAAATATAGACAATGGAAGTCCGAAACACAGAGTTAACAATGTCATAATCCCTTAAAACTTCGTGCAGAATTGTCAAAAATAGTGCCGTCTTTATTAAAGACAGGCTATGCCGACTTTATGTCCCTATTAAACGCAATTATTTTGTGTTAGGCGAGGTTTACGGTTGGCGTATACGTCAGGAAAAAAACATGCTTATATTTTATGTTAGCCGCATTGTCTTGTAAATTAGCAGGGTTTATTTTATGTTACTGGAGAACAAAAAAAATGCAACACCATGAATATGGATAATTATTTGAATGAAAATTATTTGTATGTATACCTTATCTCAAAAGAAATATTTGATAAATTTTTTGTCTTCTAATCTCTCCTTTTTTCACAGATTGCTTACAGTTTACTTTACTTTAAAAAATAAAAATGCCAAGAGTTGCCAAGAAGGGTTAATGCCAATCGATCAACAGCGTTAAAAGTTTGGAGAAGGTGGTCCAATGATGAGACTTATAGGCGTCGTGCGGGTTCTGGACGCCCTAGATTCTTACAAGGTCGTGATTTGCGGCATCTCAGATGTTTTTCTCTCAGAAATTGACGGGACAGTGTACGCCAAGTATCAAATTTTATAAACATTTATGCGGTTTTATGCGGTTTTTTTGGCAGGGTATGACAGAATAACAAAATGTATCGTTATTTTTGGATAGAGATTTATGAAATTAAAAAAATATTGGCACACATGATAAAAGTCAAATTAAAGAAAACTGCGGCACTGGCCCAACTGTCTTTTTAGAGAGAAACAAAATTACTAAACGTCAGATCGAAAACAGACAGTTGACGCCAATTAAATCTATATAAACCTCAGGTGGCAAATACTGTAACTACTAATCTGTTTTAATTTCAGAAGATGACGGCAGACGTACTGAATTAGTTCGTGCAGTTCTATGGAACAGTGAGTTCAAATATTCTCATTGTTTTTTGTTGGGCCCTTATTTGCAATTTTCGTCTTTCATCTGTCGCACTTATTTAGTGTGGTCAATCTAAGAGATTATTTAAGTTTGGCACTTGTTTTATGACAGCTATTTTGTCCTGTTACTGTGTATACTTTTAGAAAATCTAAGTTGTGAAGATTTATTGCCGAAAAAAATAAATCTTTACTCAGAGAGAATATTTTTTTTCATTTTTGGTTTTGGCTTGTAACCAAACCATAGATACCGAAGATCGAATTTTTAGAATTTTTGTCTGTTTGTTTGTTCCAGCATTATGCAAAAACTACAGAACTGATTTTGATGGGATTCACTAGGAGTCCTGGGCTGGACCTAGGCTTTATTTCATCAAAATCAGCTTACACAAAACGGGTATATCGCAAGCAAAGGTGCAGGGTCTTCAGCTAGTATATAACATGATTATAAAACGTGTTGCTTAGACACTTTTGTTTGTTAATAAGCTGTTTTCTTAAGCAAGAGTTACGTACTGAACCGTATTTAATTATTAGATATTTCTAAAATGGAAAATTTGCCATAGATTGACTACACTAATATTTTAATCAGCTTTCTCTCTTTGGTGTTGACCTTTTAACAGTGCAACGAATGCAAAAAAAGGGTTTTAACTAAATTAATTTACTACTCGTTTAATATAAAGTAATAAAAAGTTTTAAAATATGAATTACACTTTTGTACTAAAAATCCTTTTTTGTTGCTTTGGTACGTGTATTCATTTATCCTTGTTTTTTTTATACAGCCAACTCAGTGGCGTACTGCAGCTCCTAGGGAGGGGCTTAAGTAACCGCATAGTCTCAAAAAACCATTTTTGTTATTGATTTTTGGGGAAAATTCAATCTTAAGTGATCGAAACCGCTCTTCCTGCGTACGCCACTGCCAACTCATTAGTTAGTTCTATAATTGGCATGAAATGCTCAAAGGTAATATTTCTACTTCTGGTCACCTTCACCATAAATGAAATAAAGAATAATTAGACTTTACTCTTCCCAATTTGTAGGAACCACAAAATTTTAATCTCATTGCCAAGTGACAAGAGGTAGAAAAAATAGCATTAATCAGTGGCGCACCCACGAATTGACTTCGGATGGGGTTTTTAAGAATAAACAATACAAAAATAATTTGAAGTAAAAATGTGACCATAATTGATACAAGGAAACAGGTGCTTACAAGCGCGGACCTGGACTCCAATGTAGAGGGGGGGGGGTGTTAAACAAATTTAAAATGGTTTATTTACCTACCGGGTCATTCCATATCAAATCAACCAAAAAATCACAAAAATTTTACGCGACCAATTCCAATTTTGATGATTTTTGGTATATATTTTCTTCTTACCATAAAAGTTGAAAATGCAAATTTTTAGATTTTTTTGATTCGTAGTTTTTTTTTTAATTTTTCAAAATAAAAAAGTCAGCATTTTGACCTTAACAAGAATGTACAAAACTAGCAATATCTCGAGAACCACTTACACTAGGAAAGTAATAAATGGCTCATTTTAAAGTCATTTTGAAGCTCTTTTTTATGAAATATCACAACATAATTTTAACAAAAAAAAAATTGAAAATAAAAAATTGAAAAAAAAATTGAAAAATTCAAAAAGGCCATTTTTAATTTTTTTGAAAAAAATATATAATTTTGGTCAAAGTGTTACTTAATTATCCACAAAATTTTATGATGGAGAAATGATGGGTTCAATGTCAAAAAAAATATCAAAAATATTAAGTACATTAAAAATCATGCATTTAAAAAAATAAACATATTTTAGGAGCACCAATAGTGCACTGGATATTAAAATAAATAAATTTGTTGGATGGATACAGGTTTTAAAAAATACCCAGAGGCTTTATCTACAAATTATTTTATTTTAAACTCGCAAAAGAAATAAACAAACTTTTCTACTTCGTTGATAAAAATTAGACAGAAAACACTAAGACTAACTATATACCTTAAATTTATTTTTTTAACTTTCTTTTAAGAATTTCTGATGAATCTGACATTTTTTTTTTGCTGACATTGTAAGTTCTGCCAGTAGCAGTGTTGGGTTCAACTTTTTTTATAAGACTTTCTGGTTTAATAATTAAAATATCTTGGTGGTGTGGGTAAAAAATGATGAGGCAGGTCCTCGTGGATGAAGAAAGCTTACTTTCAGTTCTCCGCTCTCATTATTTTTCCCCAAGACACAAGCCAGCCACCAAGCACTGTCATATTCTACAGTGACAAACCCTGACTCGATATTTTGCAAAATAATGCTTCCACCTTTAAAAAAATTATGTGTTTCGACCTCTAAGCATGTAGAAAACTGTTTTGCCAAAAACGTGCTTTCTGTAAGAGGAATTACAGCATGAATTTTTTGTGTCCCCGGTATTGTTAAGACTTCCGCAAATCTTTTATTCAAAATTATTTCATGATTTGTATAATCTGCTTCTGTGCAATATTTAAAATCAATGCCAGATATGTTTTCTTCACACCAAGTAAACAATTGTAGAGGTGTCATTATTTGATTGTCATAGGGCCTCTGCAAACTGGCTTTGGCAGCAAGTCTTTTAACAGTTCCTCCCAAGCCATCGCAGGCACTTTTGCCATGCGAGGTGGCAAAATAATGCCACTCTGCTTCAACACCAAAATCTTTTTTATGCAGGCATATATTCAGAAAATTATTTTTGTTTTTGTACTGCGCAGCATATCCATCCGAAAAATAAAAAATTTTGTTAAGTCCTGGTATTTTGATTTTTAAATCAGGCATTAATTTTTTTTAAAATAAATGAAATGCAATTGTATTATGTGTCAAGCTTTCCGAAATAAACACATAATTCAGGTTGTGCAGTTTACCATCACTTAGAAAATAAATGGCAAAAGGGTGGAGGGTTGCCTGGCTGTTATTCCAATGATAAGACTGGACTTCATCTTGCATAACAAAGGAATAATTTTCCGCAAAGTCGCAAGTGATCAAAGACTCTCCAGGTTTAAGGTTAATTTTTATTTCATTGTATCTATCTTTTTGCATTTTTGCAATAAAAGAATGTGATTTAAGTTTTACAAGATCATCAGTAAATTCCTGGACAAAATCATCACTTTTCTTAACAACGGTTTCCATAGTACACCTATCTACTGAGACCCACTTTTTAAATGAGACCTCATCAATTAATTCTTCCTCAAATTTTTCTATTAACGTATTTTTAAACTGTTCTACTCCAGGACATTGCTTGCATCTATTGCTTAAAAAACAGTCCACTGAAGGTGGATTACACATTAGTTTATAAAGGCAATCATGATAAGATATTGCAAGAGGCCTGTTATTTTCATCATATAGCTTATTTAATTTGGAGCCATTGAGCATTAGTTTTATATTTTGATGTATAGTACATACACATACAGTATGAGTCCCACTTTTTCCTGCCAGTATACAGTTTTTGGGTCGCAGTTCACAAAATTTTGAAAACCCAATTTTTTCATTGGGGTACTCAGTTTTAAACAATGCATAAATTTCTTTTAAATTAGCTAAGACTAATTTTTTTTGTACATATTCTTTTTCAGCTCCATATTTTCTGATAACAACATAATCTTTTTTACCTGGCATGGTCCTGCTAATGTCATCCCTTTGGTAAAAATCTACCACTATTTGGGCCACTCTATCACTAAGGGTCTTTCCCGGTTTGGGGTTAGGAGAACATAATATCCCATTGTCCTTAACTAACTGTTTTACAGCTCTGGCCAAATATTGAGAAACTCCAAATTCTTCTTCAATCTTCTTTCTACTCCAACTTTGAGGTAAACATGATAAAACTAGTATTTTCTCACTCCTCTTTTCGGTTTTTAAAAATTTGTCCTTTAACTGCTTAATCATTTCACTTTCGTCACTCTGGCATTCCTTTACTAGCGTTGAATCTGATTCCTTTGTAAATGCTTTCGCAATTGTATGCTGTACAATATCAATTTTTTCTTTGTATACATTTTTTCTTTTAATCGGCGACACACCAAGAAGCTCCAATGACTTGTTTAAAAGAGTAAATGATTCAGCAGGATCTTGAAAATCTGGATCATTTTCTGGAACTTGACTGGGTCTAAAAAAATTTAAAAAGTTAGTTTTTTATAAGAACTTAAAAAGGGGGTAACAGCTGACCCAAAATGTGTACATAATGCCAAGAAATTTGTACATAATGTCTGTATTCTCAAAATGCCATGCAAAATAATGCCATGCAAAATAATGCCATGAGATTTTTCCACTCCGTACTTGACGCAATTGGTTTAGTTTATTAATTTGATATTAAAAAATACTATTTGTTACTTACCCTGCCTCATCTTCTTCAGATGCCTTAAACTCCTTTGAAAGCTTTAGTCTACAACCATCACAGATTTTTATTTCCATTTTGACATTTTTGTAACTGCACATCCACTTGGTCACATTTCTTAATTTCCCAAAATGCTTGATTTTTAACTCTAGTGGATCACAGCACTTTACTTTATATTTAGTCCATCCACTTGCCTCACCCATAGTTGAAACTTTTATCGATTATTTGGAGCTGTATCAGGAAGATACTTGCCAAAAATTTAAAATCAATTTATGCAGGAATTTTCATGTCAGCAAATCCCCACAATGTACCTAAACAGACCAATAAAATGAAGGAGGTGTGTCGTTAATGTTAAACAGGAATAAACAGGCAGTATTTCACAAAAGTATTGGCAGGTTTATACAGGCATATTTTCCTAAGAATTGGAACATCCAATAGTACGTCTCCGGTGGAAAAGAGGTTTTGTAAGTAAATATTACAATGGGGGGCAATGTTAATCTGATTACTGATACAGAATGAATCGTAGGATATAATTTTTTATTAAATAAAATATTGTTAAATATTTTTATAATATCGCTTTAAACCCCATTATATTCTTCTAATTACCAAAATGCATTGTCTATTTATAGGCGATTTTTCATGCATGTGACATTTTTAATAAATTTTTTCACATTGAACCCATGATTTGTCCATCTCAAAATTTTGTGAATAGTTTAGTAACACTTTAAAGAAAATAATATAATTTTTTGAAAAAAATTAAAAATGGCCTTTTTGAAATTTAAAAAAAAAAAAAATCAAAAATTTTTTTTTTTATTTTTTTTTTCAATATATGTTATGCAATATTCTCATATGAAAGGTCTTTATAAGAGCTTTAAAATGAACCTTCACCTACTTTTCTATTATAAGTGGTTCTTTGGATATTCCTAATTTTGTGCGCACATGTTAAGGACAAATAAGTGACTTTTTCGATTTTCAAAAATTAATTCAAAATAAACAACTGGTCAAAAAAGTCTGAAATTTTGGATTTTCCAGTTTTTTGGTAGGAAAAACATGTATACTAAAAATCATCAACATCGGAGATGGTGTGGTAAAATACCCTGGTTGACTTGATATGGACTGACCCTACCCAAAAGGTGATATCGATATCATGCTGTGCTGTAGGCAAAATTTTTTGAGAAAATAATATCTAAAATGCAATTTTTGGATTAAAATTAACAAGTCGTATATATTGATGGGGTTTGGGGAATTTGAGTTGATTATTTACCCTTGATTTGTTTGTAAAAATGGTAAATTTTGCCAATTCTGAGGGGAGGGTCTAACCCCAACCTCCCCCCCCCCTCGGTGCGCCACTGCATTAATAAAAGCTTCTTCCATGTTTTCTTTTGCTTCAAGGCATAAATCGAATCCAGAAGTAATTATTTTAACCGTTATTAGATCAAACAACGTTTCAAGTAATACCATAAATCTCACCGTCAGTTGCGTGCTCATGCATAAAAATAAACGCCTGTTTTCTGTTTCAGAAACGCCGCAGTACTCCAACCAACAGCCCAGTGCATTTTATCCTGTGGCGCCGCAGGAGCTGTCAATGTATTATCCTTTGTCTAGAGAACCAGCTAGAAATCCTTATGAAAGTCAGAGACCACCAGCAGGTAATAACATCTTGAGTGCAGTTCCACTAAGGCGCGAGAGAGAAAGTCAGAAACGACGCACACCTGACAAAGATAGCCTGAGCCACATGCGTTTTTCGCCTTCTCCGCTAATGCAGGCACGTGTAGCTATCTTTGTCAGGTCCACGCAATTGCTAGCTCGCTCTCTCGCGCCTCAACAGATAAAAATCTTGAAGAGAGAGAGATTAGTTTTAAAGTTCATATCTTTGAAATTAATTCTCTGTTTTGGACCTCCATTGTCTCTATATTTTATTTATACACGACAATTTGATCAGTACAATCTCTGATCGTCTTCAGGTGCAAACTACAATCTATTCCTAAGGCTACGTACTTATATACTATGGAAAATCACTCAATCCAAATATTTGGAATTTCAACACGTGGTTTACTGAAAATACCCTCATTCTGCCCAATAAAGGCAGCTTCAAGGAATTTTCGCGTTCTTCCAATGTGACTCCTTGTGCAAAACCTTTGCTTCTGTCCTCTTCATTCGGTGTTGTTTTGACCATGCGTGTTTGGCGATTCCTGATTTCGTTGTTTCACCTCTTTGGGTATTCGTCTGATGTTCCTTAAGCCTAACAGATAGTGGCCTTTTTGTTTCACCTATGTATGATTCACCACACTAGCGAGCGAGCTAGCACTATTTTGTTTGTTCTCCGGTTTTGTTTTACTAAGAAAGCTTTGAATTATATTATTAGATTTAAAAGGTGTTTTTATATTAAAGTTGTTCCAAGAAGGATATATTTGTTCTCGTTGGTTGTTCACTACTCTTCGAATTTTTTCTGATACTTCTTTAATGTATGGAGTTGTAACGAATGCATTTGCCTGCTTTTGATCTTGTAATCTCTGTCCTGTTTTAGAGATTTATAAATAGTTATAAGTCTAAGGCTGGAACCATTCTGCTGCAGATCCTTCTTTATGTTTCTTATTTCGATTTCCAAGTCACGAGAATTGTTACAAATTTGAACTGCTCTATTATACAAAGTTCTTATTATGCCTCGTTTGGTTGTAGCAGAATGATTTGAACCTTGATTTAAATATTGTCCTGTGTGAGTGGGTTTACGATAGACTGTTGTTCTGATGTCGCTTTCTACTCGTTTGATAAGTACTTCAAGAAAAGGAATTTGACGATTTTGCTCCAACTCCATTGTGAATTTAATGAGTATTTTCAGAAACCTCTGGTGACAAAAATTTATATAATTATTATAAAGAGGGTTCCATTAATGCCCTAGGGTATTTAGAGGTTTCTTACAGGAATTGAGTTTGTATATTTGTTTTATTAAAGGTTCTAAATTGATGGTACCCTAAGGTAACATAAAACTGGCGTTAACAATATTTCCAGGGACATCTTTATAAAAATTAAAGTCATCGGTAACAAATGTTATATAAATTGGTGTTAACAATGTTTCCACCAACATATGTATAAAAATATAAGTCATCAGTGACAAAAGTTATATAAATTGGTTTTTGAAATCTTTCTGTTAACCCATCTATAAAACCGTAAGTAACTATCAATTAAAGATATATAGATTGGTTTTTAAAATGTTGCTATCAACTCTCTTATAAAAACTTAATTAACCAACAACAAAGAGACACTTTTATATAAATTGGTGCCTGTAATATTCTTATGAACTCATTCATAAACTTTTTTTGCCCATTCTTTCTATAATGTTTTTAATAATTTCTTTGTATAGTGGTTATAATACCACTGTTTTTACAACAAAAAACAATTTTAATTTATAACAAAACAAAGAAGATTTTTTAGGTTAATTTTGTGACATCAAAAGGCTCGTTTTTGCGACTTTAAAAGGTGCGTTTTTGCGACATCAAAAGGCGCGTTTTTGCGAGATACCATACCATCATTATCTGGTTTTAATTACATCAATCATAAGAGATCCAAATCTTCTTGAGATAGTTTTCGATGACAGATATCGGGATCGAATGCATTCTACACCCGACTCCGACCAGCGTTTCCCATGCGCGGCCACCCTGACTCAAAAACCTCATCACGTAGACCGAAATGAACTTGTAATAGGCAAATCTCGCTTAGACTACGTGATCCGTGTTTTGATTCGGGGAGACCACGCATAAGAAACCCATAGATGGGAACCGGGTTTTAGAAAAAGAGAACAATATAGTAACCGTGTTAAGTTCGCAAAAATGCACCGTGAAACTTCAAGTGCATACAGTGCGCACGGCTGGTCGGCGGCAATTGTGAACCCATCACCTTACGACGCGACGGAACGCAACCTCAAGGTCCGTTTCTGCGAGTTTGACATAGTCACTATTATCCTGTTTTTCTAAATGCATTTATCTGAGAGAGATCCAGCATACCAGGGAAATACCTGCCTGTACACCCTTCGATCCCGCAATCTAACTATCTTCTTGAGATAGTTACCTCTGACAGTTATGCGGGGTTGAAGGGTGTGCAGGCGGGTATTTTTCCTGGTATGTGTAGTATGCTGGACCTCTCTCAGGAAAAGAGAACAATGGTAACTATGTTAAGCTCGCAGAAACCGACCTTCAGTGTTCAACACTAAATAGTGTTGAAATAGGTAAACAGTGGTATAATTGTATTGTTTTTTTTATAGAATTGTCGTAAATTTTCGCCATTTTGGATTCCAACAATAGGTTTTTGACCAAAATAAAAACGTTATTTATGGGGTTTCAACATGTGCTTTAATCGAAATATTGCTTATTTAGGGTTAAGAACAAAATTCAAAATTCAATATTTCTCCCAGAAAGAAAAAAACATAATGTGACAAAAAAAGTATTATTTAAATGAATATTTTTTTCCCGTTTTCTCAAGTATTTTTGGGGCCCATGAAAATTGTGTAAGTGTATTCGAAAACTATACAGTACACACGGGACTGCAGCTGATTGTCAGAGTAGGATGACTGGGAAAACAGCTTTTATTTAACCTATAGTATATAAATATTCATATTCCTGCTTATTTTAGAAGATTGGTAAACACCATTTTATAAATTTTTTATTTTAAAAAGAAAAAGAATAATACATAACAAGCAAAGGGAAGAAAGATGGAAAATTTATATTTCTAAATCGATAAAAACCTTTAATTTGTTATGTAGTATTGTTAGAACAGTTTTAAAACCTTTTTATAATAATATCTAGACTTGAGGGTTCATAAGGAAGTTTTATAAAATCTATATGTTGTTTTTCTATCCATTACTATGTACCATAAATTTTTATAAGCTGGTGTTGGTCAGTTGTTTTTCAAGTCTTTTTTACTCATTTAAGAGATATATTAGAGTTATAAAATTATCACCAACACTAAATAATATAACTTTTGGTTATTTTATGAAGGTTTTATATTATTTGCTGTAACTTCTATATTGACAAAAATGGTCATTGGGATGTTATTTAGGTGAGAAGAAAATAAAAAAAGAAATTCGGAAAGTTGTTGGTCATTACCGGTTCAGATATGACATTTTATTGTCTTATAACAGATACTATTTCTAACTCTCAGCAAACAGGACAGATATTAAAAGTCCAAAACCAGACAAATGCATTCCTTGCAATTCCATACATTAAAGGAGTATCAGAGAAAATTCGAAGAGTAGCGAACAACGTTAATATAAAAACAACTTTTAAATCTAATAATACAATTCGAAGCCTTCTTAGTAAACCAAAACTGGTGAAGAAACAAAATAAGGAATGCATTTACCAAGTTCCTTGTAAGTGTGGTGAATCATACATAGGTGAAACAAAAAGGCCACTATCTGTTAGGCTTAAGGAACATCAGACGAATACTCAAAGAGGTGAAACAACGAAATCAGGAATCGCCGAACACGCATGGTCAAAGAACCGAAAATTCCTTGAAGCTGCCTTTATTGGGTAGAATCAGGGTATTTTCAGTAAACCATGTGTTGAAATTCCAAATATTTGGAAGTGAGTGATTTCCCATAGTATATAAGTAGGCCTTAGGAATAGATTGTAGTCTGCACCTGAAGACAAGCAAAGACTGTACTAATCAAAACCTCGTGTACAAATAAAATATAGCAAATGGAAGTCCTAAACACAGAGTTAATTTCAAATACATCATTGTCTTAAACGTTCATATCTTTGTTGTATTTGTGTATTTTCTTTTAGGGTTTCAAATAGAACACAAATTAGAGCACTACACTTCGGCATTGAGAAATCCGCCCACTTCACACGGACACGTGATGGGGTTACCCATCAATCCGGCGCAGGCCCAGCCGCCACCGAAAGGTAAAAATGAGTTTTTTTCTCGTGTTTTTTTTTAGATCTGTAAATTTCTGATGGGATTTACTTAATTTGTCCTGAGTGTCTGCGAAAAAGCATCGACTGCCCAATGAGCATTTTCAGAAACTTTTGGTGACAGATATTTATATAATTATTATAAAGAGGGTTCCATTGATACCCTAGGGTATTTAGAAGTTTCCTACAAGAATTGAGTTTGTATATTTGTTTTATTAAAGGCTCTAAATTGATGGTACCCTAAATTAACATAAAACTGGCGTTAACAATATTTCCACGGACATCTTTATAAAAATTGAAGTCATCGGTTCAAATGTTATATAAATTGGTGTTTGAAATCTTTCTGTCAACCCACCTATAAAACCGTAAGTAACTATCAATTAAAGATATATAATAGATTGGTTTTTAAAATGTTGCTATCAACCCACTTATAAAACTTAATTAACCAACAACAAATTTATATAAGATAAGATTGAAAATATTTCGAGAGACACTTATAAAAACTTGGGAACTCACACACAATAGTTATATAAATTGGTGTCTGTAATATTCTTATGAACTCATTCATAAACCTTTTTTGCCCATAAGGTTTTTTCGATAATTTTGTTATTAATTTCTTTATATAGTGATTATAATACTCCTGATTTTAGAACAAAAAAAAACAATTTTAATTTATTTTGGCAATTATAAAAACAAAACAAACAAGATTTTTTAAGGTTAATTTTGTGATATCAAAAGGCTCGTTTTTGCGACCTCAAAAGGAGCGTTTTTGCGACATCAAAAGGCACGTTTTTGCGAGATACTATACCATTATTATCTTGTTTTAATTACATCAATCTGAGAGAGATAAGAGATCCAAATCTTTTTGAGATAGTTGCCGATGACAGCGTTTCCCATGCGCAGTCACCCTGACTCAAAAAACTCATAACGTGGTCCGACATGAACTTGTATAGGCAAATCTCGCTTAGACCACGTGATACGTGTTTTGATTCGGGGGACCCACGAATGAGAAACGCATAGATGGGAACCGTTTTAGAAAAAGAGAACAATATAGTAACCGTGTTAATGTCGCAAAAACGCACCTTGAAACGTCGAGCGCATACGCTGATACTGCTGGTCGGCGGCAAATGTGAACACCCCGGAAAATACTCGCCTGTACAGCCTTTGAACCCGCAATCTAACTATATTCTTGAGATTGTTACCTCTGATAGTTATGCGGGCTTGAAGTGTGTAGAGGCGGGTATTTTTCCTGGTATGTGTAGTATGCTGGATCTCTAGAGGAATGCATTTAGGAAGAGAACAATGGTAACTATGTTAAGCTCGCAGAAACAGACCATCAGTGTTCAACACTGCGCCATCTGTAGCCCTTTGTTCCAAGTAGCATCATTTTTTAAAAGGGTTATAAAATAGTGTTGACGAGGTTAACAGTGGTATAGTTGTATTGTTTTTTTTATAGAATTGTCGGAAATTTTCGCCATTTTTACTGGATTACAAAAATAGGTTTTTGGCCTAAATAGAAATGTCATTTATGGGGTTTCAACATGTGTTTCTATCGAAATATTGCTTGTTAGGGTTAAGAACAACATACAAAATTCAATATTTGTCCCAGAAAAAAAACGCGTATGAAAAAAAAAACGATATTTAAATCAATATTTTTTTTCTCGTTTTCTCAAGTATTTTTGGAGCCCATGAAATTTACGTGAGTGTATTCGAAAACTATACAGTACACACGGGACCGCAGCTGATTTTCAGCTTTTATTTGACTATAGTATATAAATATTCATATTCCTGCTTCAGCTTATCTCACTTTCATTTTTATTTATTTTAGAAGATTGCTAAACACCATTTTATAAATTTTTTTATTGTAAAAAGAAAAAGAATAATACATAACAAGCAAAGGGAAGAAAGATGGAAAATCTATATTTCTAAATCCATAAAAACCTTTAATTTGTTATGTAGTGTTGTTAGAACAGTTATAAAACCTTTTTATAATAATCTTTATACTTGAAGGCTCATAAGGAAGTTTTATAAAATCTATATGTTGTTTTTCTATCCATTACTATGTACCATAAATTTTTATAAGCTGGTGTTGAACAGTTGTTTTTCAAGTCTTTTTTACTCATTTAAGAGATATATTAGAGTTATAAAATTATCACCAACACTAAATAATATAACTTTTGGTTATTTTATGAAGGTTTTATATTATTTGCTGTAACTTTTATATAGACAAAAATGCTCATTGGGCTGTCTTCCTTCTAAATATAGCAAATGTTAACGAATGTTAGTAGGTACGTAATTAATTATCGTTAGTATGGATGAGACACCGTCCATCGGTGGTAGCACATTTTTTTTGACCTTTTATTTCTCACTGTAAAAAAATTGTTTTAAACTTTTTTGGCTCCTTTTTAATAAGAGGAGGGAGGTGTTTTAAGTTTGTGACCTAATTTTGAGCGGGTCATTACAAACGTGACGATTTGTGAAAAGAGGAGGGTGGGGAAAATATGCCGGAAATAGTCTGACATAATTTATGGATGGCTCCGTTTAGTTCATTGCACCTCTAGATGCCTCATGTAGTACCCAATGTTTATGCTAACCTGCTGACATACAGTTTGTTTTTTTGTCGCGATAAGAGAGGTGTGAAATGTGATTAACAAAATCAACGGTGTCGGGTTGATAATGCAGTCCACTTCCAATACTACCTATTATTGAAAAGTAGAAATAAAAAAAGGATAAAATTCTCGTTAAAAAACTCAAAGCTTTAAAAATTAAAGTGTTAAAATACAAACGTGACAAAATAGGTACTAAAAATAAATCTGGCACCGGGCCTGCCACCGAGATTGATCGTGTTCTGTCAACTAATAACTATATTGACTATTAAAATAGTTGCAAAAAAATAAAGGTAGATGGAAATATTTTGAAAAGTACTAAAAAATTCATTATTTTGGATACAGGCCAACTTAACCTCGTAGAAAGCACATGGGCATTCTCTGATGAGATTACCATAAGCAATTGTGCATGAAATCGGCTCTGGTTTCAAATAAACAAACTAATTATTAATTACGATAAAACAAAATATTTACCGTTTTCGATTTACAATAATAATTTATCAACTTTTGGCCATTAAAAATAAATAATAACGAGGGAATATCGAAATCTTTTTCATACACTAACCCTCTCTCTTATACAGTCTCACCTTACGTATGGGATTTTGCAATGGGATTGAGTTGCTGATTGTCACTTAAAGGCTCTAAGAAATACGCAGAAGTGTTTTTATTCTATTTATTTTTTATAGGTGGCAGCATAACAGCTGGCTATCCGGTCAGAAGTCAGCCGCAGTATCAGCAATCAAATCAGCCTACGGTGTCATTATATTCGCAAAACCGTCAATTATATCAGAATCCCAGCCCGCAGCAGTCGATGACTTACCCTCCAAGAGATTAAGGCTAAGGTTGCGTTAATTTGAGTATAAACTACTCATTATTATTGGTTATATGTTTGCGGTTAGGGTAAGTTAAAATTTTGGGTATATAATAAGGTTTAATGCTTTTAAACAAGATATATATAATACTATGAATAATTATAAAAAGTTTTTTTTTTATCAACGGCCTAAAAGCCGGACGTAAAGCTCACCATTTTAACGTCCAGGAAAATAATGGCGTCCCGAATTATATCGGAATCCTTCCCCATCAATGATATTCTTTAAAATATTAGTTGGCTTTAAAAGAAAGTTCAAGAAAAAAGTTCTCTATTCAAGCATTGCAAAGATTTACCATACAATAGCACTGTACTGATGAGCGCTGCTAGTGCGAAACCGAGTCCATGGTGTATATGAACATGCGCTCTTTTGGGTTTAGCAGTGCAAGCAAGAATGCCATTAGTGCCAAAACTGACAGAAATGTGACAAAAAAAAAATGAGAATTCGGCCAATCAGGTGCGTTTCTAATTCCCGGGAGCATTCTCTTCCCCGAAGTTGAAGAATACGAGCCCTGAAATATTTGTTTGTCGCGATCATAGGCGTAGGAGATGAGTAATAAACATTTTTCTACGTGCTAAAACGAGTTTCTTAAAATTATATTGTTCTTTAAAAAATTGTTTTAGCCGAGGTTTTAGCTGTTAAAATTTGCATATGTTCATTTGATACTTTGGACCAAAAACAACTGTAGATATTGAAAATCAAGTGTAGAACTTGGTTTCAACAAAAGTAAATAGCATATTAAAAAAATTAAATCAGTTTTACATTTTTGAATACGATGTATTTACAAGAAAAACTAATAGGGACAAACAAAGAAACTACTAATCTTAATACTACGTCTAATAAATAGTAGTATAATAATAAGAGCTAAAAGCAATTGCATGTAATCTATGTGTTTTGAAATACAGAATTTTGACATTTTGATGTTATATAACGATACATTTGGAAGTTGATTTAAGCCGATTTTTCATCTGTAAATCAACTATTTGCTTTTAGCCGCTATTTTTTTTCTACTTATGATATGAAATAAAAGCACCATCGTATTACCGTAATATGTTTTAAAAAGAAAATAAAGATATTTTTTAAAGATATTATATCACATTAATTTTGTTATTTACAACAATCTGTAAATTAAATTTTATATTTTAATTATTAAATAGACACAGTTTCCTATGTGGTTTTGGCATTTAATTGATTAATATATTTATTGTATTATTTTTCTGGTTCTTTCTAATTTTGTCCAATATTATAAATAAATAAATTACACATTTTTTACAAAATAAATAGTTAGGGATATTAACTACATTTTATAGTTTAAACATATATTTCCGCGAGTAGTTTTTAAGAATTTCTTTTAATAAATTTGCTTACCCCCAAAACCTGGTTTAACCCATACACTGTCATTGCTCTGAAGGAGGGGAAAAACGGGATCGAAAGTACTACAAACACAGAATAAACCGATGAAATTAAAAAAAATCCCATTGTATTTAAAAAAGACCTTAACAAAAAATAATGCTAAATATGGTTTTGCCCCCATTCCAGGAGCAAAACCGGGTATTGAGTTAAAAATTTGATTAAAGTGTTTTTATACAACCAGTACCTACAACCTTGTGCCCAGTTTTCCCATAAAAAGTTGGTGCTCAAAACTGTATGGCTATGTATCATTTACCCTCCCAAGTAACACAGCGTGCTGTAAATAAGCTGGGATAACGTTTTCGCAGCAAAAAAGATAACAATAATGCTTTTGCTGTCTTCTACAACAGCGTTATGAAAACGTCATGAAAATATTGTCACAGCTATTTTGAGGAATATTTTTTGCCTGTGACAACGTCCACGGCATTTTTGCACATGAAAGTAATGTTGTTTAAAACTTGACTTCCCTGACAAGAAATGTATTTAAAAATAGCAATTAAATCAACATTTTCTGCCAACATAAAAGACTGAAGATGGAAGACAACTAAAACTGATGTTTAACAAACTCAATCAAAAATACGCATTTTGTGTGATTACCTAGATGATATAACTGTAGAAGTTATTTTTACTGTAAAGAACGAGATACGATTAACATTGAAAATGGGTCCCCGTGAATTTTTACCAAATTTCAGTATTTTAAAGATATCATCATTACCGATTTTTTTTTAAATATAAAGAGGATCGTATGTCTGTGATAGGAGATACAGCCTAGATTTTCTTGAATATCTCAAAGACTTCTAATTTGTTTTTCACATTTTTACGATCTTTCGGAAGGTATTTTACCAAGCAATGTGTCCAAACTCAAATATTTTATACAGGGTGTTATTGTAATCGTATATGTTAATAAAATCTCGAAACCAAAAAATAATGTGAATACAACAATAAACCTTTATATTTTTAACTTACGATGAAAGCATGTTTTAAAAACTATTATACAGTCTGGCATATCCTAAAAACCATAATACACTAGCTACTTGACAACAGGTACCAACCGTTTTGGCCCCAAAACGACATGTGCAATAATATCCAGATAATTAAACATAAAATGATCCAAATGTTCGACTATATTGATATTCTGGTGCCAGGACGGTTGGTACCTGTTGTCACGTGGTAGGGTATTATGGTTTTTAGGACATGCAAGGCACCAACAAGATATTAGTTATCCACAAGATTATATTATCCATGAAGTAAATAATGCTGCTGATAGAAATATACTGCCCCAAATAGTTTAATTACGGAATTAAAAATAAGTTTAGATTAGGACAAACACCCTGTATAATAGCTTTTAAAACATACCCTCACCGTAAATGTATATATGAGTTTAGACACATTGCTTGCTAAAATACCTACGGAAAGATCGTAAAAATGTCAAAAACGGATTAGGAGTCCACGAGATATTCAAGGACAACTACGTAGGAATATTTCCTATGCATAGCAGAACCTACGTACTTTGACCGGCTGTATCTCCTATCACAGATATACGATCCTCTTTATATTAAAAAAAAATCGCTTATGATACCTTTAAAATATTGAAATCTGGTTAAAATTCACGAGGGCCTATTTTCAATGTTAATCGTACCTCGTTCTTTAATAGTCAAACAATTTTAACAGCCAAAATTAGAGATTAAATGAAGCTAGGCTATTTTAAAGCAAACGGAGAGCTGTGCTATCGTTTTTGCAGCATTGACTTAGCTTTAAAGTATATATTGTCAAAGCTGTGTTACTTGGGTTGTTTATACGAACGGCCGATATAAAAAATACACATTCTGACTGTCCTTAGTGCTGCGAACCACAAAGTGGTACCCGATTATGCCCCATTGACTCATACGTTTTCAATTAAAACCCATAATGGAAAATATTTCTAACAGAAATGCACTACAGAAAAAGTGTAAATACTTCTATCAACGAAGTCCTTAGTGGATTTTAAAAAGATTTAGAATTATAAAACACCTGTAGTCGAATAACTAACTTAACTAACGTTAAATGCTCTATCCGATTTTGCCTCAGTACCCGGTTTTGCCCCACGTAGGGGAATTCCCCTATACATTCGAAAAGGCTGATGTCAATCATGTTTTCCTCGTGAAAATACCTCTACCTCCAAAGTATAATGTTTTTGTAGTTTGCTCCAATAATAAGACATATAAATATTTAAATTTACAATTCGGGTAACAAAGATGCTCTCATATAAGAAATATATGAATAATAAGAACTAAAATAACTAAAAGACAATAAGATTATGGCTTATACCTCTACCTCCGAAGTATAATGTTTTTGTAGGACGCTCCAATAATAAGATATATAATTTAAATTTACAATTCGGGTAACTAAGATGCTCTCAAATAAGAAATATATGAATAATAAGAACTAAAATAACTAAACGACAATAAGATTATATCTAAATGTAACTTTATTTCGAACAGGACAAGTTAGTACATACACTAGGGGGCTTGTAGCAGTGGCGGTCCCAGGGGGAAGGGGGCGGGGGATACGATCGCCCCCCCCTCCCCTTTTTTAGAGAATTTATTTAAAATATTTATTTCATGAAATTCGTTATTTCATGAAAATTCATGAAAACACTAAAATTTTAGATAGTTTTTCAAAAATTTTCGCCTGCGGCGCCCTATTGGGTCAAGAGTTACATTAATTTTCATTTTCGAACTTTTGCATAAAACTTTTTCTTTGCTTTCACAAAATTTTGCCCTCACGCCCCCCCCCCCCCTTTTGGAAAAGCTGCGACCGCCACTGCTTATAGAGATTACAGTACGGAAGTGCAATTCTTAGTTCGCAGATCCGACTTCGCATTTGTGATGCCACAAGTATGAAATTTCCTACTTGCTACGTAGAAAATAAGAATTGTTGTGTTCTGACGTAAAAAGTAAGTAAATTCTTGTTTGTGACGTCAGAAAGTTTTTTATATTTGATAAGTTGCGCCTGAAATTTATATATTTGTTTTTTTTTGAGACTCTGAGCTCATCGTTTGTGAGTGAAAACAATTTCAAAAAAGTAAGGTTTAGGTTAAATTCATTTTTTGTGTAGTTTGACGGAGCTTTGGCTTGTGCTAAATAAACAATTTATAGTTATTATTTATCGTTATGGTATGTTGGGAACTTTGTTTTATTATTAATCATATCATTATCATCATACAATATATTTATATGTATATGATTGTTTCTATTTTTTGTGATTCTAATTAAACACATAAGAAATTTCCTTATGATTTACCTATTGGGCCATGAAAACCAAAAAAATTTTTAAAAGAGCCCAGTCAAACTAAAAAACGTTAAAAACATTCTTATTTTCTACGTAGCAAGTAGAAAATCTCTTACTTGTGACATAAGAAATATGAAATTCCTCAGGTTTGACGTCAGCAGTGGAAAATTTCTTACTTGTGACGTCACAAATGCGAAGTCGGAACTACGAACTAAGAATTGCACTACCCGGCTTCCGTATTACAGACATTTAAGTATAAGTTGTAATGACGTAATTTTCTTGTATCCTTGTTTATTTTGTAACAGTGACAATAGGGCAGTCTAAAAAAACTTATGATTCGCTCGATGATGACCGCTGTTTGGTTAAAAACCGTTTTCCAATATGATGAGACAGTGAGAAAACTCAAAACAATGCACAGTTCAATTTTTGATTGATTTTAAGAAAAAAAATATACTCTTTTCGAAAGTTATATTTTTGTGTAGGTCCCTGAATAGTTATTCTGATAAAAATTAAAATCTTCTATATACGTCCTACTGTCAAAACCAGCCAAAAATATGTAATTTTTTCCCAAAATATAAAAAAAAAATATTTCAAAAAAATAAAAAAGTCAAACAAGCATTTTTGTAGTAGTAACCGTTTTTTTTATAAACGTCATTTAAATGTTTTAAAAATGGAAAAAATTCTCACATTTTGAATTTTAATGCTGTTAATTAAAACAATATATTTTCTGAAAAAGCGATATGAAACCTGAAAGAGAATATATTTTCGCTAAAAAAACGTTACGATGTTTTTTACATCACTTATAGTTTCTATATAAAAATAAAATTAGTTGAAGAAAATGCTAAAATCATGTCGATTGTATTGAACGTTTTGCACCAAGATTTTTCTATAAACCTAAACTTCTAAAAAATATATAATTATGTGCTAAGTAGGTAGTCTTAGTACCTATCAAACGACAGTAAAAAAGTTTTGACTTTCTTATGTTTATTAAGGAAAAATAAGAAATAACCAAATTTCTGCAACATAAGAAAAATAATTTTTTGAATGACCGTAATACTGACTATGATGCTTTGTGCTCTGATATTTTTTTTAAATGTTCTATAAGACCTTCGAACTCACCGGGATTAAGGGGGAAAGATAGAAGCAGGAATAAGGTACCTTATATAATCTAGTCTAAACTTTTTTACTGTGGTTTGATAGGTGATAAGAGTAACTATTTAGCAAATAATTGTTTTTTTAGAGTTTAGTTTTATAGAAAAATCATGGTGCAAAAAAGTTCAATGCAATCGACATGATTTTACCATTTTCTTCAACTTATTTTATTTTTGTCTAGAAACTATAAGTGATGCAAAAAAAAGTTGTAACGTTTTTTTATCGCAAATATGTTCTCTCTCAGGTTCCCCATCGCTTTTTCGGAAAATATATTTTTTTTAACTAACACCATGAAAATTCAAAATGTGACAATTTTTCCATTTTTTAAATATTTAAATTACGTTTATAAAAAATGGTTAGTACTACAAAAATGCTTATGTAACTTTTTTGTCTAGAATGGAATGCTCCATAAGCACAAATTTTTAATTTTTTAAAAATATTTGTTTTTACATTTTGGGAAAAAATTATATATTTTTGACAGGTTCTGACAATAGGACGTATATGGAAGATTTTAATTTTAATTCTTTTTTATTTTAATTATTTGGGGACGTCATCTACACAAAAATATACCTTTCGAAAAGAGTATATTTTTTTTCTTAAAATCAATCAAAAAGTGAACTGTGAATGGCTATACTTATATTCAGATAAGTATAATTCAATACACAATAACACTGGTCTGCATGAAAATCGGCTCTGACACCATTCTTGGTGATTCTTATGTAAAATGGCCTCCTGAATCCAAATATTCCTATTCTTATTTTTACTGGTTTTCGATGGTTTGGTGGAAGTAAAATCAGGGTTAAAAGTGGTCAGGGAAAATCTGGAAAAGTCAGGGAATTTGTATGCTGTCAGGGAAAAGTCAATAAAAACGCAAAAATTACCAAAGTCAGGGAATAAGATAACCATAGTGTGCAACTGTTTATGATTATTTTCGAAATAAACCTGGTACAACCAAAATATTTAGTAAATTTACAAATTCTTTCGCAACCGTGCGGCATAGTGCAAAAAAAGAAACAGAGTCACTACATTTGTCTGAGCTATATTCGTATTTTTGTCCGCACCATTGAGGATGTAAAAAACGTGCCAGTGTATTTGTGGTTTAATTTCGCCCTTATTGCACCGGCTCTTGTCCCCATTTTCACCGACAGATAACAAATATTCGGTGCAAATGGCGGTTAGAGACTCTTTTTGATTGTTATAATTAAAGCGCGTAAAAATTTCCCTGTTTTCCTGCAGAAATCTATTTTTTGTTCTGTAATTTGTGTGGTTTGTTTTTTATCTGCTAGTGGAAGAATTTAAAAAATGACAAATAGAAAAACTAATTATAGTATGGATTGGATTAATCCTGATGCGAAAACTCCATCTGATTGGGTAAAGTGGCTTGAGCTAGACGCCCTCTATACATTATTGTTTTACCAGAGATGGGCAACTGATATTGTCCTCTCTTTCTAGTTTTGTTGTCTCAGTGAATATACACGCGGAGATATTAAAAATGTAAATAATAGCTACCTACAATATAAAGACTCCTATTGATGTATATTTTTGTTACTTTTTTTCTTATAATGCGTATGTTTGTTCCTACTGCTTATAGCTCACTTACCTCGCAAATTCGACTACTTTTCTTGAGTTTCTTTCTCCGTTGGACAACGGAACAATACAAATTCGTCGAGGCACGTGTTTTTACAGTTTTTGATACAGCAAAATTCCATTTTTAAACCAAACGTTTCTTAATCAAAAATGTAACATTGACAAAATTATTTATTGTCAGGGGTTACCAACTATCATTGCCAATACACAACAACACCGTTCTCAACTAAAAAGCCAGTTAACTCTTATCTCTTCAGTGCCCTTTAGCCAAAGATTGCCGATTTTTATAATCAAATTGACAGGTAAAACATGGATTTTCTGTCAGTTGGGTGTCAATATGACCGCTATAGTAGGCTAAAGGATATTAAATCGAAAAAGAGTTAACTGACTTGGTGTTGTACACAATTTGTTTTTAAACATTTCCCTAGCAACTGTCAAATCCAGTTGCTCACCTCTGGCCTCTAGCTTGAGACAGTAAAAAAAAATCAAAAACAGTTTTTTTTCAGATAATAACGTAAGTAATATGGGAAAAAAAATAATGTACAGAAACTATGATACTAAATTTGAAAAAGTGTAACTTGAACAAAAATGTCAGGAAATTTCTAAAAAAAATGGTCAGGGGGATTATTTTGGCCTTAAAATTATTATTTCTGAGGTACTAGAAACGTTAAGTATTGTGAAACATGAATATCTGTAGCAAGGCGGTAGACTTTTTCAGGGGTTCCCGCTCAAATTGTCACAAAATTAATAAACATGATGTGTTTTTTCTTTTTTTATCGCATTTTTTTACTTGTTTTTCACATATTTCAGGTTTCAGCCGTTAAACATACCAAGTAGGAAATGAAAGTGATAGCAAAGTGTATTGCAACATATAAAGCAAGTTGCTGTATAAAAGTATATAGAAACTATAATACTACTACTACTACGCTCTGCTCACGGGCGTGCAATCAGGTTTCACTAACTAGTGCTGCTTCTTTTATGAATGGGACAGCCGAGCCCGAGACAAACACTACATCGGGCGTACGGAACTGGCCTTTGCCAGAAAGTTTTACCCTAGGTCAGAAAAATGTCGCCCACGCTTCAAAGGAAAATATTTACTTGCCGCTTTTGCACATCAAACTCGGATTGGTCAAACAGTTTGTGAAAGCAATGGACAAGAATGCACTTCAATTTTTAAAAACTAAATTTCATTGTCATATGGTAGAGCCATGATGAACCTTAAAATAATTTAGTTTTAGTAGGACACGTTTTTTGGTGAACATAAAAATTGTAAAGCACTTTGATTGGAAGAAATTAGGGATATTTTGGAAGGCTTAAAATTTTGACAGCCGCTGTGCTAGTGTTTAACAACCACTACCACTACCACTCGTTGATTTTACCAGAGTTTTTGGAACACATTAAAAACTGTCACTTGTAAAAAAATTTAGAGATGAGAAAAAATAAAAAATTTGGCCTAATATTACAAAATAAGTGGTTTATATGAAATTAACTCTGTGTTTCGGACTTCCATTGTCTATATTTTATTTATACACGACGTTTCGATCAGTACAATCTCTGATCGTCTTCAGGTGCAAACTACAATCAATTCCTAAGGCTACGTACTTATATACTGTGAGAAATCACTCAACCTTGAAGTTTAAGAAGTTGGCTCCGCCCAAGGAGGGGCTTCCAAATATTTGGGATTTCAACACTTGGTTTACTGAAAATACCCTGATTCTGCCCAATAAAGGCAGCTTCAAGGAATTTTCGTTTCTTCCAGTGTGACTCCTTGTGCAAAACCTTTGCTTCTGCCCACTTCATTCGGTGTTGTTTTGACCATGCATGTTCGGCAATTCCTGATTTCGTGGTTTCACCTTTTTGGGTATTCGTCTGATGTTCCTTAAGCCTAACAGATAGTGGTCTTTTAGTTTCGCCTATGTATGATTCACCACACTCACAAGGAACTTGGTAAATGCATTCCTTATTTTGTTTGTTCTCCGGTTTTGTTTTACTAAGAAGGCTTCGAATTGTATTACTAGATTTAAAAGCTGTTTTAATATTAAAGTTTTTCGCTACTCTTCGAATTTTCTCTGATACTCCTTTAACGTATGGGATTGTAAGGAATGCATTTGCCTGGTTTTGGTCATGTAATCTCTGTCCTGTTTGTTGAAATTTAGAAATAGTATCTGTTATAAGTTTCAGGCTGTAACCATTCTGCTGCAGATCCTTCTTAATGTTTCTTATTTCGATTTCCAAGTCATGAGAATTGTTACAAATTTGAACGGCTCTGTTATACAAAGTTTTGATTATGCCTCGTTTGGTTGTAGCAGAATGATTTGAACCTTGATTTAAATATTGTCCTGTGTGAGTGGGTTTACGATAGACTGTTGTTCTGATGTCGCTTTCTACTCGTGTGACAAGTACATCAAGAAAAGGAATTTGACAATTTTGCTCCAACTCCATTGTGAATTTAATGGTGGGTCTTATGTTATTTAGGTGGTGAAGAAATTCTGAAAGTTGTTGGTCATTCCCGGTTCAGACAATAAAAGTATCATCAACATATCTCAGCCAGAGCTTAGGTTTATATGTTGCGGTATCAACCGCGTGTGATTCGAACCACTCCATGTAAATATTGGCCACCACTGGCGAAAGCGATGAACCCATTGGCAGACCGTCTTCCTGAGCATAAAACCTATCTTTCACTTGAAAATAAGAGTTATGTAGGCAGCACTCCAACAACTCCATCACTCCCTCCAGCGGTAGGCTGGTACGTTCATAAAGGGATTCGCCATCAACCAGTCTCTTTCTAATAATATCTAGCGATTCCTTTATTGGGACATTGGTGTATAGACTTTCGACATCAAAACTGACAAGTCTATCCTCGGTTCCTAAAACAAAAGATTTAAGAATATTAACAAAATGGTTTGAATTTTCTACAAATAAAGCGGTCTTGCCTGCAAGAGGTTGAATAATTTTCAAAAGGAATTTAGACAGATTGCTTTTTGAAGAATTTCTGGAACTTGTAATTGGGCGTAAGGGCATTGCATCTTTGTGAATTTTGGGAAGTCCGTATAGATGAGCTTGAAGCTGCCTTTATTGGGCAGAATCAGGGTATTTTCAGTAAACCAAGTGTTGAAATCCCAAATATTTGGAAGCCCCTCCTTGGGCGGAGCCAACTTCTTAAACTTCAAGGTTGACTGATTTCTCACAGTATATAAGTACGTAGCCTTAGGAATTGATTGTAGTTTGCACCTGAAGACGATCAGAGATTGTACTGATCGAAACGTCGTGTATAAATAAAATATAGACAATGGAAGTCCGAAACACAGAGTTAATTTCAAACACATCATTGTCTCAAACAAGTGGTTTATATGTTGGAACCTGATAATATTTTATTATTTTTAAAATTACCTACACCAAAATTCTCTAAAACTAACCAGAAAAAGAACCACAACCACAACGAAATGGATTCGTAGCTTACGGCAGTGGTACTACGGAATGACGTTTAGCTATTGCGCAGACGCAGTAATTACCACAACCACTACGAAGTGTCAAAAAAACGTTCCAAAATATCCCTATTGATATCACCTTATGTCTTACACGCTTTACGCTTTGAACAATTACAATTTTTGCTGTTTTTTGGATAAAAATGGCAAAATAAAAATTGCCTTAAATTATTTCCATCTTTCTCTAAAATACTTTTTATAGCCTGCTGTCTCTCCTCAACAACCTTAAATATTTTTAATTTTACAGAGAAAAACTGTTTTTTTGGCAGTACTTTTTTGAAAGCCTAAAAAAACAGTGAAACTTGAAAAGTTTGGGTGTTTTATTCTAGAACTCGAAAGTCTGGAAAGAAAGCTTTAAAATATGAGCAAAATCATAGCATACAAATGTGAAAAATAGAGTAAAAATTGCTTAAACCAAAATGTTACCTCTTAAATTATGCTAAAATATTTTAAGCTTTAAATTACCATCACGGCTTTAACATAAATGTAAATGAACTTTTTTAAAGTGCAACAATATTGAATATTGAATTATTGAAAATATTGAAGCTACTCAAGAGATTTTTGGTACCTCAAGCACGTCAAGATTTCAAAACAAGGAGTTGAGTGATTCTTTGGTTAACTTCGCCCAATGTAGTTGAGGTAATATAAACATTAACGTTAATAACAATTATTGCAACAAGTAGTTAATATTGGTATAAATTTAATATTGTGTTATATTTTAGTATTACATTGTTTTTAATAAAAAATAAATTAAAAACGACTTGTGTATGTCACTTTTTACTTTAGTTCCCCACAGACTAAAGTAGCACTTTACTCCCTGAAATGAGGGACTAAAGTAACCATTTTAGTCCCTGCTCAAGTTTTTGAGTTGCAAAGCGACGTCATTGTACAAATATGCGTAAGTCCCACTACAATGTTTCTAGACACGAAGTGTGTTTGCTAAGCTATTCTAGGGATACAAAAATACTAAATTTATTTTATTACAAAAAATATTTATATCTACAGCAATACTTTTGTTTTCTAAGATTTTATTTATTATCTTTGATAAACCGGCGCTAAAGACTCTCTAGCCATGTCAGTTGCGAAGGGGCTTATAAAGATAGAAACGAATATATATATATATATATATATATATACTACGTTTTGAAGTTGAACTGAATAAGTTTTCAAACCTTCCATTAAAACGCGGCGTATCGAACTTTTTTTTCGTTGGCCCTATCCAAGTTCAATACCGCTATTGTTGGGATCGTATCGGGATCCAACAGCATGAAAAGTATCAAACTGACTCATGACACCAATAATAAGTATAGGTAAGTATACCGGGTTTCCCAAGGTGAGTAACCTATTAGAAGTATTTTGGAAACCATAAAATGGAAACTTTTCAAACTTTCTATTCTAACATAAATCCATGAAAACTATGTTCATGAAATACTCTCATATTTGCACTTTTGCCATTTGCGGGAAAACTTTCAACAACTTTCTTATTTTAAATCGAACACCCTGTATATTTTTGCATTTTTGGATTCTACAAAATATTTTAGGTGCATTTTATGTATAATTTCCTACACCTATGTTCAACTGTTTTTAAAATATTGACAGGTGAAAATTTACAAAACGGTTTTTACAATCCTGTCTTGGTTTTTCACAAGCTATCGTTTCATACTATTTTTAACCCAGGGTTAAACTAACCCTGAGATATTTTAACCATATGGCTCTATCCCTAACCGTTTTGATGTTACGGGCTGTCAAAGTTACAAAATGTCAATTTTCACCTGTCAATATTTTAAAAACAGTTGAACATAGGTATAGGACATTATACATAAAATGTACCCAAAATATTTTGTCGAATCCAAAAATGCAAAAATATATAGGGCGTTCAATTTAAAATAAGAAAGTTGTTGCCAAGTTTTCCTACAAATGGCAACACTGCGAATATGAAAGTATTTCATAAAGATAGTTACATCATTTCCCCTAATTTTCGCCTCTATATTAATGCAAAAAAATGCTCTCAATAAGTGTAGGGTTAAGTCTAGGTAAACTTTAAATGTCATCTGAGCAAAGTGTTTAGTATCATGATTTGTCAATCGTTAGTGCTTTAATAAATTACATTAGTGCTCCTTTACATTTTAAGATATTTGACTAAATTACGTTAGTGCTCCTTTACTTTTTCAGATATTTGACTTTCTTTTTTTTTCAAGGTCAACAGCCGACCATTGAGATAAAAGGCTTAAACACAAGTCAGTGTTTACTATTTTCTTAGTGCTTTCATCTGCTCTAAGTAGTTTCGTTAGTGCTCTTATGGTTTTCAAGATATTTCAGAATTTAGTTTCACCGCATCAGCGGCACTTTTAGTCAGAATCACAAAATGATACTCATTTCAAAGTATGTCGTTAGTGCTCTTTAGTGCTTCAAAAAGCGTCGACTTTAACTTTTTTTTAAAAAAGTTATCGCGTTTTTAAAAGTCAAGGTCAACCCCGCACTCGCGCGTGAAGTTAACAGCCAGTATGTTGAAGTTTATGTTAGTGCTTCTTAGTAGTCTAAGCAGTTTCGTTAGTCCTTTTCTAGTTTTCCAGATATTCGAAATTTTTTATCCTAGGTCAGTCCGTGAAGTTAGTGGATATGTGGAATTTCATCACCAAATTTTTAGCACAACAACAACAACACCCGGTAAGAGGGCCCGATCTGGAAGAATCCTTAGTGTTAGCGGACAACTATGTGCGCTGACACTAATTATTCTGCCAAACCTTTCCTTCCACCCCCACTTGACCTTCAAGTGGACCTCTTAAACTCTCCCTACCGCTAGGTAGCCTAAGTTTTGTCGATTTTTGGGGAGACTAGCTGCCTGAAGGGCTTAAATGTCGTGACTGTTCTAAAGAACTATTTCCAAATTTTTAGCATCGTTAGTGTTTTGTTAGTGCTTCTTAGTTGTCCAACCAGTTTCGTTAGTGCTTCTCAGTTTGCACATATTCAAAATTTTTTATTTAAAGTTAGCAGCCGAACTGTTGAATATCTGGAAAACTAGAAAAGCACTAACGAAACTGCTTAGATACCTAAAAAGAACTAACGAACCACTACCAATTGTGAATTTTTGGTGATAAACTTCGACATACTGGCTGTCAACTTCACGTGCCAGTGCGGGATTGACCTTGACTTTTAAAAACGCGATAACTTTTGAATAAATAAAGTAAAAGCACTAAACTGACGAAATACATTGAAATGAGTATGTTTCTGTGATCCTGAATAAAAGTACGGCTGTTGACCTTGACTTTTAAAAACGCGATAACTTTAAAAAATAAAATAAAGTCGACGCTTTTTGAGGCACTAAAGACCACTAACGAAATACTTTGAAATGAGTATCATTTTGTGATTTTGACTTGCCGCTGATGACCTTGAAACCAAATTTTGAAATATCTTGAAAACCATAAGAGCACTAACGAAACTACTCAAAACAGATCAAAGCGCTAACAAAATACTAACCACTGGCTTTTGTTTAAGCCTTTTATCTCAATGATTAGCTGTTGACCTTGAAATAAAAGAAAGTCAAATATCTAAGTAAAGGAGCACTAACGAAGCACTAACGATTGAAAAATATTTGGCGATAAAATTCGACACATTGGCTACTAACTTCACAGACCCTCATGATTTATATCTTGATTAAATATCTTATTCTGCCACAGCAATTCTGCACCAAAACTTTTTCTGAACCGGGTGATGTTGTTTTGTGACAGTTTAATTTGTCATTTTTCTTTTGTTTTTCCAAGGCTTTATTAGGCGATGAAGTTCAGATTCCAGCCTGAAATCCTCGTCCGCTAGGTCCGTCTCTTTCGGAGATACGACGGATACGGCGACGTAGGCCGTCGGGTTCTTTTTGGACCTCTCCGCTTTACCTGCAACTAAACAAAGGCACTTATTAGGTACTTTAGGCGTTCAAAATAAGGCACTACATTTTTGACTTTACGGCATTTTCCGAACAGAGCTCGATTTTATGGTGGAGGCGATGGCCAAACAGTTGACTGCAATCGATCGATGCGTGCGTGGCTGTGGTTGTAACTTACGTCCATCAAGTCAGCTGTTCTACTTCGCATCCACCATAAAATCGAGCCTCGTTCGAAAAATGCCTGCTGCCGACCAACCATAAAGCAAGAGAGTTTATTAAAACTGCCGTTAAAATTTTTTACTAGAGATGTAGTAGAGAAAAATTGTTGACAAAGTAACATTGATAATAATTGACTTTTAAGTTCCAAATCGAAATTTCCATGCGACGGGTATTTTACTGATAAATATAGTAAGGTTAGGTGGAAAAAAATGCGTGGGCTTCAAAAATAAGGCAAATCCGAACAGAGCTCGATTTTATGGTGGATGCGATGGCCAAACAGTTGACTGCAATCGATCGATGCGTGCGTGGCTGTGGTTGCAACTTACGTCCATCAAGTCAGCTGTTCTACTTCGCATCCACCATAAAATCGAGCCTCGTTCGAAAAATGGCGTAAATAAATCACTAACTTAGTGCCTTTTGGCTTAAACGTATCGGTATCGGTACCCGAGTAACACAGTCTAGCCCATAGCTGTCGAAAAAAAAAGAGATAGCAACATGAGCGGCACGACATTGATAGCGGTTTCCATTGGTAAAACTGGTGCAAAACTAAGTCGGTGCTGCTGTTCCATTGAGGTGTACTTTTTCAGTTTTCGTGTTCCATTGGAAAACTGATAATTTGAGTTTGGCACTGAATGCAAACTTTTCCGCCTTTTTTTTCTGCAATAATATCAAGTTACTTTTATATCCATTGAGCTATGTTTTTGAGTGAAAACCCTGCCAAAAATACCGCGTCAAAACTCGTAAAAAAAACTGGTGAAAGTTCACGAGTTCTGGTCGGTATTTCATGCGGTTTATGAAACACCACTTTCGGGTGAAATCTCATGAACTTTCAAAGTTGAAAAGAGATTCAAAGTTTGTCAAACATCATGAGTTTTGCACGAGCACTGTCATCTGTTTTTAGGAGTTTTGAAAAGTTTTAAAAAGAATTTATGATAAGAGTTGATAAGATTGCAACAGTATTTTAAAGACTCTGCTTGATCAGATTTAAAAAAAAATTTAAATCAAAGTTAATAAGATTTTACAAGGTTTTATGAGAATACACATCCCAATAAACATTTTGACGTGATAGCGACGTCGCCTCAGGCGACGCGACGTCGTATGTCGTACCTGACGACCCAAATTTCTACCTAAATGGAGCATACGAATTTGGGTCGTAACGACGTCGGCTGCCGACCAACCATAAAGCAAGAGAGTTTATTAAAACTGCCGTTAAAATTTTTTACTAGAAATGTAGTAGAGAAAAATTGTTGACAAAGTAACATTGATAATAATTGACTTTTAAGTTCCACATCGAAATTTCCATGCGACGGGTATTTTACTGATAAATATAGTAAGGTTAGGTAGAAAAAAATGCGTGGGCTTCAAAAATAAGGCAAATTTGATGTTTTTTGTATTTTTTGCAAAAAAAAAGAAGTTTTAAAACTATGTTTTTCAAGTCATATTTTAATACTTATCATAAAAACTAGCATTAAAATTACAAAAGTTATATTATTTGATCATAAATAACCGCTAAAATTTAAAAAAAAGTGCAACTTTTCTCCGTTTGGCAAAAAAATGGCGTAGTTACTCAATGCACCTAATTTGCCCGCGTCGGTTAATCAGAACCCCACAAAATTAGTAGTAGATCCAAGATGGAGCGCTGACCCAGTCCTGAAATCTGTTTAACCTAATGTAAGTATCAATCTCAATAAGACACGCTGGCTGACAACACGTACACATTACCAACAATAGGTAGGTGCCATAAATGACTATTTTTTTAAATAAGTAAATCAAGACTGGGCAAATACCTCTTTGGCTTTACTTACCACTGTGTTATATCCATAAGTAGTTAGGTCCTTTTTCTAAAAAATGTGTTAGTATGCCATAGTTCTTTTTAGGCATATTTTCAAAAGACGATTTTTTTTAAATTTTCAAATTCATGAGCTAAAAGTGAGGTTAGGTTCGCAACAGACAACTTTCGTCACTTTTTTTACGAAAATCGCCGTTGCGGCGTGACGTTGAACCGAGGTACACAAGGAAAGACATCAACGACGTTCAGACGTCGGAATTTTTTACTTAAAATTACTTTCCACTCGAAAACGTCGCTACCAACAACACTGAAACGCCGGAAATTATACTAGAAATCACTTCCAAGTTGGTGACCGTCGGATGACGTCTCCGGTGAAGACTTCCAAATGCCAACGAAAAAACGACGAGAATTCGAGGTCGTATGAAGAACTACAATATTTTTTACTCGCTTAAAGAACTACAATATTTTTTACCTAAAGTGACGTCGCGATTGGTGCAAATTTGGTCGGAAGTCAGAAAAAGGTTTATTGGGATGTTTTCAACAGTTTTTAAAAGACCCACCCTCCATCAAGATTACATGAGAAAATCCACATGTATTTAGCAGTTTTCAGCAGATTTTATTGGAAATATAAAATAAAGTTTATAAGATTTCATTACCCATGTTTCCAGCAGTTTTGAGCAGTTTTAAAAAGACCCAGCCTTCATCAGATGTCACAAGTTTACATGGAAAAGTTCACATATTTTTAGCAGATTTTAAGAGAAACAACATTCACATTCACCAATTTTCAGATTTTGACACGAATCCATATTAAAATTGATTGATAAACCTGTGGAACAGACATTGTATCTTATCATTGTTTATTATATAGAAAAGTTAGAGAACCTTATGGACTTGACACTTTTTAGGTCAAATCGTGGACCAAATCATGAAATATGTCGGACAAAATAACTCGAACACTTTTTATTTCACACATATTTTATTTTCAAAGATATCTAGCATCTTGTCAAAGCTGACCAAATATGAAAGTCATAAAATAAAATAATATTTTTCATTATTTTGGTAAAATTGTCTCTTTTTATTCCTTCTAATATAACTTGTCAAATCTCTTAAAATTTCTTGCTAGTCAAATTTGCCTAAATCTATAATATGTTTTGTTTATTTTATAGGTACTCATAAAATCTTGTCTATTCTCATTTAAGAACTTGCTTGTCAAAAAAGTGATGTGCGTGTCTATTTTCTACACGTGACACAACTCTTCACTTTAGTTCACACGAAATCTTGTAAAATCTTTTAAAAACATCCCTTCATTTGTACTTTTAAAATCTTATCAAAATCCCGCTTGCTGAATATCATGAAATCTCCTGTATGTGACATAAACTTACGAAATCTCTTAAAATATTATGAAATCTTTATTATATATTCTTCTTAATTTATGTTTATAAGTACTCATAAAATCTTTTAAATTCTCATATTGCTTGTCAAATCTGGTTGGTGCCACTCTTTAATACTTATATAATCTTGTCAAATCTTCTCAACCCTTTACCCTATTTCTTATGAAATCTTGTAAAAACGTCCCTTGTTTTAGACTTGTGAAACCTAATAAAATCTCATAAAAATCTTGCTTGCTAAATCTCATGTGTCTGGTGCATCATAATGAAATCTTGTAAAACATCTAAGCATGAACATTTATGGTCTTTAAGATACTTTGAAATCTTCTGAGTTTTCAATAGTCAGAAATTATTTGAAAATGATTCTCATGAAACATCATAAGAGTTTGTCAGTTTTCATGTGGCATACATTTTTGCCAGGTCAAGTCTCTTCAAACCAATAAAATCTCTTAAAATCTCACAAGACTTGATCGGTTTTTAGGAGTTTTGAAGTGAAGGGAAGAGCGTTCTGGTGTGAATGTAGCTTTTATGCATGTTCCATTCAAACTGCACTCGTACTGCAATGACGCAATTTTTTGACAGTACCAGCCAATATCAGTCTACTACGAGTAGCGCACTAATTTTACAAATGGAAACCGCTATTAGTGTGACGGGGTTCTGGGCTTTATTGAAATGGCCACATGGAAGGGATCGAATATTCGCGATCATTAAACCACAGTTTACTAACTTGTTGAAAATTGATGCCAAAAGTCTAAAAAATTAGGTAGTGGCAGTTGCGGGGAACAGCCAGAAGTAACTGTGACCCCCCCATGTTTTCGCGCGTGCCATCAAAGATTGATCAAAGACGTATGCCTACTGCATGTCTCAGACATACCGCGTTTATGACCGCTATCAAAATAATGTTTTTTTCTTATTATTTGTCGTAAATTTTGTTTATGAAATAAGTAGTTACACTAAGAGAAAAGAAATTAGTCAGCATAACAAATTGCATACAGAATATACAATTTTCTTTATTAGCTATACAAAAATTGAATATTCTATATACAATTTGTTGTGCTGGAGCAAATAGTATACAACTATATTTCACTTTTTTATCGGTGTAGAAAAGGGTATTAGGGCAATGCAGATTACTAAAATGTAACAAATTCTTTATTTCTTTTTAATACGTTCATTTTAGTGTAGAGGTCCTATTGGAAAACCAATTTAACTGTGTCGACTTATTTTATGATGTTTTTTACGTCATTGCATTTGGAAACCAGAATTTTTTATTTACTTAAATTCACTGCCTGGTAGAACAGAAGAATTTTTTTAGCATTCTAACCAAACTTTTCATGAAAAAAGCATTTAAATTTTTTGAGCCTTTTTGAACCCGCGTTCTAATGATTCAAGTAACACAGCGTGCTGTAAATCAGCTGGAATAACGTTTTCGCAGCAAAAAATTTAACAATAATGCTTTTTCTGTCTTCTGCCACAACGTTTTGAAAACGTCATGAAAATGTTGTCACAGCTATTTTGAGGAATATTTTTTGCCTGTGACAACGTCTACGGCAACTGAAAATACAGCATTTAAAATTTGACTTCCTTAAAATTGCAATTAAATTAAAATGGTTCGCCAACATAAAAGACTGAAGATGGAAGACAATTAAAATAAATATTACCGATGTTTACAAACTCTCAATCAAAAATACCTACACATTTTGTGGACTTCCCAAGAGTAAAATCTTTGTGCGAAGGCCCGTTTAATGACGAAACCTGTCATGATACCATAGATCACCTGTGATACCTTGTTAAACTTCACGCGCTTCAAAAATTTGAGATAATAAGAGTTTTTTTAATTATAAATTTTTAATTTTTTTAAATTTTAATTAAGGATAAATGTCATGTCTGGCATATTTAGGTAATTTTGAAAATTTTTTAGACTTATAGATTTGAGCATATATTTATGTAAAAAAGATTGTTTCTTCATAAATTTTTGAGAGGTTATGTTTCGCCATAATATATAAAACATGGCCGCTCGCCCGCCCGTTCAACCAAGCAACTTTGCATTTTTTTAAACAATAAATCTAAAACAAAAGCAAATCTCGGCGTTATTGCTGGTCCCAGCCTAGCTGTAGAGGGCGCTTATTCTCAAATACTAAATAGCATTGAAAGCATGCAATGAGATACAACAAATAACTGCCGTTGCCATCTTGGCATTGTTTTCAGTTGTATTTTAAGAAAAAAAGTTGAAGATTGCTAGATCTTGTTAGTTAAGTTTTAGCATATTTTTAGGTATAAGTTTCACCTTTAAAAGTTGATTCGCTAGATGATATAACTATAGAAGTTTAGTAGTCAAACAGTTTTAACAGTCAAAATTACAGATTAAATGAAGATAGCTATCTTCATTTAATGATATAACTAAAGAAGTTTAGTAGTCAAACAGTTTTAACAGCCAAAATACCAGATTAAATGAAGATAGATATTTTAAAGCATAAAGAGAGCTGTACTAACGTTTTTGCAGCATTTCCTTGGCTTTAAAGTCTATATTGTCGAAGTTGTGTTACTTGGGGTCGGACTTAACCCTTAAAAATAGTGAGGTTATATACGGACTCGTTTTGATGTTGACATGTAAAAATACTGATTTTATGGAAGAAAATCGAGAGAAAAACGTTTCAAATGCTTACAAAAATTAATGTAACAGTACTATATAGACCATTAAATATTACGATGAGTCTGGAAGATCTTATAAAGATAAACATGAAGCAAGAAAATATAGCGTGGGTCAAAAAATCTTGCACACTTTTTAATTTGAAAGACATGACATTAGACTTTCCAGATCCGGTTCAAAATTTGACATTTCGCAAAAATCCAAGATGGCGGACCGTTTCAAATATCGGGTAATTTTCACCGCACCCCCCCTCCTGCAAAAAAATACATGCGGCACTGGACAAAATCTAAGTCATTGCGACATAAGCCTTATGTATGCTTTTTATACCAAGGCATTACTTAATTAAATCGGTTAAGAGATAAAAGAAACTATAAACTTTTGAAATTTTTTGACTCGACATTGTCATTTGAAAAAAAAATCGCTGTTTTGCTTTTGCGTTAACTTTTGATGGGATCAGTTGATTTTAAAAATTTTTACATTTTTGGGCGAAAAAAGCTTGCGGCTTTGGCATTTTTGGAAGATCCAAGATGGCGGATAGCTTTAACACGCTTTAACCATTGGGTAATTTTACTTCCCTAAAAAAGTAACAAAACAAAATCTTCTATCTCTGTTAGGTATATGAAGGTATCACTTGCTTAAATCAGTTAAGAAGTAAACAAGTTAGTGTCATAATTTCCAGCGTTTTCAATAAAAATTGTGACTTGTAATAAAATTTAAAAAATTTCTGTGTTTTTAAACTACTGATTTTTTAGCTAGAGTGGCATGTATGGGTTATTTGGCCGAGCTTAAGCTGAGGTTACCCAACAAGCATTTGGACGTTATATTACGTTATGGTCACGTAGGGCAAGAAATACCTGACGTCGACTCCGACGTCCATCAGTCTTCCTGAGGACTCGATTTAGCACCTAAGTGGGGAATCAAAATTCGAGTCGTTTCGACGTCGGGTGCTGCACAGTGTTTTGGTCAAATATTACGTCAAATTACGTAGACCCACGAGCCAAAGTATTACTGTGCACACCAAGTTTAAACTTATTAGGTAAAACTTTTAAATGTCTAAACAAACACATCTCAATGAACTGTGGATGACAATAATTATTATCTTAGTTATGTTAGGTAACTGAAAAAAGTTAGTTTTACACATTCTATGGATCCAAATCTTCCAACGAAGGTCAGTTTACTGATAAATATAATTAAAATAGACAATTAAAAAACAGAAACCCACAAAAATAATTCAAAAATATTAAGAAATTAATTTTGAAAAAAATTAACCTAAAAATAAAATCTTTATAAGGATGCCCGTTTCTTATAGTAAAACATTATAGGCATTTAAAAAATGCATTTTAGCTGCCAACAAATGAGTTAATTTACATATCAAGCCTTTAAAATGAAAAAATAAAATGTACTATTGTAATGGCGCATCGATGCTAAACGTTTAAAATGGCGTTTCGGTCGCCGACCAAATTTGTAATGATTATTTACCTATTCGAACAAGAACACCTCCTGCGACGTCGCCTTGTAGAACGACCCGACCTAGAATATTGTAGTATAATTGTAGGTCACGCACCCACGTCGGTGGACCTCGGAATAGTTACATTTAATAAATAAAAGTTTGTAAACGTCAATTTTATTACAATTCTACTTTAAAACTCATACTAAATATAACGTCTCATGAATTGGACGTTATACCGGGTGTCCCGAGGTGATTCGCCTACAAGATTATTTTGTAAACTATACAATAGTTTTAAACTTTCTATTCTAACATAAGTCCATGTAAAGTATATTTATAAAATACTTTCGTATTTGCAGTGTTGCCATTTACAGGAAATCTTGGCAACAACTTAATTTATTGACGTCCGTTTTCACTTTGGCCCGACCTTGAATTTTATTCTAAAAATTACGTCGCCGTAATTAACGTTAATTTACGTCGCTGATAAGTAACGAGTATCACCAACATTTGGCTACGTCAGTTTTGGTAAGTATCGACGTCACAACTGATGCACTAGTTGTTGGCGACGTCAGGTCTTAGTAACAAATACGTTGTTTGATGGAAAAACTAACTGCCGACCTAAATTTGGGCCAAAACCGACGTCATGTTAGGTTGTAATTAGTCGGAAGTAAGAAAAATGCTGCTTGGGTACTTTGTTATTAATCATCAAACACTTATATTTTTATAAATTTTTTTGCACACTTATACTTTTCAATAAAAATAACCATTAGTTAACGTATAATAATCTAGATCATGTGTTCTTAAGACAATCCGCAAATCGTTACGCTATTTATTAAAAGCATTGGTAATGTTTCTTTGGGGCAAACTTCGATGGGCCTCTGTGATGCCTTGACACAGATCATTAATGTCCCCGTAGCTACTGCCATTTCTATACACTTCTTTTTCTAAATCTCCACAACAATGACTGCGACATTTTCCTAGATGCAGAAACAGGCAAATTTTAAGCAAAGGGGCATTTATTTTATGTCACCATACTTGATGATAAATTTTTAATTTCTTAACCGATTTAATTAAGTGATACCCTCATATATGCAGCAGGGAGAAAACTTTTGTCTCATTAAGTTAGATGTTGTTCAGTATAGGTACCAAACATAATTTTACTCATCAATCATCAAAATTACTCATCATTTAATTATGTCCGCCATCATGGATTTTTGAGAACTGGTAAATTTTGAATCACAACATAAAAGCCTTAAGTCTTGTACTTCCATCTAAAGTTACAGCAAACAACTCCAGTCTCATTTTGTATTTCTTAACCGATTTAATTAAGTAATGCCTTGGTATTGGACTTAGATTTTCTCCAGTGCCGCACATATTTTTTTTGTAAGGGGGGGTCATAAAACGGTCCGCCATCTTGGATTTTTAGGAAATATCAAATTTTGGACCAGATCGGAAAAGTCTCATGTCTTGTCTTTCTAAAAAGTCAAAACATTTTAAAATCGACCGATTCGATCAAAAGTTATAGCAAATGCAAAGGTGCTTAAGATTTTTTGGCCCACCCTTTATAAATTTTACTGAATTTTTAAAAGATGAAAACTATGGTAGGTTTAAGTAAACCAAAAAATTTACAAACAATATATTTTATAAAGTGGTTTTGTATCCATCAGAATGACCCTGGTATATGTCACCGCTTGTGATACCTATTTTCCAATAACTCGTCTTACGTGGTACATAGTGTCTTAAGGCTCATTTACCTAAGTTTTAAAGCACAAGCGATTTTTTTTACTCTATAAAAATCCTGCACACGTTGACATATACATGTTGATCCAAGGTACGAGCATGAGCCTGAAATGAGAAAAATACGAGCCCAAACAAGTTGTGCTAAGTTAATAATAATATTTTAGAGAATATGGTTGAATTTATAACTAGCGAGTTGATGGAGATGTACAAAGTCTTGAAAAATCTTTGGTCACAAAGGCCGAGCCATAACCATTACACAGAAAATCAAATAGAATAAAAATGTGCAATTTTGTTCCTTGCACTGATAAGTGCCTTTAGAAGAACTGCCTATATAGGCTTTAATAAGATTTTACTATTTTTTCCATCAAAACTAATAGAAAATCAGTTCTTCATGAGATTCCTTAAGAGTTGTTGACAGGGGTCGTATTTTCGAAATCATACGAAATTATTCGCATGCGACTACTTCCGTCTCTTCCTATACCGTATAGAAAAGGAGGCAAAAGATATGCCTATATGCTGATTCATGGGTAGTACGTGCAAGAATAACCGGTTTTTCATGCGAAACAACACGAATGCCTCCACCCACTCGTGCAATATTGCGTTAAACCAGTCGAATTCGAGCGCGATCCACACATACCGGCTTATCTTTCGCCTCTCATTTCACACGGTATAGAAAGAGACTGACATAAAAATTGTTGATTATTCAGTATACGTATGCGGATATTTTCGTATGGATTCGAAAATCAGACCCCAGATTTTTATGGCAGAGTTTGATATAATCAACCTAGCACATGTCTAATGTAGATTCGCTCCCATATATTTAATCTACCTGTGACTTTGTGAAACGTAAAGTTTTTTAAACTTTTCGTTGGTTTCTCTGTCCTGCTTGTTTCCGAGACTGTTTTGAGTGGCGAAACTGTGGACGAGCTGCTATTGGTCATGCGATCAAAATCTGGCCAATTTTTTGTGTCAGCGGTGAGCTGGGATGAAACGGCATTGGTCTGTTTCCTTATTGCTTCTTGAGTTCTCAGGATACGTTGAGTATTGGAAAGATCTTCTTCTAAATTACCTAAAATTGCAATTATTTTAGTAATTACCTTTTTTTGTGTTATTAAGACCATTTAAGATTATTATTTCTTTAATAGGTACTACTTTGACCCAGTCACGTACAATATACAGTACGTTTTTTCAGTTCTTTATGCGCCATCGCCAAAGGGATTTAGTACCTTATTTATTTTTTTAATGTTATTTCCTTTGTAACACTCTCATAATATTTGTATATTTCATGAAATAAGCTATTACTAATATTTATATAAATCTAAGGTATTTATGTAAAATATCTTACATCATATTTACGTAAATCTCACATAAAAATATTTTTATAAAAAAATTATGTAAACATTACGTCAAAACTTTGAGTGTACATTTAAGTCATCATAAGCCATGGTAATTTTGCGTAAATTATATGACTTTATAAATAAATTCTTAAAATTTACGTAAATATTACGTAAATAGTGGGACCTTAATTTTACATACCTTTATATAAAAAATATATGTAATATTTAAGTAATCTAATTTACGTAAACGTTACATAAAACTATTTACTTTAAATGAAAGTAATAAAATGTAGCTAACTACATTACGTTTATATTTAAAATTTTACGTAACTTTTATGTAAAACATTTTATGTAATATTTATATCATCTAAATTACGTAAATGCTCTATAACATGATTTACGTCACATTAAAATTTTTAAATTTACGTAAATATTATGAAACCATGTGAACCCTAAGTTTACATTTAAAATTTTACATAATTGTTACATAACATTTTTTATGTATTAATTATGTCATCTAAGTTATGTAATTTCCGTCTAAAATTATTTACGTCAAATTAAAGTCCTAAATTTTACATAATTATCATATAATAAATTGAACCGTAAGTTTACAATTGAAATATTACATATGCATTATGTAAAACATTTTACGTAGGATTTATATCATCTAAATTACGTAAACGCACTATAACACGATTTAAGTCATATTAAAATTTTCAAATTTACATAAATAATATGAAACAGTTTGCACCTTAACTTTACATTTACAATTTTTCATATTTGTTACATAACATGTTTTATGTATTAATTATGGCATTCAAGTTATGTAAATTCCCTGTAAAATGATTTACGTCAAGTTAAAGTCCTAAAGACATAATTATTATATAGTCAATTGAACCATAAGTTTACATTTTAAATGTTACATAACTATTATATAAAACATTTTATGTAATATTTATATCATCTAAATGAGGTAAACGCCCTATAACGCGATTTACGTCATATTAGAATTTACAAAAATATTATGAAAATGAAAGAAATTACCAGTGCTTAATAGTTTCTTCGTAGTAGGTAGAGATGGCGCTAATGTCACTATATTCCCTGTACAGTGGATGATAATATTATATATATATATAAAGAGCAAAGATATTTCAAAATCAGCATGTGGACTTTGAGGTATTGACAAGATCTCTATAAGAATGACCTCTTCCGCCACTTAAACCAACCCGTCTGGTTAACTTTGTAGTTTGCCACATGTTTGCCAATGTCGGACCGTGTCAAGCATCCACCGACGTACCTGAACGGATCTTCCGTGGGCCCGCATCAAGCTGCATGCTCATGTCGGACCTAGATAGTTGACGCTTTGCACATGTCATGCAGATTAATGTGACTTAAATTTTACCTTATTAATAAATAATTGTGACCTCTATTTGACCTTAAATTTACATAAAAAGGTAAAAACCTATTATGTAAAATATACGTAGTTTTTACTCAACTCTTACGTAACAAGGATGTAATATTTATGTAAAAGGTGTGTCATTTTATTTGCATCACATTTATTATTATGCAGTGTTTTCGCACCTTAATGTGACTTAAATTTTACCTTATTGTGACCTCTGAGTGACCTTAAATTTACATAACAAGGTAAATCTGTTATGTAAATTTTACGTAATATTTACATAACGGTGTTTACTGGGTTATACTTTATACATATTATAGTTTTCTATATAAACATGGAACTATCAGTAGCGCACCCAGGAATTGTCTTTGGGGGAAGGGGGTTTAGGGATAAATAATAAAAAAACTTAATTTAGAAAACCCCTCCGTGCGCCACTGAAACTATATTATTTTAGTTAAAGTTTAGATCCCCCACATTGAACCGATGACTTTGTGACAAAAATTAATTAAGATTTATCATTGGGTCAATGCGATGTGTTGTATCAGTTAAGTTGACTGAATAACTGAAAATTTATATCGACCCAATATTTATCTATGCATGTAATAAATCTCTATCCTTTCTGTAAATAGAATATTTTTATATTAATTTTGGTTTTGACTTCTAAACAAACCATATAGATCCTGTAAATCGAATTTTTAGAATTTTTGTCTTTTCGTTTGTTTGTTTGTTTGTCTGTTTGTTTCTTTGTTCCAACATCACGCAAAATCTACTGAACGAATGTTGATAAAAGTTTGACTACTCCCTTCTTTGGAGTCCTGTGCAGGATATAGATTTTTATTTCATCAAAATCGGTTTACGGGTACAAGTTGTGATAATTTAAAGCAAGAAAAATGGGAAGAAACGGATAAAATAAATTCTTCAGCTTATGGGTCATAAAGTAGCTGACAATGATGTAGAAAACTATTTAGTCCGATATCATGCAGATACCCAAATAGGGCATATTTATGAACTTCATGCAAGATAAATTTAAAAAAGTGATTTAGCGAGGTGGAATAAATGACAAAATCAATGAACAGCGAGCTTTTCCTCAAAAAAAAGTAATGACAACCGTAGATCCGGATTTCACACTTGTGGTGCTCATCAGTACACGGTGCTAGGAATTAGGAGATGAAATGAGATGAAAAAATCTGACACAGGATTCATGTAAAAGACAACATCCAAGATAGCTTGGGGATGTCCCGATAAGACGATTTTGGCATGTCATTTTTGACAACTTACCCATGTAAAAAACATATTCTACACTTCCTGGCGCTAAAATTATGACCGCCTAATTATATTTGGTTATTGGCAACACAAACATTCTTCTTAATGTAAAGTATAAAATCACCACAACGGCAATCATGCCTCCGATACATAAAATATCCCGCACTAAATAAGGCCAAAAACCGGGCACGTTTTGATTTTTACTACTAATTTGATTTCTGTTTATCGCTTGGGAAATGTCAATTTTTGTGTCTTCGATTTCTGGTCTCGTCAGCGTATCGAGTTCATTGCTATTCGCGTCCATTTTTGATGGGTTTTTAATAGTATTGTTCGATGTTGATTCATATTAGTAAAACACTTTATTGCATTTTAAGTAGTTTTAGATTTCAAAACAAATATCAGAAAGTATATTAAGGGGCACACTACTTACATCTTTTAAATAAAAGTGTGCCTGAAACTTTTACGATATGTTTTAGAATTATTTTTCTTTGCAACTGTTATAGTAAGGAACTCAAGACAAACTTACAACATTTTATAGATTTTTATGTGTCCACCCTGCCAAAAAAACCTCATTAAATGTCATAAAAAACACATCTGATTTTTATCAGTCTTTTCGACCACCTGAAAACTAATTAAAAAAGCTCTGATAAAAAATTCATAATCCTCCTCTTAAAAACCCCTGCATGCCAATTTTGATTGAAATCGAACAAACTAAATCTCTTTCCCCCTCCACTTCCTTCGTTAGAGGGCCCACCTCCCTCTACCTCGAGAATACCATATTATTGTATTCTCACCGAAACTATAAACGCATACCAAATTTGAAATTGGTTAGCAAAACATGACCGAAAATCGTGTTCCTTATCCCCAAAAGCCCCTTTATACCAATCCCCCTCGTAGGGGGAGGAGGCTGCCTATTAATAACATATTATTGTATTGTCACCGGAACTATAAATGCATGCCAAATTTGAAAACAATCTGATGTGTATAAGATAGTTAAAATTGGTTAGCAAAAGATGATCAAAAATCGTCCATCTTGAATCCGCCATATTGAATTTTAAAAATCTGATTATAAATTCGTTTTCTCCATCCCCAAGTGCCTCGCCACACCTAATTTCAACGAAATCGGGCGTACTTCAACTGTACCCCCCTCCACCCCCTTCGAGTAGAGTGGAGCTGTCAACTTTGTCACACTATATTCTTGTGTTGTCACGGCAACTATATAAGCACACCAAATTGGAAGCCGATCGGATGTCGGGAAGTTAGTCAAAGTTAAGTTGCAAGATTCCACCCAAACAAACATATCTTGTTAGCAAGTTAAATAAAAGCTTGTAAAAAATATAGTTTTTGGCTTATTAAATCTCATAGAAATTTATCAAAGTATAACATCTCTCCCACAGCTCCTGGCGATAAATAAGTATACGAGAACAATTTTCTATTAGATATGTAGATATTGTGTAAGCACAAGGAGTGTTATTGTATTATAGTGGGTTAGGTTGTCGTAGTTTATAGTTTAGGTTAGGTTATAGTTTAGTTTGACTGTACATTAATCTCTTACATTACTTCTACTACTACTACAACTGCTTAAGTTTAGCTGCAATTTTTTATTTTCGAATGTTACATATAGATCTTATAAAATCTTTTAAACTTTTATGAGGAATTGTCTTATAAAAAATCATAAAATATTGTAAACTTTTATAAGCCAATTGGCTCATAAAATATGATGAACTTCTATGCAAGATTTGTGTTTCACTTTCACTAGTCAAAAATTATAAAATATCATAAGTTTATATGAGCATAGATTATAAAAACTTATGATGTTTTATCTGTTATTTACTATGATCTTTTATGAGGTTTTTTTGGCAGGGGTCGAAGTTTAGGCCGGTATTACACTATAAAATTTATTTGTCAAAGATCTTTTGTAAAAGATGTTTGATGAAACCGCCTTCTCTTCCCCTCTTCAACCCCCCACCACCCTACCCAAAAGTTAAACATTTCTTGGTCAGCAGATAGATGATTTTTGTACGAAATTTCGTTAAAATCGATTAAGACAGACAATTTTTTTTTGGTCGATTAAGGTGTTTTGGAATCTTAGTAACTCATTTTCGATAAAATTAAAAAAAGTCGAAATTTCACGATTTTAATAGTCTTCCATACTATATTGGTGTGGTGGACTAAAAAGTGTCAATATTATCACCACACATGATAAAAATAAAATTAAAGAAAACTATGATGATGGCCCTAAACAAAACTTCCCAACGTCAGATCGAAAATTATCGCTAACAGTTGACGTCAATTAAATTTATATTTGTTTTGTATTTTTAAAACTCGTGAAAAATTTTAAAAAAGATCCATGATATGAAGACTACGTTCAAATTTCAATAAACTAAATATTGAAATTAACTCTGTGTTTTGAACTTATACACGACATTTCGATCAGTACATGATCGCCTATAGGTGCAAACTTTTTTCTGGACGTCCATATAAGTTTGTACTTGAACACCATCAGAGATTGTACTGATCGAAACGTTAACACAAAGTTAATTTCTCTCTCATACTAAATATTATTAGAGTGCACAGTTCACTTTTTGATTGATTTTAAGAAAAAAAATATACTCTTTTCGAAAGGTATATTTTTGTGTAGATGACGTCCCTAAATAGTTATTCTGATAAAAACTAAAATCTTCCATATACGTCCTACTGTCAGAACCTGTCAAAAATATGTAATTATTTCCCAAAATGTAAATAAAAATTTTTAAAAAATAAAAAATTTGGGCTTATAGAGCATTCCATTCTAGACAAAAAAAGTCGCATAAGCTTTTTTATAGTGCTAACCATTTTTTATAAACGTAATTTAAATATTTTTCAAACGACATTAAAAAAGTTTCGACTAGATTTGAAAGGGTAACCTCTGGCGGAATTAAATAAGAGGAGCTCTATGAAAGACATCTTTTTATATACAAGAAAATAACGACAAATATTGACTATATAAGGTACTTCCCTTATTCCTGCTTCTATCTTGGCCCCTTAATCCTGGTGAGTTCGAAGGGTCTTATAGAAGATTTAAAAAAATATCAGGACCGGTATTCTCGTAACTAAATACGCTCGGCGTTTCGTGCTCGCTGACCGTATGATAACGTAATATTCGCATACCACGTGACCAAAGTAACAAAAATGGTATTTACGTATATTGAACGCAAGGCGTCGACGAAATGTGCTCAGCGCGTGGCGACCGTTTGAGAAACACCTACCATTTGCTTGCTGTTTTGCTCTCCGCGCGTACGATTTTCCTACACTACAATACTTTGTAGAGTGCTGCAGAAAATATAGTAGTTTTTTTAGTTTGCATTTTTATTAATAATAAAAAAAATAAAAATCTCTTATTAGTAGCTTCGGGAAGGGTATTTAGAGACTCTCAACATCTCACAAAAGTGGTTTCTTAAAGTAATTTTTAAGACCGGCTTTACCCATTAACCGTACTATTTGATGCTCGATGTAAGACAACTTTTTTTTTCCAAAAAATAGCAACAAAAATTTTTCTTAATAAAATCGACATCGAAATAATTGAGCATACGTATAATACTAGTAATAGAAGCAATCAAAATTCTGTAAAGCCAAGGGTAAAAAAAGGCATTGGTCAGCGGTGCTTTTTGTATCTTTCATCAGCTGTGTACCAAAAAATATCTGGTTTTATTAGGCTCATGCCCACATTGTTTCTTTTAAAAATAAACTAAAAACTTTCATGAAATATGAAATTAGCATACATGAAATAAATAGCTTAATTGATATAAAAAATAATTAGTAAACCATATCTTTATATCTGTGTTTTGGTCTGTATCTTCTTTACTTTTCTGAAAAATCACATTTCTCACACTAATTACCATTTTTATGTTTTTTATCTTTTTTCATTTTATTTATTCATAAATGTACTAAAAATTATTATTTTCTTTTTTTAATTCAACACTTGAAATGAAAATATAAATTTTTCCACGCGCGAGGTTTCTCTTGTGGATTTATGAATTCTGTGTTTGTTGTTGAATTGGTTAGGTTATTTTTTGGGTAACAAATACCTTAGAGTTATATTTTTGGTTTCTTAAAATGTAGAATACGCATTTTTACTATAATTATAAGATATAACTTACTAGATATATAAGTAACTATTGTGAAACCATTTTAACAATAAATGCTATATAATAAAGTATCAATATCAATATACGACCGTGCCGGAAACACCACTTTCCCTGACTGAGTGACGGAATAAATTTAAACTTTTCCGCTGAGTGCGGAATTTTTTTGTAAGTGTGCGGTTAAGTCTCGGGGTAAACTTTTTCCCGCACACTGGGCGGGAACGTTCTACAAGTTTATATCACAGGGTCAAAGGGCGGGTTTAACTGAGCTAAACCAAACCATCAAGTAATTTTTTAAAGGATCAACACTTGTACAAGTCACCATTTGATTTACCCTTTCTGAAATACGGCTCGAAATCGATCACACAATGGCCTCTTTCTTACACATAGAAAAAGAAAAGGAGCGACAAGGCTAACAAGAAATAAAAATGCAAAATTCGATGATGCCAAGATGTGCTAAGCGAATTTGATTCTGTCTGCTCGCAGGGCAGCGCGTTCGTCAGAGAGAATACGAAAAGTCGTCGGTCAGCGTGCCGCTGAGCGCGCTGTTCGCTATTCGTTTCGCTTAGCGACTTCAAAACGTTACGTATTATGAGAATACCGATCCTCAGCACAAAGCATCATGTACTAGTCAGTATTACGGTCATTCAAAAAATTATTTTTCTTATGTTGCAGAAATTTGGTTATTTCTTATTTTTACTTAATAAACATAAGAAAGTCAAAACTTTTTTACTGTCGTTTGATAGGTAATAAGACTACCTACTTAGCACCTAATTGTATTTTTTTCAGAAATTTAGGTTTATAGAAAAATCTTGTGTGCAAAGACGTTCAATACAATCGACATGATTTTAGCATTTTCTTCGACTAATTTTATTTTTATATAGAAACTATTTAGTGATGTAAAAAACATTGTAACGTTTTCTTAGCGAAAATATGTTCTCTTTCGGGTTTCACATCGCTTTTTCAGAAAATATATTTGTTGTAATTAACAGCATTAAAATTCAAAATGTGACAATTTTTCCATTTTTCAAAAGTTTATAAAAAACGGTTAGTACTACAAAAATGCTTATTTAAGTTTTTTTGTCTAAAATGAAATGCTCTATAAGCCCTATTTTTTATTTTTTAAAAATATTTTTTTTCACATTTTGGGAAAAAATTACATATTTTTGACAGGTCTTGACACTGGGACGGATATAGAAGATTTTAATTTTTTGTCAGAATAACTATTTAGGGACATATAAAATATAACTTTTGAAAAGACTATATTTTTTTCCTTAAAATCAATGAAAAAGTAAACTGTGAGTGGTTTTCTGGTTTATAATAAGGAGCTTCCTCTTAACGAAAACTTTCTTGTTTTTCCAAATTTTAAACAACTAATCTGTTTACGCGTTATCTTAAAAAAATTTGTTAAATAAAAAATTTTCAGGAATTTTCGTTCACCGCGTTACGCACGACCTTTTCAAAAAAGGTACGCGTTAGAACTAAAGCAAAGAAAGATTTGTTTCTTATCCTAATCATACAAAATTCGCGGTTTATACAGGTTGTGACATTTGTTATTTTTTCAGCTAGTCGTTTTCTGATTTTTTGCCATGTAGGTACAGGGTGTTTGGAAGCCTATATCTTGATAATTAGTTGGAATAAAATTATCTTTAATAAGACGAGTCCGTTCCGAGAACATACCTGCGACGTCCCACAATAACTTACAGTACATTCCGAGAACGTCCCTTGGGATGTTACATAGAACTTGTTGGAACGTCCCTAGGACCTGTTTTTTTACGCCCCCCCCCCCCGGTCTAATGAGGATCCTTACCGGATGGTAGGAGGAGGCGAGATACCAAATGTCATGGGTTAGATAATAACAAACTAGCCGAACGAAACGAATAACCAATGAAATTGAAGGCCCTGCCAAAAAAACCGCATTAAACCTCATAAAAAACACACTTGATTTTTATCAGTTTTTATAAGGTTTAGAAGCTTGTGTGAGGGAAAATATTTGGATTATAAAAGTTTGTAATAATTTATGAGATATGTCTTTGATTTTGGTAAGAATTTATGTGGTTTCATATGTGCGTTTTTATCTGATCCTATAATCAGACATTATGGGATTATATAAACCGATGTTTTTATGAGTTTTCTGAGAGATTTTATAGGCAAAACAACTCATAAAATTTTATGGGTTTCTATTGATTACACTCTTGTTCTGTTATAATATTTTAAGTGTTTGTAAATAAAACGTTTTTCATGAGATTTTGGGATATTTTATGATCAGACCAACTCATAGAATTTGACAGATTTCTATGAACATCTATAATTTTCAAAGAGTTGGTAAAAACAATTTTTTTTTACAAGTTTTTAAATAGATTTTATAGTCAGAGACGCTTACAGCATTTTATAGATTTTTATGTGTCCACCCTGCCAAAAAAACCTCATTAAAGCTCATAAAAAACACAGCTGATGTTTATCAGTTTTCGACCACCTGAAAACTAATTAAAAAAGCTATAATTAATATACTAACTACTTTGGTTGGTTCTTTGTGTGTTCCTCATCAAGGTTTGAATTTTCGTTATTTCCACCCAAGATCTTTTGATCTTTTGTTTTTAGATTCTTTTCGGTTGATGTAACTGATTTGGAGGTTTTTTAACTTCTGTTTTGATTTTTAATTGCGTTAGGAGCATAATCTTATTGAAAATATTAACACGCCAGGACGAATCCGTGTCAGTCAGTACTAGTACGGAACGATGCCTATTTGTGAGTGATTCAAAGTTGGAAATCAAAGTGTATGATGGTGGTTAATGATGTGTGGGGACGGTGACCAGTGGAATCAGTAACGAGCTCACGCTGGTTACCCAGAGCGAAACATCGTTTAATCATTTCTCTTTTTGCTTTGGTTCTTTGTGTGTTCCTTGTGAGATCCTCATCCAGGTTTGAATTTTCGTTATTGCCACCCCAGATCTTTTGATCTTGTATTTTTAAGGAAATAGTTTTTGGCTCTCGAGAAGATAGTTATAATGCGGGGTCGAAGGCAGGCAGACGGTTATTTACATGGTATGCTAGATCTTTCTCAGACGAATGCATTTAGAAAAAGAGAACAACAGTAACTATGTTAAGACATGGCCTTTTCGTAAAGAATATGTTAAGCTCGGAGACATGGCCCTTTCGTAAGGAAGACAGGAAAGTCCGGAAAGAGAGTCGCAGTCTATAGTAGTAGTAGCAGAAGTAGGAAAACGAAATTACCAGGAAGACAAGAATACAAAACAGCCCATGAAGCGGCTTAGATACGACCACCCCCCCCCCCCCGCTACTAATAAGCCTTAACGCAAAGCTAGGTCTTTAGGTATGTTTTTGGACAGTCTGTATTTTTTCTACACGTATTAACACGTCCTGTTATAGGTATTCCCAGACAATTACTAATCGAGAACATAAAAGTTAATATAGTTATCGGGCCAATAAAAAATATATAATTATCTTTATTACCATGTTAATTTCCTTTTACCATTTAAACATTCTTTGGATTGATATATTGTTATCAGCTATATTAAGTTAAGACCATGTATAAATAATAGGGAGATTTTGGTCGGCAATTTAACGGCAAATTTCGTTACTCTTATGGTTACCGTTACCGTAAATAAAGGTAACTTGAAGAGGTTCAAAATAGAGCTTTTGAACGTATAGTCAATAGTTTGGCGGTAAACAGAACCTTACTTTTTTATTGACTTTTGTTCTGTTTCTCTCAAGTCTTTTATTATTTGCTTTTCTAACCATATCATGGAGGAAAATATTAATTTAGTGATAGTCTTTTTTTTTATTTGCTTTTCTAACCATATCATGGAGGAAAATATTAATTTAGTGATAGTCTTTTTTTTTATTTGCTTTTCTAACCATATCATGGAGAAAAATAATAATTTAGTGATAGGACCGGGAGACGGACACCCCAACATAAATTTAGTCAGGCAAATGATTTTGCAAGATCTATATCTTAAATATTTGTACTTACTCACGTCTGTTTAAAAAAAACGATAAAAAAGGCAGTTAACAAAAAATAAAATCCAAATACACAAAATTTTTGTAAAACAAAACAAACTTTTATAACCTAAAAATCTTCCACCACAGAATAACATCAAGTGTGGTTGGTTGTCTTTTTAACGGTAAAGGTAGTCGCTATTCGACGCTAATTAGCGCCAGTGGCCACCTTTAATAAAGGTAACAGCCTGACAGAGCGCTACTGCGCCTGCCCAGAACAAAGGTAAGGTTAACAGAATGACAAAAAACCTGACCAAAATCTCCCTAATTCTGGCTTGCTAATTGTAGAATAACTTTATGCAAATACCCAACTTTATGGCGTTAATTTTTAGTTTCACTTGTGCTGCGTAAATATTTTTGTTAAACCATTTTAACAAAATTAACTTTTCGAAACCCATAGAAAATTATCTACCCGTGTTCTAATTCCTTAAGTACAAATACAGGGTGGATTCTTTAAAAGGAACGGTGCTTCTAGCGGGTTAGAATTTGGTTTTATACAAAAATGCAAAAACACGTCAACTAAGACTTTGAATTTTCTTTAATCGTCCTATCTTGGATTTTTTTTATGTCGTTTTGTTTACGAGACATGGCAAAAAAATATTTTTTGTTAAATAGGGCACCCTGTATAGTTTGACATTTTTGAATTCTAAAAAAAATTATCTTTTTGACACTACCACACACTAAAACTCTATCTCTTATGGTTCCCAAGATAGAGGCATTTAAACTCGCCTGGAATTGTTGTCTATGGGGCAAATTGACTCATAGGTAGGAGTTGGGTGAGATCTCTGCAGATGAATTTAACTAATACACGAATAAAAAGTTTTAAGAAGATTTCATTAATAAAATTCCTGAAACAAGTGACCTGTTTGATTTGCGAGATGAAGCAATTTCTAACCTAAAAAATACTAGCTCATTTGACGTTTATGGTATTAATGCAAAACTCGTCAAAGAAAGGCTGTTACAAATGGTAGTACCTCTAAAGCTATTGTTTAATAAATGTGTTGAGACTGGGATCTTCCCCGAATGCTTTAAAATCAGTAGAGTTGTTCCGCTTTTTAAAAAGGGAAACAAGAATTCTTTAGAAAATTACCTACCAATATCCATAGTCCCTATATTTGGAAAAGTATTTGAGGTAATTTTAAAAAACCAGTTGGAACAGGTTGAAATGGTTGTCGGTGGCCTTGATCAGGGAAACGACGTTAGTATAACGTTATGTGACCTGAGCAAGGCTTTCGATTGCATTTCTCACAGTTTATTGCTTAAAAAATTTTCTAAATACGGCGTTAAAAACAAAAGCTTAAAACTAATTGAGTCTTACGCAAACGGAAAACGGCAGAACGTCAATGTGGATAGAATCTTCAACGCTTGACATAAACAATGGAGTTCCACAGGGTTCAGTATTGGGTCCACTTCTTTTTATTATTTATTTATTTATTACATGGACCCATTTGTAGCGGTAAAGATGAGGTGAGCTTGCTTAATGAAAAAAACCTGCTGAATCAAAAAGCGGAATTTTGGTTTACCCAAAATAACTTAAAATTAAATATAGAAAAAACGCAGGATCTCACATTTTCTACAAAACAACATTTAAAAAATAGCAATACTGTTAAGTTATTGGGAATAACTTTAGATGGTGGATTAAGCTGGACACCTCATATAGCATCAATATCTAGAAAATTAGCTTCTGTAATATTTACTCTTAGGAGACTGAAGACTTTTCTTGAGAGAACCACTCTTTTAACTATGGTGTTCATCTTTGGGGAAACACGTCTGACTCTTCCATAATATTTACATTACAAAAAAAGGCCATAAGATGTATTGTCTGTGCCGGTTTTAGAGCTCACTGTAGGCCCTTTTTTAAGGATTTAAAGGTTCTTACTTTACCGTGTTTGTACGTTGGTTACAATACATGAAAATAAAACATTTTACCAAACAAACGCTACCTATCATAACTATTGCACGAAATCAGCAGAACTTATTAGAGCTCCTGGATTTAGACTCGAACTTATTAAAAAGACTCACTTGATATTGGACTTTATAATATTTTACCAAAAAATATTACAAACTTAGATTTAAAAAAATTTAAACTTAAAGTTAGGAGTATCCTGGCGAGTCAAGCATTCTACTCTGTACAGGAACACAAATCCTTTATGAAGACTTATAGAAATTAAGTTTTCTGTTTTTCCTTTTTTTAGCAATGTTTGTTAGTTTTACTACAACTGTATTTCGTTTGTTATATACTTAAGTGTTTTTTGTTATTTATTCAATTGTTTTTTAACTTTTCTATGTTATATATTTTTCTCTCTTTGTCTGACTTGCTACAATTGTATTTGTGTACAAAACGTGGTTAAATAAAATTATTGATTCTATGCCCTGTTTTACGGGGGATATTTGAATGAATATCGAAGTTTTCCATACAGATTTAGATAAAAATATCTTGATTATCGTAAAAGATAGATTCCTACTGTGTGGTATTGCTGAAGAGAGAATTGTATGCAGATTTCAAAAATTACAAAATATACAGGGTGTCCTATTTTTAAAAAAAAATAAAAAATTGCCATACCTCGTAAATTAAATGACATAGATAAAATCCAAAATAGCACGATTAAAGGAACTTAAAAATCTCAGTTGACGTGTTTTTGGATTTTTTTATTCAACCAAATTCTAACCCGCTAGAAGCACCGTTCCGTTTAAAGAATCCACCCTGTATAACAAACTAGCATTTCACCCGCTGCGTTGCTAGCACTTCATTTCCTTCGATTTGATACTCCACAACCCATATTTTATTAGGTCAATATTTTTATCGAATATAGAGGGCGGGGGTGATAAAAAATTGCAAAAATTAATAGAAAAAACGCTTTTTTCGATTTCGGGCTTCATTTCCTTCAGATTGATACCCCAAAGCCCATATTTTAACAGATCAATTTTTTTTTTTTGGGGGGGGGGTTGGTAGAAAAACGCTGAAACACGTGTGTATTTTATTAGTAGAGTCTATAATACCAATTTCTAAACCTGTGAGTTTTTATTCTGAGATACGGAAGACCTCTTTACCCCCTTCGAAATCGAATTACCCCTATTGCTCCACTTTCACTTAAAATTTCGGAAAACGCCAAAACACGTAATTACTTATTTTATTAGTAGAAAACCTCTTTAAAATTTCAACTCCTATTTTTACCCCCTTAGCGGTAATATTTTCAATATTTACTTATTTTATTAGTAGAATCTTCAAACCTCTGCTGCCTTTCGTTTACGAGATATAGAAAACCTCTTTAAAATTTCAACCCCCATTTTTACTCCCTTAGCGTTAGTATTTTCAAAAATTGTTTCTTAGCGAGTGCCTACGTCAGAAACCAAATATGTCCTTAAATTTTCATAACCGCGTGCGTTTAGAGTTGATGTTGACTACCGCTCTTTTAATAGTACCTATAGATAACTTTTTAATAAGTAGGCAACGGAAAAGTCAAAAATAAGAAAAACACTTCTGTCCTATAATAATGAAGTAAAAACTTTTTTTTATACCTTTATCAAAAATATGATTTTAGTGACTGTCTGCAGATAACTAAAGCATGCTTTTTTGGTTACAGATGCAAAAAAACTTTTTTTAAGATTTATGTCCGTTTTTTACCCAAAATTAAAGAGAAAAAACGGAAAATAGTAATATCGAGAAAATCTAATAATTATTATTGCCTAAAAATTAAGCCATTCATTCCAGTTTTCACCAAGTATTTACGAAAAAATAATTTCAAAAACATTCAAAGATTAAAATGTCGCAACAATGAATGTCACCGGGTAAAAAGGCACATCGCAATGGAAACGATTGTTATTTCATTTATCAGCCGCCTTGATTTATTGTATAAAGATGGTGTATTGCGAGAAGTGCTCTTCGTTCGAGATTTTTAAAAGTATTTTCCTGTTTTTCTTGGATTTTTTGATAACGGTATTAAAAAAATAGTGTTAACAACTCGCGGCTAAACTGTCCCTTTTTTTACTCGCGTTTTTAAATACCTCGCTGCGCTCGTTATTTAAACCAACGCTTGTAAAAAAAGCACTATTTTAGCCACTAATTGATAAAACTTTAAAATTCGAGAAGTGGATGAAAAAAAAAATATTTTGCAACTCAATATAAATTAATCATAATCTTTTTTTTTAAAAAAATGACAGATATAATCGTATTATTTGGATTTTTTTAAAATTCCTGTTCAATTTTTTGTTTTTTTACACAGCAATATTTTTTTTGTTATGTTTAATCATTTCTCTTGTAATAATGTATGACTTAACTAAATTTTTTACAAACAGAAACAAACAGAATCGCGTGCTTTGACACCTTATATTTCGAAAACAAAGTACAGATACAGAAGATCCCTTTACCCCCTTCGAAAATCTTTTGATTCCAATATTTTCTACAGTGGCGCACCCAGGAATTGACTTCGGGGAGTTTTTTAAGTATATGTAATAAAAAAAACTTAATTTGAAGTAAAAATGTGACCATAATTGACACAAGGAAACAGGTGCTTACAAGCGCGGACCTGGGCTCAAATGTAGGAGGGGGGGATGTTAACCAAATTTAAAATTGTTTATTTAGCCAAAATTTGATTTCAAAATCATGCTTTAATGCGTTGCAGGCAAAATTTTTTGAGAAAATATATCTTAAAATTCAACTTCTGACTTAAAATTAAACTAAAATTGTAAATAATGATGGGGTTTTGGGAATTTGAGTTGTTTATTTACCATTAATTTGTTTGTTAAAACGCGCTGCAGTCGAAAAATTTTGCGAAAATAACACCCATTAATGATGATAAAATTAAATTAAAAAAAGACATTTTTTTTTTAATTTTCAACTTATGATTTTTTTAAGATTTTTGTTAAAAATTAAAGGGCCATGTATTTTATTACTGCTGTTATTTGATTGTGCCAATTGTAACCAGGCATCTCGGGGCACCCCCCTCCCCGGTGCGCTACTGTGTTTTATTTTTATTTTGTTTTAACCTTATCTCTGTCACCTATTACAATTAGTGGAGGTTGCAGCTTTTTCGCACCCCTCTCCCCACTTCTGTTTCCGCCACTTACTTTGTTTATACGGGCCTCTTAAACCGTTTTTATATAAGGACAGTTTGAAAATTTTATCATATAAACATCCCTAAAACCGTTTTAAGGGCCAAGTTTATTTTATTTTAAAGCGATTAAGGAAAGCGGTTTAACGATTTAAACCGATTATAGAGTCGCTATAAATCAAGGTATAAACAATTTAAATCGTTTTACCGCATTGTTTTTAACCCTCGTTTTAACCCTAAGAAATACTCAACTCAAAAATCAGTTGTTAACATAGTTGTTTTATTAAAACTCCCATTTAATGAAGTATAAACCTCGGAGAAAGGGGTTCTATTTAAAACCGTCCTGATATAAATCCGGTTTTAGGTGCGTATAAACGTAGTAAATGTTACAAAGTTTGAATTTGGATCGTTACACTCCCTAAGTGAACAAATAAGTACCTATCCAAAACCTCGGTGTAAACAAAGATAATCTTTTCAAGGTAAATTAACACTATTTAAACAATCAGTTCTCGTTTGCAACACCAAAACGCAAAATAAGGACAAAGGAAAAAAAATTATAAAACATGTTAAATTATAAATTTCCGGGTTTAACATGCTGGGTCGCAAAAAGGATTACCACCATCGACGTATATTACCACCAAACCGAAACAAAATTCTCAGGTTTGGCCAACAAAAAATATGTTGAAATTGACAGGTAGATTTTTGTGTTCGACTATTGGAAATTTTTTTTTTTTAATTTGGCCTTCTGGAAATTAAAAACCAAAAACTTTGGTTATGATGTCAAATATCAGTATCTCCAAAAGTCAGACACAAAAGTCTCCCTTTTCTTTGTTGGCCAAAACAGATATTTTTTTAGTTTGGTGGCCGTCTTTTTTTGTTACCCAGCCTGTCAAACTCAGGAATTGCTCAATTCGGAGAACTTACGCAATATTTGATGAATTTTTCTCCATCTTTCAGGGTAGGATGCAATTTTCATCATTAGCTCGAGGAGTTGCTCGGTTGCCGATTGACCGGTGTCATCCTAAAAAAAACAAATTGGATACTTAACTCTCGGCACTCAATTTTTTTCTCCCAAAAGAAGATTGCAAAAACAACGTACCCACGGCTTGCAAAATACTTTATGTTGGGTTATTTATCGTCTCCTGATGATGCTAACGTTGTTAGCGAAACGCGCGTCGAGTGCAAAAAAGTGTAGTTTTGGTTTGTGGAAAACAATCATAATTTTGTTGATGCAAAATACTTAGTAAATAATATCGATTATTTCCCTCAGAAAATATGTGAGCAATAAAATCGATGCGGTTGGCAGATTTGAACCAATAGGAAACGAATCACAGCGATAGTTTGCACTAGTGCAAATTATTACCTTCCATAAAAAGCCCATTTTAAGAAATATTTTGCCTAGTCTGAGAATAGTTTATGGTGACTGAACAAACCAGCTCAGTGAAACGCAAGTTGTAAAGATTAGGATTATAAAATATGATAAGAAATCATACAATATTTTTTTCAGGAAGTACTCCACAGAATGTCCTTAGTGCATAGAAAATTATGATAATTTTTACCTCAGCTTTCACGCTCACGTGCTTCGGAAAAAATTATGGGCAAGGCAGGTGTGATTTGGGAAAACTACAGCGATAACTTTAACTTGAGTGATAAGAATTACACTGTTAATTTTTTCCTTGGTTTCCATACTTATTTTGTACTGATACAAACAAATGGTTTGCGTTTGTCTAAGGTGACACCTTATTATTACAAAAAATTAATTGTTATTGGCAAACGGATTTTTTATTGAAGCTTTAGTGTCAACATCCTGACAGTTACAATTTTTTTTTTTAATTCAGTAATGGTAGAGCCATGATGGTAACTTAAGGCTCAAAATATTGTAGCATAAGTTAATGAGTAACGTTTTTGCTTTTCCAAATTTTCGATTTCTAGAATAAAACACTTTTTTTAAGTTTTCACTGTTTTTTTAGCGTTCAAATACTACTGCCAAAAATAGCAGTTTTTACAACTACTGGCTAAAATAGTGCTTTTTTTTCAAAGCGTTGGTTTAGATAACGAGCTGAGCGAGGTATTTAAAAACGCGGGTAAAAAAAGCACAGTTTGGCCGCGAGTTGTTAACACTATTTTTTTAAATGCCTTTGTCACAAAATCCAAGAAAAACAGGAAAACACTTTCAAAAATCTTGCTTTTTTTACAAGCGTTAATTGGTTTAAATAACGAGCGTATGTAAACTACTATTAAAAATCTCGAACGAAGAGCACTTTTCGCAACACACCATCTTTACGCTATAAATCAAGGCGGCTGGTAAATGAAATAATAATGGTTTCCATAGCGATGTGCCTTTTTACTCGGTGACGTTCATTGTTGCAGCATTTTAACATTGGACAGTTTGATATTTTTTTCGTAAATTAGATTTTTTCAATACTACTTTTTTACGCTTTTTCTCTTTAATTTTGGGTAAAAAATGGAGAAAAAACTTTTTTGCACCCTTGTTCAAGAAGTTTTTTTGCATCGGTAGCCAAAAAAGCCATCATTTTGTTATCTGCAGACAGTTACTAAAATCATGTTTTTGATAAAGGTATAAAAATAGTTGTTTTCACAACTAGTGGCTAAAATATTGCTTTTTTTACAGGCGTTTGTTTATATAACGAGCGCAGCGAAGTATTTCAAAACGCGAGTAAAAAAAGTACAGTTTATCCGCGAGTTGTTAACACTATTTTTTTCAATACCTTTATCAAAAAATTCAAGGAAAACAGGGAAATACTTTGGAAAATCTCGAAAACGAAGAGCAGTCCTCGCAACACAGCATCTTTACACTATAAATCAAGGCGGCTGGTAAATGAAACAACAATGGTTTTCATAGCGATGTGCCTTTTTAGTTGGTGACGTTCATTGTTGCGGCATTTTAATCTTCGAGAGTTTGATATTTTAACGATGTTTTCAAATGAGTTTTTCGTAAACATATACTTGGTGAAAACTGACGGAAATTGCTTAATATCTTCAATATTACTATTTTCCGCTATTTCTCTTTAAATTTGGGTAAAAAACGGACAGAAATCTTTTTTAGCACCCGTGATCAAAAAAAAAGTTTTTTTGCATCGTTAACCAAAAAGCAATGCTTTATTTATCTGCAGACAGTTACTAAAATCATGTTTTTGGTGAATGTATAAAAATTATATTTTAAAAGGCATTTAACAAAAATATTTTGGGCTTCATTACACCCAAAAATGTTGAATCTACAAATAGTAGCAGTATTAGTAGAGAGAGGCGGCTCATGGCCCTGGCAATTAGGCCGTTTCATGGGCCCTTTCTGCCCCTTTGTATACCCCTATCCTCCTACTCTCGCTACGCAGACTGCGACTCTCTCTCCGAGCTTTTTTGTCTTCTTTACGACGTTCAGTATGTCGGCCCATCGAAGCAACTGCAGTTCTTTCGCCTCTATCGTGGGGCAACCCCACGTCACTTGCCCTAATCTGGCCTGTGCGTCACACTCTCCTATCAGGTACCGGGCCGACTCCGCTCACTCCGCAGGCTAGACAGACGGGATCTCCTGCTACTCCGATGCGCGACAGGTATTCGTTCCGACGATTGTGGCCACTCAGCATTCCTACCAGCAGTCCAATGTCCTTTTGAGTTTTGCTCAGGAGCCATTTATTTCTAGCTGCATCCGGCCCATCCACGAATGGTTTGGATTGTCTGTACCCTGGCTCTTGCCTCCAGGACTATCTGAGTTAATTGTTTGCCCACTCATTGAGCTCACTTTGAACCTGTTTCCTTGTCCTTCTCAGAAGAGGTTCCGGCCCCTACTCTGGCCATCTCGCCCTCCTTCTCGTTCCCTGGTATCCCCTCATGACCCGGGTGAATCTATAAGTTTGTGCATGAGTCCTGTCCTGGACTTTCATTAATCACGACGTCAAATTAATATTCTTTAGGGCCATTTTACATTTCGGGCAACTTCTTTGTTCTAAATAGCCAAAATTTACCTTTTAATAGGGAAATTTTGGAACGCTTAACATTTTGACAACTTTGACAGCCGCTGTGGTAGTGTTTAACAACCACTACCACGCATCGATTTTTCCATGAAACAAATTAAAAACTGACACTTGTAAAAAATTTATAGATGAGAAAAAGCAAACATTATTTTTAAAATTAATTGCGCCAAAATTCTCTAAAATTAACCAGAAAAATAACCACAACCACAACGAAATGGATTCGTAGCTTACGGCAGTGGTTAATTACCACAACGGAATGACATTGGAGTCATTGCGCACACTCAGTAATTACCACAACCTCCAAGAAGTGTTAAATAAGTGTTCCAAAATATCCCCTATATCATATAGTTTTCCTAAAATTAAACTTACTTATGTAGTTTCCCCTTTTCTCCATTTTTTTAAAACTTTTTTGATGGACATCATATCTTGTACTTCCATTAAGCTGTGACAAGAACAAGATCCATCACAGAGGGTATAAAGTTTCAGCAAACCAGGCCGAAAACAAATATTAACCTCTACTACATGATATGCACTCAAACTTGACGCACGTGACGTATTATATTCTACAGGGTAGCCCAACATCAAGAGCGCTTTAAAAATAAAATAAAAAAAAGCTGAGACTTGATATCAGGGTGTCTAGGAGCCTTGAAAACCCGAAATTTGCGGTTTCCGATTTTTGCTACATAGAAAAATATTTAATTGAGCCAAATAAATATTTGTTTCTCATGGTTGAAACGAATATTTATTTAAACTAAACAAATATTTATTTCGGAAAAAATAAACTTCTTTAAATAAATATTTAAATGATTCAAATAAATACTTTTGTTTGGACTATGGGAAACAAATATTTATTTGTCTCAATTAAACTTTTTTTTGTGTAGTACCCCGTATGTTAAATCGCGGAAAATGTTGGCAAAACGAAAATATTTATTTTTTATGCAAATTCTTATGTGAAGGCCTCATATATTTAATATTTGATCAACCCTGTAAAGTGCTGCACCATGTGGTATTATCCTTAAGTCTTTTCGAGACGTATAAAATTTTTTCGGAGAACTGTGCCTTGAATTTTACTGACTGGGAATTTACATCGGCGTAGAATAGCTGTTTAAAGAAGAGGTAAAATAATAGTAAAAAGATTTTTTAAAACTTTTACGCTATAAGCGAAAAAACAACAATGAACAATTCCCAAGTCGTGGCGAGGTCTCGTATTGGAAAAGAAAATTTTCTAACCACGAACCAACGGTCATTCAACTTTGGACGCTACTTAGGTTTTAGCTCTGCGTTGCAATATCGACTAGTAACCTTTCCACCCTAGGAACAATTTGTCAACGTTTTAAATAATAAATTTTAATAATAATAAATTTACAGAAAAGATTTGTGGCGTAGAGGGCAAAGGGTGAGGGAATAAATAGGAAAAAAGTTTTTCCTCGACCAGGATTTGAACCCGAGACCTTTAGAATACCAGTCTAATGCTCTACCAACTGAGCTACCGAGGAACCGGGGTTTTAACTGGCTCTTCGGAAATCCTTCCGTCCGATTCATTTGTTAGTTGTGGGAAGATCTCTGAAGCCTACTGCGGCTTTAAAAACCTAGACATGCTATAAAGACAAGGAGGTACACATTCACGATTATTAGTTGTACGAAATTTCTATTTATCTATCAACCAACGATATACGACATATAGCGTTTTATTGGAGGTGTTAGATGGCGTATTTCCAACTAATAATTTCAGCCAAACATATTTACAAAATGAAGAGGAATATAGCGCCCTTATAAATTTACAGAAAAGATTTGTGGGGTAGAGGGCAAAGAGTGAGGGAAAAAATCGGAAAAAAAATTTTCGTCGACCAGGATTTGAACCCGGGGCTTTTAGAATACCAACTGCGCTACCGAGGAACCGGGGTTTTAACTGGCTATTCGGAAATCCTTTCGTCCGATTCATTTGTTAGTAATTGGGAGATCTCTGAACCTAGACATGTTATAAAGACAAGGAGGTACACATTCAGGATTATTAGTTGGCGAATTTCCACAAATCTTTTCTGTAAATTTATTAGGGCGCTAAATTCCCCTTCATTTTGTAAATATGTTTGGCTGAAATTATTAATTGGAAATTCGCCATCTGACACCTCCAATAAAACGCTATATGTCGTGTATCGCTGGTTGATAGATAAATAGAAATTTCGTACAACTAATAATCGTGAATGTGTACCTCCTGATCTTTATAACATGTCTAGGTTTTTAAAGCCGCAGTAGGCTTCAGAGATCTCTCCACTACTAACAAATGAATCGGACGAAAGGATTTCCGAATAGCCAATTAAAACCCCGGTTCCTCGGTAGTTCAGTTGGTAGAGAATTAGACTGGTATTCTAGAGGTCCCGGGTTCAAATCCTGGTCGAGGAAAAACTTTTTTCCGATTTATTCCCTTACACTTTGCCCTCTATGTCACAAATCTTTTCTGTATATTAATATAATTGATTTAAAATCAAGACTTCCACGTCTACAACCACAATTTAGATAGGTAGCAAAAATTTATAACATTAAACTGACTTTTAAAGTTTCCCATCTACTAAATTTACAAACTAACCTTAGTTTTCCGTCAAAAATTTTTAAAAATACGCGGGTCTTCAATCTTCCTTATTTTTATAATATTTTTATTTAGGTACTAACACCTGAATTTTATCAGTTTTTATAAGGTCTATGAGCTTTTGTGAGGCAAAATTTAAGGATTATAAAAGATTTTGGTAAGAATTTATGTGGTTTCATATGTGTGCTTTTTATCTGATCCTATAATAAGTCAGGCTTATAAATGTTTATAAAATTTGATAAGTGCAGATAGTTTATTTTAACATATTTTATGGTTTTATAAAAGCACGATTTTCTAAGATTTTATATTCAAACCGACACATCAACTTTTGTGAGTTTCTATAGTTATATTCTTTTATGACACACCTGATTTTTATCAGTTTCTTCAACCACCTGAAAACTATAATAATTAAAAACAGCTATACTTAGTATACTTACTTACTTCTACAAAAAATATTGCCAATTTTGATTGAAATCGAACAAACGAAATGTTTTTCTCCCTCCACTTCCCTCCTTAGAGGGAGGTGGGTACCTGAGAATACCATATTATTGTATTTTCACCGGAACTATAAACGCATACCATACAGATTGGGGTTCTTGAATTTTGTGGTTCGGCATTATTCTGTTTCCATTCAATTATTTTCGTTATAAATATATTTTGACATTATGTGTTTCTATAAAAATATGTTACATTTTTCGAGACAATTTTTCTCGGACAAATTATTTTCTAAAAAACAACAAAATGAATCTCGTGTCGCAAATAAAAATGAAAGTAAAACTCGTGGCATATCGGACAAAGCGTTTTTGTTTCTCACTTCATTTCATTTTTATTTGCGGACACGAGATTCATTTTGTTGTTTTTTAAATATTTTGGCTTTTTAGTTCTGCGCAACAAGCCTCCTCCGGAGCGATTGCCTGCTGATGCCTTAAAATTAGGGCCACGTAGTATGAAGCTCCAATTGGGGGCGGTGCTGCTGCGAACGTTGCCTCTTTTTAAGAGTCATGTTACAGTGACCTTATACTTTTACAGGTTTCTACTTTATAACCTGCGGAACGGTACAGGATTCTGTATTTACGGGGTCTTGCACTTTTCAATTTTGATGTTTTTGTTTCTCGGTTTATTCGACAGGTGGCGCACACAGTTACTACGTCCCCAAGGATTACAAACTTTTTGTTTTAAATTCTAGAGGTGTGCATGGTCACTGTGTAGCTTCAACTGCCAGGTATAATCCTATGACTCCCTGATGATTCCTAATAAGGATGAACCAGGTTTGTAGGTGTCTGGATCCTCCATTAGACATTGGAGGCCTGGTCGTAATGAAGTGCGAAACAAAAACGCTTTGTCCGATATGCCACGAGTTTTACTTTCAAATAATTTTCTTTTCTTTTAAATTCTGACAAATTATGTTTCTGCCAAACTTGGTTTCGGGTTTTTCATAGGGAGTCGTTTTCTCCTTGGAAAGGTTTTCACCCTCTCCGAAAAAGTCGTTATTTTTTAACCACTTTGAAGTTTTTCATAATTTTCGAATAAATTCCTTACAGTCGCACGTTTTAGAAGTAACAGACTAAATGGCTCCTTGACATAAATCTACATAATATTCGGAAATAATATTCCAGAACACGGTTGGGCTTAAGTAGGTATATGTGTATATCGACTTGAATATTCATATCCCGCTTATCATCCCTTCGAGATGCTTCATTAATGTCATTCTCTATCGCTCTCCTGAAGTTTAATAAATAGTATTGTGGCATACGCAGAAGTTGTTCCTAGGAGGGGCTTGAGTAACAGAATAGTCCAAGCGTTGGTTTAAATAACGAGTGCAGCGAGGTATTTAAAAACGCGAGGAAAAAAAAGCACAGTTTAGCCGCGAGTTGTTAACACTATTTTTTTTATTACCTTTATCAAGAAATCCAAGAAAATAAGAAAAAATACTTTTAAACATCTCGAACGAAGAGCACTTCTGGCAACACACCATCTTTACACTATAAATCAAGGAGGCTGGTAAATGAAATAACAATCGTTTCCATAGCGATGTACTATTTTACTCGGTGACGTTCATTGTTGCTACATTTTAATCTTTGACAGTTTGATATTATGTTTTTAAATGATATTTTCGTAAATACTTGATGAAAACTGGCGGAAATGGCTTAATTTTTAGGCAAGAGTAATAATTTTTTTTTAATATTAGTATTTTTCGCTATATCTTTAATTTTGGGTAAAAAACGGACAGCAATCTTTTTTGCACCCGTGATCAAAAAAAAAATTTTTTTGCATCGGTAACCAAAAAAGCCATGCTTTAGTTATCTGCAGACAGTTACTAAAATCATGTTGCTCCAAATGCTTTTCTACCAATTGTAATTCAATTGAATGGTATTTACGTCACTAGACCGGAAAATTGGTATTTACAGATCGACGCAGGAAATTTACAAGGCGAGCCGCAGGCGAGTCCTATACACCTGCGAAGACCTGTAAAGACACTTTCCGGTCGTGTATCGTACGTACTTTTTTTTAAAACAATAAGAAAAACATTTTAGTACAAACCACTTTCGTCAACGCCTAGCCGCGTTACGTAATTTGTGAACAGTCCCCTAATAAGAAAATGTTAGCTTTTTGCTTCTTGTTGGATAGATAGCCATTGCCGCTAAGGCCAGTAGTTCTTCAGATCAAAACTTAAGAAAAACAAGTAAACTTTTGTGGTGAAAAATGATTTTTGTACTTTTAACTTGTGTAAAATTGCAAAAAACATTAGCAACAGTACACAGCTAATTCAATGATTACTGAAGACCAGTTATGGCCGAGCATGAACTTGTCAAGCAGAATAGTGATCAAATAACTCATGAAAGGCAGATTTTTAGGTTTGTCCTTTATTTACTCATCATTATACAGAGTGTAAACGATATAATAGTCATTATTTAAACAACAAACAAAAAAGTTAATATAATATGGGTGTCAAAACTTAATGGTTTCGGAGATATACGACTTTTAAGTTAAACACAGTTTGGCAACAACGCGCGTTTAGGTGCGAGAAAATTAAAGGAGATCTCATGATGGTGGCGTCGCGCGGCGGGCTGCACATATCACCTTTGAGATGGTCTCTTTTCCCATCTTACAAATTATTAATTATTTAAAAAATAGTAAAAAGCAAAAAAATAAATATTATTATGTACTTACTGAAAATTGATTTTAGCGCCTCGTATGGTGTAAAAGTTTATTTAAATGTCCCTTTTTTATAATTTATTTTTTTTGGCAAACACTGAAGAAAACACTTGTTTAAAGCATTTTTTTGTACACTTGTAGGGCACACTCTCTTTGTTTAAAATTAAAAACACCTATGACACAGTTTTTTAAAGTGCTTTTAATTTGTAAATAGTAGTTTTAACAAGTAGTGGCTAAAATAGTAGTTTTCTACAAGCGTTTGTTTAAATAACGAGCGCAGCGAGGTATTTAAAACGCGAGTAGAAAAAAGCAGTTTAACCGCAAGTTGTTAACAATATTCTTTTTAATACCCTTATCAAAAAATCCAACAAAAACAGGAAAATACTTTTAAAAATCTCGAACGAAGAGCACTTCTCGCAACACACCATCTTTACACTGTAAATCAAGGCGGCTGGTAAATGAAATAACAATCGTTTCCATAGCGATGTGCCTTTATGCTCGGTGACGTTTATTGTTGCGACATTTTAATATTTGACAGTTTGATATTTTGACGATTTTTTAAATGATTTTTTCGTAAATACGGCTTAATTAGGCAGAAATACTTTTTTGCATCGGTAACCAAAAAAGCCATGCTTTAGTTATCTGCAGAGAGTTACTAAAATCATGTTTTTGATGAAGGTTTAAAAAAAAACTCGTTTTTTTTTTATTTTGAGGAACACTAAAAAAACCTAGCAAAAACACTTCTTTTAAGCCCCTGGGGAAATCGAGCTTCACCGTATACTAATAGCATGTCAACGTATTCCTGATTCGAGAACCTTTTTAATTCATTTCAATTTCACACCAAACTGCAAAAAACTCGCGAACGTAATGGTGTGATTTAGACTGGCGCGACTGACAACCTTCGCAACGAACAGCGGAAAATGCACTATGTACTGTGTTGTAGAAAGGAGAGAGAGTCGGAGGTCAGAGATTCACGTATGCAGCGAATTGCGTTCTTGCCAAGTATTTTTTAAATCTTTAACTCAAAGGAAATCTATTTTTTTTTTTATTAATTTTTTTAAGTTTAGAGGAAATATTTATGCTTATTTATTTGGAAATAGCCTTGTTGTAAAATGGTTAAAGTTAGACATGCATATTTGTAAAATTCTGGTACTTATAAGCATCTAAATTTTTCAACTTTATAGTCATTTTTTCAAGAATCTGTAGAGTTTTGCCCCATAAGTCATACGAACTTTTTGACTTGTTTTACCCCTCCTTTTATTAAGAAGTTAAAAGGCCATAAACCAAAAATCTACTGCGCTTGCACTTACAAATCCATGCCTGGCATCGTAGTGACCTTACGATAATTTAATGACACTTTCACTTGTCGTAATTTTGTCCCGAAATTACGAACTCCAGAAGTTAAAACTTCTGGCACCGCGCTGATGTTCAGAATCCTTTCTTAAATATTTCCCACCTCCACCCTCCTTCGGTAGTGCAATGAAGGAGCCAGGGTTGCCCGTGAGTGCAATGGACAACACCTTTCAGTAAAAACGGCCTGCCAACAGTTCCGGCTTACTCAGTTCGGCGTTCCCTGCTGGCAGCAAAACTCTTCCTCCAAAGCTTCTTCGGATGAGGGACCCGCTGGTCTGGTCCCTGAGGCTTGGCTGCGCCCGTTTTTGTTACCTCGGTCGCACTGTCATTGGCCGAACAGCTAAATCCAAATCTGACCAATAGGGGCGACCGGATAACTTGGATTCTACAACACGGCCCCCTGGAAGAACGGGTCAAGCGAAGCACCGCGTAGTGGCCCGTTCTAGAAACCATGAGTAGAATCCATCTTTGATCCCTCGTATGGCTCGTCACTCCCATTCTCATTCCAAAACCAAATCTGCAAAATCCTTTTCGTCGTGGAGATATCCAAACGGTTGCGTAACATTTCAATCCCTACGGAGTGCATTATAACGTCAGTGACTGAATGCCATTTCACCCGATCTTGAACCATAACGAAGCACCATCTTGGTTTCGGTGGAAAACCTCGCGCGGTGTAGGGATCCGGGAGGAATGAACCCTCCCAATCGAAAAATCATCGAAAGGTCCCCACCAGGGATGCCATCTCGTAATTTTGTCCCAAAATTACGAACTTCAGAAGTTAAAACTTCTGTCACCGCGCTGATGTTCAGAATCCTTTCTTAAAGATTTCCCACCTCCACCCTCCTTCGGTAGTGCAATGAAGGAGCCATGGTTGCCCGTGAGTGCAATGGACAGCACCTTCCAGTAAAAACGGCCTGCCATCAGTTCCGGCTTACTCAGTTCGGCGTTCCCTGCTGGCAGCAAAACCCTTCCTCTAAAGCTTCTTCGGATGAGGGACCCGCTGGTCTGGTCCCTGAGGCTTGGCTGCGCCCGTTTTTGTTACCTCGGTCGCACTGTCATTGGCCGAACAGCTAAATCCAAATCTGACCAATAGGGGCGACCGGATAACCTGGATTCTACAACACGGCCTCCTGGAAGAACGGGTCAAGCGAAGCACCGCGTAGTGGCCCGTTCTAGAAACCATAAGTAGAATCCATCTTTGATCCCTCGTATGGCTCGTCACTTCCATTCTCATTCCAAAACCAAATCTGCAAAATCCTTTTCGTCGTGGAGATATCCAAACGGCTGCGTAACATTTCAATCCCTACGGCGTGCATTATAACGTCAGTGACTGAATGCCATTTCACCCGATCTTGAGCCATAACGAAGCACCATCTCGGTTTCGGTGGAAAACCTCGCGCGGTGTAGGGATTCGGGAGGAATGAACCCTTCCAATCGAAAAATCATCGAAAGATCCCCACCAGGGATGCCATATCGTAATTTTGTCCCAAAATTACGAACTCCAGAAGTTAAAACTTCTGGCACCGCGCTGATGTTCAGAATCCTTTCTTAAATATTTCCCACCTCCACCCTCCTTCGGTAGTGCAATGAAGGAGCCATGGTTGCCCGTGAGTGCAATGGACAACACCTTCCAGTAAAAACGGCCTGCCAACAGTTCCGGCTTACTCAGTTCGACGTTCCCTGCTGGCAGCAAAACTCTTCCTCCAAAGCTTCTTCATACATTGAGTAGAATCCATCTTTGATCCCTCGTATGGCTCGTCACTCCCATTCTCATTCCAAAATCAAATCTGCAAAATCCTTTTCGTCGTGGAGACATCCAAACGGCTGCGTAACATTTCAATCCCTACGGCGTGCATTATAACGTCAGTTACTGAATACCATTTCACCCGATCTTGAACCATAACGAAGCACCATCTCGGTTTCGGTGGAAAACCTCGCGCGGTGTAGGGATCCGGGAGGAATGAACCCTCCCAATCAAAATATCATCGAAAGATCCCCACCAGAGATGCCATATAGTAATTTTGTCCCAAAATTACGAACTCCAGAAGTTAAAACTTCTGGCACCGCGCTGATGTTCAGAATCCTTTCTTAAAGATTTCCCACCTCTACCCTCCTTCGGTAGTGCAATGAAGGAGCCATGGTTGCCCGTGAGTGCAATGGACAACACCTTCCAGTAAAAACGGCCTGCCAACAGTTCCGGCTTACTCAGTTCGACGTTCCCTGCTGGCAGCAAAACTCTTCCTCCAAAGCTTCTTCATACATTGAGTAGAATCCATCTTTGATCCCTCGTATGGCTCGTCACTCCCATTCTCATTCCAAAATCAAATCTGCAAAATCCTTTTCGTCGTGGAGACATCCAAAAACGGCGTGCATTATAACGTCAGTTACTGAATACCATTTCACCCGATCTTGAACCATAACGAAGCACCATCTCGGTTTCGGTGGAAAACCTCGCGCGGTGTAGGGATCCGGGAGGAATGAACCCTCCCAATCAAAATATCATCGAAAGATCCCCACCAGAGATGCCATATAGTAATTTTGTCCCAAAATTAAAGATTTCCCACCTCCACCCTCCTTCGGTAGTGCAATGAAGGAGCCATGGTTGCCCGTGAGTGCAATGGACAACACCTTCCAGTAAAAACAACGGCCTGCCAATAGTTCCGGCTTACTCAGTTCGGCGTTCCCTGCTGGCAGCAAAACTCTTCCTCCAAAGCTTCTTCGGATGAGGGACCCGCTGGTCTGGTCCCTGAGGCTTGGCTGCGCCCATTTTTGTTACCTCGGTCGCACTGTCATTGGCCGAACAGCTAAATCCAAATCTGACCAATAGGGGCGACCGGATAACCTGGATTCTACAACACACTGCTGACGCAATCGACGCGCCTGCCCGTTTACAATCTGCGTTTATCGATTTTTTCCAGGCCAACTTGATTGGGATAGTTATTATCGGTACGCATTTTTCTCTGTAAAAGCAAGGGTAGGGCCGTTATAGTATCTCATAGTTATATGGGAATATTGAACAAAAATAAGGTCCTTTCTTGGGAGTGGAAATATTTCGAAAGAACATGCCTTGTAATATAGAACTTTCCGTAGGAAAAATCGTACGAAAAGTGGCTATTTTCCGGTCGTCTGGAAAAAATGTGTTTTTTACCAAATATATTTTCCACCAAATGCATTTGGCTTTAGCTTACGTGATATCCCATTTACTCTTCCTAAATTAATTAAAAAATCTAGACTTCTAGGAAAATGCAATAAAGAGATTGTGTGGCTTATTGGATACTTTTGCTCAAAAAAAGGCAGTATTTAAACTCTGCTTCTAGTCTTGTAATGCTTTGTTTTTTTTTTCAACCAATATCTGCGTACAATTTTTTACCAACGACCAACGAATAATAGGTACTAATTTAACTACTCAACACCATTTTAATGGCTCATTTACGGTCCTAGGATAATAATAAAGCTTAGTCGTAAACCACAAGATGGCGTGACAAGCGATGAAACTTTATTTTACAAGAGCACTAATTGGCGCAAAAATGTAAATTATTTTTCTATATTGTTAAGACAATAAATATTTATTAAATGTAAATAAATCTAATTTTAGTACCTAAATAAAAGTATGTCCTGTTAAATTGACATATTACCCTTTTTTAATAAAAAAAAAACTTGTTTTTAAAAAGATAGATATATGAAAAGTCCCTTAATAACCTTATTTTTTTTGATGTTTTAAGGCGCATTTACACAGACAAACTTTCCTTTGATGTTGAAATGCCGACAAACATTTACACGAGCCTCTTGAGCAAAATGTTCAAAAAAAAATTCGAGCAGGACCGGTATTCTCGTAACTAAATACGCTCGGCGTTTCGTACGCACTGACCGTATGATAACGTAATATTCGCATACCACGTGACCAAAGTAAGAAAAATGGTATTCACGTATATTGAACGCAAGGCGTCGACTAAGTGCGCTCAGCGCGTGGCGACCGTTTGAGAAACACCTACCATTTGCTAGCTGTTTTGCCCTCCGCGCGTACGATTTTACTACAATAATTTGTAGAGTGCTGCAGAAAATATAGTAGTTTTTTCAGTTTGCGTTTTTATTAATAATTAGAAAAATAAAAATCTCTTATTAGTAGCTTGGGGACGGGTGACAAACACGTACACATCAACCTTACTATTTGATGCTCGATGTAAGACAACTTTTTTTTTGCAAAAAATTGCAACAAAAACCTTTCTTCAAAATCGACATCGAAATAATGGAGCATCCGTATAATACTAGAAATAGAAGCAATCAAAATTCTGTAAAACCAAGGGTAAAAAAAGCCATTGGTCAGCGGTGCTTTTTGTATCTTTCATCGGATGTGTACCAAAAAATATCTGGTTTTGTTAGGCTCCTGCCCACATTAATTGTTTTCTTTCAAAAATAAACTAAAAGCTTTCATGAAATATGAAATTAGCAAACATGAAATAAATAGCTTAATTGATATAAAAAATAATTAGCAAACAATATAGGTAACTACCTTTATTTCTGTGTTTTCGTCTGTATTTTCTTTACTTTTCTGAAATATCACATTTTTCACATTAATTATCATTTTTATGTTTTTTATCTTTTGTCATTTTATTTATTCATAAATGTACTAAAAATTATAATTTTCTTTTTTTAATTCAACACTTCCATGAAAATATAAATTTTTCCACGCGCGAGGTTTCTCTTGTGGATGTATGAATTCTGTGTTTGTTGTTGAATTGGTTAGGTTATTTTTTGGGTAACAAATACCTTAGAGTTTTATTTTCTGTTTCTTAAAATGTAGAATACGCATGTTTACTATAATTATAAGGTATAACTTACTAGATATATGAGTAACTATTGTGAAACCATTTTAACAATAAATGCTATATAATAAAGTATCAATATCAATATACGACCGTACCGAAAACACCACTTTCCCTGACTGAGTGCCGGAATAAATTTAAACTTTTCCGCACTGAGTGCGGAATTTTTTTGTAAGTGTGTGGTTAAGTCTCGGGGTAAACTTTTTCCCGCAACGTGCTACGAGTTTATATCACAGGGTTAAAGGGCGGGTTTAACTGAGCTAAACCAAACCATCAAGTAATTTTTTAAAGGATCAACACTTGTAAAAGTCACATTTGATTTACCGTTTCTGAAATACGGCTCGAAATCCATCACACACACAAGGCTAACAAGAAATAAAAATGCAATAAAAATGCAAAATTCGATGATGCCAAGATGTGCTAAGTAGCTATTCGTTTCGCTTAGCGACTTCAAAACGTTACGTATTACGAAAATACCGGTCCAGAATCTTGACAAAAAGACTGCTAGAGCTAAGAATGTTAAGCAAAATTTGTTTGAAGAAATGTTGGTATAGAAATTTCTTACAAATTTAAATTTTATAGTTTTATGGGAATTCATTGAACTTAACTGAAAATAGAAAGACTAAGTTTTAAAACAAGGTATTTTTAATTAAGTGCTTTCCGACGGAAAAACGATTTGATGTCGAAATTCACATTTTACCTCATAAGCAACTTCGATTGACCTGATTTTTATAGGGGATATGCCAGTATACTTGTAACTTTTTTGGGGTTGTAAAAAAACGAGAATAAAAAAATAATAATTGGCACTTATTTATTGCTGTTGCCTGTAAAATGTTATGATAAAAATTTACGTTTAAAAGAATATCTCTTTATTTTACTTCCTAGTTTAAAACACAATACAATAATAATTAAGTCAAATTAAAAAACCTATATACATTTTATTAAATCTCAAATATATGAACAAAAGCACGTTCGGTCTAAATAATACCCGTTTATTACCCACTTTTACAACCCTACAATCCCGACCCTTCTCTAAAAAAATATAATTTAGCAGTAATACACTAGACTTCTGAATCGGAATGTTGCTCCTTTGCATATTGTTTGTTCAGTGTCAGTAATCGACCTTGATTGTTACATTCAATTGACAGTAAATATATATCTTCATCTTAAACTAACTAGGTAAATCTGGTGTGAGGAATTAAAAAAAAACAATCAAAGCTAAGGTAAAGTTACAAAAATAAATTAAAAAAAAATCCCCTCCCCACCACTCCTCATAGTCGTGAGGCGCGGATTACCGCTTAAAAGTGCAATTTTTGAGTTTTTGTCGATATTTGAAAAACTAAAAATTTTTTTGGAAAAGAAAAATTTTCCTATGTTGTTTTTTGAATCTAGGAAAAAACCCTTGAAAATAAAGAAAAACTTGCAAGAAAATCCCAAAAAAACACCCGGGCAAAAAAATCCGGGAAAAACCCTAAGAAAAAATTATTGTAAGTAACCCTAATCCATCTGACAAAACTGATAGCCAATAATGTTTCGCTTGCCGTCGGCTTTTTTTCACAAAAATTTAAAATAAAAGTTGGTGTTCCATTTTTTTTAAGAATTGAGATCACTGATCACTGATGTGAAATTTTATTTATTTTCATCTTTAAAAATATGTTGGAAATTTGGAACCTTTGGTTGCACTAAAACAAAATTATGATTGTTTTCCACAAACCAAAACTACACTTTTTTGCACTCGACGCGCGTTTCGCTAACAATGATAGCATCATCAGGAGACGATAAACAACAATGTTTATCGTCTCCTGATGATGCTAACATTGTTAGCGAAACGCGCGTCGAGTGCAAAAAAGTGTAGTTTTGGTTTGTGGAAAACAATCATAATTTTGTTTTAAAAATATGTTTCCAAAACAAACAAAATGTTCAAAGAAAAGCTCACAAAAATGTTCAGGCAAAAAATTTTAGATCTTTTGCACGAGCTTTTGTTTGAGCATGTTCGTCTGTGTAATTGCGCCTTTAGATAGAACGTCATTGAAACTTCAGATAATTATTAATTTCTGATATGTAAATAATCATCTTCATCTTCGTGTTTTATGACCATCATAAAAAGCTTGTTATAACTCAGTGGCGGTCCCAGCCATTTGAAAAGGGGAGGGGGCGGTTCCAACACGAAAAAAAAACTAGCATAGCTTTTATGAGGAACATATCTGGGGGGGTTACACAGATTTTAAGTTGTTTATTTTATACACTTTTTGTTTTACATGTGCCAAAAATTTTTGGTTATCTACCCTTTCGAAATAATCTGTTTTATCTAATATAACAACTTTATTACCCTTGTCAGCCTTTAGATAGAAAACACCTATTTCTCTCAAACTTTTAATTGATTTATTGTGATTCAATGTACTATTTTTATTGTTTTGAATGATGTTTTGAGAGATCTGATATCGGCAAGCATCTCGCACATAGCCCCTTGTGCCTTCTGAAAGATAGGAGATTGAACTTTCAATATTTGCAATAATATCACTTAAATTATCTTTTTGTGGGGGCAGAGCAAAATTAAGACCTTTGTTTAAAAGTGATATTTCTTTGTTATTAAAAGTTTGAGAGGATAGGTTTTCTACAATGTTTGCGATTTCGTTCAACTTTTTTGGTTTTGGTTCGGAACGTTTTAACTTTTGTAGCTTTTTATTAAGTGAAGACATCTTCTTCGTAAATTTTTTCTCAATTACTACAAACATATGTCTTTGAAAATCGCACCATTCTTCAAAGTTCTTCAAAGTATGCTTCAAGCTCAAACATACTTCGTTTTGCGTACAAATTTTTGATTTCTAAATCTAACCATTACTGTTTAAAAAAAATAAAATGTCACTTTTCAAGGACGATAAAGATCATACGTCAATGTAATATTTTTTTTCCATTCTTCTCTATCGAATTATATGGATTCGAGTATAATCTTGTTATGATGGCGAACCTACGAACATACGATCATCGATTTCCTCGACCAAAATTTTAGAGAATTGTCTAGAGAATAAGCGTGCCAAATTTCATGCTTTCTGCATGAAATGAACAATGAATGGACGACTATTAGGAGAATTTAAAATACACTTTATAATTTAATAAATATTTTGCTGTATGCCTGCCAGAGTTGTCAAAAATAAATGATGATATTTCGTTTAAAGTAAATAAAAGTAAAAAAATAGTTTCTGGTTTGTTTCATGTATGGTATGTTTGCTTGCTTGCTGTTAGGCCGGACAGATCAGGCCACTGTGGCATGAATCTGTCCGCTATGGGAAGTTGGGCGAACCATACTACCTGTAGCCTGTAGGCGGTGGGATGTAGCGACCCCCCGCCCACGATTCGAGTCTAGTGCTCAATCGTGCAATCAGCTGGCCTAATCTCGAGGGACCCAATCGTCGTATTCCTTATGCTATTGGGTCGTCACTCGTTATTAGGGACCGTGGGCTTGCTGACTGTGCATCAGCATGTCCACGTTAATAAAAGTCTCGCACAGGCATTCTCTACTCTGAGATCCTCTACTTTCTACACATAAGACGATGAAGTCCAAGCACACTAAAGTCTTTCGGCGATCAGCAAGTTGCGACGGGAGCAGGACAGTGTAGTCTGGAAGCTCTTAGTGACAAACCGGCACGAAAGCGGCGGAAGCGTGATCGCCGTTTTGCTCAAGGATTGGCTGTAGAGCAACTCGTGTGCTGCATCCGTGACTGAGCAGCCCTATTTAGGACCCACTCTGCTCACCCTGAAAGGGAAGGGGCTATAAAAGGTGCCCTAAACATAGCCAGCTAACAACTGCCCGACTGGACAACCGCATCCAGAGGGTACACCACATGCGGTCAAAACAAAAAAAAAAGAAATCCAATGAACTTTGCCACATGGAATATCCGTACATTTGTGGATACAGACACAACCACAAGACCACAAAGAAGAACGGCAATAGTGGCACGTGAACTAAAAAAATATAACATCGATATCGCTGCTCTCAGTGAAACTAGAAGAGCAGGCGAAGGCCAACTTAGAGAACATGAAGGAGGCTAAGGAGGAAAAGAAGAAGATGAACCACGTATTTACGAAGTGGGTTTGGCTATAAAAAATGAGATTGTGGACCACCCGAATTTCCATCCGGAATAAGCGAAAGATTGATGACATTGCGCCTAAACCTTAGCAACCACCAACACGCTACTATAATCAGCGCCTACGCTCCAACTCTTGCAGCTGATGAAAACCGAAAAGACGAATTTTATTCTCAACTTATTGAAGCCGTAACATCTGTACCTAAATCTGATAAACTTAACATCCTATGTGATTTCAATGCTCGAGCTGGTACGAATTCAAACCTATGGAAGGGCGTCATTGGCAAGGAAGGTGTTGGAAACATGAACTCAAACGGACTGCGCCTATTAACGTTATGTTCGGAATATCACCTCATAATCTCAAATACAATTTTCCGACAAAAAGACAAATTCAAGACCTCCTGGCAACATCCGAGGTCAAAACACTGGCATCTGATTGATTACATTATTGTACGTTCCAGAGATCAAAAAGACGTAAACATTACAAGAGCAATAACGAGTGCAGACGACTGCTGGACAGACCATCGCCTGATACGAGCCAAAATGAACTTGCACATTCCACCAAGAAGTAGCCGTCAAAAAAAGCAAATCAGAAGAAGATTCAATGTAGAACGCCTTAAAGATGATCAAACCAGAACAAAATTCCAAGTTTCTCTGAATCAAAAGTTGGGTACTTTAGAATACCCGGAGAATATTGACGATCACTGGAGAATGTTGAAGAAAGCAATAACATCTGCCTCCGAAGAAACGGTCGGCAACACACAAAGAAAACATCAAGACTGGTTTGATGAGCACGACAAAGAAATTCAAGACCTTATTGAGAGGAAGAGAAAAGCCCATAATGCTTGGAAAAGCCACCCTAACTGTAACGAAAAGAAAAGGCAATATCAAGAAGCCAAAGCAAAAGTACAAAGGCAAACACGTAGATTAAAAAACCAATAATGGTGGACAACAAAATCACATGAAATGCAACATCTAGCTGAGTCCAACAACACCAGAGCCTTCTTTCAAGCTACTAAGATGATATATGGTCCCACTACATAAGGTATCAATCCCCTATGATCTAAAGATGGAACAAGGCTGCTTAAAGACAGATCCTCTATCAATTCACGATTGAAAGAACACGTCCAAGAACTACTTAACAGAGAGTCTCAGGTCGATAATGACATCTTCGACAAAATTCCGGAGAAAACTACACAACAACACCTAAGTGAGATTCCGAGATTAGAGGAGGTGGAAAAGGCAATCACACAGCTAAAGAATAATAAGTCAGCAGGCACAGATGGTATCGCTGCTGAAGTCTACAAACAAGGGGGTCCCGCACTTAATTCCCAAATGCACATTCTAATAATTAAAATATGGACCACTGAGATCATTCCTGCCTCTATAGTTAACATTTTCAAAAAAGGCGATAAGGCCCAATGTGGAAACTATAGAGGTATATCTCTGCTTTCTGTTGCTGGAAAGATACTTGCATGTATACTATCAAACCGATTAATTCCGATTGTTGAACAAAATCTGCCAGAGACACAGTGTGGATTTAAGCCCAATCGAGGCACAGCTGACATGATCTTCAGTGCCAGACAAATGCAACAGAAATCTAGAGAATAAAATCGCCCTCTCTTCATGGCCTTCATAGGCCAACAGAGAAGCTCTTTGGAAAATACTGGAAAAAGCTGGATGCCCTCAAAAATATATTCAAATTATTAGACTACTACACGACAATATGAATGCAACAGTCCTGAGCAACGATGGACCAGGAGAGTCATTCCAGATTACGACAGGCGTTAAACAAGGGTGTGTTATTGCGCCCACCCTATTCTCTATATTTTTAGGTGCCATGCTTCACCTTGTTGAGGAACATCTACCGCCGGGAATGGAAATTCTATATAGATTCGACGGTGGCTTACTTAACGTAGGCAGACTCCGAGCAAAAACTAAGGTCTCGACAACCTCGGTAATCGAACTGCAATGCGCCGATGACAACGTCGTAATGGCCGATACAGAGTAAGGTCTACAGCTGGTAATCAACGCCTTTAACCAAGCCTACAAAAGCATTGGCCTGGAGGTCAATCTTGCCAAAATGCAAATTCTTCACCAACCAGAACCAGGTACGAATCCCCAAGCTCCAAACATTTCCATAAATGGCCATCCTCTGCAGAACGTGGAACATTAACCATACCTTGGGAGCCACCTATCATCAAATGCAACTATTGACGCAGAAACACAGCATCGCATAAAATGTGCTAGCGCAGCGTTCGGACGGCTTTCGGAGAGTCTTCAACAATCACGACATCAATGCAGAGAGCAAGCTTCGTGTCTACAACACAGTTATAATACCAACTCTAACATACGGATGCGAAACGTGGACCACCTACAGAAGGCATATCAAACGACTAGAAAATATCACCAAAGTTGTTTAAGACGAATACTGAGAATCAAATGGCAAGATCGACGAACAAACATAAGTGTTTTAGAGGAAGCCAGAACAACTAGAATAGAAGCCTTTATCTTCAAGCACCAGCTTCGTTGGACTGGTCACATTATCCGCATGCCCGAAACATGCCTCCCAAAGCAGATATTTTATGGACAACTGAAGGAGGAAAAGAGAAATCAAGGAGGTCAACAAAAAAGGTACAAGGACGTTCTCAAAGGCAATATGATGAAGGGTCACATCGATATAAACAACTCCGAGACCACGGCAAACGATAAGACTTCATGGCGCCGAACAGTCCATGAGGGAGCACAAACTTTTGAAGAGCAACGACGTAGAGACGAAAAGGAGAGAACGTAGAAAGGAGCGACAAAATGGAAGAATGGATGACCAACTACACCCGGCTGCTGCCGGAGACTAAGTGTGCCAGGACTGTGGAAGGGTGTGCGTCTCGAGAATTGGCTTACATAGCCATCAAAAAACGCACAACAGATAGCGACGATACAGAATAGAGGAAAATCATACTCGGTATCGAGTGATTGCCTATGATGATGATGATGGTATGTTTTAACAAAAAAACCAGCACGAGCATAAACAACTATCAACCAGGGGACCCGGATTCGATCCCCGGGGCAGTCGGTAGTCTACTTTTTCTTATAAAATTACATAATTTTGTGAGATTAAAGAAAACGCCGTATGGAGCGGAGTAGACTGTGTTAGCTAGAAGGCAGGCTAACACGATTCGATACCATCTCTCGTAGAGGACGTTAATAGGACGGTACCGTGTGATCAATACATTGATAGTGGATCACGTTAAAGATACTTCTAGGAAAATAAAACTACCTTCTTGGAGGGTACTCATCAGACGGGTCTAAGCAAAAATTTAGTCAGCTAATTAAATTACATTTACAAAAAAAGAAAATTAAAAATCTACAGTCTGGCCGCCATTTTGAGCGGCCGCCATATTTGAATGCTACTTTTTTTATGATTGACCCCCCCCCCCCGGCTTGTTTGCTCTGCATAAACCCAAGAACACGTGGTAAAACTTTCTTTCCATCCCGCCAAATTATAATAACTGATGGGTCTTGCTTAAAGACTATTGCTATGTTTTCATGGATATTGAATTCGTTTTCAATATGTTTTGAAAACTTTTTTTTCATGAGTTTTCATGACAGGTTTTCAAATCGATTTTGACTCGATTTGAAAACGGTTTTCAAATTTTGATATTTGGCAGCTGACAGTTGTCAAATATTCATTTTTGAGTTTTGGTACTTTTTTTAAAAAAAATGTATTTTATTCAAAAGATGATGTTGGCCCTTGCCACACATTTTTTTAAATTTTAATTACTACTCTGTTTGCAAGTGGAAGTGAAGAAAGAAATGCTGGACTGGCATATGTGCATAGCACATACACTTTCGAGCCAAATATTTCTTTTATTTTCCATAATTAATTTTTTTAAAGTCTTTAAAAAAACAAATCTTTAGTTATTTAAGTAAGGTTATGTAATTAATCTTCTTTTTTCTATACACTCCCCCAAATTTTAGAATGCCGGTTCCACAGTTTCACTTCTATTTCACACACTCTCTCTCTCTCTCTCTCTCTCTCTCTCTCTCTCAAAAAGAGTGAGAGCAATAAAATATAATTTGGCGGCTGTTTGGTAATCCGACGCAATACACATGTGTAAACTCAATCCCCGTTTTCATGGAAAATCGGTATTTCGATCTCAATACGATCTTGATCCAACCTTAAAAATTTTCAGGGTCGGATCTAGATTGAAATCGATTTGAATACTGGAAAAACAGGCGTTTTCATGGACGGTATCGGATTGAAATCGTTTTCAGAACGAACTCAATTCCCATGAAAACGTAGCATATATATTGATAGTGGAACACCTTAAAGATCCCTAGCCTCGACAAATTAAATCCTTCTAGGAAAAGAAAACTGCTTTCCTAGGGGTGCCCATCAGACCGGGCTGGTGAGCGGGTAGGGAAGCCCAAATAATCTACACTTCTTGGAGAGATAGGTTTATCCTAGACGTGCATGGTAAGTTTACACCTTCAAGTGAGATAACGCATGGATGATGGATGGACCTTAAAAAAAGCCCAAACCCCCGAAAACGACATGACGTTTAGCTACGAAGTGTCAAATAAGTGTTCCAAAATTTTCTTATTTAGAAACCGACCCTAGGGATTTTACTGTCTTTTAAAAGATTTTCTACTGCACTTTTACCGCGAAATCCCATTTATCCGGAACGAACGACAAATTGGAGAACTGCAACGACTGCTAATTCGAAACGTCTGTATATTGAAATCTTTAAAAGGACGCATTTTTTTAACTTATGCATTTCCTGTTTAATAGGAATACTTTGAAACGCTTAAATTTTTGATATCTCTAACAGCCAATATAGAAGTAAAAACGAGAATTTTACCAACACAAAAACTATTGGATTTTTGGCCTCCTCCACTAGTTCGACCGCTGACGGATTTCGGACACAGTCCATCCTCCAGTCGAGCTTTTTATTATGAGGAATAGATGGCAAAAAACAAACTATACAAAATACACCGGATTACCACAAGAATACATACCGGGTGCGACTTGGAAATCGTTAAAAATTTCAAATGTTTTTTTTTCTTGGTTTTTATGGCTAAGCCAATAAACCTTATGGAAAAATCCTGTCACTTTGACAAAGTGAGCATTATTATATATATAGGCCAAAAAAAACGTGACTTATTGGATGGTCCATTACTTAAAAGCTACCTGTCCAATTTTAAAAATTTTGGTCATTTTGAAAAGCCAGGGCATGATAATTTTGGAATCTTTCAAAATCCAAGATGGCGGACAATTTTAAAAGATAGCTGCAAATTTTTTGTGTGCGCCACTGGTGCAAAAGTAAAAATTATTTCGAGAGCAATGTTCTTCCCTGGATTACTGATGTACCGCTTGTTAAAATCGGAAAGAAATAAAAAAGTTATAAATTTTTCGAATAAGTAGGTTTGGTAAACGTTATTCAGTCAAATAAAAAAAAGTTTTTTACTTGCCTATGCTTTTCGATGTATTTTTCCGTTTTTAATAGAGCTGACCATTTTTAAAAACCAAGGTTTTAAAATTTATTAATTTTTTGGCAAAATTGACGTGCCACAAAATGTAGGTCGTTTTAACCCCCCTGCGAATTTTTTGTTTTTTGAAATTTGACGCGTAAAGGCGCATTTACACAGACAAACTTTCCTTTGATGTTGAAATGCCGACAAACATTTACACGAGCCTCTTGAGCAAAATGTTCAAAATAATGTTCGAGCAAAATCGCATACAAAAAAACACACGTAAATTTTGGAGAGAATGTTGAGCAAAATTTGTTTGAACAAATGTTGGTAATAAAAATTTCTTACAAATTTAAATTTTATAGTTTTATGGGAATTCATTGAACTTAACTGAAAATAGAAAGAATAAGTTTTAAAACAAGGTATTTTTAATTAAGTGCTTTCCGACGGAAAAACGATTTGACGTCGAAATTCACGTTTTACCTTATAAGCAACTTCGATTGATCTGATTTTTATAGGTGATATGCCAGTATACCTGTAACTTTGTTGGGGTTGTAAAAAAAACGAGAATAAAAAAAAATAAAAATTGGCACTTATTTATTGCTGTTGCTGGGTTAGGACAAGGAAACAACCGTAGACTAGTGAGAGGGGGTTTTGATCAAATGAACATTGACACACAAAATTACAGCAGTGTTTGACAGCGCTGCGTTCCGACTATCTAAACCTCCCTATCCCCCCTCCCCAGGGAACAACTAACTACTCTCCAGAACAGTTCTCTAAAAGTATCCACTTGCATTTTAAAAAGTAATTACTTCGAAGACATTTCCGTTTTCTTTTTGTAATGAAAGAAAACCAAAAAAGTTAGAGAAAAGAATTAAATGTTATTACCTCCATCATTAACTATTTTAACATTGCATATGACAAAAATGATAGTCAATAATAATGTTTCGCTTGCCGTCGCCTTTTTTTCACAAAAGTTTAAAATAAAAGTTGGTGTTCCATTTTTTTAAAGAATTGAGATCACTGATCACTGATGTAAAATTATATTTATCCTCATCTTTGAAAATATGTTTCCAAAACAGATAGCAATAACTTGCTCAAAAATTTACCCGAACAGAATGTTCAAAGAAAAGCTCACAAAAATGTTCGCGCAAAAAATTTCAGATCTTTTGCACGAGCTTTTATTTGAGCATGTTCGTCTGTGTATTTGCGCCTTAAAGCCTCATCACTCTGGAGTCTTCTGATGTATTGTTTGTCAAAATCGCGTAAGAAGTGAGAAAAATATATTTTTTGGCCTGACTGAATTTAGTTACCAAAGGCACCCATTTGAACTAATTGTAACTTTGTTACTTCTTAGCCGATCTTTATTAGCAACACCATGGTAGACTCGGAAATGATAAGGCTCTACACGTAAATGTAACTTTTAACCCAGTGGGGCACACAGAAATTTGCACGAGAGTTCAAAACAACCTACTTTTTAAAACTGTCCGCCATCTTGGATTTTTACAAAATGTCAATTTTGCCTAAAAAATAATAAATGTTGAAACCTTGGCTTTTCAAAATGGTCAGCGCTATTAAAAACGGAAAAATTCATCGAAAATCATAACCAAGCTAAAATAATGCTTTTTTTATCTGGCTAAATTAGTCTTACCAAACGAACTTATTTCAAAACTGTATAACGTTCTTATTTCTTACCCGAGTTTAACAAGCGATACATCAGGAAACTAAGGAAGGACATGGCTCTCGAAATATATTTTTACTTTTGCACCGATGATGCACACAAAAAATTGTCCGCCATCTTGGATTTGTACGAAATGTCAATTTTGACATCAGATTCCAAAATTCCGATGTCTTGGCTTTTCAAAATGACCAAACCTTTTAAAATCGCACAGGTAGTTTTTAAGTAATTTTAAGTTACTTTTTAATGCTAGCTCGCAGACGAAGAACACAGCTATATTTTTAATTTGGTTTTTATTTTTTTAATGTCAAATTCGTGGTAAAACCTGGATGCAAAAAAGACCAATAAAATTGACCATTTTTGCAGAACTTCAAATTAGATTTTTTTCTGTGAGAAAAGTGTAGATGCTACAAAAAACTTTATAAAATACTTTTGGCTCAAAATAAGATTCTATACAGCCCCTAATAATTTGTTTTCGGAAACTATGATTTTTTAATGAATTTCGCAAAAAAATCTAAAAGTGAAATTTTTAAAAATTTTGAAATATTTAAAAAAAACTCCCTAAAAAAGTAAACGTGCTAAAAAAAGTTTATTTGACATTTTTTACTTAAAATTGAATGCTTTATTGTATGTTTTTTTTTATTTTTTTAAATTATAATTTTTTTAATTTTGAGAAAAAAAAAGTACTGGAGGCAAATATGGCCCAGCGGCCAATATAGCCCAAGATCCATTGTGCAAAAACTAAAGTATTTATCATCGATCTGGCAACATCGGAGAGTTGTTTGTATTCCTTAACACCAACAATTGTTCGAGCCACCACGAGGCGCCACGGTTCTACACGCAGCAACCAGTTAGATTTGGACTGCCGAATTATGCACGTCTTGTTATAATTGCTGAGTGATTTTAATGACCACGTTTTTTTGGAAACACAACAGTGGACAGTGTCTAAAATTAGCAAAGGTAAGTGAATGTTTTAAAGTACTCGAGCACAAAATATTTAGTCGCTAGCAAAACTCTGTCATTTTTTTAAATTAATTTTATTGCCGGGAACTCCTTTTGGTTAATATGACCCAATAAGGTGGCGGGTTATAAGGCCCGGGCCATATTACCCTGCTCAATTCAAACGAGGGTTAAAATATCTTGTTTTTGTTTCAGGTTTTAAAATGGGCAAGGTATGCAAACACTTGCGCAAGAAATGGTGACAAGATCACCTTAGAGATGCCATAGTAGCTGCCAGAAGTGAAGAATCTCAAAGAAATGTCTGAGCCAGATATCAAATACCTAGACGCACTTTGCGACGATATTTGAATGATGAAGTATTTCGATTTGGTGAAATAAACAAAATTCCCAATAATTTTAATGAAAGAAAACAGGTTGCTGGAAAAGATTGGCTCACCTTGTTTTTAAAAAGAAATCCAGATTTATCTGTAAGAAAGGCGCAATCTATGAACCCCGCACGAGCTCAAAAACTCAACAAGGCAATTGTATCCGACTATTTTACAAAAATATCCGAAGTAATAACGACACTTGATATAAAGGATAAACCTCAAAATATATATAATATGGACGAGAAAGGGTAGCATCTCACCGTACATCATTAACAAAGCGTTCTGTCGGAGAAAGGGGTACGACGGGTTCATATGGTTGTTGTAACGCATGCAGGAAGAAATAATCTAAGACAACAATGTAAACAATAAAGGAACAAACAAAACTATTGCAACACAGGATGAGAGTTCTTCAGATGGTGAAAACCATTAGGCGAAAAGCTTTAAATTATAAAGGTCAGCAAGTGACAAAAGACTTTTTTCTGAGAGAAATGTTTAAAAACTTCCAGTTCCATCGACTTCCAAAGGAAAATCTACATCCAAGCAAACCGCACAGGAGTCATGGTTATGGGAAGCTTGTGGAATAGATGAGCAACTTGATATGCGAAAATGCGTAAAATGTTTTACTTCGTACCATGAAGCTGATGATTATGAAGACTTTGAGTGCTGTTAGCTTAGGGGATAAATTTATGAATAACCTCTTATTTTGTATTATTTTTTTGAGTTTTTTAATAAATGTATTAATCTTTCTAAATTGTAACGCTTTAACATTTAACATATCATTTTATCATCTAAATTCTTTAGAAATAATTTCTAGCCAGACTACATTCTATAAATACGTTACCCACATACTCATCTATAATGTGGATAAAACAAAGGTTACTTAAAATATTTAGGTTCAGTGAAAACCCAGAATTACTGTTAGGTGGGCCATATTTGCCTCAAGTACCTTATTTTTTTACAGGTTTACTCTCTAAGATATATATGGAAGATTTTAATTTTTATCTTAACTAATATTGCTGGATGACCCAAACACAAAAACAAATGATTCAAGAAATACTTTTTTTTTCTTGGAATCGACCAAAAAGTGAAGTGTGATCCGCTTTAACTCGAGTGTCCGACATGACCGAACTTTACCCTACACCGAAATAAGTATTTTTCTTCAATTTGAAACAAAAGTGCCCCTCTGGGTATATTTTCGAAAGAGAACAGAGGCACTTTAATTTCGTAACTCTTGCTGACATAAAAATTACTTCTGAACTTTCAAATTTCCACTGATGCAAGAGAAATAGGACGGAAATATTTCGACGACTTCAAACAGAAAGGAAACTCGGAAAATCCTATTACAAGAAATCCAATACGTTGACTTTACAGAAAACCAAAGAAAGATATGAAATTCAAGTACGATATAATTTGAGATAGGAGATTGAATTTGAGCGCATTTTCGAGTTTACAGCAATTTTATTCGCAACTTGGATATTGCTGTTTTAATTTTCTGGATCATAACAAATAGCTCTCTAAAGAACTCCGGTTATTTATGCTCGAATCACGGCATTTGGCTTAGAGGGAAAGAATAAGGAAATATATCGAAAAAAAGTTTCCACCGCCGCGAGGCAAAATGACGAAACTGGGAGACAAAAACCCTAAAAAGAAACTTTAAATAAAGTATTTGTTTATTACTTTTTTAAATACATATGTCCCTGTTGTTAAGCCATTATATTATTATTCTCATAGAAGATCATGGCAAGACGCAAAAGAAGCGCAAACTTGCAAGTCAACCTAAATTGCATCAATGAGTCGTTTTCTTTCTTATGGATTTTCAGTACAAAAATTAACTGTAACGTTATGGTCGGGAGATATACAGACCGCTTCAAGCTCTAATTTTCTCGCCATTACAATGAATCAGAATGATTAATCAGCGGATCAGATATGACTACTAAAGTACCTTGTTAATTTATCGCTAATACCACTGAACACACTATTGACTGTATGTATGTATGCAAATACAAAATTACCACATTTTTTTCTTCCCCAAGTTTTATTTTGTCCATCTTTAGTACCCAATCAACCCTAATTTTAAAACTAAAGCATTTTTGAACTTATATTAAGAAAAACCGAATTTTCTCGGTTAATACAAAAGAAATATGTAAGGTGGATCGTTTAACATGTTTAAAGATTTTGCAAGAGGGTCTATTATCACCAATATTTGTTTAAAACTTTAAACAAGGTAAATTACGTTAAAAAGTGTGTACCAAAAGATATTGTTAACTATTTATCTGTAAAATATCCTGTTCTGCATTATCTATGGAAAAAATTCACTACAGCTGCAATGCAACGACGACTACACTACCACAGTCTAACTGCACCTTAACCAACTAAGGTATTTATAGGCCTAGAATTATGCTGCCATGATAATAAAGAAGAGCGAATGTCTAGTTTTGAGAAAAACGCATTTGAAGTTGTTGACTTCTTAAAATTAGTTCTAACTTCTTTAAAAATTCATTTTTTTTATTTTTTTAAATTTAATTTTCCTCTAAAAATCTTACAGTATCTTCTAAACATTATTGATTTTGGATAACTTTTTCTATTAGAAATTGATAGAAAATCAAAACGAATGTTACCTGATTTTTAAATGTGAGAAAAGCGAATGTTACAACTGTGACACTTTGTTAACATTACTATATACAGAATTTAAGCAACATTTTGTCAAAATCAGCGAATTTTGAACAAAAATTTAGGGAACAATAGGAAATTGGACAGTGGCGGCGTAGCCAGGCACTAGTTTTGGGGTTTTTGATATCCTGGGTAAATAAGGTTGAACTAGTATAAATTGTACCGCAGCGCTCGAATTTTTTCTTCCAATATTCACATCCCATTTTAAAAGAAAGCACGGATCCACCATACAATCAGTTATTTTATGTTGAAAGAAAATGAAAATATCCCGGAAACTGTAGCTTTGAAAAATTTGAACCTTATAAATAACAAAATTTTCTGGTAATAGTCACGAAAACCAAAATCTGAAAACCGCATATCAATAGCTGCTTTACTTCTAAAGTTATGCTCTTCTAAAGCTCTCGCAAATTTGGACTTTATACAAAAGGAGGAGGCACACATTACATGCTTTCTGGCCAGCATACGATCTTTTTGAAATTTTGATATGTTGTAGATAATTTAATTCTGGAGAATCCTTAGACACGTATAGTTTCGGAGATATTAGTGCTCGAAGTTGAACTTTTTTGCTATTTTTCTGCTAAAGAATTAGCGGTTTACCGATGCTTTAATAGATATTCCACTAGCAGATAGTCATTTGTTTTTCATGGTGGTCAGCTTTTTATGTAGTTAAGGCCCTGGTCGAATTCCATACAAAATTTGATATATTTTTCCCCTGGTATAATTTCTGACATGTTGTTAATCATTGTCATAATATATTGTTACCGGTGTCACGTTCTTGTGTCGTTGTTTTGATTTTTTTTCGGTTTTTCAAAAATGGTTAAATGTTTCGTATGTAATTCAAATGGAGTACGGAGATTTTTTTTCGAAAATGAGATTAAAAGGAATCTTGCCCAAGAACACAGGCGTTGCTTCAGACTTGCTGAAGTAGCGTTGAATATTCAATGCAGAATATGTGTTGCTTGTGATATGAGGATCACAAGATTGATTCATGTACTACCTATATGTTAAACGTGCTGTTTTGGCAACCTGCAAGAACCACTGAGTTCTACTATAGGAAAAAAGTAGCGAGCAGCTAAGCTCATAACTTGAAATGTTACTTTTACTTGGATATTGAGTATCATAGAGAAAACGGAGGACGGAAACAAATATATTCTTTTTTGTACGGAAAATAACGCTTTACAAGGACAGACCGGAAAAGCATCGAGGAACCGGAAAAGTATCGAGGAACCGGGAAATGAGCAATCAAGAAAGCCGTGACTTTCGTTTGAAAAAAATGTTAATTTCGTCAAAACCGTCTTATAAATTCAAGAATTTAGATCAATCCACAAGTTGAGTACCTATATAGTTCTGGAAGCAGATAGCTCACTCGACAAGAGAAAACTGCAAAAAAGCGGTAGGTACGTAGGTACGAATTTTAAAATTGTTTCCTTATCTTATAGCGCTGTGACGTCACGAATCTACCCGCAGGTGCTCTGAATCCCAACCGGAGTTCTCGCGAAAAGAGTGATTATCGAACACGCCATTTGCTTGAAAAATTACATTTTAACCTCACTTTTTTATTTATTTATTTCAGTTTCAATATTTTTGAAATTGAACAGCCGGCAGCCGTTTGAAAATGGCTCGAGTCCACAAAGAGAAAAAAGAACCGAATATTAATTAGAAAAGTAAAAGTAGTCTAGTCATTTGTACCTAGCCTTCTAAATTATTTTTATTTTGCTTACTAGCCCCTTAGTATATTCGGGGACCACCTCAAACATATAATTGCGTATTTTGGCCCGCTTTTGGGTTCTACCCCTATCGAGTACCAGTGGACAAACATTTCTTCCTCCTCGGAGAAAGTAGAAAAAACGAGAAACAATTCTTCAATTTCAATAAACTTTCTTTTTCGATCCATTTTTTTCTTTGACCCACAAAAAGTTTATAAACAACAAAAAAATAAGATAAAATTGTTGTCAAAAAAGTATGGTCATGACATTGTTTTGCTCTAGCCTCTACTCTCGCGATTTTGCGGAAGCAGAAAGATCGATCTGTTTCAAATCCGGAGCAGCAGAATCGGAAAAACGAACACGCTACTCGGAGCAGGAGTACATAATCGAACATCCAAATTCTTTCCGGATATATCTTAGAGTACGCGTAAGTCGTTTTAGAGCAATAAACGAAAGCGCTAAAGATTTACGCATACGATATACGTACCTTATTTTCACACCGTATTGTTAATCTCTTGATACAATCTTTCTCGCAATGTTGTGCGTCTTACGAAAATTAAAAATCGCTTACTGTTAGGTCCTATACTACGATTTTTGAAAGGTTTTCCCTGTAAAATCACATTGAAAGACAGCACAAATAAAAAAAATAATTGCCTGACATAACCCGTCAGAATTATGAAAGAAAAACATCAGTAGATCGCTAAATACTTAGAAATAAAGTCGTAAAAATGTCAAACTTTGAACATTAATATCAAAATTTCAAAAAGATCGTGTGGTGGCCAGAACGCATGTAATGTGTGCCTCCTCCTTTGTGAAAACCGTATATCGCTGCTTTCTTTTTTTCCCAAGTTACAATTTTTTTAAAATATTTTATCTCCTTTTTCCCCCCTTCAACCCCCCACCACCCTATCCAAAAGTTAATCAGTTCATGATCGATAAAGGATTTTTGTACCAAATTTCGTTAAAATCGATTAAGGCGTTCTTGAGTTATCGTTTATATAGAAAGTCTGCTGACCGACAGACAACTTTTTTTTTCATCGATTAATGTGTTTTGGAACCTTACTAACTCATTTTTGATAAAAATTACGAAAAGTCAAATTTCACGATTTTAATTATAATATAATAATTAAAAATTTTACCCTTTGAAGAACGAATTGAAAAGAAGGGAGTAAGAATACATAACATTGGCTTGCGCACTTAAAAACAGGAGCAAAAAATACATTGTTAAGAAAGAACAGCGAATGTGTAAGGGCCGGCACACAGAGGAAGGGCTTAGTATAATATCAGAAAAATAGAGCAAAAAATGTTCTTTATATTTTTAAAATTAAATTCACACAATTATTTAGAAAGAAGCCTATTTATTATCATTTTATTGTAATTTTGGATGATAGATATCTTAAGGCGTTAAATTTTGGCTACAAGTGTGTCTAACTACAAATTTGACTGCTATTTAAATCAGTTTTTGTATATACAAAATTTGATATTCGACAGGATTCGCTTTACTAGTAATCTCAAGATAATTGCTGGAGTATTACGATCACGAAAATATAACATTTATCTGCTACGATCTGCTACCAAGATGGCTATGGAAGTTGAGCATATGGGCAAAGCGTCATTTTTGTAGTTCATTACAGAAAGCGCATTCGAGTTGCCAAAAAAAATAAAAAAATATGTTTTTATAATAAAATTAAAAGCTCCTTCTTTCCAAAAAGTTCAAGACGAAAAATTTAGTTGACATTTAAGCAAAGTTAGCATATAAAACTCATTCCTAGCTTTTCCAGATCACAAGTTTCAAATAAAAAACCTCATGTCCCTCTGTTCCCATAAGGTCGTTCCACCAAGCGATTGTATTAGAAAATAGGGCAACATTTTTAGGAAAAACAGCGAATGTGCAGAAAACGTGTGTCATTTGCTTTTCTTACTTAATATTGTGACCGAAAAAATTGCTCATTCGCTGCAGATTATTGCTTTCGCTCGTCTTGCCCAACAATATGACCTGAAAGTTGATTTCATTGCACATTCGCTGAATTTAATTATTTTTTTTTAATATTCCAAACAAAAAAAAATTAGAAAGTGGTTTAAAAGAAAGCTATGATGATATACTTAGATTATGAAAATGCAAAAAAGTAAAAATTGTAAATTTGTAACATTCGCTCTTCTTTATTAACGCGGCAGTATGGCCAGCTATTTAATCATCAAAAACATGATTTTAGTAACTGCCTGCGGATAACTAAAACATGGCTTTTTTGGTTACCGATGCAAAAAAACTTTTTTTTGGATCATGGGTGCAAAACAAGATTTCTGTCAATTTTTTACACAAAGTTAAAGAGAAATAGCGGAAAATAGTAATATTGAAAAAAATCTAATTATTCTTGCCTAAGAATTAAGCCACTCCCGCCAGTTTTCATCAAGTATTTACGAAGAAACCATTTAAAAATATTGTCAAAATATCAAATTGTCAAGGATTAAAATGTCGCAACAATGAACGTCACTCGGAACGTCACCGAGTAAAAAGACACATCGCTATGGAAACGATTGTTATTTCATTTACCAGCCGCCTTGATTTATAGTGTAAAGATGGTGTGTTGCGAGAAGTTTTCTTCGTTCGACATTTTTAAAAGTATTTTCTTGTTTTTGTTGGATTTGTTGATAAAGGTATGAAAAAAAATAGTTTTAAAAAGGGATTTAGTGAGGGTGAATAAATAACAAAATCAATGAATAGCGAGCTTTCCCTCAACAAGGTAATGGTAACCGTAGATCCGTATTTCGCACTTGTGGTGCTCATCAGTACGGTGCTAGGAATTAGGAGATGAAATGCTGATGAAAGCATCTGACACAGGATTCATGTAAAAGACAACCATCTGTCAAATTGCAGAATCGGCAGATGTACCTTCATTTTGAAGGAAAATTAAGCGTCTCTAAGGAGACAGATATAATTATCTTTACAGATATCCTAAGCTCTGGAATAAATAAATTTAAAAAAGGATTTAGTGACGGTGAATAAATAGCAAAATCAATGAATAGCGAGCTTTCTCTCAAAAAGGTAATGGTAACCGTAGATCCGGATTTCGCACTTGTGGTGCTCATCAGTACGGTGCTAGGAATTAGGAGATGAAATGATGATGAATGAATCGGCACATGTACCTTCAAATTGAATTAAATCTGCAATTTTACAGATGGTTGTCTTTTACATGAATCCTATGTCACATTTTATCATCATCATTCATCAAAAAAGTGTTAAGAACTCGCGGCTACACTATGCTTTTTTTACTTGCTTTTTTAAATCGCTGCGCTCGATATTTAAACCAACGCTTGTAAAAAAAAGCACTATATTAGCCACTAGTTGTTCACCGGTGTAAGTAAGGGGGGCCTCGGGGGCCGGGCCCCCCCAGATCCTTCCAGCCCCCCCCAGAAAAATATAGGCTAGTAGTTGCCAGTCATAGGACGGAGCTAGAGTAATGTCTGGGAAACATAGAGGCTTACAAGGTTTAATAAGAGAAGAACATATTCGGCAATATACATTGTTGTTTGGCACTATGGGCCAAATCGGTAGATGCTTTATTTAAGTTAAAAATCAAAGAAAGTCAAGATTTTATTTAAAATTACTCTGGTAATTAAAAATATGATTCCTTGGAAAAATTTAGAAATAAATTTAAAATCTATCAAAGAGTATATTAGATACGACTTTTGTCCGAGTCTCTACAAATTAATTCAGATTGCTATTTTCCTTCCTATTAGTTCTGCTAGTCGTGAACGAAGCGTTTCTTCGATGCGTGGAATAAAAAATTGGACCTAAACTACAATGGGACAAACCCGATTTTCCAGTGTATCAATCATTAACATCGATAATTATCTAATTAAAGAAGAGATTACAGCAGACCACTTCTTGGAAATATTTTCACAAAAGACAAGGAAGTTGCAGTTAATTTATAATATATTATTAAACTGCTGAGTGGAGTTATATAGAGTTACGGTTTAAAGTTGTTCATAACAGTTTTGAGAAAAACATCATTGTCTTTTATTCCTCACTATCAATCATTGTCAGATAGGCCCTCCCCTAAGCCCCCCCCCCCAGGTCAGAGAGTTAATTACGTCGGTGTAATTGTTAAAAGTACTATTTCCGATTCATTTGTTATAGTATTTCGGGGTCGTCTTAGGGGTACCAAAACTACACAAGGCCTGTTTATACGTGCCTTTTAAATAAAAAAAATAAAGCGTCGCTCGTCTTTTTGTGTCTGCCGTTGTGGGTAAATCAGCAAATCTCTTCCGCAGGAACACTAAAGCAGTTGCAATATAAATGGAAGCTTTTAGAATCTTTGAAGGCATAGAGAGGAAATCATCGATACAAATAATACTTATAGGTAAAAAGATACAGTGAAAAACTAAAAATTCCTATTTTTTGTGGACGCCCTCAATGAAAAATACTACATACCCGCTAAAAGAATGATATAAAGGGTGGGCCACAAGCAATTTAATTTTGGAACCAAAAGTCCGATTGAAAAAAAGTTTACATAACTAAAAAGAATATTGTGGTGAAGAGAAAAGAAACGAAAAAACTTAGATCATTCCCCACTGTTAATTAAATACTCACTCAACTCAGGGGTTTACTAAAAGAATCCAGAAGACTTATAATAATGACATTTCATGTAAATATGAGACAAGTGAACTGTCTACTTACCATAAGTTTTCTCACCTACTTCGGGTTATTAAATAACATATTATATATTAACTCCTAAAATGGCTTTAAATAAAATAAGAAATATATTTTTGAGCTCTAAAAAACATGTCCCATTACAATACATCCTAAAAAAAAAAGTGCGACGCGTCGTCGGCGTTCGAACCGACAACCTACAGGTTGATAGACCACTGCTTTATCCACTTATAAAGAAATAGGTTGAAACCGCGGAAAATAAACCTTTTAGCGGATTGTTATTAGTCAACTGCATATACAGGGTGGATTCTTTAAACGGAACGTTGCTTCTAGCGGGTTAGAATTTGGTTTTATAAAAAAATCCAAAAACCTGTCAACTGACATTTTTAATTTTCGGACACCCTATATAGTTTTACATTTTTGAATTCAAAAAAAAAAAATTCTTTTTGACAATACCACACCAAGATAGAGGCATTTAAATTTGCATGGAATTGTTGTCTATGCCCTGTTTTACGGGGGATATTTGAATGAATATCGAACTTTTCCATACAGATTTAGATAAAAATATCTTGATTATCGTAAAAGATAGATTCTACTTGGTATTGCTGAAGAGAGAATTGTTTACAGCAAAATATACAGGGAGTTCTATTTAAAAAAAAATAAAAATTGCCATACCTAGTAAACTAAATGACATTGACAAAATCCAAGATAGCACGATTACAGGAAATTGAAAATCTCAGTTGACGTGTTTTTGGATTTTTTTATTCAACCAAATTCTAACCCGTTAGAAGCACCGTTCCGTTTAAAGAATCCACCCTGTATATGGCCAAGTATCTCTAAACCAAGGGTTACCGGGTTCGTTTCTGGTCATCGATTTTTTTTCGAGTTTTTTAACTTATTTCGATCATATGATCTTCGTATAAATAGAACAATGATCGATGCTAATGAGATTGTCGAATTCTTATGATCGCAATACGTTGACAAATCATTATAATCATAATTATTAGGACGAATAAGGTAAACTGAGCTATTAACGGCGTATGAAAAACCCTAAGGTATTACCGGCGTAACTTTTTTTTCGAATTTAAAGTGTGTTTTATTTAATTTTGGCGACTAGTCTTAGGTCGAGGCGCAAATTTCTCAGAAGAAAATTTACTGGTGATCTGATTTGTGCAACTTTTGTGGAAATGTGAGCACGTGCCGACAATTGCATCGGTGTCGAAGTGGAAGAGGTCAGTGTAGGTGTCCAATTTAGCTGCAAACTTTGTTAGTTTGGTAAGGAAATTGTTTTACCTCCTTAACGATTATTTAAAGAATAAAATAGATCTAATTATTTTTTGCAAAACTTTGTTTGATAGTGGATTAAGACATTACCCAAATAGTAGTTTTAACAACTAGTGGCTAAAATAGTGCTTTTTTTACAGGCGTTGGTTTAAATAACGAGCGCAGCGAGAGTTTTTAACACTATTTTTTTTAATACCTTTATCAAAGAATCCGAGAAAAATAGGAAAATCCTTTTAAAAATCTCGAAAAAAAAGCACTTATCGCAACGCACCATTTTTACACTATAAATGGCGGTTGGTATATGAAATAACAATTCGGTGAGGTTCATTGTTGCGACATTTTAATCGTTAACAGTTTGATATTTTAACCATATTTTTAAAATATTTTTTCGTAAATACTTGGTGAAAACTCGCGGAAATAGCTTAATTTTTTTCCGCTATTTCTCTTTAATTTTGGGTAAAACACGGACCGAAATCTTTTTTTGCACCCGTGATCAAAAAAGCTTTTTTTTGCATCGGTAACCAAAAAAGCCATGCTTTAGTTATCTACAGACAGTTACTAAAATCATTTTTTTCATGAAGGTATAAAAAAAATATTTTGTACATATTTTTGTTATTATTTTTTGAGGATAAGCTATTATATAGTATAAGTAATAGACTAACATTTTTACTATGTATCTATATCTAACTGCGGCATATTACGCCAGATTTGGTATTTTGTGAAAATTTTTGTATATAATTTTTGTTATGTTACTGTTACAAAATGTTTTCTTTATTTTTTAATAGTTAACATATAAACGATTGTAATAAATCAATTACGGCGTATACTTTTTTCATCACAAGAATTATTTTAATTTTTAAAATTTACGAGTTAAAATAACAAATTTGGATATCCCTACAGACAAAAAATTAAAAAAATAAGAAAAAAATATCCATGTACTTTACCCAAAATTAAAAAATTAGATTAAAAAAATGTATAGATGTTGTTTTCTGTAATTTGGTTTGAGTATCATATTGAAAATGTTTCAAAAACGAAAAAAAGTCAATAAAAGTAAAGGAACAATGTTTTTTTTTTAATCTATCTATTAACTGCGTTTTAAAAGTTATATAATTTTTTGATCTAAAAACAGGTTAAACCAAGAGTTAAACCTTGTTTTTAGTTCTCTTTCAAAAACTACTTTAAAGGGCGTAAATAATTGGGTAGTTTTTTTAAATAAAATAATAATGCGTTTGCGTTACTTTCCAAAAAAAAACGGGTTAGAAAGGCGAAAAGATTTTGAAGAAGACGTAAAAGAGGAAAAGAAAGAGTTAATGTAGAAAAAAGAAAGAACAATGAAAATGATAAAAATCCAAATTCAAAAAGGAAAAAAATACCTGTTAAAGAAAAAAATATTGTGAAGAAAAATAAATTGACCAAGGAACAAACTACACCATGCTCCTATGAAATGAACCAATATGTTATTTTTACATATAAAAATAAATATTTTCCAAGTCAAATAATGGACAAAAAAGAAGAAAAGTATCTATTGAAAACATTGGGGTTCATTGGAAATGGCCTGAACATGAATACATTATATGGTAGGATTTTGACGAAATTTTTACAGAAATTGATCCTCCTATAGCAATAAACAAGAGAGGCATATTTTTAGTTCCTGAGTTAAGTGATATTTGATTTAAATAAGTAAATTTTTAAAAAAATCTATTTAGTTACGATAGTTAAAACTATTTGGTTAGTTCACTGTTAAGAATGTCATGGGATTTAGTTTTAGGTTATAAACCAAAATGTTATTATTTTAAATAAAATATTTCATTTTATTTTTATTAAATATTAATATTTTAATTTGAATTAAGACATTTGGCTTATTTAACTAAAAAATAATGTTTTTTACAACTACGCCGGAGTAAGATAAGCAGTACGCCGGTATTAAAATAATGCAGTTTGAGCTACGCCGGTAAAGGAAAAAAATTACCTTTTTAAAAAATTTGCATTTTAAATTTAAATTGATTAATATAAAAGGGCAGAAGCAAAGGTTTTGCACAAAGAGTCACACTGGAAGAAACGAAAATTCTTTGAAGCTGCCTTTATTTGGCAGAATCAGGGTATTTTCAGTAAACCAAGTGTTGAAATTCCAAATATTTGGAAGTCCCTCCTCCTCCTTCACTTGGGATACTTTTCTGAGTGTTATCCTCCCACCCGTTCTTAAAAATTCAAGACGGTGGACAATTTTAAAAAATAGCAATTTTTTACGCACCATGAAATTTTTCTCTATGCGCTACTGGCACAAATAGTAGTTTTAACAACTTTGATTTAAATAACGAGCGCAGCGAGGTATTTAAAAACGCGATTAAAAAAAGGACAGTGTAGCTGCGAGTTGTTAACACTATTTTTTTAATACCTTTATGAAAAAATCCAAGAAAAACAGGAAAATACTTTTAAAAATCTCCAACGAAAAGCACTTCCCGCAACACACCATCTTTACACTATAAATTAAGGCGGCTGGTAAATGAAATAACAATCGTTTCCATAGCGACGTGCCTGTTCACTCGGTGATGTTCATTGTTGCGACATTTTAATCTTTGACAGTTTGATTGACGATGTTTTTAAATGATTTTTTCGTAAATACTTGGTGAAAACTGGCGGAAATGGCTTAATTTTGAGGCAAGAATAATTAGATTTTTTTTGGTATTACTATTTTCCGCCACTTTTCTTTAATTTTGGGTAAAAAAAAATGACGGAAATCTTTTTTGCACCCGTGATTCAAAAAGAAAAAGTTTTATTGCATCGGTAACCAAAAAAGTCATGCTTTAGTTATCTGCACACAGTTACTAAAATTATGTTTTTGATAAAGGTATAAAAAAAATAATTTTTCTATCTGAAAATGATGAAAAAATTTGACACAAGATTCATAAAAAAGACAACCATCTGTCAAATTGCAGAATCGGCACATGTTCCTTTAAATTGAAGGAAATCTGCAATTTGACAGATGGTTGTTTTTTACATGAATCCTCTGTCACATTTTTTCATCATTATTTCATCTCCTAATTCCTAGCACCGTACTGATGAGCACCACAATTACGAAATCCGGATCGAAATGTATCACTTGGTAAAATTGGTAAAAAATTAACAATGCAAGGCGTATTTGTTCTGGGGCTATTTTTGCCATATTATGCAAGGTATTATTTAAATTAGGTAAAAAGAAGTCTTTACTTTGAATATAATTTGACAGAGAAGAAACATTTGACAGTTTTGTGAATGTCAAGTATATGTGAAATGTGAATGTCAAAAATAGGACCTAATTCAACTTTTTTAATATCTTTATATCAACATAACAACAAAAATATTTTTTGAGGCAGTGGCGCATAGAAAAAAAGTTTTATGGCGGTGAAAAATTGCAACTTTTTAGCACACTTGCCCTGTAAAATTTGAAGTATATTATTTCCATCAGTTATGTAGATAACATAAAAAACTATAGATAGCCATGGAATATGTCTATTTAGAAAAGTCACACAGATTCTGTATTTCCTTTTCCATTTTCGGAATTTTACACCCTTTTTGACATTTATTCGTAGGCATAGTAGCAATGTAGCTCCGCCGTAAAACTGCCTGCCGAATATCTTCAAATTATTAAATTTCCAAAAGGCTATTAAGAAAATGACGTAGTTTCTCTTACAACGTTAGAATAAATATTAAGGACGCTGTGTTTTATTTTCGGTGAGGCAATAACTAATAATCTCCACTTTCCAGACTTATGACGATACGATAGTTTGGCTACGTACATCTTGTTTGGCGTTGTGAATACTAACTACATTAGCCAATTATTTTTGGAACCAAAAATTTAGTTGGCAAAAGTCTTATTGACCCTCAAAAAATTTTACTTCCACCACTTTATATAAAACTTGGACACTTCGAAACAATATGTTAAGGCATTAAACAAAAAAGGAAATTATTTTAAATATTTGTATAAAACATTTCCGACTCTGTCAGATTTAAATTAAAAGAGGGAATATAGTTACGTCAGCAAACAAATTTAGTAACCTAACATTTTAGCAACTTTGCTGTGCCAGCTAAGAACGCTGCTGTTACAGCAAGATATTTTGGCTAAATAGGCGCCAGAAAAGTTGAAAATTTCTACAAATTTAGTAACCTAACATGCTAGCAAGGAACTTTGCTGTCCCAGCTAAGAACTGATGTTTTGGCTAAATAGGCGCCAGTAAAGATGAAAATTTCTCAGTGAAAGGCAGCAGATTGATGAAAGATACAGAATTTAAAAATATAATGGAAGATAAGGAAAAACGCGCATAATATATGCTTTTAAATAAGTTGTACGTAAATTTCTAGAAAATACGCTACAAGTAAAAGAAGCTTTTCTGAAAGAAGAAAACGTTTTTTTAAGAAGCGTATAAAGAATAGATAACAATTTTTAATAGTGTCTATGTGTATATTTTGTATATTTTTGTATTTTCTTAAATTATATTATATACCTATTCTTGCATTTTACTGCGCTATACCCAATTACTAGAAAACAGTTGAATTCTTTATTCGTCTTTGAAAGTGTCCAAAAATGCAGGCTGTGTAATTTTTTGGCTTTTCTACCAGACCAATTTTTATGACGGGTTGGTCTAATAGTTTGGCTACGTACATCTTGTTTGGCGTTGTGAATACTAACTACATTAGCCAATTATTTTTGGAACCAAAAATTTAGTTGGCAAAAGTCTTATTGTTCCTCAAAAAATTTTACTTCCACCACTTTATATAAAACTTGGACACTTCGAAACAATATGTTACGGCATTAAACAAAAAAGGAAATTATTTCAAATATTTGTATAAAACATTTCAGACTCTGTCAGAGTTAAATTAAAAGAGGGAATATAGTTACGTCAGCAAACAAATTTAGTAACCTAACATTTAGCAAAGAACTTTGCTGTGCCAGCTAAGAACGCTGCTGTTACAGCAAGATATTTTGGCTAAATAGGCGCCAGAAAAGTGAAAAATTTCTACAAATTTAGTAACCTAACATTCTAGCAAGGAACTTTGCTGTCCCAGCTAAGAACTGATGTTTTGGCTAAATAGGCGCCAGTAAAGATGAAAATTTCTCAGTGAAGGGCAACAGATTGATGAAAGATACAGAATTTAAAAATATAATGGAAGATAAGGAAAAACGCGCATGATATATGCTTTTAAATAAGTTGTACGTACATTTCTAGAAAATGCGCTACAAGGAAAAGAAGCTTTTCTGAAAGAAGAAAACGTAGAATAAATAACAATTTTTAATAGTGTCTATGTGTATATTTTGCATATTTTTGTATTTTTTTAAATTATATTATATACCTATTCTTGCATTTTACTGCACTATACCCAATTACTAGAAAATAGTTGAATTCTTTATTCGACTTTGAAAGTTTCCAAAAATGCAGGCTGTGTAATTTTTTGGCTTTTCTACCAGACCAATTTTTAATTTTCTTATTTATTTTGTATTTCTACAATTTGTTGACCAAAAAATATTGTTGGTATCGCCTCGCAAATTATCCTCCCATCACCTAAAGCTTATTGGAATGCCGCCTTTGTTCTATCATTCAAAACTTTGGCGTGGACACAAATAAGTATCTATCGATTTGCGTAATTATATTAGAAAAATAACCATTATCTAATCAGGGTTACGGCCTTATTTTTGGTATTAGGAGGTTCCTAATTTAAATAAAAGTTGTGCTTTTGCGGATGACTAAATCAAAAAATAAAAGCCTTGGACTAAAATTTTGAAGCAAAAGTTTGAAAAATTTTCCAGGGACTTTTAAGTGTTTTACATAATGCTTATTTAGTACTTTAGAGATGGCTTGTTGACCTTAAAAAGTGATTTTAAAATCTTTTCTTTAAAGATTTTTATTCCAGCATAACCTCAAAATGACTAAACCAATTTTCATAATTCGCAGGCTGATAGTTGAGTTTGAATTAAAGAGAAGCATTTGCTTTTTTACATTCTATAGACACTTTTTTCGTGTATCTATAAATAATCACTCAGTGTGTTGCCAAACCTTTTTGTTACACCGTAACATAGAGATTTTCTAATACGCTTCCGAATACACCGTATTGAAAAATCGTCTTACTACTCATATCTAAAAGAGGTTTTTTACAGAAGGAACGGAAATGCAAACAAGAAAATAAAGAAATATTGAATCTCTTCGAAGCCTCTTCGATATAATACTTTTATCTGGTGCCTAGTAATATATATTCTTTGAAGTTTTGTTGGGTTGTTTTTCTTGTATAAAGAGCATCTAAGTAAATATTGTGTAGTAGCAAAAATAGCCTTAAATTAAATCATTCTCTCTGTGTGTGTGAATATCTCAAAAACTAATTGCGAGATTTTTTAAATTTGAATACTTGTAAAGGCATTTGAAAGACCTTCAAAATAAGATATCACTTGACCTACGTTCTCTATTTAAATTCTGGTGGTGAATTACACCCCTTGAAAGGATTGTGTCGTACAAAATTCTGATATAGCAAATGTGCTCCGCTCCCTCCTGCAAACAAAATTGACGTCTTATGGGATTTTTTTAAAAGCTTTCGAGAAAATTCAGTTGCATCCTTTTATATGGGACACCTTGTATATGTATCATATTTTTCTCCGCGAAGGAGTAAATTGTGACTAAAGTCCCTAAAAGTATTTTTTAAATAAAAATAATAAAAAGAAATGCTATTGTGGAAAATCATTGAACTTAACTAAAAATATAAAAATAAACAATTATATATATTTCATTTATTTTATTGAAAAATTATCAAAAAAAATTTAAAAAAAAAACGGTGACTAGGTTGAGGTGATTAGACCGTAAGTCGGCAGGGTCAAATAAGTTTTTTTTTTGTTTGTGTTTGTTAGTTTGGATGCCGTTGGAAGGGGTTTGTAAGGAATTACTTAACTTAATCCTCTACAGAAAAATAATGTCAGTGGCTGCGCCCCCAAAGGCAAGTAAAAAAAGGAGGCAAAAAAACGTGAAAACATCCCAAAAAAGTTTGGAAACGTTCTGGCATAGGCACATGGCAGCCCTACCCTACATACGACTACTAAATATATTAAATATTATTTTTCCATCTTTTTAATTTTTTTTAAATTGAGATCAGTGATAATGGTTCGTTGAAAAGTCTTTTTGTTTAAAAGTTTGCAGAAAAAGGATCTCAAGTATAGACCAACCAGTTATTCAACATCCACTTTTACCTTGAACGGCGGGGGAACAATTCAAATCTGGTTTTAAGTTAGAGGGTAGTTGAGTGTGTCCTATGGTTGATTGTTCCCCCTTTTCCCCTATACAAATTGCTCCTTCATTAAGTTCCCTTACCTTTTTACGCTCTTGTCGGATGTCATTATCTGGCTCGGCGGTAATAACTTCGTATCTGGAGTTATTATTAACAAGTCCCAGAAGAAATTCGAAACTTCGTTTTGCTCTCGTTTGTTTGCCGGTTTCGTGGCGGTAATTCATGGCTTCGTGCGAGTCTGGTATTCCCACGGCGACGTGGGAGTAGTTTGTCAGCGATTCTGTGTCGAAAACCTGGAACAAGGAAAATTAAAAAAAAATTAAAACGCCGAAAACCATCCCAGCCAATACCGTTACGTAAATATTACATAAAAGTTACAACGCATGATCACTTTATTACAAAAATTCTAGGTAAACTAGAAGTCACAAGACGGTAAAAAGTATCTTCCGGGTTCTGCATATACAGGGTGGATTATTTAAACGGAACTGTGCTTCTACCGGGTTAGCATTTGGTTTTATAAAAAAATCCAAAAACACGTTAACTGAGATTTTTAATTTTATTTAATCGTGCTATCTTGGATTTTTTTATGTCGTTTTGTTTAGGAGGTATGGCAAATTTTTTTTAAAAATAGGACACCTTGTATAGTTTGACATTTTTGGATTCTAAAAAAAATTATCTTTTTGACAATACCACACACTAATACTCCATCTCTTATGGTACCCTCTCCCCCCCCCGAAGTGAATTTCTGGGTGCGCTACTGATTTAAAAGATGAAGACTCGAACTATGACCGGTATGACCTTCTTACCCCAGAGTTAATGGTAAGTCGGCCATCCCGACATTAAATACCAGGATACTACAGTTTTTCATAAAAATTAATTAAAAATAAAAAAAATTAAAACCAATTACGTTATATAGGCACTTAAATTTTAAAAGTTGTAAATCTATGGCCAACTTTAATATATTATATAATTTATATACCGGTACCTAGTTTTGTCACCGGAATTATAAACACATACCAAATTTGAAGACAATCGGATGTGTATTAGTCAGTTAAAATTGGTTAACGCAACATGACCAAATATCGTCCATCTTAAATCCGCCATCTTGAATTTTCAAAATCTGATCAAAAATTTGTATTTCTTATCCCCAAAAATGACCGTACACTAATTTTGGTTAAAATCGGAAAAACTTAGGTTTTTTTCCCCCTTCCATTCCCGTCGTAGAAGTTAGTCAAAATTGAGTTGCAAGATTTGACCCGAACATACATACAAACATACATACATAGTGGTGAAGCTAAATAAAAGCTTGAAATAAAAAATACCTCATAGCCCAGCGTGATTCAAAAAAACTGAAACCAAGATAAAAACCTACATAATTTCACCTAATTCACTGTTTGATTTAACTTTCTGCTATAAAAATAGGTGCGGCAAAAAGACACTAAAAACAAACGACCCTTGCATCGAAATTAATGACCAAGAAAGTCGTTTTTTTAAATTTGAGGACATTTACTAAGTTTTCAAGTGGAACTGAATACATTTTCAATACGATTCACTTTACGCTTTTCATGAAGCTTGAACGCGTTGAACACGATTTGAGCTTTTGACATTTGCCTGATGTATTTTGAAGTTAGATTTTGCCAATTTTACCTCTGTGTTTGCTGTTTTATTGCCAATAAGTTAACAGCACAATAATATAATTAAAATAAAGGTATACCGGGTATCCCAAGATGAGTAACCTGTTAGAATATTTTGGAAACTATACAATGGAAACTTTTGAAACTTTTTATTCTAACAAAATTCCACGTAAACTATCTTTATGAAATACTTTCATGTTTGCAGTGTTTCCATTTGCAGAAAACTTGGCAACAGCTTTCTTATTTTAAGTTGAACACCCTGTATATTTTTGCATTCTACAAAATATTTTAAATACATTTTATGTATAATGTCCTATTACTATGTTCAATGGTTTTTAAATTATTCGCAGGTGAAAATTAACATTCTTTAACTTTGACAGCAGGTAACATCGAAACCGTTAAGGATAGAGCAAAACGGTTTTTACATTCCGATCTTGGTTTTTCACAAGCTATGGTTTTATATCTAAACCCAGGGTTAAAATATCCCAAGGTTAGTTTAACCCTGGATTAAAAATAGTATAAAATGATAGCTTGTGGAAAATCAGGATGTAAAAACCGTTTTGCTCTATCCTTAACCGTTTCGATGTTACGGGCTGTCAAAGTTAAAAGCAAAATTGTTTATTAAACTTTGGTCAAAAATACTATTCTTTGGGCAGAAAAATATGCAGAATGTTGGCTATACATTAAAGCCAAACTTTGTAGCTTTGTTAAATCAGTCTTGACACCAATAAAAACTAAATCAGTGCAATAAAGTTGTAAGAACAGAAAATAACATTTTTGGCTATAATACAGCAAGTTTAGCTGTCGGGTTTTTTCGGGTCGTTTGGAGAATAATGCGCTTTCTGCGTAGGAAGTTGTAAAAATAGTTAGAAAGAAACATTTTCAGCTAATGCACAGTAATTTTAGCCGTCGACTAGGCGACGTTTTATCAACACTTTCAAGACGTTGTGGCAGACAACAGCAAAAACACAATAGTAGAGGAGTTTTGCTGTCGCAACGTTTTTGCAAAAGTGCAAGTGACTTAAATCGTATTTTTGCTGAAGCTGATGTATAAAAAAGTTTTTTTTTTAAGACACACAGACGAACATGCTCAAACAAAAGCTCGTGCAAAAGATCTAAAATTTTTTGTGAGCTTTTCTTTGAAAATTTTGTTCCGGTAAATTTTTGAGCAAATTATTGCTATCTGTTTTGGAAACATATTTTTAAAGATGAGAATAAATAAAATTTCACATCAGTGATCTCAATTCTTTAAAAAAATGGAACCCCAACTTTTATTTTAAATTTTTGTGGCAAAAAACTGAAAACTTGCAATTTTAAGCGGTAATCCGCGCCTCACGACTATGAGGAGTGGTGGGGAGGGGATTTTGTTTTAAAAATATTTTTGTAACTTTACTTTAGCCTTAGCTTTGATTGTTTTTTTTTTTTTAAATTCCTCACACCAGATTTACCTAGTTAGTTTAAGGCCCCAACGGTTGCTTAAAAAAGCAAAAGGTTCATGAAAATGCTGAAGATAGATATTTACTGTCAATTTAATGTAATAATCAAGGTCGATTACTGACACTGAACAAACAATATGCAAAGGAGCAACATTCCGATTCAGAAGTCTAATCTATCACTGCTAAATTATATTTTTTTAGACAAGAGTCCGTAGGGTTGTAAAAGTGGGTAATAAACGGTTATTATTTAGACCGAACATGCTTTTGTTCATATATTTGAGATTTAATAAAATGTATATAGGTTTTTTAATTTGACTTAATTATTATTGTATTGTGTTTTAAACTTGGAAGTAAAATAAAGGGCTATTCTTTTAAACGTAAATTTTTATCATTACATTTTACAGGCAACAGCAATAAATAAGTGCCAATTATTATTTCTTTATTCTCGTTTTTTACAACCCCAAAAAAGTTACAAGTATACTGGAATATCCCCTATAAAAAGCAGGTCAATTGAAGTTGCTTATGAGGTAAAATGTGAATTTCGACTCAAATCGTTTTTCCGTCAGAAAGCACTTAATTAAAAATACCTTGTTTTAAAACTTAGTCTTTCTATTTTCAGTTAAGTTCAATGAATTCCCATAAAACTATAAAATTTAAATTTTTAAGAAATTTCTATACCAACATTTCTTCAAACATTCTCTCCAAAATTTCCGTGAGTCTTTTTGTACGAGAATTTGTTCGAACTTTTTTTTAAACATTTTGCTCAAGAGGCTCGTGTAAATGTTTGTCGGCATTTCAACATCAAAGGAAAGTTTTTCTGTGTAAATGCGCCTTTATAATTTTTTTATTACTCCTCGCTACACCAGTAGCCGTGCGGTCGTAAAAATGTTCAATTGTTAAGAACCTACACTTTATTGTTATTATTGCCGAGGGGTGAGTTATGGCATACTTAAGCTTTAGTACAAAATTATCGTAAGTTTTAATAGTTTCAAGTAAGAATAATTAATTTAAGAAAGTGTTGCTTTTGTGATTTGACGATTTTATAACATAAGAGTGCATTTTTTAAAATATTATTTTGGGTCAATGGTAATTTAAGTATATAGGGTTCCTAAGATTTTCCTTAGGGATAGGATTTCAATTAATCAAACAGAAATGGCATAGAAAGTTCTGCGCGCACAAAAGAAACAGGTATATTGAGCAATGGTGCCAGTTTGTTATTATCTCCGGACTGCTTTCATGAGAAAAAATTGTCGCCACTCTTTCATTGTGAGCATAAATCATAGTTGCAATAATAACCGTTGACAAGATGTCTGCAAATTCCGCTAGATGGCGGCCACACCATGAGATGATCGAGGAAAACTGGGATTCACAGGCATTGCATTTTTATTTCCTTTCAAATCGCTTCAGTTTCGTAAATTTTGTGTTTTTAAAATGCCGTATACTCGAGAAGAAAAGATTTTTATTATTAAAAACTACATAAAAAGTGACAGTGCGGACGAGGTCATTGGGCTTTTTGTTTTTGCGTTTTCAGATCGACCGGTTCCTGTGGCTCAAACTGTCTACAACATTTATCATCGTTTTGAAAGGTACGGGTGCATAAATGGTTGTAGAAAGTGTTACCACGACGGCGAAATACCAGAGCATCCCGTTCTTCCACACAGGGTGGAACGAGACGAAATGGTATGCGCTTACGTTGAGGCACATGAACCATATTCGACGAAACCGATTGCGGAGGCACTGGATATTCCCAACAGTACTTGCCAATGGATCCTAAAAAAATACGGCTACAAGTCGTTTAAGATTGGGAAGTCGCAGGAATTGCAACCAGGTGATTATTTTCGCCGGTTAGAATATTGTGAGGATATGAGGGATAAATGTGACAGGAACGAAAATTTCCTATCAAAAGTTTTGTTTAGTGACGAGAAGACATTTGAACTTCATAGCTCTCACAATCCACAAAATAGCCGCTATTGGTCCCGCGAAAATAAACATCTGCACGCAAGTGTTAGAACGCAACATAATCAAAAATTAAATGTTTGGAGCGGTATTGTCGGGGATCACATTATTGGACCCTTTTTCATTGAAGGGAATTTGAATAGTCAAAAATATGTTGATCTTCTCCAACACCAAGTTTTACTACGGTTAAGGGAACTCAACATAAATTTGGACGAATTGTGGTTTCAGCAAGATGGCTGTTCATCCCGCAATTCACGCCAGGCTACAAATTACCTTCGTCAGGTATTTGGTGATAGAATTATTTCCACGTATGGAAATCTCCGATGGCCTCCTCGATCACCAGATCTGGCGCCAAATGACTTTTTCCTATGGGGTTGTTGGCACGACAAAATTTTCCAACACCCTCACTTACGGCCTACGACTATACAGGAGTTGAGGGCGAAAATTTTGGAGGCGGGCAACTCTATCACCCCTAAAATGTTGGCTGCTACTCGCCAAGATTTTTACAATAGATTGGGATATTGTGAGGCTCAAGAAGGGGACAGATTTGAACATCTAATCTAATTAAAAATTAGATGTTTTCAGGTCCAAACCACAGCTTTTTCTTGCTTAAAGGAGGCGGCAGGGTCCATTATTTACGATACTGAGCGATAAACTCGTGAGGTTGGTAACATTAGAAAGAAATATCTTCGCTTTTAATTAAATTTCTTTCCATTCTGTTCTACTAGTGACATCTATCCGGGAACGGCCAAACCATGCAGCTAGCACTAGCAGCCAAAGAAATCAATAAACGGCGCTGTTTTTCCCGCAGAGCTTTTTGCTTGCGATATTATTGATTACAAATAAAGCTGGCCCTACACTACATCTGATATTTTCGAAACATGTAGCGAACCAATTCTTCAAATCTAGCGGGAGGGTAAAAGCTAAAAATAAGGGGCTGCCAATATTTGTAACACCCAAAAAGGGGTGAAAAGATTTATTTTGCTCTGTTTCTTTACAAAAAACGTTTTTTTTACGAAAAACTTGAGCTCTGCCACTTTTTTAATTTTTTTTTTTCTCGAAATTTTCGTCATATCGTAGAAAAAAATTATTTCCCCCATGGTCATACTCTACTTTTATTCGAAAAAATTTAGAAACAGAGACGGGATTAGTTTTCCTAAAACGGGGGATCTTGGTTTCGAGTGAGAAGATAAAGGGCGCCGCAGGCACAAATTTTTCAATTAAATTAACCGAACGCAAAAATGTTAGAAAAACAAAGCACGAAATAAAAATGGCGCCGCTTACAATTTTTTTTTCAAAAATTACGTAATTTCGGGAACGCAAAGAAATAGGTAATAAATAGAGAGTATAATTTCTAAGAAAAAAATATCAATTTTCTCGCCCTCCTCCACTGGGACTACAGGGGCCGTGCACAAGTTACGTAATGGTCATAGGGGGGAGGGAGGTTACACTGCTTAGGAACGTTACGTAGAGGGGAGGGGGGTTTTCGACAGCGTTTGCATTTGTGTGAAACTAAGAAAATTTGGAATGAAAATAAGGGAAAAGTTTTTTTTTGGGGGGAGGTAGTGGTCTTGAAATCGTTACGTAATATTAGGGGAGTGGCGTGCCAAACCGTTGCAAAACATTACATAGGGAGGGGGTCAAAAATTGGTAAAATCACCATTACGTAATTTGTGCACGGCCCCACATCTGACTGTTCCTCCTTTTTGATTTCGAATCAAAGTGCAAAACCCGGGTTGGACGTTCGAAAGCGTCAAACCGTCCTATTTGCTTGATAAAGTTTCTACGGAAATATCTCAGTCGATTTCTCCGGCCGTGTATGAACGCTTTAGGTTAGGCATTTGCATGTATCTCAGTCCCCAGCCTGTATACAGTGCGTAATGACAATGATTACAAAATGAAAAGCCGAAAAATATTTTTTTTACGATATCTTTCATCAGTTTGGTATTAAAGTCGAGCAAAAACAATTTTTATTCCAGTCCTAAAGGTATGAAAATGGAAAACATTAGAAAACAACAACCTGAAATGGATTTACTACGTGTAAGATGTAGTGACAACATCGCCCCATGCCCATCCTTTTCTGCCTAATGTGCTTTTCCGTTTGTCTGCGTCTTATACACGGCTGCTTGGCCCCCTAAGGATTTGCTTAGGAACCCTCTATAACAATTTTTAGCTGCTTTAGTTGCAATAACTAAAAAATACACTAAAATACACTAACGTTGCATAAAGCACAAAAACTAGTCATTTGTGCAACGGCCGCTATGACGGGCGAGAAAAGGACGCCACACCGTTGTTATTAACTAGGGTAAATTTGACATCCCTCTAACAACGTTTATTTTTTTGGAATATTGCGAGATTTTCAACGAACGACGGATCAACGACGCCAAAACGTTGTTAATTAACTAGAGTTAATTAATTTACGTTCTTTCAATGTTCCTGTTTACGAAACAATTGTGGGTAAATAATCAATACAGTTGCGATCAATTTCAAAATATAACTGTATCTGACAACTATAAAGGGCACCTCCGGTTAGGTTTTCAGTAAGCCCAGAAATGATTATTGCCGCTATACTGATTTCTTTTCCTACGCCATTTGTCCAAATCGTTAAAAAAATCTTGATTTTTTGCTAGATTTTGATTACTTTTTAGTTAGATTTAGTAATTTTTAAGTTTCATGCTAGACTGGCTACAGTTTAAAATAGGTTTAAGAATTTTTAAAATTTTTATTATTTAAATAAAAAAATAATAAGGATCGAAGGCTTGATTATTTTTTAAAGCTAAAATAATCCATTTATGACTGAAAACAGTAAGTTAGCGTTTTAGAATTATTAATAAATGGTGTTTGGAAATTAGTCAATTTTGTGGTTGCAGACGTGGAGGTATTGATTTTTAAAGTCAATTATATAATATATTATCAAAAAACAAAAGATCAAAAGACCTTTGGGGAAATAACGAAAATTTAAACCTAGATGAGCATCCACAAGGAACACACAAAAGAACAAATCGAAAAGAGAAATGAATAAGCGATGTTTCTCCCTGGGCAACCAGCGTTGGCTTGTCAGTGGTTCCACTGGTCACCCTCCCCATACATCTTTAAACACCATCATACACTTTGATTTCCAACTTTGACTACTCACAAATAGGCAGCGTTCCGCATTGGTACTTATCCAAGTTACCTGATACGGATTCGTCCTGTCGTGTTAATATTTCCAATAGGATTATGCTCCTAAGGCAATCAAAAAACAAAAAAAGAAGTTAAAAACCTCCAAATCAGTTACATTAATCGAAAAGGATCTAAAAACAAAGGATCAAAAGATCTTGGGTGGAAATAACGAAAATTCAAACCTGGATGAGCATCCCACAAGAAGCACACCAAGGACCAAAGCGAAAATAGAAATGGGGCAACCAGCGTGGGCTCGTCAGTGGTTCCACTGGTCACCCTCCCCATACATCATTCAACACCATCATACACTTTGATTTCGAAATTTGAATCACTATCTAAGTCACCTAGTACGGGTTCGTCTTGGCGTGTTAATATTTGCAATAGGTTTATGCTATTAAGGCAATTAAAACAAAAAAGAAGTTACAAACCTTTAAATCATACTTCAACCGAAAAGAATCTAAAAACAAAATACCTTGGGTGGGAAAAAAACAAGTGAAACTACTGATAATCCCACGCTGGTTGCACAAGGCGAAACGCGGTTTGATTATTTCTTTTTTTGCTTTGGTCCTTTGTGTGTTCCTTGTGGGATGCTCATCCCGGTCTGAATTTTCGTTATTTCCACCCAAGATCTTTTGATCTTTTGTTTTAAGATTATTTTCGGTTGATGTAACTGATTTAGAGCTTTTTTAACTTCTTCTTGTCGGACTTGTTTGTAGGGTCCATTTTTTATTAGGTTATCTACCCTTTCGAAATAATCTGTTTTATCTAATATAACCACAATGGGTAATAGTTTATCACCTTTTATCGCAAACCTATTTATGAGCAAATTTGAATTAGATATAAGTAAAGAATTTGAGTATTTCCCCACAGTATGGTTCAGGTATGTAGACGATGTGTTTGCAGTATTCAACACTAAAGTAACTAGTGTTGAAAATTTTATGGAAAAAATAAATAACAAATTTCCCACTATTAAATTTACTTATGAAACAGAGAACAACGGTACACTGCCATTTCTAGACACTTTAGTTATAAGAAATAAAAATAAATTGGACTTTGACCTATACAGAAAAGGCACGGCCACCAACAGGTATATTCCAAATGACTCTTTTCATTGCTTACAACATAAGCTTGCCAGTTTGCACTTTTTAACATATAGATTAGTAAAGTTCCCCTTAAACAAAGAAAGATTTGAAGCAGAAAAGAATAGGATTAGGAATATAGCTGGCGAAAACGGTTACGACGAAGGCTTAATAAATACGCTGATAAATAGACATTCTTTTCAAAAGACCTTTCGGAATTCTACCTTTTTCAGACAAAAAGATACCTGCGATTCAAAATTTGTATCAATTTCTTATAATCCTAATTATACGAAAGGATTACACAAAGTATTTAATAACACCGGTCTTAAATTAGTATATCAATCCGGTAACACAATAAGAAGCTTACTAGGAAATCCCAAGGATAAAACTACAGTTCTAGAAAAAAGTGGAATTTACGAAATTAGTTGCATGGATTGTGACAAAAAATATGTTGGCCAAACGAGATGCTCTATTCAAACACGTTTTAAAGAACACTTAGCACACTTAAAATACGGAAGAACAGAAAAGTCAAGTGTGGCCGAGCATGCTTTTGAAAACAATCATAGATTCACATTAGATAACCTAAAACTTCTAAAAAGTGTACCAAACAAAAGACTTTTAAATGCATATGAAAGTATGGAAATCATTAAATCCAGAAATAGTTTAAATAAAGATAGAGGACCCATCCCGTTTAGTACACTTTATTCTTTGGTTGAGGGGAGATAGGATTAAAAATCGTGATCAATCTCAATTTATTAGTCTTATCTCCGCCCACTAAAGGATTGTATATAAGATAGAGCGTAGATTAATTAAGTTCATTGTTTATCGTCTCCTGATGATGCTAACGTTGTTAGCGAAACGCGCGTCGAGTGCAAAAAAAGTGTAGTTTTGGTTTGTGGAAAACAATCATAATTTTGTTTTAGTGCAACAAAAGGTTCCAAATTCCCAACAAAGTTAAAACTTGTTTATAAATTAAATAGAAACTTTATAATACTCTTCTGCGTTTGTTAATCCTTTTGTGACGAACTGAATGTCAAACTATCCGAAAATACTGTAGAGGGATTCTAGAACGTCTTTAAAGCAGAGTTGGATAACCCACTGGGTTTTTTTTGCGTAAAACCCACTTAAAAAAACACGTAGGGCTTTTTTAAAAGTGGGTTTTTTCATTATTAATAGAATAAATAAACGTAAAAAAAGGTATATTATTACCAGTCGTTTGAATCTGATCGTAAGATTCGATAAACTTTGACCAGTTGCAAATCTTTTTCTAATCCCAAACAATTTCGTATTATATTATTCCAAATAAGACCGTTAGTTGAAAAATGCCCTTCAATGGATGCGGCACTAGCTGGGCAACAATGCAAATTATAAAAAAAACGATTCTGGTTCAGTATTTGCAAACTCTACTTTTATTATTGGATTCTAAAACCTCAGTCCAATCTGAAGCACTCTTTTTGCCGCTACTCTTAGGCATTTTCCTTTTAAAAAAATGGTTTAGAGTTAGGTTTTTTGCCAACCCTCTTTTAAAGGAACGTTCTGCAATTTCTCGTTTTTTAACTCCAAAGATTTCAAGGTTACCACCAGCATCTTTGTTGTTTACTTTTTTCTGAAGCAAAGGGGGGGGGGCGATACCCCCCCCCCTTCGACCGCCACGAGGGAAAACATGGATTTTAGAGTTTTATTTAAATAAACCGTGCTTGTACTTTTTGTTTAACTTTTAACTAATCACCCTAATTACTTTTCAATATTTTTGCCATCGTTTTTCTATTATAAGAAAAATGTACACAGTAAACTAGAGTGCTTTTGTCTAGGTTTACGATCAGTTCGCGTGTTTGCGTCTATATTGAAAAAGTAACGGCATTATGAAAAAGATAAGAGCTAACCATTAAATTGGTCTTTGATTACGATCGGTATTGTTTTGTCGCACCCTAATCGAATCCAACGATAGTTTTTAGTGGCTTTTTTTTTCATGGCTGCAAAAAAAGTGCAGGTCGATGGACTCGTCACAGTTTGATCAACGACATTTTAAAGAGGTCTCTGGTTTCAGCAGGATATCCAGCGAAACTAGAACCGTCCGGTATTTGTAGGAGTGACGGAAAACGGGCAGACGGAATCACTTTGATTCCTTGGAAGGGGGGCAGCTCCTATGTTGATAAAACTTCTCATAAATCGGGGGAAGCGGCTAAGATAGGAGAAATACAAAAAAGGACAAATATAAATAGCTAGAAGATAGAAGATTTTTGTTTTATACTTTTGCAGTGGAAACCCTAGGTCCATGGGGTGATGAAGCTAAAATATTAATTTCCGAAATAGCAAAAAAAATTGAAACAAAAAATGCTAGAAGTTTCATCACCCAGCGGATCAGTATCGCCATTCAAAGGGGGAATGCGGCCTCAGTGCTGGGGACTTTACCCAAAGAACAAGGATTGGAAGAAGTTTTTTATTTATGTTTTTTTTTTATGATTAATTTTAGTTTTAATTTTTTTTTAGTTTTAAACCAATTTTTACAATTTTATAGCTATATATTTATGATTATTGTTTTTAGTAAGTATATATCCCAATGAGCATTTTCAGAAACCTCTGGTGACAAAAATTTATATAATTATTATTCATTAATGCCCTAGGGTATTTAGAGGTTTCCTACAGGAATTGAGTTTGTATATTTGTTTTTTTAAAGGTTCTAAATTGATGGTACCCTAAGGTAACATAAAACTGGCGTTAACAATATTTCCACGGATATCTTTATAAAAATTAAAGTCATCGGTAACAAATGTTATATAAATTGGTGTTAACAATGTTTCCACCAACATATTTATAAAAATATAAGTCATCAGTAACAAAAGTTATATAAATTGGTGTTTGAAATCTTTCTGTTAACCCATCTATAAAACAGTAAGTAACTATCAATTAAAGATATATAGATTGGTTTTTAAAATGTTGCTATCAACTCACTTATAAAAACTTAATTAACCAACAACAAAGAGACACTTTTATATAAATTGGTGCCTGTAATATTCTTATAAACTCATTCATAAACCTTTTTTGCCCATTCTTTCTATAATGTTTTTATTAATTTCTTTGTATAGTGGTTATAATACCACTGTTTTTACAACAAATAAACAATTTTAATTTTTTAGGTTAATTTTGTGACATTAAAAGGCTCGGTTTTGCGACTTTAAAAGGTGCGTTTTTACGACATCAAAAGGCGCGTTTTTGCGAGATACCATACCATCATTATCTGGTTTTAATTACATCAATCTGAGGAGAGACATAAGAGATCCAAATCTTCTTGAGATAGTTTTCGATGACAGATACTGATTGCAACGTTGGCAGCACAGACGTTTGGCCGTCGTTAGAAAACTTGACTAAACAAGTTCAGACGTCGGGCTAACGTCTTACTCTGTATGACATGCCAACGTTCTTCTTAACGATGTCGAAGCGTTGTCGGGAATCTGCACTAGGCTACACATAATGGCTCCAAACGTTGTCTAGATGACTTACGTCCGTCTATGCAAGCTAAGTCGTCGTAACAACGAAAGATAAAGTATAATCCTTGACTTAAACCACTAGTCGTCAACTGACTATATTTTATACTCCCTCTGCCGCACGAACCTAGTCGGAAGACGGGAAAATGCTATTTGGGTTCCCCTACAAATACGACTTCACACGGATTGTAGAATCCCACCAAAAAATATACAATAATATGTACATTTTTGGTAATTATAATTTTGTATATGGTAGAATTATATACGTACTATAATAAAAGATATCCTATAAACGAAAGCGGCGTGCGGATATTTCAAGTAAGGGAAGCAATTTTTAAAAACCTACCCTATTTGTAATGTAATTTTTTCAAATTCGGCAATGACTTTATCATAAAATGATCATGAATGATCTCTGATAAGTTTTGGAGAAGTTTATTTTTAATGGACAAAAGCGATATTTGCGAAAGTCTCTCCTGAACTGTTGAATTTCTCACGAAATTTTTTAAACGTTTAAGCGTTGAAAAACCCTTTATTATTAAAACACACACAGTAAGAAATAGGGTGTATAAGTTTAGGGTGTAAACTTTCAGATTATTTCGAGTGTTAATTTAGTCTTTCTACGATTATAAATAAACCTTACCTCGAGTGTATTAAAAATATTGGTAGGAAATATATCATAGGTGTAAACTCACACCCAAATTAATTGGTTAAATACACTTTCGAGTGTAAAACATTATTTTATTATTGTACTAAAAATTAATATTAGGATGCATAATCAGCCTTTTTGAATGTTAATATAAAAATATGGCTGTTTATTTGGTATTTTTTCAATTTTTGGGTTTTGGAAAAATGCTTTTATTGGTGTAAATTTACTCCCAAGGGTGTAGATTTTTATTTTTTCTATAATTTGGTTCACTTTGTACGTAGGCACAAATGACTTGAATTAGTGGAAAAATACCCTTTATTGGTGTAGATTTACACCCAAGGAAGAAAATGTATTTTTTTTACTTTTTGGATTTACTTCCTCGTAGACACAAATAATTCTAATTAGTATAAAAGCACTTTGTATTGATGTAAATTTACTTACAAGAGTGTTGTTCATAAATGACATTAATTTGAGTTTTGCGCCCATTTTATTCATTTTATTTTTGAGTAATTGGCAATACTGATTTTTAATCGCGCATGCTCTCACGATCGGCTTTTGACAAGGACGTGCGCAATTTTCACTTCTTCGAAAAAATCGGCATGCTAACTACGGCGCGCTAAGAAAAGACACGATTTTCTACACCTCCAGAGGCAGAGACAGAGAATGGCCGGTCAATAATCCTGCAAGACATCGACAGAAACACTGGTAAGTGCCAAATTTTTCTTATTTAATGCAAACATGAGCATCAAATTGGTCCTTCAAAACGGATTGTGAAACGCCCCGTGGAAAAATTGTTCATTTTTTACGTATTTTGCTCTATTTTTGATTAAAATCCGATGTGACTCATTTTTTTCTTACAGCAAAAACAGTTTTTTTGTCGTGTTTTGACCATTTTCGCGCCAACGATAACTTCAAGTTGTTTACAGAAATTGGTTTGTGCTTGGTATTCCAAAACATAGATAGCGTTCGTGTCGAGTTTGACAACCGGCAACGTTGTGGATCGAAATCGTGCAGTGATTGAGTTCAAATATTTTTGAGCTGTGTCAATCGACCATTTTCTAGTCTCTGCTTTGTCATTAAATAAAAGTTGGGTTAGGTACTTCGTGTTTTTTTCAAAACAAATTTTCTTTTGGTGTTTTTTCGCAAAAGGTGCGTGATTTTCCAATTTTTTTTGTGAGTTAAGTTGTGACGAGACTTGATTGTTTGTCATGGTTGGATGAATTTTCGAAGTATTTTCTCACTGTTTTTTTGCGATTAAATACGTGCTTTAGTTACAGATTTTCACTCTATATTTGTGATAAATTTAATTTGTTAAGATGAGTGACGAGCAGTTGTGTGCTAAACTCATAAAAAAAGCGTGAAACATTTATCAAACGCATGAAAAACCTGTTTACATTAGCAGTATAATGTGAAACTGATGGGTCTAAGAAAGGTAAGTTGAAAGCAGGCCTTGAAGATTTTCCCACTTGTGTTGCATCATTTGAGTCTCTTCACCTTGATATTGTTTGTTTATCAAAGGATGAAGACCTAGATGCTCAGCATGCAGTAGGTTCCACATTTGATGATATGATTTGTGTTCCCCAGATGATGCTAAAGGTAGTGTGAACCAATCTATTGTGCTTCAACAAGGAATAAGTCAGGCATTAGACCTTCCTAAAATAAATATGCCTACCTTTTCAAGTAATCGTAGAGAGTGGCCTACCTTCTTTGATCGTTTTAGGACTCTTCTCCATGAAAAAGGTAACCTTACAAATATAAAGCGTTTTCAGCACCTGCAATTAGCTGTGAAGGGTCACGCCACAAAACTTTTCCCAACTATGTAGATTTAATGCAGTTTTTGAATAGGACCTGTCGTACGTTAGAGAATAGTGTGCGTCTTGATGAACCAAAACCAAATATTTCTAGTCCTAAACAATTTGATAATAGATCAAGGAAGGTACCTCCCACTAAAGCCACCCCTGTTTTTACAACATCTACTGCTCCTTCTCAAAATTGTAATTTTTGTAAATCTGGATCTTTCCATTTGTTGTTTAAATTCAAAAAATTTCTGGAAGCTGATGTGCCAACAAGGCATGAGTTTGTTAAGAAAAATCATCTTTGCTTCAATGGTTTTAACGCACACAATGTTTTTTCTTGTACAGTAGCGAAGTTTTGCAAAGAATGTGGACAAAAGCACAATACGCTTCTCCATTTCCCAGGAAAAAAACTTTGGTCAGTTGAGAATAACCAGAATAATGAGGTTGAGGTAACTAGGGATCCACCCCAGAATGCATCCAATACCCCATTTTTTCCAATTGTGTTCAGCACGGACATCCGTCAGATGAATAGAAATATAGTTGTGGACCCCAGAGATGTTCATTATCAAAAGATTTTGTGGAGATTTGATTCGTGCTAGTCCCATCCAAGAGTTCAATCTACTTACTGTGACCTATATATAATCGGATTTGCCAACTCCATTGACAAAGCTTTAGAGGCAAATAATTGGTTTATTGAGTTGTGCAAAGTTTGAATTGCGAAAATGGACTTCGAGTTGCAAGTATTTGCTAATTTCTGTACCAGAAAATCATCAAAAAAATATTTCTTTCTTAGATAAGGACAATTCTCTCCTAAAAATTTTAGTTCTTCAGTGGAACCCCATTTCTGATGTGTTCTCCAATTCCATAAAGCCCGTAGCTAGAAACTGTAAAAAACGTGTCATTCTATCCGAGATTGCCAAAATCTATGACCCCCTAGGATTTATTGCCCCAGTTGTGTTAGTGGCCAAATGCTTGATCCAGCGTTTGTGGATTCAAGGGGTTGATTGGGATGAAGTTCCATCCTTGGATATAATCAATAAATGGCAATTATTGTCTTCTGTTTCGATTCCCCGTTGTGTGATGATAGAGGATGCTTTTGTCACCGAATTGCATGGCTTCAGTAATGCATCTTTGTTAGCTTACGGTGGTGTTATTTATGTAAGACAAATTAATTCGCAAGGAAAAATATTTATTTCCTTGCTTTGTGCCAAAAGTAAAGTTTTTCCATTGAAAATAGTGTCAGTTCCAAGATTTGAACTCTGTGCCGCTCTATTGCTTTCCAATCTTATGCACTATGTTGTGACTACCTCTCGAATAAAATTTGATTATAATTATGCTTGGTCAGATTCCAGTGTGGCTCTTTATTGGATAAAAAATCATCCATCCCAATACCGACCTTTTGTGGCTAACCGTGTATCCCAAATTCAAAATAAAGTCTCTCCAAACCGTTGGTTCCACATCAGTGGTATTGAAAATCCAGCCGACTGTTTATCGAGGAGTCTGTTGCCTAGTCAATTTATTGATCACCCCTTGTGGTTTACCGGACCTCTATGGTTGAAAGCGTCCAATGAATTGTGGCCAACTACTTTTGACTTTGATCCAAAATCCAATCCCAGCATTTCCCAAGAAGAACGAAAAGTTGTGTTGACTGTGGCTTCCTCAAAAGGATTGTTTCTTCTGCCAATATTTGAAAAGTTTTCATCTTTGAAAACCATAAAGGCCATTGTTGCATATTGCCTTTGTTTTATTAGTGTTTTTAAGAACCAATCTGCCCCAGAATCCCAGGCTTTGAGTTCTGATGAACTCTATAACTCTATGTGTTTAATTGTGAAATTGGTACAAGAGGGGTCTTTACCCGAGATCCTAAAGAATCTGCGTGAAAATAAACCTTGCTCCAAGCCACTTAAAAAGTTAGCTCCTTTTTTGGACTCAGTGAGAGTTATCAGGGTGGGCGGCAGGCTGCGCAACGCGGACTTGAAGTTTGATACCAAGCACCCTATGCTTCTTCCAAAGGATCACAAGCTAACTTCTTTGATTATTGAGTACGTTCACCAAAATCCGGTCCGCGACACCTTCAATACTTGTTGAGATAACAGTATTGGATAATGTCCGTAGGTCGAGCAGTACATTCCGTAATTTCCAAATGTTTCAGGTGCGCTCGAGTGAAGCCAAGCCTCTTTTCTCCCTTTATGAGTGATTTACCCCCAATTAGAGTGTCTCAAGTAAAACCTTTCTCGCATTGTGAAGTGGACTACATGGGTCCAATTGCAATAACCATGTCGAGAAGGCGTGGCGTCCAAAGCCAAAAGAGCTGTATATGTATCTGTATGTCCACAAATGCCATTCATCTCGAGGCTGTGTCTGATTTAACATCGGAGGCATTTTTAGGTGCCTTTCGGCGATTTGTGGCTCGACGTGGCCGATGTAATTATGTTTACAGTGACCAAGGGTCAAACTTTGTAGGGGCACTTGGTTTAATGAGATCGTACCTGCAATCCTCGGCAGAGAAATTGTTCATTAAGTGGCATTTCAACTTGCCTTCAGGTGCCCACTTCTGAGGTTTGTGGGAGTCCGGAGTAAAGTCCGTAAAAACTTAATTGCACCATGTTATTGGTCATCAAGTTTTATCGTTCGAGGAGATATCAACTGTATTAGCTCAATGTGAGGCGGTGCTCAACTCGCGTCCTCTCTGCGAGTTAAGCCCAGATCCAAATGACTTGGAGAGCCTAACCCTAGGCCACTTCCTTACGCTTGAGGCTCAAACGGCCCCTCCAGATGAGAATGTATTTGATGTTCCTGCCAATCGACTTAAAAGATGGCAGATGATCCAACAGATCTTTCAAAGTTTCTGGAAGAGGTGATCGTTGGAATACTTAACTGCGCTTCAACAACGACAAAAATGGAATTTTCCTGATTCACATCCCACAGTGGGTTCATTAGTTGTTATAAAGGACAATAATCAGCCTCCACTTCATTGGGTGATGGGTAGAATTGAAAAAATATATCCAAGTCCGGATACCATTCCCCGGGTTGTCAAGGTTAGGACGTCAAAGGGTTTTTTGGACCGTGCCTTAGTGAAGGTTTGTCCACTACCCTCTAAATAATAACGTCACCAACCAACAACCAAGTTCTCCGTGTATTGTGTCGTAATATAGAATTTTTCTTTAGTTTTTTTTTGGGGTAACACTGCGATAAGGAAACCAAAGGAATCACATGGTTTCTCATGTTATTTAAACTTTTTTTGAAAAAATGAGTGTATTTTTTAGTGGGCGGTAATGTTCATGAATTACATTAATTTGAATTTTGCGCTCATTTTATTAATTTTAATTTTTGAGCAGTTGGCAATACTGATTTTTAATCGCGCATGCTCTCACGATCGGCTTTTAACAAGGACGTGCGCAATTTTCACTTCTTCGAGAAAACCGGCATGCTAACTTACGGCGCGGTAAGAAAAGAGACGATTTTCTACTCATCCAGAGGCAGAGACGGAGAATGGCCGGCCAATAATCCTGCAAGACATCGACAGAAAGACTGGTAAGTCGTTCGTAAGACCGTTTGTCAATATTTAAAAAATCATCAAGTATAATTTTTCACCGCACTTTTTATCTATACTAAAATCTGTGGACAGTTTGCAGGTGCTCAATGCATTCAGCAGGTTCAATAACCTCTCGTCGCAGACGAAAGCTAGCACACAGGAAAAAAGATGATGCGGGTAAAAAGAATTTTCACCATGGTAAAATATTCGAGTGTAAACTTTAACACTACATCAAACACTATTTACTATAATTATACACCCAAACAGTCAACATTGTTGGTGAATTTTAATAAGGCACTTTTTTATGGCATCCGTGTAAGAATACTTGTGTGGGTGTTAAAAATCTTTATTGAGTGCCTAATATCCATACATACAAACGTAAAGGAACCTTTTTAGTGTGAATATCATTTAGACAAAATGAAGTTTACCCTTTTTAACCTGGTATTTTTCGTTAAAGGGTGCTAAAATTTTTTATTGGTGTTTAATTTACCCATCATAAAGGGTAAAAAAGATATAATTTAACTTCCATCTGGTAAAAATTTCAACTAGAGTGTAAAAATTATTCCTCTGTACACGTGCAACGTGATGTTTACACCGAGTGCTCGGTTTAAAAACCATTCGTGCATACGCGCTTCACACTGCAACTGTCATTTGTCATTCAAGATTCGGCGGTCAGTTGAACAACATTACAACGGTTTTATGCCTTATGCTTTTGTTTTGTGTGCCATGTTCAAATTAAAACACGAAAATAAAAGCTTGGTGAAAGAAGATAATTTCTCCTTCGATAGAATTACAATTAGTATTATACCCTTTACGACAATCAGCAATTTTAGTGTAATTTATGAACGGTCTTGCCATTTACAATATGTGATTCTGGACTTTGTGGTCCTTCTGTTAATTTACATTAAAGGTTAAATGGTAAAACGTTTTTTTTTAGACTGGCTAGAGTTATGAAAGTCATGCCACATAAAAGTAAAAGTAGCGTGTTCTTTATCAAGAGCAAGAAGAATATATCCGAGACACCAACGAACACCAAGACACCAACGAACGCCAGGGCAATGAGTTTATTCTGCAAATGCAAATACATCTGCCCGGGTTCTTGAGAGCTCGAATATGGTCACGGTTTACGAATGCAGTGACACACAACATATTTATTGACTGCACAATGGAAGAACATGTAGAAGATCCAATATCACAAACCTACTGCACTTGTTAGAAGTAGAACCCTTTGAGTTTGCGCTTATGTAGTGTTCTCTGGTATTTGGGATACGCTTGTTCACTATCCCAGAAATATTACGCTTCTGGCAGTTCTCGATGCAGCTAATAGAAACCAGCCTCAAATTGTAGACTAGAATTTTATAAACAACTCATTTTATAATTATTTTTGTTTGGGTGTAAATTTACATTAATAAATGGTAAATTTACATTGCATAGTGTTATTCTTTTACATTGAAGAACGATGATTTTACACTCGGGGGTGTATTTAAATAAAAGTGAGATTTTACACCTGACAAAATGTCAAACGGCTCATGCGAGTGGCTACTTTACACCACTAGTTAATTAGTTTTACCATCTCTAGTGTTAAATATTATACATTCAAAGTTAAGTTTCTTTTACACTTTCAAATTAACACTCGAAAAATTCTTAAAGTTTACACTTAAAACGCTGGATCTATATGTACCACCTTGGGTGTAAACTAAGTGTAAAAATATACACTCAATTTCTTACTGTGCAGGCATACTGCTGCTCTGCCGGCGTATTATAGCTTATTGCTGCAGGCCATAGAGAAACTAGCAGCGGAGATAGCTTCCATTAGATTTTTCTAGAGGAGTGAAAAGCCGCGCTCACACGAAACGCGGGCAGACTTTCTGCTAAGTCAAGGCCGCATTTATTATGGTCTTGATATTTAAAATAATTTTTAGCAATTTTAATACGATCTAAAGTAATTGTTTCCTATTTTAAAAATGACATTTAAGAAAGAAAATGTTTTTCTAGGAGAGCCCACTGTTTTTCTTGCGTCCATAGACCGCATGCTGCTGGATACATATATATGACTGTGCAGGGCTGGGTAAAAATTCAAAAAATGTATTTATAAACTTTGTTGCCAATAAAAAAACGTTACGGATGGTATGGCTAGAAAAAAAATGATTTAAAATGTATAATACCCGGTTCCCATCTGTGCTTTTCTCAGGCGTGGCCACCCTGACTCAAAACACGCATTACGTGGTCTAAGCGAGATTTGTCTATTTAGGTTTATGTCGCACTACGTGATGAGTTTTCTCAGTCAAGGTGATCACGCATGGGAAACACATAGGTAAGATCTGGGTGTAAGGTAGTATAACCAAGTAACATTTATTTTTTTTATAATGGCCATCAATACCTTCTGGTAACTACTTAATAAAACAAAAAGTTGTATTATGTTCTTTTTAAAACCTTTTCTGTATCAGTTTTTATAAATTATATATTATAATTATAAATTATAATATCTTTAAAAATATTCCTTAACCCTTTGTAAAATCTCAAGCCAACTACAAGTAGTTTTCAAATGGTTCTCAGAGGGTTTTAGCGCGTCTAATTTGACCCCCGCTTTTTATTGATTTAACCATATAATATATATGGTATTTGCTTTCCTTCTTTAAAGTTACAATGCATGCATTTTTTATAATTTCATCTTTGTCTAAATGCATCAAGTAAAATGTTTACAGAAATGACGAAACTTTTGATGGATATTAATTTCGACAAATATTTATAGGTTATATATATTATTATAATATTTTATTATTTATTATGAAGAAACCGTAATTTAAAGAATTTTTAACCAAATTTATGGAGAAAAAAGTAAGGATAGTTTTCTTAAAGTTCCTGTAATTCAAACGTACTGAACAAATAACAAAATGCACGTCGAACGATTAATAAATCAACTATTATTACATAACTTATTATACTGTTTGGAATTTAAAGTTATAAATAAAAAAAAATAATTATGAAACAGTTTAGGAAAATGGCTGCCAGTCAGATATTTTACGTCAAGTTTTATAAGGGTTATCAAAACCTTTATAGAAACCCAAGAAGTTGTAATTACCATTATACTGGTCTCCCTCGATAGTGATTAATTATTTGATAAACTGTAGTTCTAGTGTTCAATTAACCATTTTAACTAACCAAAATATTTTTTTTTTATATTTGACAGCATCTTCCGTCATTGTCAGTGCGCGCGGATAATTTCACAAGAAAAATTTGTTTTTTTAAAATAAAATCCATAAAATGTATGGCTTTAAAATCGTACACACGCGCGAACATCGTAAAAATAAACTAACAATAGTACCACATGCGTGGGAAAACCACGGAATTCTATCATGGCCCCCGCCATCATCTTATAAAAGCTTGTGCAGCTATGGACATCAACAATTTTGTAGTGATTATCTTTAAAAAGTTTTTATTTCTTTCTTATAAAACTTAAATGAATTTACACCAAAAGTTTTGTAATTTTATAAAACTTGAACCCCTTTAAGCTAAAAGTTTTATTATAATAGTTTTTAAAAGGTTTTGATTACGATCTTATAAAACTTGCCAACTTTAAACTAAAAGTTTTATAAGGAATGTCGTCAAAAGGTTTTGATTGCTAAATTATAAAACCCAAAAACCAAAATTTTTATAGGGAGGCTTTTTAAAATGTTTTGTTTGCTATATTATAAAATCTAAAACAAAAGTTTTATAAATATAGTAATAAGAATATTCTGATTGCTACTTTTGGAAGAATAATGCTCGTCTGGTTTTTCTATTATCTTTATAAACATTAACATGTTTAAGTTTTCTTATATATATTGTTATAAATATTCAGGACCCCTATAAACCCCTAATAAAAAAATAAAAAATAATAAAACTATGTAGCTACCTAAAATGTTACTTGGGTACAGGGTTCGACAGTTTGTGTCTAGAGTGTCCAAATAGCGTGTATTGGAAAAGAAGCGCAATGGCTAGTAAATGAGAGCGAACCAGAACGGAGTGAGTGGCAGAATTCCGAACGAAACTAAGCAGAAAGACGACGCGATGATCTTTTACACGGATGAGACTAAAGTGTCAGCCAGGCAGACAAGAGGTGCAGGAGTGTACGAGGAAAGCCTAGAAGTTTAGAAAATTTATTCACTTGGAGAACACGCTATGGTGTATGCCATTATCATGGCAGTAACACTACCAGAGGTCAGGAATGGCAGGAGGGACATATACATATGCTCCGATAGCCAGGCTGCCCTCAAGGCTCTAAGTGCACCCAAAATAGTTAGTAGTCGGGCAGAGGAGTGCGCTGAAGCACTGCAAACACTGGCTTAAGACATGAGGAAATACCAGGGAACGAGAAAGCGGACGAACTTGGCAAGAGTCAAAGTGCAGAGGGTCCAAGCTATTCGTGGATGGTCCGAATCTAGCCAGAACTAAATGGCTCTTAGGCAAGACCCGAAAGGAAATTGGACTGCTGACAGGGATACTGACTGGGTACAATCGACTGAACAAATATCTGACGCAAATAAGAGTAGCATGAGGTCCCGTGTGACCCGCTTGCGGGCTCGAAGAGGAATCGGCGCAGCACTTGATAGCAGAGTGCGGGGCATATACCAGATTAAGGTAGCTGAAGTGGGGATTTCCCAGAGGCAGAAGAGCTGCATTCGCTCAAATGACAGGGAGGTCCGGAGAGAGAGTTGCAGCGGAAATAGGGGCATAGGGGTAAGGAACGGGGTATGGCAGAAAGGGCGCATGAAGAGGCCTAATTGCCAGTTCCACGGGCTGCCCCTATACTACTACTACTACTAAATGAGAGCGAAAGAGATAATAAACTTGAGAAACCGATACGCGGTTGCCGATGTGACACACAATTAACTAAAACATTCCCAAGTAAGATCCCATCAAATTTAACGATAAATAAAATGCTTTTTGAGAATTTTTTTTCGCTAACTTTTCATAATTTAGTAAGCCGCAACAGGGTTGCGATCATCCGTATCTTTTTTAGTTTTTCTAAAATTCAACTGACAATCTAAAAAATTTTTGGATAGGTGGCGTTGAGGACGACGTGGCCCCCAAAGTTCCGATTTTAAATATGATAAAAGTTCATATTTTTTAATAGCTTAGATAAGACATGCATATTTAATAAAATAATCGATTATAGCTGAAGTATGTTGATTTTTATGAAAATAATTTTAGTTTGATATGGTAATTGGTCGCCTAAATTTCTTCTTAAATATGTAAAAAAAAAAACGGGTTTTTCGAAAAACAGACTAAAGCGATGATCTCTCTTCAGTCATCTGAATTGAATATCGTTCTTACTCAGACCATAGATAGAGAGGGTATTTTCTATCTACGCTCAGACACATGCATTTTGGCACACTAGATGAGAACTGTCGAATCCCGTATAATCCTTTTCGGTCTATTATGTTTCTCGGATTTCAATATTAGGTGCATTTGTTTGAAAGTTTGAGACAATGATGTGTTTGAAATTAACTCTGTGTTTCGGACTTCCATTGTCTATATTTTATTTATACACGACGTTTCGATCAGTACGGTCTCTGATCGTCTTCAGGTGCAAACTATAATCAATTCCTAAGGCTACGTACTTATATACTGTGAGAAATCACTCAACCTTGAAGTTTAAGAAGTTGGCTCCGCCCAAGGAGGGGCTTCCAAATATTTGGGATTTCAACACTTGGTTTACTGAAAATACCCTGATTCTGCCCAATAAAGGCAGCTTCAAGGAATTTTCGTTTCTTCCAGTGTGACTCCTTGTGAAAAACCATTTACCAAGTTCCTTGTGAGTGTGGTGAATCATACATAGGCGAAACTAAAAGACACCACTATCCGTTAGGCTTAAGAAACATCAGACGAATACCCAAAAAGGTGAAACCACGAAATCAGGAATCGCCGAACATGCATGGTCAAAACAACACCGAATGAAGTGGGCAGAAGCAAAGGTTTTGCACAAGGAGTCACACTGGAAAAAACGAAAATTCCTTGAAGCTGCCTTTATTGGGCAGAATCAGGGTATATTCAGTAAACCAAGTGTTGAAATCCCAAATATTTGGAAGCCCCTCCTTGGGCGGAGCCAACTTCTTAAACTTCAAGGTTGAGTGATTTCTCACAGGATATAAGTACGTAGCCTTAGAAATTGATTGTAGTTTGCACCTGAAGACGATCAGAGATTGTACTGATCGAAACGTCGTGTATACATAAAATATAGACAATGGAAGTCCAAAACACAGAGTTAATTAGGTGCATTGTATGAAACGCTGTTTGCGTATAATAGCTGATAATGGCGCGTCCCATTTTTTTAAAACTTTTATTCATTTTTCTTCTGAGCGTCTATTTTTACGAGTTTTAGTGCCCGCATATGATCGCTGCAACTGAAAAATGACCGAGCATAAATCCTGGAGGATAATCTGCAAAAATTTTTCGGCCGGACAGAAATATGTTCAGCACATGGAATTTTATTGCCTCCGGCCGATCATAAGGAAAAAACTGCATCTCTGGCAAAAACTCTGTAATGACTAATGCCGTCCTAGGTTAAATTTAATTTTAATCTTACCGTCCAGGGGGTCTATTCTTGAATCGAGAGAAAATTTGTTCCCATCAGGAGGGAGGAATAATCATCTTAACACAATTTTTTTTTGGATTTAAGAAGAAAATTTCTATTTAAAAGAAGTTTTTTTAACCCTAAGGGGGGATCTAAATGGTAAACACTTTGTTGAGCGACAGAAAATCCCACCCGTCAGAATTCTGGAAAGTCAGATTACTGGAAAATTTTTACTTATCGCCTCATTTAAAATAAAAACCCCCTTCATATTTATCCTAACGTTGTAAAGAGAAACTGCGTCATTTTTTTAATAACATTTTGTACATTTAATATTTTAAAGATATTCTACAGGACTAGTTTATGGAGGAGCTAAATTGTTACTACGCGTACCAGTAAACGTCAAAAAGTATCGAAAATTCTCACCATGTAAAAGGAAGGACAGAATTTATGTGACTTTTCTAAACAGTGACAGCGAAATATTCCATGGCTATCTATGTTTTTGTATGTTAAAAGTTTTAAAGGTTTATTTACACATAAAAATAAGCTTAATACGATACATTTTTAAATAAAAAACAGGGTTTTAAGAAAAACAGCTTACAAAAATTGAAACTGACATGTTGATTTTGATTGATTGATTGATTGATTTGATTTTTGCGAGTAATACTCACTGTCACAAAACCATTTCGATATATAATAATAAAATAAGAATTAGATTAACTTTGTATTTATTTAAAAGGGGTTTTTATGTATCAAAAATATGAAAAAACTTTACAAACACAAATCCATCGCAATTGCAAACTACAAATAAAAATATTTCATCAAAGTAGGTCATGAAAAAAAATGCGGTCAAAAACGGACCTGAATCCAACTGACGCGTTCACAAAGGAGTCATGTCGGCTCAACAAACTGTTCGGTGCTGCAGAGTTAAGACCTTTGAGTGCGATTTTTTAGTGGAAAGCTTTGTTTGATGATTAAGCTTTTAGATAAACTCAATGTATTAATTTCAGTTCTGTTTGTAAATAAATGAATAGGTACAGTTGTTTTGATTTTTTTCATTGGAGACAGTTTTCGTGCATAATCAGTGATCTTCGCTTATGTTTGTTTTGCCTCGTAGTGCCCTCTTAAATATATTCTTTGTGGTGAAAACGGGTTCAAAATATGGCGTTTTTCTGGACAAAATTGGAGGTGTTTTATTGATTAATGAACAACTTAGGATATTAAATAAGGTAAGTTAATTCTTGTAAAAACGATTGCTTAGGGAAATTATAAAGAAACTTATTAGCAATTGCCACAAAACAATCCTTTCTGGGGGCTATAAATTTAAACCACCCCCCAGAGGTGGTCTAAAAAATCATCAACTTTATAACCTCAAACACAGATGATGAAGCTAATATGTGCCAAATTTTTGGCGTATTCACCATTTTCCATTTTGAAACCTGTCAAATATCCTAAAATATGGAATATTTTGAGAAAAAACAAAGTAGTTTTTCTGTGGTATTTTACAATAACAATAAAAAATAATCCACTTAGCTTTTTTTGTTAGTGGTAAGTCAATTTTCTATTAGCCCCAAGTGATGAATTCAATAGCTGAAAGTAAAATGACCTACTTAGATCCGAGTTTGTTAACCCTAAGTGATTTATCAACTTACAAATATGCGACAAGTCACTTAACTTCCCTTCACTTAGGGTTAGTGAATTTCTCTACTAGTTTGTTAACCCGTAGTGATTTATCTACTTACCAATATGCGACAAGTCACTTAAATTTCCCTTCACTTAGGGTTAGTGAATTTTTCTACTAGTTTGTTTACCCTTAGTGATTAATATACTTTTTTCCTTGACTTACGGTTAGTGAATTTTTCTACTAAGGACAAGTGAAGGCATCAAACATTTAAAAACCATGAGCTTAAGATTAAGCTTTAATCATGACTAACTAAAGAATCCGCCAAATCGCTTATATTCCGCGATTTCAATATATTTCTTTATAAGCGCACGGTACAGTGGATAAAGCATTGGTCGATCAACCTGGAGGTTGTCGGTTCTAGCTCAGTCGGCGTGTCGCTTTTTTTATTATTTGTTTTTATTTTTTTTCTTAGGGTGTATTGTGATAAGACATGGTTTTTAGACCTCAAAAATATATTTCTTATGTTATTTAAAGCCATATTTTAGGAGTTATACTGGTTTTGCGCTACTATAGATTTACTAACGGTTAGTAGATACTTCCCTTACGGTAAGTAAAGTTTTTACTTATGGTTAATGTGCTATTTTATAACATTAAGTAGGTGATAATACTTATGTTAAGTAGACAGTTCACTTGTCTCATATTTAAATGAAGTTTCTACTTGGGGCTAATGAATTCTTACTTAGAATTAGTGGATATTTTTCTCAGTGTATTACAGCGCCTGGTAAAACCCAAATAACTAAATTGACGGTGTTTTTGTTAGTTCGGGTTTTTATTTGTCAAACTCGGATCGCCCATGGGCGTACTGAAGTTGAGAAATATTTAAAAGTTTTACGAAATAAAATAAAACATTAAACACAATTTATACAGCTAAGTACTAATTTTTTAAGGTCATTGCCCAAATAACAATTTTTCGTTGCCTTAGTTGCCGTAACTAAGAAATACACTAAAATTAACGTTGCATAAAGTACAAAAAATAGTCATTTGTGCAACGGCCGCTATGATGGACGAGAAAGCTTTCCGCAAACCTCTAACAACGTTTATTTTTATTGGAATATTGTGGGGTTTTCAACGACTGATCAACGAAGCCAAAACGTTGAGAATTAACTAGAGTTAATTAATTTACGTTTATTCAACATTTTTCTTTACGAGACAGTTGTAGCCAAATAATCAATTCAGTTGCGTCTAATTTCAAAATATAACTGTATCTGACAACTTTCTTAATCGCAAAATGGTTAGGTTTTCAGTAAACCAAATAATTATTGCCGCCATACTATTTTCTTTTCCTGATTTGCGCCGGTACGCCATTTGTGTAAATCGTTAGAAAAATCTTGTTTTTTTTTCTAAAGTTTGATGATTTTTTAGTTATTTTTAGTAATTTTTAAGTATTCTTCAAGACTGGCTACATTTTAAAATAGGTTTAAAGCATTTTGAAAATTTTCAGTATTTAAATAAAAAAATAATTTAGCAAAAAAATAAGGAGGATTGAAGGCCCGCTTGTTTTTAAAGCTAAAATATCCATTTTTAACGGAAAACCGCAATTTCTGTTGTGACGGCTTGGGCGTGATTTTAATTAGATTTTTCTTCAATACGGGTTGGTCGATATTTTTTGTTTGATTGGCCCTTTCAGACTTTATATATATACTTTTATGTGGTAACATATCTCTAGAAGGTATTGTTTTAATGATCGTTTGCACCCATTAAAGGATCAATGCCCAGTGTAGCCAAGTTTTTGCAAAAAATTTAAAGATTAAGGCAACATATATTGTATATTATATTTAGTTTAGTTAGAGAATATTCAGCGATTAAGGGTTTTTGTCACTAAATGTATCATGCTTCAACGAATTGTTTACTTAATTTTCTATAAAAGCACAGTACACACAATTGAAACATTTTTCAAGAGGCTTTTGAAAACAGCGTAATCGGTTTTTTACATACAGAGTGGATTCAATAAACGAAATGGTGCTTGTAGCGGGTTAGAATTTGGTTGAATAAAAAAATCCAAAAACACGTCAACTGAGATTTTTAATTTTCTTTATTCATGCTGTCTTGGATTTTGTTTACGAGGTATGGCAATTTTTTATTTTTTTAAAATATGACACCCTGTATATTTTGCAATTTTTGAAATCTGCAAACAATTCTCTCTTCAACAATACCACACAGTAGGATCTATCTTTTACGATAATCAAGACATTTTTATCTAAATGTGTATGTAAAACTTCAATATTCATTCAAATACCCCCCGTAAAACAGGACATAGACAACAATTCCATGCAAGTTTAAATGCCTCTATCTTGGAAACCATAAGAGATAGAGTATTAGTATTAGTAGAGAAGGGGCGGCGCGAAGCCTGGCAAGTAGGCCTCCCTGGGCCCTTTCTGCCCTACCCCGAGACTGCCCCTAACCCACCGCCTGCACCACTATTCTGGCAGTCTCCTCATTTGCTTTCACTGTTCTTTTGGTCCAGTCCAGTCCAGTATTTTGTCTCATTTGAGCATGTGCAGGTCCTCCTCATCCAAGGTCGGGAAACCGAATACCTGATATATCGTCCTCTGGTATGCCTCGCAGTTCGCTATAACGTGTCGAGATGTCTCTTCTGCCCGCCCGCAGGCCCGGCAGGTCGAGTCATTCTCCACCGCGATCCGGGTCATGTGCTTCCTTAGTCGGTTGTGATCTGTTATGATACCTCTCAGCAGACCAGCGTCCCTTCACGATCTCCCCAGAAACCATTTTTGTCTGGCTACATCCGGGCCCTTCACGAAGTCCTTGGTCTGTCTGCATCCTGTTCCTCCTCTTCAAGCGGTCGTCATGGCATCGTTGGCCCATTTATTGAGTCGACTTTGCAGTTGCCTCTTGGTTGTTCCTAGGAGTGGTTCCGGCCCTACATACTGGGTGCTTGCCCCGATCCTGGCGAGTTCGTCGGCCATCTCGTTACCTGGCACCCCCATATGTCCCGGTACCCACATAAGTGTCACTTGTTTGCCCTCTCCCAAGGATTCTAGTGCATCCGCACATTCCTCCACCAGGGTGTTGTTGATCTTGGGCGCCCTTAGTGCCTTTAGGGCTGATTGGCTGTCGGACCATATATAAACATGCTCCTCCCTACCGTTCTTTATTTCTTCCCTGGGGTCAGTCCATATCAAGTCAACCAGGGTATTTTACCACACCATCTCCGATGTTGATGATTTTTAGTATACATGTTTTTCCTACCAAAAAACTGGAAAATCCAAAATTTCAGACTTTTTTGACCAGTTGTTTATTTTGAATTAATTTTTGAAAATCGAAAAAGTCACTTATTTGTCCTTAACATGTGCGCACAAAATTAGGAATATCCAAAGAACCACTTATAATAAAAAAGTAGGTGAAGGTTCATTTTAAAGCTCTTATAAAGACCTTTCATATGAGAATATTGCATAACATATATTGAAAAAAAAAATAAAAAAAAAAATTTTTGATTTTTTTTTTGAAAAATTTCAAAAAGGCCATTTTTAATTTTTTTCAAAAAATTATATTATTTTCTTTAAAGTGTTATTAAACTATTCACAAAATTTTGAGATGGACAAATCATGGGTTCAATGTGAAAAAATTTATTAAAAATGTCACATGCATGAAAAATCGCCTATAAAATGTACTTAATATTTTTGATATTTTTTTTGACATTGAACCCATCATTTCTCCATCATAAAATTTTGTGGATAATTAAGTAACACTTTGACCAAAATTATATATTTTTTTCAAAAAAATTAAAAATGGCCTTTTTGAATTTTTCAATTTTTTTTTTTAATTTTTTATTTCCAATTTTTTTTTTTTGTTAAAATTATGTTGTGATATTTCGTAAAAAAGAGCTTCAAAATGACTTTAAAATGAGCCATTTATTACTTTCCTAGTGTAAGTGGTTCTCGAGATATTGCTAGTTTTGTACATTCTTGTTAAGGTCAAAATGCTGACTTTTTTATTTTGAAAAATTAAAAAAAAAAACTACGAATCAAAAAAATCTAAAAATTTGCATTTTCAACTTTTATGGTAAGAAGAAAATATATACCAAAAATCATCAAAATTGGAATTGGTCGCGTAAAATTTTTGTGATTTTTTGGTTGATTTGATATGGAATGACCCTAGGGTCAGTCCATATCAAGTCAACCAGGGTATTTTACCACACCATCTCCGATGTTGATGATTTTTAGTATACATGTTTTTCCTACCAAAAAACTGGAAAATCCAAAATTTCAGACTTTTTTGACCAGTTGTTTATTTTGAATTAATTTTTGAAAATCGAAAAAGTCACTTATTTGTCCTTAACATGTGCGCACAAAATTAGGAATATCCAAAGAACCACTTATAATAGAAAAGTAGGTGAAGGTTCATTTTAAAGCTCTTATAAAGACCTTTCATATGAGAATATTGCATAACATATATTGAAAAAAAAATAAAAAAAAATTTTTTTGATTTTTTTTTTAAAATTTCAAAAAGGCCATTTTTAATTTTTTTCAAAAAATTATATTATTTTCTTTAAAGTGTTATTAAACTATTCACAAAATTTTGAGATGGACAAATCATGGGTTCAATGTGAAAAAATTTATTAAAAATGTCACATGCATGAAAAATCGCCTATAAAATGTACTTAATATTTTTGATATTTTTTTTGACATTGAACCCATCATTTCTCCATCATAAAATTTTGTGGATAATTAAGTAACACTTTGACCAAAATTATATATTTTTTTCAAAAAAATTAAAAATGGCCTTTTTGAATTTTTCAATTTTTTTTTTCAATTTTTTATTTCCAATTTTTTTTTTTGTTAAAATTATGTTGTGATATTTCATAAAAAAGAGCTTCAAAATGACTTTAAAATGAGCCATTTACTACTTTCCTAGTGTAAGTGGTTCTCGAGATATTGCTAGTTTTGTACATTCTTGTTAAGGTCAAAATGCTGACTTTTTTATTTTGAAAAATTAAAAAAAAAAAACTACGAATCAAAAAAATCTAAAAATTTGCATTTTCAACTTTTATGGTAAGAAGAAAATATATACCAAAAATCATCAAAATTGGAATTGGTCGCGTAAAATTTTTGTGATTTTTTGGTTGATTTGATATGGAATGACCCCATGGTTGCAGCCATTATTATGGCATACACCTCTGCCTGGAAGACCGTGGCTTGCTCTCCGAGCGGGTAGCAATTTTTTATGTGCGCCACTGTCTTTCCTGACTAGCATTAGTTAAAAAGACACATCCTTGGCTTGTTCAAAAAGGTATCAGTTGTTAAAATTGGTCATGAAATACGAAAGATGTAGTAATATTAACAGGAAGAGTTTTTGGGCTCTAAAAAAAGGAATTTTGTTTGAAATTAACTCTGTGATTCGGACTTCCATTGTCTATATTTTATTTATACACGACGTTTCGATCAGTACAATCTCTGATCGTCTTCAGGTGCAAACTATAATCAATTCCTAAGGCTACGTGCTTATATACTGTGAGAAATCACTCAACCTTGAAGTTTAAGAAGTTAAGAAGAATTTTCGTTTCTTCCAGTGTGACTCCTTATGCAAAACCTTTGCTTCTGCCCACTTCATTCGGTGTTGTTTTGACCATGCATGTTCGGCGATTCCTGATTTCGTGGTTTCACCTTTTTGGGTATTCGTCTGATGTTCCTTAAGCCTAACAGATAGTGGTCTTTTAGTTTCGCCTATGTATGATTCACCACAATCACAAGGAACTTGGTAAATGCATTCTTTATTTTGTTTGTTCTCTGGTTTTGTTTTACTAAGAAGGCTTCTAATTCTATTACTAGATTTAATAGATTTCACACTGGAAGAAACGAAAATTCCTTGAAGCTGCCTTTATTGGGCAGAATCAGGGTATTTTCAGTAAACCAAGTGTTGAAATCCCAAATATTTGGAAGCCCCTCCTTGGGCGGAGCCAACTTCTTAAACTTCAAGGTTGAGTGATTTCTCACATTATATAAGCAGTAGCCTTAGGAATTGATTGTAGTTTGCACCTGAAGACGATCAGAGATTATACTGATCGAAACGTCGTGTATAAATAAAATATAGACAATGGAAGTCCGAAACACAGAGTTAATTTCAAACACATCATTGTCTCAAACTTTCAAGCAAATGTTGGAATCCCGGTACGGACCCGGTATCAGCGATCTCTTTTGAGGCTACGAGAAATCTTTAATTAAGCATACTAAAGAAGACACGCACATCGAATTCCTATGTCAAGCAAGAGACAGCAACATTATTCCAGTTGCGTTTCGTCTTAAGGCATCATTTCCAGGACAATCAGCTTTCATCGCTGGAACAAGTCCTTACTGACAGAAGATCTGGGACAAAGGTTTCAGGAGATTCGAGAAAATACTATGGAGGAAGATTATCAACCGATTCTGGACAAAATTACACGAACCTGCGACCATCTACGACAGACTTGGCAAGCAAAGCATCAAAGGAAATTCGCTCATCAACAGCCACAAAGCCAATCGACCACCGACGCTGTAAGAACCATCGTTAATGGGTCAAAGAAGACATTGACACCCATAGAAGAAAACTTACTTGCCAAAGGACTTAACTTTTATATCGCTCCTAAGAAGATACCCACCATCGATATCATCACCGCCATAGAAGGTCATCCTCTTCCACGACAAGACGCCGACGAGTTCAGACATCAGGTAAGGACCATTATTGACAAACCTATTAAGCATATCTCTAATATAAGCAAGACAGAGGAAATCGCGTTGAAGAATCTTCAAAAGGACAAATCAGTTAAAATCTTACCAGCAGACAAGGGCAATGCAACAGTGATTTTGGACACGGAAACCTATGACCAGAAAGTTGAAGAGGTACTTGCTAAAGGAAACTATAAACTTCTCCCAAAAGATCCGACGCAATCAATCGAAAGTAAGGTTTATAGAATTTTGAAAAAGTATTTCAGATATATTCCGGACAATACAAGGTCTCAACTTACACCACATTATAGCAAGCCTCCTCATCTATACGGACTTCCCAAAATTCACAAAAATGCAATGCCCTTACGCCCAATTACAAGTTCCAGAAATTCTCCAACAAGCAATCTGTCTAAATTCCTTTTGAAAATTATTCAACCTCTTGCAGGCAAGACCGCTTCATTTGTAGAAAATTCCAACCATTTTGTTAATATTCTTAAATCTTTTGTTTTAGGAACCGAGGATAGACTTGCCAGTTTTGATGTTGAAAGTCTATACACATACACGATAAAGGAATCGCTAGATATTATTAGAAAGAGACTGGTTGATCATGAATCCCTTTATGAACGTACCAGCCTACCCCTGGAGGGAGTGATGGAGTTGTTGGAGTGCTGCCTACATAACTCTTATTTTCAAGTGAAGGATAGGTTTTATGCTCAGGATGACAGTCTGCCAATGGGTTCATCGCTTTCGCCGGTGGTGGCCAATATTTACATGGAGTGGTTCGAATCACACGCGGTTGATACCGCAACATATAAACCTAAGCTCTGGCTAAGATATGTTGATGATACTTTTATTGTCTCGACCGGGAATGACCAACAACTTTCAGAATTTCTTCACCACCTAAATAACATAAGACCCACCATCAAATTCACAACGGAGTTGGAGCAAAATTGTCAAATTCCTTTTCTTGATGTACTTGTCACACGAGTAGAAAGCGACAGTCTATCGTAAACCCCACTCACACAGGACAATATTTAAATCAAGGTTCAAATCATTCTGCTACAACCAAACGAGGCATAATCAAAACTTTGTATAACAGAGCCGTTCAAATTTGTAACAATTCTCATGACTTGGAAATCGAAATAAGAAACATTAAGAAGGATCTGCAGTAGAATGGTTACAGCCTTAAACTTATAACATATACTATTTCTAAATTTCAACAAACAGGACAGAGATTACAAGACCAAAATCAGGCAAATGCATTCCTTACAATCCCATACGTTAAAGGAGTATCAGAGAAAATTCGAAAAGTAGCGAAAAACTTGAATATTAAAACAGTATTTAAATCTAGTAATACAATTAGAAGCCTTCTTAGTAAAACAAAACCAGAGGACAAACAAAATAAAGAATGCATTTACCAAGTTCCTTGTGAGTGTGGTGAATCATACATAGGCGAAACTAAAAGACCACTATCTGTTAGGCTTAAGGAACATCAGACGAATACCCAAAAAGGTGAAACCACGAAATCAGGAATCGCCGAACATGCATGGTCAAAACAACACCGAATGAAGTGGGCAGAAGCAAAGGTTTTGCACAAGGAGTCACACTGGAAGAAACGAAAATTCCTTGAAGCTCCTTGGGCGGAGCCAACTTCTTAAACTTCAAGGTTGAGTGATTTCTCACAATATATAAGCACATAGCCTTAGGAATTGATTGTAGTTTGCACCTGAAGACGATCAGAGATTGTACTGATCGAGACGTCGTGTATAAATAAAATATAGACAATGGAAGTCCGAAACACAGAGTTAATTTCAAACACATCATTCTCTCAAACTTTCAAACAAGGAATTTTGTGTTTAAGCATACGGTTCTACTATACTTTAGAAATCTTAACAGAGATATGTTTGTGAATCCTTAGATACCTGTCGCGTCAATAGTCAAGGGAGTAGTTTTTTTATTTTGCTAAATCGTGGATTTGGATCTATTGTCAATGTAAAGTCAAAAATGACTGAAACTTTTAATAAGAGGCCAAAAACTCACTCTGTTAATTTTATTATAATTATATAATTTTAACAAGTGATAACTTTTTGAAGAAGTCAAAGATGTGGCTTTTTAAATGACGTTAGCGGGGGGGCGAAAAATTGGCATTTTTCAAAAGAGTCCGCCATATTGAATTTTAGCGAAATGTCAATCCTGCTGACAAGATCCTATAGCTTAAAAATTTAGCTTTCTAATAAAACAAAAATTTTTGAAATCGGACAAGTGTTGGCACGAATATCATATAAAATATGTGCGGGTTTTCATGGGCCGCCCTTTATATTGGTATTTCTTGCAGGGCCACTTAATACGCTTTAAAAGTTTCTGACATTGTGTAAAACACCCTGTATAGATAATAAATAAAGGTTTTTACATTATTTTTAATTTATATTCACGTGCACTATGTATATAATATTTACGCAAAAGTGATTTTAATAATGCATTGCTATACAAGTTTGTTGGAGGGTAAAATTAAAATAGAAATAATAGAATTGAACAAAAGAGGCTTTCTCGTAACAGACAGATTATTTTTAAATTTAAATTGAAAAATTTTTGAAACGATATTCCCATTACTGGCTCAAAGGATTTATTGAAAATATAAAATTGATGTTGATTTAAACGAAACGCGATGTATGGGTCCATCAACTACGCCGGGGTTTAAATTTAACCAAAAATTTATCAGACACAAACAATTGAAACATTTAAAGCAAACATACCAGCGTAATTAAAGGGGGATGATACTAAATTACGTCATTCCCTTTATAATTATACAAACAATACTTAAAATGGAGTTATTGGAAGGCTTAAAAGCCGAATTGACATAGGGTGGTTTGGCACTATTTTTGGGGTGTTGTAGAAACCTGTCGACCTCGACCTTCTCAAATCTATTGTGATTCCCTTTTCTTCTTCACTGCTTTGCTAGAACTACAAAACAAGTTGCAGCCCCGTCCTCGTCATGAAACCCAGAAGCTTTGCCAGTGTGCCCTATATATAGCTTTCTCGCCGCGTACATTCTAGGTCCTCCAGTAAGGCCCTGGTTCTAGCTAGGCCTTCACATTGACATAGGACATGTAATAAGGTTTCTTCCTCTTTCTTGCAGAAACGGCATGTCGCATCTTCTACCAATCCAATTGCATAAGAGTGCTTATTGAGTTTGCAGTGACCTGTTAGGAGCCCTACTATTTCTCTGACAAGCTTCCTTTTCTTACTAAGAACTTCCGCAGTCAGCTTTGGTGAACGTTCTTTAATGAACTGTTTGGCCCGAGGTTTGGCCTGTCTTTGTCCAGGCATTTGCTCCCACAGACCGTTCATCTCTGTGGTGAGCCACTGTTTAATAGATTGCTTGGCTCTGGCCTTAGCAATCCCACAACGAATTGTCTGGCCAATTCATCGGCTTTTTTGTTTCCAGAGTGTCCCCGATGTCCTGAAACCCAGGCTAGTGTCACCCTTTTGGTACTTGCCAGCATATTTAGAGCTGTTCTGCAGTCCCAAACTAGTTTGGACGTCCCTTGCACTGTTTCTAGAGCTTTAAGTGCAGCTTGACTATCTGAATAATTAACTACCGAATAAGAGTTTTCCTCTACTCTTTGTATTTCTTCGGCACAGTGATGTATTGCCGCTACTTGAGCTTGGAAAACTGTGCAATCGTTTGTCAGGCTTATAGAGACTAAAGTCTCGTATTTTTGCCCGTATATGCCAGGCGTCTGTGTACCAGATAGATTCTGCTTCGAAAAGAGGAGCTCCCTCCCAGTCAACTCTATCTGGAATGTTGACTTTGTATCTTTTGGGTCTTTTTTGAGCTCGTTTTTAAGTCTTTCATGCTCAGTTCCATGTGAATTGATAGTGAGTGCTTGACCCCGCGTTAGCCTGTAGGCTACCTCTCGTGCTTCTGCCTGAATGAAGACATACAGAGGTGGCTGTTCAAGCGCAGTATATACAACAGGGTTCCCGTGATTCAAATACACTTAGAATATAGACACTATTTAGTCTAGCTAACCAGCCAGGTGGTATAGGCATTAAGACACTAGTGAGCCTGAATATAACCCAAGGAATAGTTTGTCGACGTTTTAACGTTGCCAAAGGTGAGTTAACGTTGCATGAAAACGGCGTTCTAGCAACTCGCTTTTGTACCAATTTGGCGCAGATTTTTTGAGCTGGGTTGACGTTGCCTGCGACTAGAGTCCCGTGCAACGTTTCCACAACGTCGCCGAAGCGACTACGACTGGAGTGCCTTCTGGATAATATTTTGATTGATATAATTGATAAAAAAATAGACAAATTTCCAAACACCATTTATTAATAATTTTAAAATAATGTGGCTTTTTAACGTTTCCCATCCACTAAATTTACCCACGAACCTTAGTTTTCCGTCAAAAATGGCTATTTTAGCATTAAAAAATTAGCGGGCTTTTAATTTTTAACGATTTACACAAATGGCGGAGCAGCGCAAAACAGAAAGAGAAAACAGTATGGCGGCAATAATCATTTCTTGGTTTACTGAAAACCTAACAATTTTGCGACTACCCTATAGTTGACAGATACAGTTATATTTTGAAATTGACCGCAACTGCATTGATTATTTGGCCACTATTGTCTCGTAAAGAGAAACGTTTTAAGAATGGAAATTAATTAACTCTAGTTATTTATCAACGTTTTGGCGTCGTTGATCCGTCTTTGGTTGCGATCGTTGAAAATCTCTCAATATCCCAGTAAAAATAAACGTTGTTAGAGGGTTGCCAAATTTATCCCAGTTAATGAAAACGGTGTAGCGTCCATCATAGCGGTCGTTGCACAAATGACTAGTTTTTGTAGTTCTTGCAACGTTAATTTTAGTGTATTTCGTAGTTATAGCAACTACAAATTGTTACTTGGGAAGGCGACGTAGTACAAAATCCAATTTGAACGGTCTTCTTTCAGTAACCGGTACATTTTTGCAGGTTTCTAATTTTTGTGTTCCGCTTGCAAATTTCATTCTTATTGATATTTCCATCCTTTAACATTTTCCTTTGCATATACCAACATCTTGCGTTATTTGAACGACAAAATTTGTCTAAATTCACTGGAAGTGGTTGCTTATGTTATGCTTCATACGCCAGGTACAGTCCTATGTTACCCTGATGATTCCTAACAAGGATGAAACAGGCCTGTTGGTTTCTGGACTATCTATTAGAGCTTGGAGGCCTGGTCGTAATAATTTGAAAAGCAAAATGTGTGTCCGATATGCCATGAATCTTTATTTTTCACGGACAAGAAATCTACTTTTTTAAAACTACTTTTTACCAAAAACATCACTCACAACTTAAACACCCGCATGTATGACTAAAGGCCAGACCCAAAGTCATTCGCTTGAGTTATGAACCAATAAAGTGAATGACAAGCTCAAAAGAAAGGATATATTTGTAGCCTTCTTTTTCTCAAAAGCCTTTTTTAGGGAATGTTTTTGTCTCGAACGAAGTATCTGTCTGCATGTCTTTCAGGGGTGCGTTCAGATTGAACGTCGGATGACGCCCGGGCGCGCACTGACCGTTCAGATTGCTCTGGTTAAAATTTACCCGGCTGTTCAGATGGTCTATAAATTTTTACCGGACGCTACGCGCACTTTCGCACCCCACGAAATAGGTTGATAAAATTTGTCCCGCATGCGCAGATCAAATGCACAACCATTTCTAACCTTTTTTCAGAGACAATATTTTTTGTACTTGTGTTTTTTAAATTTGAAGTCTAGTTTCTGGCAATGAAAAGAATCAGTACACATTCCCATAATTTGTATTTGGCCGAGGAAGGCAATTTTGTTCTAGATGGAACAATCAAGAGTGGTGAAGTGAGTGAAAAATTCGTGAAGGTGAATCATCCTCAATGAGTAGTTCTTCATTTATAAACGCATTTACTATTACTTCTTCCATAATTACAAAAAACAATTAAAATCTAAGAGTGAGGTTATGATAATGCGTCTTGTCCGTTCATATTGGACGAATCTATCGGGTAACGCTCTGCGCCGGACTTCACCAGGACTCGTCAATGCACCCTCTTTCAGTATTCGTGATTCTCTTTTTATTTGTTGCATAGCTTTTGTGCCTCGTCAAAAAGAAAATAAAATAAAACCAGGCCAGGCCAAAATTAATTTTAAAGGAAACTAAACAAAAATTTAGATTTATTAATTTTTTTGTGAAAAACTAAAAAAGTTATGTAAAAACTAGGTGAAACGTCCCAGGATAATTTTTAAAACTGTATTCTATGTTCGACGATGTCTATACTACAAATTAGTGGTCGAGTAACAACTATGTTGGGAATTTGGAACCTTTGGTTGCACTAAAACAAAATTATGATTGTTTTCCACAAACCAAAACTACACTTTTTTTGCACTCGACGCGCGTTTCACTAACAACGTTAGCATCATCAGGAGACGATAAACAATGAACTAAATTAATCTACGCTCTATCTTATATACAATCCTTTAGTGGGCGGAGATAAGACTAATAAATTGTGATTGATCACGATTTTTAATCCTATCTCCCCTCAACCAAAGAATAAAGTGTACTAAACCTGCGACTCAAAATTTGTATCAATTCCTTATAATCCTAATTATACGAAAGGATTACACAAAGTATTTAATAATACCGGTCTTAAATTAGTATATCAATCCTGTAACACAATAAGAAGCTTACTAGGAAATCCCAAGGATAAAACTACAGTTCTAGAAAAAAGTGGAATTTACGAAATTAGTTGCATGGATTGTGACAAAAAATATGTTGGCCAAACGAGACGCTCTATTCAAACACGTTTTAAAGAACACTTAGCACACTTAAAATACGGAAGAACAGAAAAGTCAAGTGTGGCCGAGCATGCTTTTGAAAACAATCATAAATAGATACACATTAGATAACCTAAAACTTCTAAAAAGTGTACCAAACAAAATACTTTTAAATGCATATGAAAGTATGGAAATCATTAAATCCAGAAATAGTTTAAATAAAGATAGAGGACCCATCCCGTTTAGTACACTTTATTCTTTGGTTGAGCGGAGATAGGATTAAAAATCGTGATCAATCACAATTTATTAGTCTTATCTCCGCCCATTAAAGGATTGTATATAAGATAGAGCGTAGATTAATTTAGTTCATTGTTTATCGTCTCCTGATGATGCTAACGTTGTTAGCGAAACGCGCGTCGAGTGCAAAAAAGTGTAGTTTTGGTTTGTGGAACACAATCATAATATTGTTTTTGTCGAGTAACAAATAAAGATATTCTATTCTATTCTATTCTATTCATTGCGTGCAAAATGTTGTACTAATTTAGTAGACTGTTGTTTTAATTAACTAACTGTTAGTACTACGACACTCTTCCGAAAAGCAGTGGACAGAATACAGATCGCGCTAATGATAGCCAATGTTCGAAGAGAGCATGGCACTTGAAGAAGAAGAAGAATTGTCCAACGCCAAAAAAATACAGAAAGTTCTAGCTGCATTGCTTTTAAAACAGTAGGTTATTTTTTGTCTAAAGGTTTTGGCATTTTCTGTTTTAATATTCCACAAAAAAATAAAAATAGGGAGATTTACTACCACTTTAGAACGGTCCTAAGATTAAGCGAATTTTTGGTTCAAATAATTTTAAACGAACTTCTTTACAGTTATAAGAAGAATTGTATTTAATTTGTTTAGTAAACAATAATCATCCTAATACATAAAGTTATAACTAATAAGGTAAACAATTTGGCGACAATGCCAGAGTGCGCTGAAATTTGCATGTTTTTACAACCATATTATTTTTAAAACCTTTTTATCATTTAGCTGCAATTACGCAAATTCTCTGGTTCGCTTTTTGGATCATGGAGAAACAACTTATTTGTATTCAAGGCGCCTGTACTCACAAGGGAGCCCAATATTTGAATGACCGCCATATTGAAACGTCACCTGGCTACTATAAACGCTTTTTTAATTAAAAAAAATGGTAGCGTCCATTTAGTTTTTTTTTAAATTTTAGATTGTTTTGTTAAGATTTGTGTATAAAAAATGGCAAAACCTTATTAAGCAGTGCGTGTGCTGGAGAGAACGTCAAGTGCTTTTTCAGAAAAAATGTCGATCTTAATTAAACATTATTGTAAATAAACTGTACCCAATTAGCATTTGGATGTCGTTTCGACGTTGGCGTAGACAACCTGATGTCAGGATTCTACGTCAGATCGAGCGCGACCAAAATGGAGAATACAAATCCGGGTTGTACCGACGTCGTCATACGTTTTTTTTTTTAAATTTTAGTTTGTTTTGTTAAGATTTGTGTATAAAAATTGCAAAAACTTATTAAGCAGTGCGTGTCCTAAAGAGAACGTCAAGTGCTTTTTCAGAAAAAGTGTCGATCTTAATTAAACATTATTGTAAATAAACTGTACCCAATTAGCATTTGGACGTAGTTTCGACGTTGGCGTAGACAACCTGACGTCAGGATTCTACGTCAGATCGACCGCGACCAAAATGGGGAATACAAATCCGGGTTGTACCGACGTCGTCATACGTTTTTTTTTTTTAAATTTTAGTTTGTTTTGTTAAGATTTGTGTATAAAAATTGCAAAAACTTATTAAGCAGTGCGTGTGCTGGAGAGAACGTCAAGTGCTTTTTCAGAAAAAGTGTCGATCTTCATTAAACATTATTGTAAATAAACTGTACCCAATTAGCATTTGGACGTAGTTTCGACGTTGGCGTAGACAACCTGACGTCAGGATTCTACGCCAGATCGACCGCGACCAAAATGGGGAATACAAATCCGGGTTGTACCGACGTCGTCATACGTTTTTTTTTTTTAAATTTTAGTTTGTTTTGTTAAGATTTGTGTATAAAAATTGCAAAAACTTATTAAGCAGTGCGTGTCCTGGAGAGAACGTCAAGTGCTTTTTCAGAAAAAGTGTCGATTTTAATTAAACATTATTGTAAATAAACTGTACCCAATTAGCATTTGGACCTCGTTTCGACGTTGGCGTAGACAACCTGACGTCAGGATTCTACGTCAGATCGATCGCGACCAAAATTTGGAATACAAATCCGGGCTGTAATTTGTACTAAAAACTAAGTCGTACAAATAGCTCAACGCCTGGACAAGAAACTTAGTTAATATTTTTGTCCAAATTTACTTGTGCGAGTTTGAAAACCAGGCTGAACACCAAAAATTACCCACGCACTTCCCTTTACTGACACACATGACCAATGCAGGACCGAAAATACACGACTGCCCCGAATATTCTTACTTTTTCAATAAAAAATAAGATGTTATTGAAAAAGAAAACTTCACCTTTTTTTGAAATATGCCCAAATGATGTATTTAGACATTAGACCAATATTTTATTGCAAAGTTCATTGGATTTCATGATATTTCACACAAAAATAAAAAAGTGCCTATCGGCTTTACTATTTATCCACAACTACCGCAAGGAAAAGGTGGCTACGTCAGAGAATTGTGGCATCCCGGACGTGGGACGGACGTCGTAGTTTTTATAGATTGCAACGTTGGCTGCACAGACGCTGGACCGTCGCGTCGTCGGAAAACTTTATTAACACAACTAGTACAAGTTCAGATGTCCAACTAACGTCTTACTCTGTACTAGATGCCAACGTTCTTCTTAATAACGTCGAAGCGTTGTCGGGAATCTGCACTAGACTAGACACAACGGCTCCAAATGTTATCTCGACTGCAGAGACTTACCTCCATCTAAGACGACTTAACAATGAAAGATAAAGTATAATCCTTCACCTAACCACTAAAGTCGTCAACTGACTATATTTTATACTCCCTCTGACGTTAGATGCGGTACAAAACTAGTCGGAAGACGGAAAAATGCTATTTGGGTATTGTGAAAAATAAGAAAAAGATTTTTTATATTTTTGCAAAAAAGCAAATAAAAAACAACAAACTATAAAAAAAACTGGATATAGTATCATACGATGAAATTTCAATCGGTACTCACGTGACGTCACAACGCCATATTGTGAATGTTGGGCTCACCTGTGCGTACAGGCGCCTTGATTTTTATTCACATATTCACAAATCTTCACATTTTTAATTCAATTTGGGTACGTAATGTACCGTTTTCTTTAACACAAGTGTTCATGTTATGATTACATATATATCAATTTTTTCGGTCGAAATATCAAATAAATATCTGATACTTTGACCAAAAAAATTACTATTTTAATTTTTCAATATATAATGGGAATAAAATCTACACAATGTGACAACCTCACATTTGCATTGGGTCACCTATATAACCGTATACTGCGCTTCCTCATTCATTATTTGCCGTCGGAGTTGCCGCTTTAGTAGAATCGAGCTGGTTAATGTTAGGTGAATGGAACATGTGTGAGGGGAAGCATGCTTGATATTTATTGCCAGTGGAGAGGACAGTGGTTTTCGCTAGAGGCCCTGTATACAATTTTTGACAGTTATTGTTTTACCAGAGGTAAGCAACTCGATTTGGCAGTTGTTAGGGAAATGTTGATAATTTTTTTGTGTGTTGGCAACAATTGTAAATAAATAATTTTGTCAATGTCGCATTTTTCAATTGTTTCATTGTTTAAAGGAAAAAGAAGCGCAATAAAAATAGTCGAAATTGCAAGGTAGGTATTAATTAAATTTAAATAATATTATATATTGCTATTATTCTAAGAAAAAGAGGAATAAAAAGTTAGGTCAATAGTATTTTTTCCTATTTTACCTGCTATTATCATTTTTAAATATAAAAAACAAAAGATCAAAAGATCTTGGGTGGAAATAACGAAAATTCAAACTTGGATGAGCATCCCACAAGGAACACACACGTTATTTCGACCCAAGATTTTTTGATTTTTTGTTTTTAGGTTTCTTTTCGGTTGATGTAACTGATTTGGAGGTTTTTTAACTTCTTTTTTTATTTTTAAATCTCCTGTCAATCTTACTGTTTTTTTCGTCAAAGCTTGACATATTTTAATAACCAAAAAAGTCATAATTTTTTAAAAACTGTCTGGGGAAATTATAAAAAGTAAAAACAAAACATCAGTCCATTTAATAAAATCGGTTTTACATGCAAATATGAAGGAAACTAGAAAGAGAGGACAATATCAGTTGTCCACCTCTGGTAAAAAAAACTGTCAAATTTATAAAGAGCCTCCAGTTTTTGCTAAATATAACAACTGATCTCGTATCAAAGCGATTTATGAATGACTTGATGGGTCTATTTTAGTTCAATATCTTTGTCTAAACACAATATTTGGTTGGTCTAAACATGCTACAGAACAAATTAAACATACCCTTGTTAATTGATTTTCTCGATGAATACTCTATGTTACCCAACGATTGAAATAAGAATTAGACTAACTTTGTCTAAAAGGTGTTTTTATTGATGAAAAGTATAAAAAAACTTCTGGTCAAGCCATGATGGTAATTTAAGGCTTAAAATATTTTAGCGTAATTTAAGGGGTAACTTTTTTGATTAAGCAATTTTTACTATATTTTTCACATTTTTATACCATGGCTTTGCTCACATTTTAAAGCTTTCTTTCCATACTTTCGATTTCTAGAATAAAACGCTCAAATTTTTCAAGTTTTTACTGGTTTTTTAGCGTTCAAAAAATGTACTGCCAAAAAACATTTTTTCTCTTATAAAATAAAAAATATTTAGAGGGAGAGGACAGAATTTTAGAGGTAGATGGAGAGATTTTAGTGAAATACAAAAATATTTAAGGTTGTTGAAGAGAACAAAATTATGATTGTTTTCCACAAACCAAAACTACACTTTTTTGCACCCGACGCGCGTTTCGCTAACAACGTTAGCATCATCAGGAGACGATAAACAATGAACTAAATTAATCTACGCTCTATCTTATATACAATCCTTTTTTTTAAATCCTATCTCCCCTCAACCAAAGAATAAAGTGTACTAAACGGGATAGGTCCTCTATCTTTATTTAAACTATTTCTGGATTTAATGATTTCCATACTTTCATATGCATTCAAAAGTCTTTTGTTTGGTACACTTTTTAGAAGTTTTAGGTTATCTAATGTGAATCTATGATTATTTTCAAAAGCATGCTCGGCCACACTTGACTTTTGTTCTTCCGTATTTTAAGTGTGCTAAGTGTGCTTTAAAGCGTCTCGTTTGGCCAACATATTTTTTGTCACAATCCATGCAACTAATTTCGTAAATTCCACTTTTTTCTAGAACTGTAGTTTTATAAGGTCTTTTGAAAAGAATGTCTATTTATCAGCTTATTTATTAAGCCTTCGTCGTAACCGTTTTCGCCAGCTATATTCCTAATCCTATTCTTTTTTGCTTCAAATCTTTCTTTGTTTAAGGGGAAATTTACTAATCTATATGTTAAAAAGTGCAAACTTGCAAGCTTATGCTGTAAGCAATGAAAAGAGTCATTTGGAATATACCTGTTGGTGGCCGTTCCTTTTCTGTATAGGTCAAAGTACAATTTATTTTTATTTCTTATAACTAAAGTGTCTAAAAATGGCAGTGTACCGTTATTCTCTGTTTCATAAGTAAATTTAATAGTGGGAAATTTGTTATTTATTTTTTTTAGTGTTGAATACTGCAAACACATCGTCTACATACCTGAACCATACTCTGGGGAAATAGTCAAATTCTTTACTTATATCTGATTCAAATTTGCTCATAAATAGGTTTGCGATAAAAGGTGATAAACTATTACCCAGATTAGGAATATAGCTGGCGAAAACGGTTACGACGAAAGCTTAATAAATAAGATGATAAATAGACATTCTTTTCAAAAGACCTTTCGGAATTCTACCTTATTCAGACAAAAAGATACCTGCGACTCAAAATTTGTATCAATTCCTTATAATCCTAATTATACGAAAGGATTACACAAAGTATTTAATAACACCGGTCTTAAATTAGTATATCAATCCGGTAACACAATAAGAAGCTTACTAGGAAATCCCAAGGATAAAACTACAGTTCTAGAAAAAAGTGGAATTTACGAAATTAGTTGCATGGATTGTGACAAAAAATATGTTGGCCAAACGAGACGCTCTATTCAAACACGTTTTAAAGAACACTTAGCACACTTAAAATACGGAAGAACAGAAAAGTCAAGTGTGGCCGAGCATGCTTTTGAAAACAATCATAGATTCACATTAGATAACCTAAAACTTCTAAAAAGTGTACCAAACAAAAGACTTTTGAATGCATATGAAAGTATGGAAATCATTAAATCCAGAAATAGTTTAAATAAAGATAGAGGACCCATCCCGTTGAGTACACTTTATTCTTTGGTTGAGGGGAGATAGGATTAAAAATCGTGATCAATCACAATTTATTAGTCTTATCTCCGCCCACTAAAGGATTGTATATAAGATAGAGCGTAGATTAATTTAGTTCATTGTTTATCGTCTCCTGATGATGCTAACGTTGTTAGCGAAACGCGCGTCGAGTGCAAAAAAGTGTAGTTTTGGTTTGTGGAAAACAATCATAATTTTGTTTTAGTGCAACCAAAGGTTCCAAATTCCCAACATAATCTTATAAAATAAAAAATATTTAGAGGGAGAGGACAGAATTTTAGAGGTAGATGGAGAGATTTTAGTGAAATGCAAAAATATTTAAGGTTGTTGAAGAGAGACAGCAGGTTATAAAAAAGTTTTTAGAGAAAGATGCAAATAATTTAAGGCAGTTGTTTAATAAAAATTTCTGTTGTGTCATCTGTCTGTCATCTTGAGTAATGTCATGCATATAATTTTTATTTTGCCATTTTTATACAAAAACTAGCTAAAATTGTAATTTTGCAGCAAGCATAAGGTGGTATTAATTTCTTTTAATCAAAATTCTTTAGTCTTTAAATTTACCAAAAAAACGTGTCCTACCACAAGTGTATTTAAGCACATTTAAAAATAATTTAACAGGTATTTAAGGTCATAGTTACAATCTGGGGAATTGTTTTTAGCAACACTGTACGGAAAATCAATTTAACTATGTCGACCTGATTTGTTTGCAAAATTTTACGTCATTGAATTTGCTTTTCATGGCAACGCGTAGATCTTATTTATGTTTATTTACCGTTGGACACCAGAGATTTTTTAGCACCGGGTCAAAAATTTGGGGTTAGGTTACTTATTACTAAAATAAAAGAAAACCATTTATTGCAGAATTACCTGCTAAAAAAACGCTACCCAAATCCGTATTAGAGTAACTGGGTGTAATGTTTAAGGTTGCATTTACAGGTGCATTTATAATTGAATTGAAAACACTACCGCTAGCTGATACCGACAACAGGTTAACTTAAAAGCATGCAGATTTAAAAATCGGCTACTGGCGCAAGACGAAATAATCGTATTCTATTTTAAACAGGAGCGTCAACGACTAGCAAGTCTTTCCAACCTCTACATGAAGCTTTACTGACCTGTTTTGTTAGTAATCAAGTATTCGTGTGTTTTTGAAACTGAGGTTCAAAAATCTATCCTTTACACTTCAAGATTTCACTAGTACACTTGCACATAACTATGCCGCAATAATTTAAATTAAAAAAAAATGATTGAATCATAATAAAAACAAAATTATGTGGGGTTATGGGCGCAGAATGTTTCTATGCGAATTCCTAGTAATCCCAGCGAGCCAAAAAATTTCTCTTGTTTCTTTGATACACTCGGGGTAATGCCCGCGCAGCGCTAGGCCTTTTTCAGAAGGCGACCGCACACGCGGAGTGGTTTCATATTTGTTTTAGAACAATGTTTTTGAAAACACATTTTTGAAAGATAAACATAACATCGAATGGTTTTCTGTTAGAAAACGTAAGAAAAATCTTCTGTCCCACTGCGGCCCGAGTTAAAGTTTGTTGACAAAACACCTGAAGTTACCATAGAATCGTATAAATCCTGCGATCTATCGGCCAACACTTGAAATGCGTGTCTCCAAAATTCAATAAAGTGGGATTGATTGATCGGTTTTCTTTTCCGGAGTGCACAGGCTTTTAGAAAAAAGGAAACTTAGTTTTTATTTTCGCTAAAGCAAGGAAATATAAAAAGGAAAAATGTAATCCAGAGGAAATTGTGAGTATTTCTCTATTTTTTTTTATAAATCGGGTTTGTTCTAAACCGCAATTATTTTGCGGCTTTTGGGATAGATGACAGCACCAGAGCTTTTATTTTGAAGAAAACATAATTCAGAATTTTGAAAAATCGTTTAGATCTTTTTGTTAAATATTTAAAAATGATCACCCCTGTAAAATTTCAGCTAATTTTAATGTTTTGTTTTCCCCGTGCGCTCTGGCAAAAGATTAAAAAATTAAAGAAAAAGGCGCTGCCAGTTGCAATGTTTTTACTTAAAATCTGGGGAGAAACTACAGCCTTAAGTAAATTATTTTAAGGGTCACCATGGCTTTACCGTTGAACGAAAGTTTTTTTTACATTTCTGTCACTCTCTAGATGTCGGTTTCAAAATGAAAACACCGAGTTCGCATCTCTTTTCTCCAAATTTTTAGAAAAACGGATGTTTTTAAAACGCGCTAAAACCTTTGAGAAAGATAGCAGGACTGGATGAGCTTCTTTAATTGAAAAAAAAAATAAATTACTTTAAGCTGGCAAAGATTTTAAAAATTTGGGAAAAAAGCGTTGTCAGATGTAATTTTTTTTCTTAAAATCTAGGGGCACAAAAAATTCTTATTACCAGGTTTCCTTTATTTCATAGCGTACACAGATATTTTCCTGGAGGGGGCTGAGTAAAAGCATAGTCTCAGATAACCATTATGTTCTTGATTTTTGGGAAAAACCCCCTTCTTGCGTATGCCACTGCTTTATTTACATAGTCGGCACTCTAACTAACAATACAAAATTAAACAATAAAAAAATTTTAAAACATGGCTTTAAAGCCATCAGATTTAAACTCTAAATTTACAACCTAGACTTTTAATTGTTTCCGAAAGTCAAGCGAAACGAATTTTAATATCGCTTAAAAGTATTTTACTAGTCGACTTTAATACAAAAGAAGTTTTACGGTTACTGTCTTAGTAATTTTTAATTAAAAATTAATTAACGGATTCTCTTAAAAAACAGTCTTTTTAGTTACATTTTAGCTCAAAATCTTGCTTACCAGATTCATATCTTTCACCCTTTATTATGCCCTGTATTAAATAGCCATGAAAAATTTAAAATCGGGAAGAGAGCTACTAAAATTCAAAGCTGATTCTATTTTTAATAACCTAAACTGGCCTGAAAGATGTGGCTGAAGTTAGTGAAGTAGTGAACCAAACAAATATTGCCTTAAAATAGATTTCAGCTAAACTACAGGAGCCAGAACACTTTTCATGTGTAAATATTATTAATTTAGGTCCAAATATTGCACAAAAGCTTATAACTCAATTTCTTTACCTCTAATAAGGTTTTACCAACCCTTAAACTTATTTCCTTTATTCCAAATTTCGCGCATCTAAAAAAACAGGAATAAAATACTTTTTATTTTTTTGTTAATCGCAACAGGTTGAGAATTTTTGTTTTTTTGAAGTATTAGGGGATGCAAAAGCAACCCTTATTAAAAATCGATTGTTTTATTGTAGATGATTTTGTGCCGCTTTCGAACTAGGCTGAAAAAATAGGATATAAAAATGCCTTTGTTACTAATCAACAGATTGAGAAAAATTCAAAGTTTTAAGGTATATTAAATACCACCCCTCCATTAAAATTCGATTGTTTCACCCTGTAGATGATTTGATGCCGCTTTCGAACTAGGCTGAAAAAATAGTTTATATAGTTGCCTTTTTTAGTAATGAACAGATTGCCAAAAATTCAGTGTTTTAAGGTATAAAAAACCATCCCCTAATTAAAAATCTATTGTTTCACCCTGTACATGATTTTGTGCCGCTTTAAAACCATTCTGAAAAAATAGGTTATGTAAATGCCTTTTCTAAAAATCGACATCATCTTTTAATAAAGGGTGTTTTTTTTTTATACCTTAAAACTCTGAATTTTTCTCAATCTGTTGATTAATAAAAAAGGCATTTATATACCCAATTTTTTTCAGCCTAGTTCGAAAGCGGCACAAAATCATCTACAGGGTGAAACAATTGATTTTTTAATAAAGGGTGATTTTTTTATACCTTAAAACTTTGTATTCTTCTTAATCTGTTGATTATTAAAAAAGGCATTTATTTAACCTATTTTTTCAACTTAGTTTGAAAGAGGCCCAAAATTATCTACAAGTAAAACAATACTTTTAATAAGGGTTGCTTTTTCATCCCCTAATACTTCAAAAAAAAATTTTTCTCAACCTGTTGCGATTAAGTATAATTAAGGATAAATAAAAAGTATTTTATTCCTGTTTTTTAAATGCGCGAATTTTGAAAGAAATTGAGTTACACACTTTTATGCAATATTTGGACCCAAATTAATAATAGTCATACATTAAAAGTGTTCTGTCGGTTTTAGTTTAGCTAAAATCTATTTTAATGCAATATTTGTTTGGTTCACTGTAATTTAACCGAGACTAAAATCTCAATTCCAAGCTAACTTCAGCCACATCCTAAAAGGCACACCGATGGAGGGGAAATTCACCATCAAAACTACAAATGGGGTTTATTTTGACGTAGTAAACTTAATTTTTTGATATCACTTCTAGTAATCGATATATACAATTTTGAAAGTTAAATCCTGCCACTATTTCAATAGGCGCGTTCCCACCTGTCAGTTTCGCTGACGCACCAAAATAGCATTTTTCCGTCTTCCGACTAGTTCAGTACGGGATCTAACGTCAGAGAGAGTATAAAATATAGTCAGTTGAGGACTTTAGTGGTTCAAATCAAGGATTATACTTTATCTTTCGTTGTTACGACGTCTTAGCTTGCATAGACGCACGTAAGTCGTCGAGAGAACGTTTGGAGCCGTTGTGTGTAGTCTAGTGGAGATTCCCGACAACGCTACGACGTCATTAAGGAGAACGTTGGAATGTAGTACAAAGTAAGACGTTAGCCCGACGTCCGAATTTGTAGTACTTGTGTTAGTAAAGTTTTCTGACGACGGTCCAACGTCTGTGCTGCTAACGTTGCAATCAGTAAAAACTATGACGTTGGCCCACGTCCGAGATGCGACAAATGTACCCAATGTATGTGGTTATGTTGGAAATTTGGAACCTTTGGTTGCACTAAAACAAAATTATGATTGTTTTCCACAAACCAAAACTACACTTTTTTGCACTCGACGCGCGTTTCGCTAACAATGTTAGCATCATCAGGAGACGATAAACAATGAACTAAATTAATCTAAGTTCTATCTTATATACAATCCTTTAGTGGGCGGAGATAAAACTAATAATTTGTGATTGATAACAATATTATTACTGACAATATTAAATATAAACTACAAGTAAGAAATCCCACTATGCCGAAACTGTATTGTCTTCCGAAAATCCACAAGCCTGGAAAATCGGTTAGACCTATAGTTTCTGCTGTAGGATCACCTACTTACAACATTTCGAAATGGCTAGCAAACGAGTTTGAAAATTTACCGATAAAGGAAAAAGGTTTTTCTGTTCAAAATTCCCTTGAATTTATCAACAAAGTTAAAGATATTTCACTCCAAGAAGGTGAAATTTTAATCTCGTTTGATGTTAGTTCGTTGTTCCCTAGTGTGCCGATCCCCAATACCTTACAATACCTGGAGGAACTACTAAGAAAAAACAATCTAGAAGACAAACAGACTTTAGAATACCTATCTTTAACAAAACTCTGCATGAATCAAAATTACTTTCAATATAAAAATAACTACTACCAGCAATTAGAAGGAACCACAATGGGTAATAGTTTATCACCTTTTATCGCAAACCTATTTATGAGCAAATTTGAATCAGATATAAGTAAAGAATTTGAGTATTTCCCCAGAGTATGGTTCAGGTATGTAGACGATGTGTTTGCAGTATTCAACACTAAAGTAACTAGTGTTGAAAATTTTATGGAAAAAATAAATAACAAATTTCCCACTATTAAATTTACTTATGAAACAGAGAACAACGGTACACTGCCATTTCTAGACACTTTAGTTATAAGAAATAAAAATAAATTGGACTTTGACCTATACAGAAAAGGCACGGCCACCAACAGGTATATTCCAAATGACTGTTTTCATTGCTTACAACATAAGCTTGCAAGTTTGCACTTTTTAACATATAGATTAGTAAATTTCCCCTTAAACAAAGAAAGATTTGAAGCAGAAAAGAATAGGATTAGGAATATAGCTGGCGAAAACGGTTACGATGAAGGCTTAATAAATAAGCTGATAAATAGACATTCTTTTCAAAAGACCTTTCGGAATTCTACCTTTTTCAGACAAAAAGATACCTGCGACTCAAAATTTGTATCAATTCCTTATAATCCTAATTATACGAAAGGATTACACAAAGTATTTAATAACACCGGTCTTAAATTAGTATATCAATCCGGTAACACAATAAGAAGCTTACTAGGAAATCCCAAGGATAAAACTACAGTTCTAGAAAAAAATGGAATTTACGAAATTAGTTGCATGGATTGTGACAAAAAATATGTTGGCCAAACAAGACGCTCTATTCAAACACGTTTCAAAGAACACTTAGCACACTTAAAATACGGAAGAACAGAAAAGTCAAGTGTGGCCGAGCATGCTTTTGAAAACAATCATAGATTCACATTAGATAACCTAAAACTTCTAAAAAGTGTACCAAACAAGAGACTTTTGAATGCATATGAAAGTATGGAAATCATTAAATCCAGAAATAGTTTAAATAAAGATAGAGGACCCATCCCGTTTAGTACACTTTATTCTTTGGTTGAGGGGAGATAGGATTAAAAATCGTGATCAATCACAAATTATTAGTTTTATCTCCGCCCACTAAAGGATTGTATATGAGATAGAGCGTAGATTAATTTAGTTCATTGTTTATCGTCTCCTGATGATGCTAACATTGTTAGCGAAACGCGCGTCGAGTGCAAAAAAGTGTAGTTTTGGTTTGTGGAAAACAATCATAATTTTGTGTTTGTATGTGGTTATGATATTTGGCCTACACCTGACGGCTTTTCAACGTTGGAATTTGGAATCTAACCTAAAGTGGTGAAAATTAGACTTCCTATAATGCCTTCCTTCCTATAATGCCTAATAATGCCAAAGAAAAACCAATTCAAAATTATGATTAATTTGGGTAGAAGGTCAACTTTGAACTTACCCTAACTAGGCCTTAAAGCAGTTTACCCAAACTGTTGTGTGTTGTGTATCACTTATGTTGATCACTTGGCGTCGTATATGAACGTGGTTGCAAAACATAAAACGGAAGAAAAAATGAAAGGCAGTTTGACATTCCGTTAAAACTCACTGCTGCCATCGTTTTGGGTCGCTTGTTCCGATGTCGGACAGACGTAGTGAAGGAATCTTTTTTGGAAGCCAAGTTCCCTGAACAGATTAAGTTAACCAAACACCACCAGGGGTCAGACCCACCAGATCGAGTCAAACTTACATAACTGGCGACGTAACGTTTCGCCAGAACGGGCGATCGATTAAGTAAACAAAAATTCACTAGGAGGCAGGACCAGTCAGATTTGAAACACAAAACTTGAGTTTCAGTAGAAATCGGGCAAGTTTACTGGAATTATCTGACGTACCCATCTTTTCCTTGCGGTAGTTGTGGATAAATAATAAAGCCGATCGGAAATTTTGTATTTTTGTGTGAAATATCATGACATCCCATGAACTTAGCTATAAAATATTATTGAAATGTCTAAATACATCATTTAGGCATATGTTGAAAAGAATGATAATTTTTTTTATTCAATATAATATTATTTTTTATGGAAATAATGAGTATATTCGTGGCGATCGTGTATTTTCGGCACTGCATTGGTCATGTGTGTCAGTAAAGTGAAGTGAGTTGGTAATTTTTGGTGTTCAACCTGGTTTTCAAGCTCGCACAAGTTACAAGTCTCAATGTTCTCATGGGGTACGTAATAATTTTGACATGATGACGGCATCTTATTTATGCCTGCCAACGTTGCAAGTATAAAAATCTAGGAATAACCTTTGGTTGTTATTTAGAATCAAAGCGTAGGGGTACAAATTTCTGTATTCCCTCTATGCAACCCACGTATTCCGACGTCGGTACAACCCGGATTTGTATTCGCCATTTTGTTGTAAATTTTAGTCGGTGCGCGGTCGATGTGACGTAGCTTCCTGACGTTAGGTTGTCTACGCCAACGTCGAAACGAAGTCCAAATGCTAATTGGGTAGTTTGACTGATTCAGTGACAACAAATAATAAATGTGAGAACACATTTTAATTTAAAATGATCATTACATTGATACTTTCAGTCAAAGTGAAAACTAGAACGATACACTGATGATATTACCCTATTATAACTTAGCAAGAATCTGCCCAATTTTAATAAAATTAACCTTTTTAGAAAGTCAAAGTATCATGTGCAGGTGCATGCAAATAGGGTGCAGCTGGCGCTGATGATGGTCACCGAAAGGAAGTTAAAGTAGTAAAACGTCATCTCAAAATAATAATTTACTACCAAAGGTGACCTTAGTGGAGACAATCTATAAGACATTTCATTCTAAAACATTTGATATCTGACTTTTAGTGCCGCATCGGCGGGAAATAAATTAAGTCTTTCCTGTCTTACGCCTCGTTGAGAACCGCAAAATTAAACGAATTTCATTAAAACTTCTATAAAACCAATCAGGCAGGGTTCTTTCTTAAGGTCGTCTCCGTAGTTAGCTTTCAAAAGAGTGACGGGATGCCGACACAGGTGACGACCAAAGAAATTACAATAAACTAGAGGGCGGCACTCCCTGCATAGTTTGTAACACATATATAACTATTAGGTGTACAGGGTGATTTAAAATTCCCTAGAAAGACTTTAACTGTAGCTAGAATTTGTTGTTCTGTATAAGAATTAGTAAAATATTTTTTTCGTTTCAGAGATATTATTTTCTGAGAAGCACCCTTTACTACGTGGTAGAAACATCAATTTTTGAAAACAAAACTTTGACAACTTAAAAATGCTTGACAAACACCCAACCCAAAAAAATAAAAAAATTTTACTCCTAAATTCACAGAAAATAAATATGAAATTAAAACAAAATAATCATGTTACTTTTCTTAGATTAATTATATCTAACCACTGTTCAAATCTCTCTACGGAATTTTTAATCGCCCTGTATAAAAGCCCAAGATGCGAGAGAATCGTAGCGGGAATCGATCTGAGCCTGCGCCAGTTTGTAATGTCGAATCACCTTATTTATCGTTCGGCGCACTTCCAGCTGACGTATGCGCATTGGACCCCGTCATTAATCTATTGGCCCGGGCCAACTTGATATTTCGCAGAGGTTTCCGCTACGCTATTTATCATAGGGAAATACAAGTATAGTATCTCATAGTTATATGGTTATATCACTGTCTATAATATACAGGAAAGTCGGCCCATGGAGAAAAAACATACCTTTCCAGCTATAAATCATTACATATCTGGAACAAAAGGAGTCGCACACTTTTCATTTTATACAGCAGTGGCGGCTCGCCTATTGAAGCAAGTGAATCAGTGATTCACCTTAAACTTTTACAACTCATGGTATTATTTTTTATATTTATAAAAATATCGTATTTTAATTTAAGTAATAAACAATTCAACATAAAGTTTTATGTTTTAAGTCACTAACCGAAAAAACGAAAAAACCATTTAAATCATTCTAAATATCCCCAATACGCTGCAGCGCTACGGCACTTGGTAATACAGTATATAGGCAGCCCGCTTATTACTCTTTTTAGTACTCCAGAATCAACTAAACCAAGCGATTCAAACTGTTTGGAATATCCACAATAAAATAAAAGACCCTTAAAGCTGCATGTAAATATATTTTTATGAAAAAGGACTTTTAAAGAACAAGATTTTATTAAATGCACTCAAAAGTAGAAAATAACTTTTTATCTTTCTTATACCACAATAAAAGCGATGGGCGCAAATTAAAAATTTTAACAAAATCAATGAATAGTTAGCCCTCAAAAAAGGTAATGGTAACCGTAAATCCGGATAGATTTATCAACTCCACAGCTTAGGATATCTGTCAAGATAACTATATCTGTCTCCGTAGAGACCATAAAGGTATAACTTAAATAGAGACATTATGTTTACCACAGTTGCGATCAGACATAAAGTAAACAATTTGGCGACGATGCCAGATTTCGCTGAATGTTGTATCTACGCACGTAATGTTTTTGCAAACACATTATTTTTATTACTTTTTTATCATTTATTACAGAATATTGGACAGGTTTTAATATTTTTTCGATAGATTTTTCAGTATTTGTGACAATAGTGAAAACCAAACATATCACAGGTTAGTTATCATATGTTACAAATACAAAATATAGAAAATAAATAAGATTTTTTAGGATATTTTCGCGACTTTCTAATACAAACAATATAGTAAGCAACCTTAATTAATTACAGTATAATTGGTATTATCAAACAACCCCAGCTGCGACATTTTTGAATATCCTACATAAGTAGAAAATTTTTTTTTTAAATGTGCGTATGGTATTTTTTTGCCAAGGTTTTTTTTATAAATAGTGCAATTAATTAAGCATTATATATATATATAAATACATAATATTATACTGCCGTTCTTAAACTAAAAAGCAGTAACTCCATACGGAAATAATTTATTTTGACTGATTTTTAGTTAACGAAGGCAGTATAATTTAAAAAAAATTGAAATGAGTAAAATAAATAAAAATTTAACCTACTCGAATCTACATAAGATTTTTTTGTATTAATAAAAACGTAAGGATACTTTTCTATGTGTTAAATAAAAATTATAGCATATATTATTTATTTTTAAACAATGGAAAACCATCATTAGCATCTATAATATACTTTCCTTTTTCAGAATATTTCTTTTATTTTCCCACATTGATTTAGCTGTTTTTACAAAACGCTGTGTAATAGTTATTTACCTAACAAGTGCGGAAGGTGACACTTTTCTGCACGTGACGGAGGTGACGGACGAAAAAGCAACTACGCATCTGTTTAGTTTCCTACTTGCATAAAACACTTGGGTTTAAAATTCACGCTGTGCTTGAAAAATACTTTTCCTTACGAAGGTGCGCAAAGTAGCACAAAGTACTTTACTTTTCCGCACTAGTACGATAAAGTTGCTTTTTCGCAGTCATTTTTTTACATCGAAAAAATTTTTAAATGAAGTACAAAATATAACGATGTTCATTAACGTTTTACTTAATTTTTTATTTAAAAAAATAACATTTTTATTTTTTTTAAAATAATTTCTGATAAATCAGCGACGATTGGTGGCTCGTAGGAAGAACATTGTACCTAATACATGCGTAAAGTGACTTCTGTTCTTGACGGCTTGACCGAACTCCTCTACGCGTCGTTCGATCAAATGCGCAAAAGTACCACTTTTCGCACTAATTAGGTAAATAAATAAGTATTACGTATGCTAATTTTTTAATAAAGTTCTACAGGCGGCTCCATATTTTGTGTATGACTTGACATCTAATAGATTAAAAACATTTTTTACGTTTTTTTACATCGCGTGCGGGAAAAATTTACGCACGCAATTAGAAAACATAACTAAGAACTTCTCCATAACTCGGTATCAACTTTTAAGCATAAAAAAATTTGAAATATATTTTCATAAATATTTAACAAGTCTAAAAATAAAGACCACCTTTTTACATTTATAAATAACGAGTCGCTCCTGTACGCTGCTGAAAGTTTGGTGGATGGAGCATGTGTGAGGGGGAGCCTGGTGCAGCGTTGCCAGTGGAATATAAAATGATTTTCCCTAAATCTAACGACTGATCGCGTTTCAAAGCGATTTATGAATGACTTGATGGGTCTATTTTAGTTGAAGATCTTTGGTAGAGACGCTTAATTTACCTTCAAATTGAAGCTACATCTGCCGATTCTGCAATTTGACAGATAGGTGTTTTCATCATCATTTCATCTCCTAATTCCTAGCACCGTACTGATGAGCAACACAAGTGCGAAATCCGGATCTACGGTTACCATTACCTTTTTTGAGGGAAAGCTCGCTATTCATTGATTTTGTTATTTATTCACCCCCTTTATAAACATTTTAACTTTAGGTATCGTATATCGGTCACATCGACGATTCACCTAAGAAACAGTTGTATTACTCCACAACCTAAGGATATTTTCAAAGGCTTTTCAAGCATGGCAATCTCCCCCGTTCTCAGCTTCTTTACATGAAAAAATTATGTATATTATTCGAATAGAAGAAGAATTTAGTTCTTCTTTTGTAGTTCTTTCTTTGTCACCGTAACGTTAAAATTTAACGTTAAAATTTTTAATTTGCGCCCATCACTTTTAATATGGTATAAAAAAGATAAAAAACTATTTGCTACTTTTTTAATAAAAAATTATTTTTTAATTTTTAGATTTTCACCCTACAAATTCCTCCCTCCCTCCCCTCCTTAAAAACCCATATATGCCAATTTTGATGGAAATCGAACAAACTAAATCTTTTTCCCGTCCACTTTCCTCGTCAGAGGGAGGTGGGTACCTGAGAATACCATATTATTGTATTTTCACCGGAACTATAAACGCATACCAAATTTGAACACAATCGGATGTGGATAAGTCAGTTAAAATTGGTTAGCAAAACATGACCAAAAATCGTCCATCTTGAATCCGCCATATTGAATTTTTAAAATTCGTATTCCTTATTGCCAAAAGCAACCGTATACCAATGTTTTGTTGAAATCGGACAAACTTAGGTGTTTTTCCTCCTTCGGCACCCTCGTAGGGGGGAGGAGTGCCTAATAATGACATATATATATTGTATTGTTACCGGAACTATAAATGCATGCCAAATTTTCAAAATCTAATTAGAAATTCATTATCGCCACGTACATTCCTACATACCATCGTAATTCAACTATACCCCCCTCCACCCTCCTCTTCTTGTGTTGTCACCGCAACTATATAAGCATGCCAAATTTGAAGCCGATCGGATGTCGGGAAGTTGGTCAAAATTAAGTTGCAAGATTCCTCCCGAACAAACATAGTTACATACATACAATGCAAGTTAAATAAAAGTTTGTAAAATAGCCCTGTTTTTTTTTTCGACAGCAGCGTTTGGCCCAATATTCAGAGATATTGACATTCAAACGTCATAAAAACACGGTGTTGGCGAAAAATACGATAACCGGACCAAATTGACATTACTCTCTTCTCGCAAAGTCACTCCCTCACTTCTTTAACAAAAAGCAAAAACTTTTAGAATCCGCAAAGGGCAAGAGAGATTAACCGCAAAAAGGGTCCGCTGAGGAGACAAACCCTCCTCATGGTGGCAATTTACTTTTATCTTAGGTCAATTACTGCGGAACGCTGATGCGGTGGAAATTTATCCCGTTGAATGTTTGATTTTGTAAATCCATGAGATATTGAGGTACGATTTTTCATAAGCCTATAGAAAATCTAACACACGTCAAGATTACGATTTTTAATTCACTTTACTGTTAGGGGAGACCGGACAGCATTTTCCGTATTTTGTACCAGTAGAGCTAGGATACGTAATAGTAGTTTACATAATAAGCAGTGGCAGTCAAATGAAAAGTCTAAAACTTTTTAAGATAAAAAAACTATTCTTCAATCTACTATTTTATGCATTTTTACTTTGACACAACGCTTGTGCATAAATAGTTATTATACATTTTCATTCCACAATTTTTTTGTTTGTGAGAAAATACAAATATTTGCATATATATAATCACCTACAAGCGTGATGCGCGTATTATAGGCTGAGTTATCAAGGCATGGGTGAAGCGGATCTTTTAGTCGCCTCATGTTGTCATGTAATTTAGAAAAAGTAAAAGTCGCCCCAAGGCTTTATACAAAGAAAAATAGGGTTTTTAAATGTACAATTTGTTGATTTTATAATTGCAATATCAAAAACGGGATTTTGCGTTTTGTAATTTGCAAAATTTTAATGCGACCAGCGAGGCTTAAGATGAGAATCCATTCTCGCCTTACCCAGCCACCGCGCGCCCACGGCAGGCTCTCGGACAGTGTTGATAGAAAACCGAAGGAAAACCGTTGCAGAGTGGGAAAGCAAGGCGGCCGGAATGAGTGCTTCATCCATCTTTGATGGAACATACAAAACAAAGCAAGGCAGAATAAGAAATGAACGACATAAAAGAAATGGCACCCTAACATTCAAATAAAACAAAAATTAAACACAAAAAATCTCGCAATAATAAATTTACCAGTTTTTCAAAAATGTTGGTGAGGCGTCGCCTCACTTGCCTTATCTGACGAGCCGCCACTGATAACAAGCATGCTATGATGGTCATTAAACGCGAAGATGAAGTTTGAGACGCGAGCCGCAGACGAGTGTCTTAATTTATCTGAGCGTGTAATGACCATAACATGCGAGTTAATGTACTATACTTTACCTACGACCAAAGAAAATGTCATCATTAATATCAGAAATTATTAAACGCAAACACTCTTAAGTCAACAACCTTCATAACCTGAAGTTTCAATGACGTTCTATCTAAAACGTCAAAACAAATAAGGCTACCTAAGTAACAATTTTTAGTTGCCTTAGTTGCCATAACTAAGAAATACACTAAAATTAACGTTGCATAAAGTCCAGAAACTAGTCATTTGTGTAACGGCCGCAATGATGGACAAGAAACCGACGCCACACCGTTGTTATTATTATTATAAACGACGTCGCAAACAACGTTTTTAGGACGCGTCAGTTTAACGTTTCCTGGCCGTTAACTCAACGTCAACATAGTTGGTCTACTAGAGGCATATTAGAGGCACAAAGAAATGGTGAGGGAGACATAAATTCAAAAAATCAGTTTCCAAGTGACCAGTAGTCAGACTATCTTGAAATATAAACGGGCCGTTAAACCGGCCCTGAAAAAGGGCTGCGTCCATAAATAAAACACGGCAAGCGCTTCGTAACAGTTTTACTCTAAAAATAATGTAAAAAATAATAAAAAAATTAATTTTGTATATTTTTCGGGGGGTTTTCCATATTCATTAAGTGTTGCACAATTTGCAAAAGTATTAAGAGGAAGGAAAGAGGGGTTAAAATTAGGATAAAATGATGTTAGATAATGCAGGGGCCACGACCCTAATCGTTTGTGACGTCACACAATCAAAAATCGCGACGTAATTTTGTTAGCAGCTGTAATTGTTTGATTTGTTTTTCTGCCTACAAACTATGTAACGCCCCCCAAGTGACCCAGAGTCAGACTATGGTCAGACTCCCTAACCGACTATAGATACCAAGTAAGGAAGAGTCAGACTACCTTGAAATTAATTTGTGGGGTTCTTCTTTTGATGCACTGGTGTGCACTAAATGTATCTATGTCGTTTCCTAGCTTGTATAAATATAAAAACTAGACATAATTAGTGCAAATTGTTGCAGCAACAGGAAAAAGCTATTAGCACTTTCGAACAATTTCAAAATATAGGACAACTATAGAGGGCACCTCTTTAGTCGCAAAATGGTTAGATTTTCAGTAAATCAAAAAATGATTATTGCCGCCATACTGTTTTCTTTTCCTGATTTGCGCCGCTACACCATTTGTGTAAATCGTTAAAAGAATCTTGTTTTTTTGCTGCATTTTGATGATTTTTAGTTAATTTTGGAAATTTTTAAGTATTCTTTTAAATTGGCTATAGTTTAAAATAGGTTTAAAGTATTTTTAAAATTTTCAGTATTTAAATAAAAAAATAACTTAGCAAAAAAGTAAAAAGGATTGAAGGCCCCCTAATTTTTTAAAGCTAAAATGTCCATTTTTGATGGAAAACTAAGATTCGTTGTTAAATTTAGTTTAAAAAAACCTTTAAAAAGTCACTTTAATGTAATAACATTCACCTAGCTACATATTTTAGAATTATTGAAAGATGGTGTTTGGAAATTAGTCCATTTGTGGTTGCAGAGACGTGGAAGTCTTGATTTCAAATCAATTATATTAATAAAAATATTATCCAGAGGGCACTTCAGTCGTAGTCGCTTCGGCGACGGTGTGGAAACTTTGCTAGCGACTCTAGTCGCAGGCAACGTCAACACAACTCAAAAAATCTCCTCCAAATTGGTGCAAAAGCGAGTTGCTAGAACGTTTATACGGCGTTTTCACACAACGTTAAGTCGCCTTTGGCAACGTTAAAGCGTCGACAAATTGTTACTTGGGTACTAAGGGACTTTTTACATATCTTTTTAAAAACAAGGTTTTTTCTTTCTTAAAAAAACATAATATGTCAATTTAATGGGACTTATTTATGGTTAGATACTAAAATTATATTGGATTTATTTACGTTTAATAAATATTTATTGTCTTAAAAATATAGAAAAATAATTCACCTCTTCAACTTTCTGGTCATAGGTTTCCGTGTCCAAAATCACTGTTGCATTGCCCTTTTGAAGATTCTTCAACGCGATTTCCTCTGTCTTGCTTATATTAGAGATATGCTTAATAGGTTTGTCAATAATGGTCAAACCTATTAAGCATATCTCTAATATAAGCAAGACAGAGGAAATCGCGTTGAAGAATCTTCAAAAGGACAAATCAGTTAAAATCTTACCGGCAGACAAGGGCAATGCAACAGTGATTTTGGACACGGAAACCTATGACCAGAAAGTTGAAGAGGTACTTGCTAAAGGAAACTATAAACTTCTCCCAAAAGATCCGACGCAATCAATCGAAAGTAAGGTTTATAGAATTTTGAAAAAGTATTCCAGATATATTCCGGACAATACAAGTTCTCAACTTACACCACATTATAGCAAGCCTCCTCATCTATACGGACTTCCCAAAATTCACAAAGATGCAATGCCCTTACGCCCAATTACAAGTTCCAGAAATTCTCCAACAAGCAATTTGTCTAAATACCTTTTGAAAATTATTCAACCTCTTGCAGGCAAGACCGCTTCATTTGTAGAAAATTCCAACCATTTTGTTAATATTCTTAAATCTTTTGTTTTAGGAACCGAGGATAGACTTGTCAGTTTTGATGTTGAAAGTCTATACACCAATGTCCCGATAAAGGAATCGCTAGATATTATTAGAAGGAGACTGGTTGATGACGAATCTCTTTATGAACGTACCAGCCTACCTCTGGAGGGAGTAATGGAGTTGTTGCAGTGCTGCCTACATAACTCTTATTTTCAAGTGAAAGATAGGTTTTATGCTCAGGATGACGGTCTGCCAATGGGTTCATCGCTTTCGCCGGTGGTGGCCAATATTTACATGGAGTCGTTCGAATCACACGCGGTTGATACCGCAACATATAAACCTAAGCTATGGCTAAGATATGTTGATGATACTATTATTGTCTGGACCGGGAATGACCAACAACTCTCAGAATTTCTTCACCACCTAAATAACATAAGACCCACCATTAAATTCACAATGGAGTTGGAGCAAAATTGTCAAGTTCCTTTTCTTGATGTACTTGTCACACGAGTAGAAAGCGACATCAGAACAACAGTCTATCGTAAACCCACTCACACAGGACAATATTTAAATCAAGGTTCAAATCATTCTGCTACAACCAAACGAGGCATAATCAAAACTTTGTATAACAGAGCCGTTCAAATTTGTAACAATTCTCATGACTTGGAAATCGAAATAAGAAACATTAAGAAGGACCTGCAGCAGAATGGTTACAGCCTTAAACTTATAACAGATACTATTTCTAAATTTCAACAAACAGGACAGATTTTACAAGACCAAAATCAGGCAAATGCATTCCTTACAATCCCATACGTTAAAGGAGTATCAGAAAAAATTCGAAGAGTAGCGAAAAACTTTAATATTAAAACAGCTTTTAAATCTAGTAATACAATTAGAAGCCTTCTTAGTAAAACAAAACCAGAGAACAAACAAAATAAGGAATGCATTTACCAAGTTCCTTGTGAGTGTGGTGAATCATACATGGGCGAAATTAAAAGACCACTAGCGGTTAGGCTTAAGGCACATCAGACGAATACCCAAAAGGTGAAACCACGAAATCAGGAATCGCCGAACATGCATGGTCAAAACAACACCGAATGAAGTGGGCAGAAGCAAAGGTTTTGCACAAGGAGTCACACTGGAAGAAACAAAAATTCCTTGAAGCTGCCTTTATTGGGCAGAATCAGGGTATTTTCAGTAAACCAAGTGTTGAAATCCCAAATATTTGGAAGCCCCTCCTTGGGCGGAGCCAACTTCTTAAACTTTAAGGTTGAGTGATTTCTCACAGTATATAAGCACGTAGCCTTAGGAATTGATTGTAGTTTGCACCTGAAGACGATTAGAGATTGTACTGATCGAAACGTCGTGTATAAATAAAATATAGACAATGGAAGTCCGAAACACAGAGTTAATTTCAAATACATCATTGTCTCAAAGTTTCAAACAAATGCGCATTACGTAGCGCCAATGACAACTGCAGATATTTAAATTCGAAAAATATTGCAGCATCCATATAACTTAGTCTGAAGTTTGAGGTCAAACTGAACGTGCAATTTTCTAATATAATAATTATGCAAACAATAATTTCAAAAGGTACTAAATTTACTTGAGATCAACTAGAACCACATTTATTCGAGCACACCTAGAACGGTACTCTTTAGATAAAAATGGTATGGAAAAATTTATCGATTTTACAAGCTATTTAACTTACAGTAATGTATCTATAACGAACTAGATATTTTTGTTCGTGTGGAATCTTGCAACTTAATCCTGACATCCGATCGGCTTTAAATTTGGCATGCTAATATAGTTGCGGTGCCAACACAAGAATATAGTGTGATGAAATTGACAGCTCCCCCCTACTCGACGGGGGTGGAGGGGGTACAGTTGAAGTACGCCCGATTTCATTGAAATTTGGTGTGTTGGGGCACTTGGGAATGGAATTTCTAATCAGATTTTGAAAATTCAATATGGCAGATTCAAGATGGACGATTTTTGGTCATCTTTTGCTAACCAATTTTAACTAACTTATGCACATCCGATTGCCTTCAAATGTAGCATGCATTTATAGTTCCTATAGGTGACAATACAATAACATGTCATTGGTAGGTACCCTTTCCCCCTACGAGGGGAGTGGAGGAGGAAAACACCTAAGTTTGGTAAGTACCTTTTGGTGATAAGGAATATGAATTTTTGATCATATTTTGAAAATTCAATATGGCGGATTTAAAATAGACGATTTTCCGTCATAATATGATATTTAGGTACCCACCTCCCTCGAACAAGGGAAGTGGAGGGCGGAAAAGATTTAGTTTGTTCGATTTAAATCAAAATTGGCATACAGGGGTTTTTCGGGAAGGGGACATGAATTTTTGATCAGATTTGAAAATTCAATATGGTAGATTCAAAATGGACGATTTAGGGTACAAATCTAAATATTAAAAAAGACATTATTAAAAAAAAATTTAAGAACAAGCTTTTATCAAATGAACTCAAAAATAGAAAATATTTTTTTTGTCTTTCCTATACCATAATAAAAGCGATGGACGCAAAAGTAGATAAGCAGAGGAGGTTCCAGGCCACTTTCCCCATGTAAATCCCCATAAGACGAAAACGTGGTATTTTTTTTATCTACATAGAAATTTGCATATGAATCTTATATTATATATTTATTTTGTATATTTAAAATTATCTAGATAATACTTGTTTATGTTGGGAATTTGGAACCTTTGGTTGCACTAAAACAAAGTTATGATTGTTTTCCACAAACCAAAACTACACTTTTTTGCACTCGACGCGCGTCTCGCTGACAACGTTAGCATCATCAGGAGACGATAAACAATGAACTAAATTAATCTACGCTCTATCTTATGTACAATCCTTTAGTGGGCGGAGATAAGACTAATAATTTGTGGTTGATCATGATTTTTAATCCTATCTCCCCTCAACCAAAGAATAAAGTGTACTAAACGGGATGGGTCCTCTATCTTTATTTAAACTATTTTTGGATTTAATGATTTCCATACTTTCATATGGATTCAAAAGTCTTTAGTTATAAGAAATAAAAATAAATTGGACTTTGACCAGGAAAGGAACGGCCACCAACAGGTATATTCCAAATGAATCTTTTCATTGCTTACAACATAAGCTGGCAAGTTTGCACTTTTTAACATATAGATTAGTAAATTTCCCCTTAAACAAAGAAAGATTTGAAGCAGAAAAGAATAGGATTAGGAATATAGCTGTCGAAAACGGTTACGACGAAGGCTTAATAAATAAGCTGATAAATAGACATTCTTTCCAAAAGACCTTTCGGAATTTCACTTTTTTCAGACAAAAAGATACCTGCGACTCAAAATTTGTATCAATTCCTAATTATACGAAAGGATTACAAAAAGTATTTAGTAACACCGGTCTTAATTTAGTATATCAATCCGGTAACACAATAAGAAGCTTACTAGGAAATCCCAAGGATAAAACTACAGTTCTAGAAAAAAGTGGAATTTACGAAATTAGTTGCATGGATTGTGAGAAAAAATATGTTGGCCAAACGAGACGCTCTATTCAAACACGTTTTAAAGAACACTTAGCACACTTAAAATACGGAAGAACAGAAAACTCAAGTGTGGCCGAGCATGCTTTTGAAAACAATCATAGATTCACATTAGATAACCTAAAACTTCTAAAAAGTGTACCAAACAAAAGACTTTTGAATGCATATGAAAGTATGGAAATCATTAAATCCAGAAATAGTTTAAATAAAGATAGAGGACCCATCCCGTTTAGTACACTTTATTCTTTGGTTGAGGGGAGATAGGATTAAAAATCGTGATCAATCACAAATTATTAGTCTTATCTCCGCCCACTAAAGGATTGTATATAAGATAGAGCGTGAATTAATTTAGTTCATTGTTTATCGTCTCCTGATGATGCTAACGTTGTTAGCGAAACGCGCGTCGAGTGCAAAAAAGTGTAGTTTTGGTTTGTGGAAAACAATCATAACTTTGTTTTAGATAATTCTTGTGATCAATAGATCTAAAAGTCTTATCTAGATAATTTTAAATATACATAATAAATATATAATATAAGAGTCATATGCAAATTTCTATTTCGATCAAAAAAATACCACGTTTTCGTCTTATGGGGATTTACATGCTTATCTACTCGCAAATTAAAAATTTTAACTTTACGGTGACAAAGAGAGAACTACAAAAGAAGAACTAAATTCTTCTCTTATTCGAATGATAAACATAATGCTTTCATCTAAAGAAGCTGAGAACGGCGGAGATGCTTGCCAAGCCTTTGAAAATGTCCTTAGGTTATAGAATAATACAACTGTTTCTTAGGTGAATCGTCGATGTGACAGATATACGATACCTAAAGTTAAAATTTTTAATTTGCGCCCATCGCTTTTATTATGATATAAGAAAGATAAAAAATTATTTTCTACTTTTGAGTGCATTTAATAAAAGCTTGTTCTTTAAAAGTTTTTTTTAATAAAAATGTATTTATGAACGGAAAAAGAAAGGCATTAGTCACTTTTGCCCTATCTCTTACGGTTTTCGAAATAAACGCGTTTTACACTTACTCGAGACTCGAGCTCAAATAGAATGGCACATTTTAAGAGGAAAATGATCTTAAGAAACGTTGTTTGGAAACGAGACGAGATGTTTGGGTTGAGTTGAGTTATTTGGTTGAAAAATAATAAAATTTATAGTATTTTTGAAACAGTCTTTTTTGCAATCATTAAAAAAATCTATCAATAGCAATATTCTTAAAAACAAAAGATCCTGGGTGGAAAAAACAAAAATTCCACCCACGATCTTTTGATCTATTGTTTTTAGATTCTTTTCGGTTAAAGTAGTTGATTCAGAGGTTTTTTAACTTCTTTTTATAGCAATATTCTTATCCTATGTTTCAGTTTTCTTTTGCAAACTGTCATTTTTTCCAACTTAAACTTAGCTTGTACGTCAATCGTATAGAGGAACTGTTATATTAGATACTTAAAGAAAATATTTCAACATCGGTATCGGTATACGTAACGCGTCAAAATACACTACATTTTTTACTTGCTCATGCCATGTGTCGAAGCATGCCTGCTTCTTTGACAAGTGTGATGACAGAATCTCATTGCGTACGGAAGAATGTACGTATCGTTACGGACCCACGAACATACGCAACGATTTCAATCAGCAGTTCTGTCATCGCAACCTTCAAGAAAGCGGGCATCAATACATATTTCTTTAATCATTAATTGTGAACTATCAAACTAGCAAAAATGTTTTTAAAGGCAGGGTGATGCATGCATGTCTAATAAAAAATCACGAAAAATCTTAGAATTGGTAAGACTGGTCCGTGCAGGTATATCCACTGAAAAAAAGTACTTCTTGCAAAAAAAATTATATTAAACTTAAATCGTCGAAACTTGATAACACTTTTTATTTTTCCATTTTCCTGTTTACAATAGGGGGCTTAACAGGACTAATCTTGGCAAATTTATCAATTGATATTATCTTACACGATAATTATTATGTATTTGCTCATTTTCACTATATTTTATCAATAGGTGCTGTTTTTGTCATTTAAGCAAGAGTAGTGCAATGATTCCCTTTATTTACTGGGTTAACATTAAATAATAAATTTTTAAAAATTAATTTTATTGTTATATCTATTGGAGTAAATTTAACCTTTTTTCCTCAACATTTTTTAGGATTAAGTGGAATATCTCTAAAAATGTAATACCAGCTCGCCAAAACGCAAATCCTAATATTCTACGTACGTCAAAATTCTTAATGCCCGTCGCGGCGTTTCACGGCAGGCCTTAACCTTATGTGACGTTCAAATGTCACCAGTGTCAAATAGAGTTAGTCATCGAGCGTTTTTGGCACGACGAAAAAACATCTAATTACAGACAAAATCGAATCGGTGATAGATCTCATAAAACAAAATAGAATAATTTATGATCTAAGGTTATTTTTGCAACATATGAAAATAAGTATGACTCCAAAAATAGCACACAGTGTAAAAAACTTAAGGTAAGGTCATATCCTTACATTTTCCGAAAAAAAATCGTAGCGATAATAACTCACCCAATCTAATAAGTCTGGAAAAAAAGCAGAGCCAAAAAATCTCTTGGGACGCGAGCAGACTGCCTCAGGCATGCGCAGTAAATTTTTCTCCTTTGGTCTATCCCGTTGCCAACCCTGAAATATTTTTTTCATCAAACCATCCCAAGTGAAGTGTCTACTTACCTTTTTTTGTTGCATGCAATGCAAGTAAAACCACCTACTTCGACCCAAGTTTGTTAACCCTTAGTAATATATGTACTTACCAATATGCGACAAGTCACTTAACTTTCCCTTCACTTAGGGTTGGTGAATTTTTCTACTAGTATGTGACAACTCACTTAAATTTCCCTTCACTTACGGTTAGTGAATTTTTCTACTAAGGACAAGTGAAGAAGAAAATATATTCATCCTAATAATAATGCATGCCTATAATGATTTTTCAACGTATTGCCGTCATAAAAATTCGACAATCCCATTTGCAACGGTCATGTTCTATTTATATGACCGATGATAGATTTACTAACGGTTAGTAGATAGTTCAATTACGGTAAGTGAGGTTTTTACTTATGGTTAATATGTTATTTTATAACCTTAAGTAGGTGAGAAAACTTATGGTAAGTAGACAGTTCACTTGTCTCATATTTAAATGAACTTTCTACTTGGGGCTAATGAATTCTTACTCAGGATTAGTGGATATTTTTTACAGTGAACCTCAACTTTTTTAAATTACCTATTGCAGTGGGCTCTTTAAATACGCCTACTTAGAAAAACCTTAAAAATTATTTTATATTTTATACTGTTTAGTGTATCTATTTCAAATTGGTGTGTTTTTTTTTTAAGTTTTAATTGACTAATTCTGTGATGTATCTAATTTTACGCACCAATAAATCTTTTTGGCCGACTGGCTCATTGATTACCTCTAAGACGTCGACAGCGAAATGGCCTCAAAATCAAAGTAATCATGTAGCCGAGGCCTCAGCTCATCAGTTTATCGATGAGAAAGAAAATTGAAGCCATCGCGTTATTTCTGGGGGCTGCACAAATCTCGCTTGTAACAGATTGGATATATTTTGGTGAAAATGCACTGACGGAAATCACACAAGAAAAAGTATTTTTATCTTCCTCTGCCGCAAACATGTTATTTTGTAGCTGAGGCAGTTACTACAGTAGAGACAATACAAACGTGTGTAGGACAGTTGAAATTCTTAATTTTCTAAAAAACATAAATCAACTAAGTTGTATAAACAACAAGGATAAAGTACAGTGGAGCTCATAAAATTTACAAACATCTCCTCTTGGTATTAACCAAGGATATGCATAGAGCATAGAAAAAAAATTGGGTTCGGTCTGTCTGGCAGACCAGAATGTTATCTGCTGTACTGTGCTACGGAACTAATTATGACCTTGGCGCCCGACATAGAAATAGTTCAGTGAAACACAAATAGATGGAGCACCACACATGATAACCACAAAAATTAATACTACAAAAGAATATTGATTTTTAAATAAAAAATCAATATTACTTTACAAATGTTATGTAATATTGATTTTTCTTGGCATAGCAAAAAGGACCACAATTGCTATAATTTCATGGGTATTGAGTTCGTTTTCAAAACTCATTTTATCTTTTTCTTTTATATAGCGTGATCTTTATCAAGGCCAAGAACACGTTATATAAAAGAAAAAGATAGAATGAGTTTTGAAAACGAACTCAATACCCATGAAAACATAGCAAATATGCCCAGAAAACAAAAAAAGTTTAAAAGATAAATCAAAAGTTGATGTTTTTGTGAATTTTTTAAACTTTTTTCGTCTTTGGGTGCACTGAACTTAAAAGAAAAATGTGTACTTTTGACCCAAATGAAATGTTATGAAAAAAACATTTTGCCTTTTAATTTCATAGGTGAGGTCCTTTTACAAAACCCTTTATTGTATAGTTTCATTGAGAATTTCACTTATAAAAGGTTGGGTAAAAAGATAAAGACAGATGATAAATAAGTATGTGTAATTTAAAAAAAAAATTGAACTACATTTCCCAAATACAGGTTTAAAAACAAAACAAGGGTTCATTATATTTTTCACTGCCTTAACTCATTATTGGAGTATTGAATACAAGAATTCCTTAATTTTTTTTACAAAGTTTAACATTTGTTATCCCTCCAATGCTAAGGGAGTAAAAAGGAGGTGAAAAATATAATGAATCATCCGTAAAATAAGTAAAAACATAAAATAATACCTTATAGTAAAAATCGAGGTAAAATTTATTTAAAAAGAAGATAAATGACCTAGAAATAGTTATTGTTAAAATTATTCCACAGATAATTGTGTGTTTAAATTGCCTTTAGTCATAATTTAGTACACAAAATTCAATATAAAGCCTCAAGAAAGAAAACATAATTTTTTCCAAATCATTTTTGTTTGGCTTCATGAAATGCTGATTTTTTTTTATTTATCGCAATAATCTCCTCTTTTTAGACTATTAGAAAATCTTACAAATCTTATTAACTTGCTTACACCACCAGAACAAACCCCTAATAATTAACTTTATTATTGTGGTTAGTTTAGGGATTAAAAAATATAATAAAGTTTGTGTCTTGCCAAATAAAAAATTAAAGTATGTTCCTGGTTTTGTCAACTTACTGTTTTTATACTGCAAGGCATCAATAATTAAGTTTACTCCTGCAAACTTCACAAACAGTTTTTTACTTTTCTACTTGTCAAAGCGAAAATCTTAGACAATAGCCTGTACGTCTTACCAATTGATTTAAAAATACTGAGGGAGAGAATCTTTTCTTCTAAAGTAAGTCTTGTGGCTTTAGGTTTCTGCTGCTGTACTCTAATCTGGCATATAATAAGCATTTTCTGCGAGTGCTAATTTTCTCTAGAACGATTGCACATAACTGGTCATTTTATGCAATCGCTTACTACTATCAATAACTTTCCTATAGAAATGTCATGCTTTTGGTGTGAAATTAGCTTGTCTGGGCACATTGACTTCATTAGGAATTAAAGAGCGCCTTCTTTTAACTTTAAAAAGAAATAAAACAAACATTAGCTAATTAGTTAAAATTATAACATTTATAAATACATTAAATTTGTAAAAATGTAATTAAATCAAACAAATTGATCGTTCTCAGGGTAATCACCAGTTGGGGTGTAATTTTTATTATAAATTTGTGACCAAATTTTCAAAATTTTATGATTTTATGACTGGTGGTCACCGTGCTTTCTCCACTGAATTTATTTTAAACCCGACATGTTTTGGAAGCTCAGGCTGCCATCATCAGGAGTCCCTACCAAAGTTTTATTAAGGGAGACTAGGCCAAATTAATGGACCAGTCTTCCATATTGGAAAAAGAAAGAGAGTCTAAAACCCATTGTGAGAAAAACTTTAAAATTTAAAAAACAAAATAAACATATAAATATGCAATACATTATAGTTATTTAATTATGCCATGGATAGACTTTGTGGGGTACTAAGAAAACTAAGCCTGACTTCTGTTTAAACCTCAGTTTAAGGTAGGTACTGTAAACACTTCTAAGACTGGGATAGTCACGTTTTTTTTAGGGAGTGTTTAAAGCGCCTGCAATTCAGCTGAATAGCCATGAGGCTAAAGAGCCAGCAATAATTATTTATTATGTGTTTTTCATATTTTCTTTTTTTTCTTTTTTTTAAATTAAATTAACCCAACCTAACCTAAACAGACTCAAACTAACTTATTAAAAGACAAAACAACACAAAAAACACACTTTAAACTAAATTAACCCAACCTTAACCTAATTAAACAAGCCAAAAAAAGATGTAGGGGTTGTAGTGTGTTTTTCTTGGGTTGCTTTGGCTGTGAACAAGTTGACTATTCGATACATTTTCACTTGACTTAAACTGGATAATTAGTTAATAAATATAAGAAGAGGTTTGACTCTATATACAGGGTTCCTAAGCAAATCCTTAGGGGGGCAAGCAGCCGTGTATAAGACGCAGACAAACGGAAAAGCACATTAGGCAGAAAAGGATGGGCATGGGGCGATGTTGTCACTACATCTTACACGTAGTAAATCCATTCCAGGTTGTTGTTTTCTAATGTTTTCCATTTTCATACCTTTAGGACTGGAATAAAAATTGTTTTTGCTCGACTTTAATACCAAACTGATGAAAGATATCGTAAAAAAAAATATTTTTCGGCTTTTCATTTTGTAACCATTGTCCTTACGCACTGTTTACAGGCTGGGGACTGAGATACATGCAAATGCCTAACCTAAAGCGTTCATACACGGCCAGAGAAATCGACTGAGATATTTCCGTAAAAACTTTATCAAGCAAATAGGACGGGTTGACGCCTTCGAACGTCCAACCCGGGTTTTGCACTGTGATTCGAAATCAAAAAGGAGGAACAGTCAGATGTGGGGCCGTGCACAAATTACGTAACGGTGATTTTACCAATTTTTGACCCCCTCCCTATGTAATGTTTTGTAACGGTTTGGCACGCCACTCCCCTAATATTACGTAACGATTTCAAGACCACTACCCCCCTCCCAAAAAAAAAACTTTTCACTTAATTTCATTACAAATTTTCTTAGTTTCACACAAATGCAAACGCTGTCGAAAACCCTTCTCCCCCCTACGTAACGTTTTGTAACCCCCCTCCTTCCTATGACTATTACGTAATTTGTGCACGGCCCCTGTAATCCCAGTGGAGGAGGGCGAGAAAATTGATATTTTTTTCTTAAAAATTATACTCTTTAGATCTACTTCTTTGCGTTCCCGAAATTACGTAATTAATTGTAAGCGGCGCCATTTTTATTTCGTGCTTTGTTTTTCTAACATTTTTGTGTTCGGCTAATTTAATTGAAAAATTTTTGCCTGCGGCGCCCTTTATCTTCTCACTCGAAACCAATCCCCTGTTTTAGGAAAACTGATCCCGTCTCTGTTTCTAAATTTTTTCGAATAAAAGTAAAGTATGACCATGGGGGAAATAATTTTTTTCTACGCTATGACGAAAATTTCGAGAAAGTTGAAGAAAAAAATAAGAAAAGTGGGAAAGCTCAAGTTTTTCGTAAAAAAAAAGTTTTTTGTAAAGAAACAGAGCAAAATAAATCTTTTCACCCCTTTTTGGGTGTTACAAATATTGACAGCCCCTTATTTTTCGCTTTTACCCTTCCGCTAGTTTTGAAGAATTGTTTCGCTACATGTTTCGAGATCATGTCATAAAACACTTCGAAAATATCAAATTAAGTGTAGGGCCAGCTTTATTTAAAATAAATAATATCGCAAGCAAAAAGCTCTGCAGGAAAAACAGCGCCGTTTATTGATTTCTTTGGCTGCTAGTGCTAGCTGCATGGTTTGGCAGTTTCCGGATAGATGTCACTCGTAGAACAGAAAAGAAAGAAAAAGCTGTGGTTTGGACCTGAAAACATCTAATTTTTAATTAGTTTTTCCTCGATCATCTCATGGTGTGGCCGCCATCTAGCGGAATTTGCAGACATCTTGTCAACGGTTATTATTGCAACTATGATTTATGCTCACAATGAAAGAGTGGCGACAATTTTTTCTCATGAAAGCAGTCCGGAGATAATAACAAACTGGCACCATTGCTCAATATACCTGTTTCTTTTGTGCGCGCAGAACTTTCTATGCCATTTCTGTTTTATTTATTGAAATCCTATCTCTAAGGAAAATCTTAGGAACCCTGTATATAGTTATTTTTGTAATATATTTTGTTTGGTTAGCAGAAAATGTTCTTCTTTTAAAGTGTAGCAGCTAAAACCTATTTAAGCAAGCAAAGCAGTATTCTTTGACTACTAATTTTAATGTTAAACTCAGTACTTTGTTGTTTGTAAGCAAATAAAACTTTTGATAATTTGTTTAATATTTTTTAATAATCTCTTCAAAAGATATACACAATTTGTGTAAAATTTGTACAAACTATTGTTTAAAATATTAACAAATAATATGTAATATTTTAAAATTAGCTATAAAAATATATGCGCTATTTGCACTAAATTTGCAAAAAAAAAGTGTACAGGATTGGAATAAACCTTTTTGCACAGCGTTGTAGAAAAAAAAGTTCCACAATTTGTTTAAAAACTTGCCGCAATTGTTATTGCACAATCCTGTTGAAAATTTTTGCACAATTTGGTTTTGGTCGCGATTCAAAAACAAATTGTGCACAAATTTTCAACAATTGTTGAAAAAAAATACAAACATTTTTTTCCGTGCAAAATGAACCATTATTTGCTAATTTTAGAGGAGGTGGGATTACAATCAGCCACTTTTCCCCGGACGTAAATAGCATTTAAAAAAAAAATCCCTCCAGATTTGTGATCCGGCTCGCCTCTGCATTCCTACACTCTTTTGAACTGGAATATATTATGTGTATGGAGTGTATTAAAGGTCAACTATACATTTTAAAACTGATCAAAATATGCAAATACTGCTGCACTGGTTTTTAAAATAAAATATTTTCAGCAAAGACGACTCAAGTTCAAAGCGCCCTACAATTTTTGATGTCATATTTTTAAATAAGCACTCAGATAAAATTGTTTTAATGAAAAATTTTAAAAATATACATTTTCTGAGGATTTTGTTTCTTTGGAATGCTCTTACGGCCCACGCATTTTCAAGAAATTGGGTTATGACATTTAAAATCTTGAATTAGCGAAGACTTGTAAAGAAATTGATATGTTTTTCGCGTGTAGCCTAAATATTTTGAGCTAGAGAGATTTTTCTAGACTCTTCCACTGAATTCGTACTTTCGACAAATAGTGTTTTTAAAAGATTATTATGCCTATATATCTGTATTATTTAATTATTAAATAAAGCTGAACTTTTTAGATCTAGGAAGAAACTTAAATCTATAAACTAACAAACTTTTAATGACCTAAAATAAATGTTAAGCATGAGGTAATAAAAAAGACATTGACGTTATACCTAAGAAGATCATAGTAAAATTAAACAACCTATAGAGCTAAAGGAACACGATCCTTATTTCTTATGATTTACCTCTTGACAAAAATTTACAGTGCCAAGAAGCAATTTTTTGTTATACAGGGTTCCTAAGCAAATCCTTAGGGGGCCAAGCAGCCGTGTATAAGACGCAGACAAACGGAAAAGCATATTAGGCAGAAAAGGATGGGCATGGGGCGATGTTGTCACTACATCTTACACGTAGTAAATCCATTCCAGGTTGTTGTTTTCTAATGTTTTCCATTTTCATACCTTTAGGACTGGAATAAAAATTGTTTTTGCTCGACTTTAATACCAAACTGATGAAAGATATCGTAAAAAAAAATATTTTTCGGCTTTCCATTTTGTAACCATTGTCCTTACGCACTGTTTACAGGCTGGGGACTGAGATACATGCAAATGCCTAACCTAAAGCGTTCATACACGGCCGGAGAAATCGACTGAGATATTTCCGTAGAAACTTTATCAAGCAAATAGGACGGGTTGACGCCTTCGAACGTCCAACCCGGGTTTTGCACTTTGATTCGAAATCAAAAAGGAGGAACAGTCAGATGTGGGGCCGTGCACAAATTACGTAACGGTGATTTTACCAATTTTTGACCCCCTCCCTATGTAATGTTTTGTAACGGTTTGGCACGCCACTCCCCTAATATTACGTAACGATTTCAAGACCACAACCCCCCCCCCAAAAAAAAACTTTTCACTTATTTTCATTCCAAATTTTCTTAGTTTCACACAAATGCAAACGCTGTCGAAAACCTTTCTCCCCCCTACGTAACGTTTTGTAACCCCCCTCCCTCCTATGACCATTACGTAATTTGTGCACGGCCCCTGTAATCCTAGTGGAGGAGGGCGAGAAAATTGATATTTTTTTCTTAAAAATTATACTCTTTAGACCTATTTCTTTGCGTTCCCGAAATTACGTAATTTTTGAAAAAAAATTGTAAGCGGCGCCATTTTTATTTCGTGCTTTGTTTTTCTAACATTTTTGCGTTCGGTTAATTTAATTGAAAAATTTGTGCCTGCGGCGCCCTTTATCTTCTCACTCGAAACCAAGATCCCCCGTTTTAGGAAAACTAATCCCGTCTCTGTTTCTAAATTTTTTCGAATAAAAGTAGAGTATGACCATGGGGGAAATAATTTTTTTCTACGGTATGACGAAAATTTCGAGAAAGAAAAAAATAAAAAAAGTGGCAGAGCTCAAGTTTTTCGTAAAAAAAAACGTTTTTTGTAAAGAAACAGAGCAAAATAAATATTTTCACCCCTTTTTGGGTGTTACAAATATTGGCAGCCCCTTATTTTTCGCTTTTACCCTCCCGCTAGATTTGAAGAATTGGTTCGCTACATGTTTCGAGATCATGTCATAAAACACCTCGAAAATATCAAATGTAGTGTAGGGCCAGCTTTATTTGTAATCAATAATATCGCAAGCAAAAAGCTCTGCGGGAAAAACAGCGCCGTTTATTGATTTCTTTGGCTGCTAGTACTAGCTGCATGGTTTGGCCGTTCCCGGATAGATGTGACTAGTAGAACAGAATGGAAATAAATTTAATTAAAAGCGAAGATATTTCTTTCTAATGTTACCAACCTCACGAGTTTATCGCTCAGTATCGTAAATAATGGACCCTGCCGCCTCCTTTAAGCAAGAAAAAGCTGTGGTTTGGACCTGAAAACATCTAATTTTTAATTAGATTAGATGTTCAAATCTGTCCCCTTCTTGAGCCTTACAATATCCCAATCTATTGTAAAACTCTTGGCGCGTAGCAGCCAACATTTCAGGGGTGATAGAGTTGCCCGCCTCCAAAATTTTCGCCCTCAACTTCTGTATAGTCGTAGGCCGTAAGTGAAGGTGTTGGAAAATGTTGTCGTGCCAACAACCCCATAGGAAAAAGTCATTTGGCGCCAGATCTGGTGATCGAGGAGGCCATCGGATATTTCCATACGTGGAAATAATTCTATCACCAAATACCTGACGAAGGTAATTTGTAGCCTGGCGTGAACTGCGGGATGAACAGCCATCTTGCTGAAACCACAATTCGTCCAAATTTATGTTGAGTTCCCTTAACCGTAGTAAAACCTGGTGTTGGAGAAGATCAACATATTTTTGGCTATTCAAATTCCCTTCAATGAAAAAGGGTCCAATAATGTGATCCCCGACAATACCGCTCCAAACATTTAATTTTTGAGGATGTTGCGTTCTAACACTTACGTGCAGATGTTTATTTTCGCGGGACCAATAGCGGCTATTTTGTGGATTGTGAGAGCTATGAAGTTCAAATGTCTTCTCGTCACTAAACAAAACTTTTGATAGGAAATTTTCGTTCCTGTCACATTTATCCCTCATAACCTCACAATATTCTAACCGGCGAAAATAATCACCTGGTTGCAATTCCTGCGACTTCCCAATCTTAAACGACTTGTAGCCGTATTTTTTTAGGATCCATTGGCAAGTAATGTTGGGAATATCCAGTGCCTCCGCAATCGGTTTCGTCGAATATGGTTCATGTGCCTCAACGTAAGCGCATACCATTTCGTCTCGTTCCACCCTGTGTGGAAGAACGGGATGCTCTGGTATTTCGCCGTCGTGGTAACACTTTCTACAACCATTTATGCACCCGTACCTTTCAAAACGATGATAAATGTTGTAGACAGATTGAGCCACAGGAACCGGTCGATCTGAAAACGCAAAAACAAAATGCCCAATGACCTCGTCCGCACTGTCACTTTTTATGTAGTTTTTAATAATAAAAATCTTTTCTTCTCGAGTATACGGCATTTTAAAAACACAAAATTTACGAAACTGAAGCGATTTGAAAGGAAATAAAAATGCAATGCCTGTGAATCCCAGTTTTCCTCGATCATCTCATGGTGTGGCCGCCATCTAGCGGAATTTGCAGACATCTTGTCAACGGTTATTATTGCAACTATGATTTATGCTCACAATGAAAGAGTGGCGACAATTTTTTCTCATGAAAGCAGTCCGGAGATAATAACAAACTGGCACCATTGCTCAATATACCTGTTTCTTTTGTGCGCGCAGAACTTTCTATGCCATTTCTGTTTGATTTATTGAAATCCTATCCCTAAGGAAAATCTTAGGAACCCTGTATACTTAAATTACCATTGAATCAAAATAATATTTTAAAAAATGCACTCTTATGTTATAAAATCGTCAAATCACAAAAGCAACACTTTCTTAAATTAATTATTCTTACTTGAAACTATTAAAACTTACGATAATTTTGTACTAAAGCTTAAGTATGCCATAACTCACCCCTCGGCAATAATAACAATAAAGTGTAGGTTCTTAACAATTGAACATTTTTACGACCGCACGGCTACTGGTGTAGCGAGGAGTAATAAAAAAATTATAAAGGCGCATTTACACAGAAAAACTTTCCTTTGATGTTGAAATGCCGACAAACATTTACACGAGCCTCTTGAGCAAAATGTTTAAAAAAAAGTTCGAACAAATTCTCGTACAAAAAGACTCACGGAAATTTTGAAGAGAATGTTTGAAGAAATGTTGGTATAGAAATTTCTTACAAATTTAAATTTTGTAGTTTTATGAGAATTCATTGAACTTAACTGAAAATAGAAAGACTAAGTTTTAAAACAAGGTATTTTTAATTAAGTGCTTTCTGACGGAAAAACGATTTGATGTCGAAATTCACATTTTACCTCATAAGCAACTTCGATTGTCCTGCTTTTTATAGGGGATATTCCAGTATACTTGTAACTTTTTTGGGGTTGTAAAAAACGAGAATAAAGAAATAATAATTGGCACTTATTTATTGCTGTTGCCTGTAAAATGTAATGATACAAATTTACGTTTAAAAGAATATCCCTTTATTTTACTTCCAAGTTTAAAACACAATACAATAATATTTAAGTCAAATTAAAAAACCTATATACATTTTATTAAATCTCAAATATATGAACAAAAGCATGTTCGGTCTAAATAATAACCGTTTATTACCCACTTTTACAACCCTACGGACTCTTGTCTAAAAAAATATAATTTAGCAGTGATAGATTAGACTTCTGAATCGGAATGTTGCTCCTTTGCATATTGTTTGTTCAGTGTAGTAATCGACCTTGATTATTACATTAAATTGACAGTAAATATCTATCTTCAGCATTTTCATGAACCTTTTGCTTTTTTAAGCAACCGTTGGGGCCTTAAACTAACTAGGTAAATCTGGTGTGAGGAATTTAAAAAAAAAAAATCAAAGCTAAGGCTAAAGTAAAGTTACAAAAATATTTTTAAAACAAAATCCCCTCCCCACCACTCCTCATAGTCATGAGGCGCGGATTACCGCTTAAAATTGCAAGTTTTCAGTTTTTTGCCACAAAAATTTAAAATAAAAGTTGGGGTTCCATTTTTTTAATGAATTGAGATCACTGATGTGAAATTTTATTTATTCTCATCTTTAAAAATATGTTTCCAAAACAGATAGCAATAATTTGCTCAAAAATTTACCGGAACAAAATTTTCAAAGAAAAGCTCACAAAAAATTTTAGATCTTTTGCACGAGCTTTTGTTTGAGCATGTTCGTCTGTGTGTCTTAAAAGAAAAACTTTTTTATACATCAGCTTCAGCAAAAATACGATTTAGGTCACTTCCACTTTTGCAAAAACGTTGCGACAGCAAAACTCCTCTACTATTGTGTTTTTGCTGTTGTCTGCCACAACGTCTTGAAAGTGTTGATAAAACGTCGCCTAGCCGACGGCTAAAATTACTGTGCATTAGCTGAAAATGTTTCTTTCTAACTATTTTTACAACTTCCTACGCAGAAAGCGCATTATTCTCGAAACGACTCGAAAAAACCCGACAGCTAAACTTGCTGTATTATAGCCAAAAATGTTATTTTCTGTTCTTACAGCTTTATTGCACTGATTTAGTTTTTATTGGTGTCAGGACTGATTTAACAAAGCTACAAAGTTTGGCTTTAATGTATAGCCAACATTCTGCATATTTTTCTGCCCAAAGAATAGTATTTTTGACCAAAGTTTAATAAACAATTTTGCTTTTAACTTTGACAGCCCGTAACATCGAAACGGTTAAGGATAGAGCAAAACGGTTTTTACATCCTGATTTTTCACAAGCTATCATTTTATACTATTTTTAATCCAGGGTTAAACTAACCTTGGGATATTTTAACCCTGGGTTTAGATATACAAACCATAGCCTGTGAAAAACCAAGATCGGAATGTAAAAACCGTTTTGCTCTATCCTTAACGGTTTCGATGTTACCTGCTGTCAAAGTTAAAGAATGTTAATTTTCACCAATTTAAAAACCATTGAACATAGTAATAGGACATTATACATAAAATGTATTTAAAATATTTTGTAGAATGCAAAAATATACAGGGTGTTCAACTTAAAATAAGAAAGCTGTTGCCAAGTTTTCTGCAAATGGAAACACTGCAAACATGAAAGTATTTCATAAAGATAGTTTACGTGGAATTTTGTTAGAATAAAAAGTTTCAAAAGTTTCCATTGTATAGTTTCCAAAATATTCTAACAGGTTACTCATCTTGGGACACCCGGTATACCTTTATTTTAATTATATTATTGTGCTGTTAACTTATTGGCAATAAAACAGCAAACACAGAGGTAAAATTGGCAAGATCTAACCTCAAAATACATCAGGCAAATGTCAAAAGCTCAAATCGTGTTCAACGCGTTCAAGCTTCATGAAAAGCGTAAAGTGAATCGTATTGAAAATGTATTCAGTTCCACTTGAAAACTTAGTAAATGTCCGCAAATTTAAAAAAACGACTTTCTTGGTCATTAATTTCGATGCAGGGGTCGTTTGTTTTTAGTGTCTTTTTGCCGCACCTATTTTTATAGCAGAAAGTTAAATCAAACAGTGAATTAGGTGAAATTATGTAGGTTTTTATATTTGTTTCAGTTTTTTTGAATCACGCTGGGCTATGAGGTACTTTTTATTTCAAGCTCTTATTTAGCTTTACCACTATGTATGTATGTTTATATGTATGTTCGGGTCAAATCTTGCAACTCAATTTTGACTAACTTCTACGAGGGGAGTGGACGGGGGAAAAAAACCTAAGTTTTTCCGATTTCAACCAAAATTAGTGTACGGTCATTTTTGGGGATAAGAAATACAAATTTTTGATCAGATTTTGCAAATTCAAGATGGCGGATTTAAGATGGACGATATTTGGTCATGTTGCGTTAACCAATTTTAACTGACTAATACACATCCGATTGTCTTCAAATTTGGTATGTGTTTATAATTCCGGTGACAAAACTAGGTACCGGTAATATATATAAATTATATAATATATTAAAGTTGTCCATAGATTTACAACTTTTAAAATTTAAGTGCCTATATAACGTAATTGGTTTTAATTTTTTTATTTTTGATTGATTTTTATGAAAAACTGTAGGATCCTGGTATTTAATGTCGGGATGGCCGACTTACCATTAACTCTGGGGTAAGAAAGTCATACCGGTCATAGTTCGAGTCTTCATCTTTTAAATCAGTAGCGCATCCAGAAATTCACTTCGGGGGGGGGGGGGGGGAGAGGGGATAATTTTTTTTAGAATCCAAAAATGTCAAACTATACAAGGTGTCCTATTTTAAAAAAAAATTACCATACCTCGTAAACAAAACGACATAAAAAAATCCAACATAGCACGATTAAATAAAATTAAAAATCTCAGTTAACGTGTTTTGGATTTTTTTATAAAACCAAATGCTAACCCGCTAGAAGCACAGTTCCGTTTAAATAATCCACCCTGTATATGCAGAACCCGGAAGATACTTTTTACCGTCTTGTGACTTCTAGTTTACCTAGAATTTTTGTAACAAAGTGATCATGCGTTGTAACTTTTATGTAATATTTACGTAACGGTATTGGCTGGGATGGTTTTCGGCGTTTTAATTTTTTTTAATTTTCCTTGTTCCAGGTTTTCGACACAGAATCCCTGACAAACTACTCCCACGTCGCCGTGGGAATACCAGACTCGCACGAAGCCATGAATTACCGCCACGAAACCGGCAAACAAACGAGAGCAAAACGAAGTTTCGAATTTCTTCTGGGACTTGTTAATAATAACTCCAGATACGAAGTTATTACCGCCGAGCCAGATAATGACATCCGACAAGAGCGTGAAAAGGTAAGGGAACTTAATGAAGGAGCAATTTGTATAGGGGAAAAGGGGGAACAATCGACCATCGGACACACTCAACTACCCTTTAACTTAAAACCAGATTTGAATTATTCCCCCGCCCTTCAAGGTAAAAGTGGATGTTGAATAACTGGTTGGTCTATACTTGAGATCCTTTTTCTGCAAACTTTTAAACAAAAAGACTTTTCAACGAACCATTATCACTGATCTCAATTTAAAAAAAATTAAAAAGATGGAAAAATAATATTTAATATATTTAGTAGTCGTATGTAGGGTAGGGCTGCCATGTGCCTATGCCAGAACGTTTCCAAACTTTTTTAGGATGTTTTCACGTTTTTTTGCCTGCCTTTTTTACTTGCCTTTGGGGGCGCAGCCACTGACATTATTTTTCTGTAGAGGATTAAGTTAAGTAATTCCTTACAAACCCCTTCCAACGGCATCCAAACTAACAAACACAAACAAAAAAAAAACTTATTTGACCCTGTTGACTTACGGTCTAATCACCTCAACCTAGGCACCGTTTTTTTTTAAATTTTTATTTAAAAAATACTTTTAGGGACTTTAGTCACAATTTACTCCTTCGCGGAAAAAAATATGGTACATATACAGGGTGTCCCATATAAAAGGATGCAACTGAATTTTCTCGAAAGCTTTTAAAAAAATCCCATAAGACGTCAATTTTGTTTGCAGGAGGGAGCGGAACACATTTGCTATATCAGAATTTTGTACGACACAACCCTTTCAAGGGTGTAATTCATCACCAGAATTTAAATAGAGAAAGTAGGTCAAGTGATATCTTATTTTGAAGGTCTTTCAAATGCCTTTACAAGTATTCAAATTTAAAAAATCTGGCAATTAGTTTTTGAGATATTCACACACACAGAGAGAATGATTTAATTTAAGGCAGTTTTTGCTACTACACAATATTTACTTAGATGCTCTTTATACAAGAAAAACAACCCAACAAAACTTCAAAGAATATATATTACTAGGCACCAGATAAAAGTATTATATCGAAGAGGCTTCGAAGAGATTCAATATTTCTTTATTTTCTTGTTTGCATTTCCGTTCCTTCTGTAAAAAACCTCTTTTAGATATGAGTAGTAAGACGATTTTTCAATACGGTGTATTCGGAAGCGTATTAGAAAACCTCTATGTTACGGTGTAACAAAAAGGTTTTCCAACACACTGAGTGATTATTTATAGATACACCAAAAAAGTGTCTATAGAATGTAAAAAAGCAAAAGCTTCTCTTTAATTCAAACTCAACTATCAGCCTGCGAATTATGAAAATTGGTTTAGTCATTTTGAGGTTATGCTGGAATAAAAATTAAAAAAAAAAAGATTTTAAAATAATTTTTTAAGGTCAACAAGCCATAAAATACTAAATAAGCATTATGTAAAACACTTAAAAGTCCCTGGAAAATTTTTCAAACTTTTGATTCAAAATTTTAGTCCAAGGCTTTTATTTTTTGATTGAGTCATCCGCAAAAGCACAACTTTTATTTAAATTAGGAACCTCCTAATACCAAAAATAAGGCCGTAACCCTGATTAGATAATGGTTATTTTTCTAACATAAGTACTCAAAGCGATAGATACTTATTTGTGTCCACGCCAAAGTTTTGAACGATAGAACAAAGGCGGCATTCCAATAAGCTTTAGGTGATGGGAGGATAATTTGCGAGGCGATACCAACAATATTTTTTGGTCAACAAATTGTAGAAATACAAAGTAAATAAGAAAATTAAAAATTGGTCTGGTAGAAAAGCCAAAAAATTACACAGCCTGCATTTTTGGACACTTTCAAAAACGAATAAAGAATTCAACTGTTTTCTAGTAATTGGGTATAGTGCAGTAAAATGCAAGAATAGGTATATAATATAATTTAAAAAAATACAAAAATATACAAAATATACACATAGACACTATTAAAAATTGTTATTTATTCTACGTTTTCTTCTTTCAGAAAAGCTTCTTTTACTTGTAGAAATGTACGTACAACTTATTTAAAAGCATATATCATGCGCGTTTTTCCTTATCTTCCATTATATTTTTAAATTCTGTATCTTTCATCAATCTGCTGCCCTTCACTGAGAAATTTTCATCTTTACTGGCGCCTATTTAGCCAAAACATCAGTTCTTAGCTGGGACAGCAAAGTTCCTTGCTAAAATGTTAGGTTACTAAATTTGTAGAAATTTTTCACTTTTCTGGCGCCTATTTAGCCAAAATATCTTGCTGTAACAGCAGCGTTCTTAGCTGGCACAGCAAAGTTCTTTGCTAAATGTTAGGTTACTAAATTTGTTTGCTGACGTAACTATATTCCCTCTTTTAATTTAACTCTGACAGAGTCTGAAATGTTTTATACAAATATTTGAAATAATTTCCTTTTTTGTTTAATGCCGTAACATATTGTTTCGAAGTGTCCAAGTTTTATATAAAGTGGTGGAAGTAAAATTTTTTGAGGAACAATAAGACTTTTGCCAACTAAATTTTTGGTTCCAAAAATAATTGGCTAATGTAGTTAGTATTCACAACGCCAAACAAGATGTACGTAGCCAAACTATTAGACCAACCCGTCATAAAAATTGGTCTGGTAGAAAAGCCAAAAAATTACACAGCCTGCATTTTTGGACACTTTCAAAGACGAATAAAGAATTCAACTGTTTTCTAGTAATTGGGTATAGCGCAGTAAAATGCAAGAATAGGTATATAATATAATTTAAGAAAATACAAAAATATACAAAATATACACATAGACACTATTAAAAATTGTTATCTATTCTTTATACGCTTCTTAAAAAAACGTTTTCTTCTTTCAGAAAAGCTTCTTTTACTTGTAGCGTATTTTCTAGAAATTTACGTACAACTTATTTAAAAGCATATATCATGCGCGTTTTTCCCTATCTTCCATTATATTTTTAAATTCTGTATCTTTCATCAATCTGCTGCCCTTCACTGAGAAATTTTCATCTTTACTGGCGCCTATTTAGCCAAAACATCAGTTCTTAGCTGGGACATCAAAGTTCCTTGCTAAAATGTTAGGTTACTAAATTTGTAGAAATTTTTCACTTTTCTGGTGCCTATTTAGCCAAAATATCTTGCTGTAACAGCAGCGTTCTTAGCTGGCACAGCAAAGTTCTTTGCTAAATGTTAGGTTACTAAATTTTTTTGCTGACGTAACTATATTCCCTCTTTTAATTTAACTCTGACAGAGTCGGAAATGTTTTATACAAATATTTAAAATAATTTTCTTTTTTGTTTAATGCCGTAACATATTGTTTCGAAGTGTCCAAGTTTTATATAAAGTGGTGGAAGTAAAATTTTTTGAGGGTCAATAAGATTTTTGCCAACTAAATTTTTGGTTCCAAAAATAATTGGCTAATGTAGTTAGTATTCACAACGCCAAACAAGATGTACGTAGCCAAACTATCGGACCAACCCGTCATAAGTCTGGAAAGTGGAGATTATTAGTTATTGCCTCACTGAAAATAAAACACAGCGTCCTTAATATTTATTCTAACGTTGTAAGAGAAACTACGTCATTTTCTTAATAGCCTTTTGGAAATTTAATAATTTGAAGATATTCGGCAGGCAGTTTTACGGCGGAGCTACATTGCTACTATGCGTACGAATAAATGTCAAAAAGGGTGTAAAATTCCGAAAATGGAAAAGGAAATACAGAATCTGTGTGACTTTTCTGAACAGACATATTCCATGGCTATCTATAGTTTTGTATGTTATCTACATAACTGATGGAAATAATATACTTCAAATTTTACAGAGCAAGTGTGCTAAAAACCAAGAAGTGCAGAATTTTAAAAAGTTGCAGTTTTTTACTGCCATAAAACTTTTTTTCTATGGGCGACTGCCCGCGACTGAGATGTTAAAAAAGTTGAATTAGGTCCTATTTTTAGTAAAGAAAATCAAGTTTAATATCCGCCAACTTGACATTCACAAAACTGTCAAATGTTTCTTCTCTGTCAAATTATATTCAAAGTAAAGACTTCTTTTTACCTAATTTAAATAATACCTTGCATAATATGGCAAAAATAGCCCAAGAACAAATACGCCTTGCATTGTTAATGTTTTACCAATTTTACCAAGTGATACATTTCGATCCGGATTTCGCACTTGTGGTGCTCATCAGTACGGTGCTAGGAATTAGGATATGAAATAATGATGAAAAAATGTGACACAGGATTCATGTAAAAAACAACCATCTGTCAAATTGCAGATTTGCTTCAATTTGAAGGTACATGTGCCGATTCTGCAATTTGACAGATGGTTGTCTTTTTTATGAATCCTGTGTCAAATTTTTTCATCATTTTCAGATAGAAAAATTATTTTTTTTATACCTTTATCAAAAACATAATTTTAGTAACTGTGTGCAGATAACTAAAGCATGACTTTTTTGGTCGCCGATGCAATAAAACTTTTTCTTTTTGGATCACGGGTGCAAAAAAGATTTCCGTCATTTTTTTTTACCCAAAATTAAAGGAAAGTGGCGCAAAATAATAATACTGAAAAAAATCTAATTATTCTTGCCTAAAAATTAAGCCATTTCCGCCAGTTTCCACCAAGTATTTACGAAAAAATTATTTAAAAACATCGTCAATCAAACTGTCAAAGATTAAAATGTCGCAACAATGAACATCACCGAGTGAACATCGCTATGGAAACGATTGTTATTTCATTTACCACCCGCCTTAATTTATAGTGTAAAGATGGTGTGTTGTTGGAAGTGCTTTTCGTTGGAGATTTTTAAAAGTATTTTCCTGTTTATCTTGGATTTTTTCATAAAGGTATTAAAAAAATAGTGTTAACAACTCGCAGCTACACTGTGCTTTTTTTAATCGCGTTTTTAAATAAAAGTTGTTAAAACTACTATTTGTGCCAGTAGCGCATAGAGAAAAATTTCATGGTGCGTAAAAAATTGCTATTTTTTAAAATTGTCCACCGTCTTGAATTTTTAAGAACAGGTGGGAGGATAACACTCAGAAAAGTATCCCAAGTGAAGGAGGAGGAGGGACTTCCAAATATTTGGAATTTCAACACTTGGTTTACTGAAAATACCCTGATTCTGCCCAATAAAGGCAGCTTCAAGGAATTTTCGTTTCTTCCAGTGTGACTCTTTGTGCAAAACCTTTGCTTCTGACCTTTTATATTAATCAATTTAAATTTAAAATGCAAATTTTTTAAAAAGGTAATTTTTTTCCTTTACCGGCGTAGCTCAAACTGCATTATTTTAATACCGGCATACTGCTTATCTTACTCCGGCGTAAATGTAAAAAACATTATTTTTTAGTTAAATAATCCAAATGTCTTAATTCAAATTAAAATATTAATATTTAATAAAAATAAAATGAAATATTTTATTTAAAATAATAACATTTTGGTTTATAACCTAAAACTAAATCCCATGACATTCTTAACAGTGAACTAACCAAATGGTTTTAACTATCGTAACTAAATAGATTTTTAAAAAAATTTACCTCTTTACATCAAATATCACTTAACGTCAAAATCCTAACATATAATGTATTCATGTTGAGGCCACCTTTCGGAATTCTACCTTATTCAGACAAAAAGATACCTGCGACTCAAAATTTGTATCAATTCCTTATAATCCTAATTATACGAAAGGATTACACAAAGTATTTAATAACACCGGTCTTAAATTAGTATATCAATCCGGTAACACAATAAGAAGCTTACTAGGAAATCCCAAGGATAAAACTACAGTTCTAGAAAAAAGTGGAATTTACGAAATTAGTTGCATGGATTGTGACAAAAAATATGTTGGCCAAACGAGACGCTCTATTCAAACACGTTTTAAAGAACACTTAGCACACTTAAAATACGGAAGAACAGAAAAGTCAAGTGTGGCCGAGCATGCTTTTGAAAACAATTATAGATTCACATTAGATAACCTAAAACTTCTAAAAAGTGTACCAAACAAAAGACTTTTGAATGCATATGAAAGTATGGAAATCATTAAATCCAGAAATAGTTTAAATAAAGATAGAGGATCCATCCCGTTTAGTACACTTTATTCTTTGGTTGAGGGGAGATAGGATTAAAAATCGTGATCAATCACAATTTATTAGTCTTATCTCCGCCCACTAAAGGGTTGTATATAAGATAGAGCGTAGATTAATTTAGTTCATTGTTTATCGTCTCCTGATGATGCTAACGTTGTTAGCGAAACGCGCGTCGAGTGCAAAAAAGTGTAGTTTTCGTTTGTGGAAAACAATCATAATTTTGTTTTAGTGCAACCAAAGGTTCCAAATTCCCAACATAGTCTTATAAAATAAAAAATATTTAGAGGGAGAGGACAGAATTTTAGAGGTAGATGGAGAGATTTTAGTGAAATGCAAAAATATTTAAGGTTGTTGAAGAGAGACAGCAGGTTATAAAAAAGTTTTTAGAGAAAGATGCAAATAATTTAAGGCAGTTGTTTAATAAAAATTTCTGTTGTGTCATCTGTCTGTCATCTTGAGTGGTGTCATGCATATAATTTTTATTTTGCCATTTTTATACAAAAACTAGCTAAAATTGTAATTTTGCAGCAAGCATAAGGTGGTATTAATTTCTTTTAATCAAAATTCTTTACAGTCTTTAAATTTACCAAAAAAACGTGTCCTACCATAAGGTAACAGGTATTTAAGGTCATAGTTACAATCTGGGGAATTGTTTTTAGCAACACTGTACGGAAAATCAATTTAACTATGTCGACCTGATTTGTTTGCAAAATTTTACGTCATTGAATTTGCTTTTCATGGCAACGCGGAGATCTTATTTATGTTTATTTACAGTTGGACACCAGAGATTTTTTAGCACCGGGTCTAAAATTTGGGGTTAGGTTACTTATTACTAAAATAAAAGAAAACCATTTATTGCAGAATTACCTGCTAAAAAAACGCTACCCAAATCCGTATTAGAGTAACTGGGTGTAATGTTTAAGGTAACATTTACAGGTGCATTTATAATTGAATTGGAAACACTACCGCTAGCTGATACCGACAACAGGTTAACTTAAAAGCATGCAGATTTAAAAATCGGCTACTGGCGCTAGACAAAATAATCGTATTCTATTTTAAACAGGAGCGTCAACGACTAGCAAGAGTCTTTCCAAACTCTACATGAAGCTTTATTGACCTGTTTTGTTAGTAATCAAGTATCCGTGTGTTTTTGAAACTGAGGTTCAAAAATCTATTCTTTACACTCCAAGATTTAAAAAAAATGATTGAATCAAAATAAAAACAAAATTATGTGGGGTTATGGGCGCAGAATGTTTCTATGCGAATTCCTAGTAATCCCAGCGGGCTAGAAAATTTCTCTTGGTTCTTTGATACACTCGGGGTAATGACCCCGCAGCGCTAGGCCTTTTTGAGAAGGCGACCACACACGCGGAGTGGTTTCATATTTGTTTTAGAACAATGTTTTTGAAAACACATTTTTAAAAGATAAACATAACATCGAATGTTTTTCTGTTAGAAAACATAAGAAAAATCTTCTGTCCCACTGCGGCCCTAGTTAAAGTTTGTTGACAAAACACCTGAAGTTACCATGGAATCGTATAAATCCTGCGATCTATCGGCCAACACTTGAAATGCGTGTCTCCCAAATTCAATAAAGTGGGATTGATTGATCGGTTTTCTTTTCCGGAGTGCACAGGCTTTTAGAAAAAAGGAAACTTAGTTTTTATTTTCGCTAAAGCAAGGAAATATAAAAAGAAAAAATGTAATCCAGAGGAAATTGTGAGTATTTCTCTATTTTTTTTTATAAATCGGGTTTGTTCTAAACCGCAATTATTTTGCGGCTTTTGGGATAGATGACAGCACCAGAGCTTTTATTTTGAAGAAAACATAATTCAGAATTTTGAAAAATCGTTTAGATCTTTTTGTTAAATATTTAAAAATGATCACCCCTGTAAAATTTCAGCTAATTTTAATGTTTTGTTTTCCCCGTGCGCTCTGGCAAAAGATTAAAAAATTAAAGAAAAAGGCGCTGCCAGTTGCAATGTTTTTACTTAAAATCTGGAGAGAAACTACAGCCTTAAGTAAATTATTTTAAGGGTCACCATGGCTTTACCGTTGAACGAAAGTTTTGTTTACATTTCTGTCACTCTCTAGATGTCGGTTTCAAAATGAAAACACCGAGTTCGCATCTCTTTTCTCCAAATTTTTAGAAAAACGGATGTTTTTAAAACGCGCTAAAACCTTTGAGAAAGATGGCAGGACTGGATGAGCTTCTTTAATTGAAAAAAAAAAATAAATTACTTTAAGCTGGCAAAGATTTTAAAAATTTGGGAAAAAAGCGTTGTCAGATGTAATTTTTTTTCTTAAAATCTAGGGGCACAAAAAATTCTTATTACCAGGTTTCCTTTATTTCATAGCGTACACAGATATTTTCCTGGAGGGGGCTGAGTAAAAGCATAGTCTCAGATAACCATTATGTTCTTGATTTTTGGGAAAAACCCCCTTCTTGCGTATGCCACTGCTTTATTTACATAGTCGGCACTCTAACTAACAATACCAAATTAAACAATAAAAATTTTTTAAAACATGGCTTTAAAGCCATCAGATTTAAACTCTAAATTTACAACCTAGACTTTTAATTGTTTCCGAAAGTCAAGCGAAACGAATTTTAATATCGCTTAAAAGTATTTTACTAGTCGACTTTAATACAAAAGAAGTTTTACGGTTACTGTCTTAGTAATTTTTAATTAAAAATTAATTAACGGATTCTATTAAAAAACAGTCTTTTTAGTTACATTTTAGCTCAAAATCTTGCTTACCAGATTCATATCTTTCACCCTTTATTATGCCCTGTATTAAATAGCCATGAAAAATTTAAAATCGGGAAGAGAGCTACTAAAATTCAAAGCTGATTCTATTTTTAATAACCTAAACTGGCCTGAAAGATGTGGCTGAAGTTAGTGAAGTAGTGAACCAAACAAATATTGCTCTAAAATAGATTTCAGCTAAACTACAGGAGCCAGAACACTTTTCATGCGTAAATATTATTAATTTAGGTCCAAATATTGCACAAAAGCTTATAACTCAATTTCTTTACCTCTAATAAGGTTTTACCAACCCTTAAACTTATTTCCTTTATTCCAAATTTCGCGCATCTAAAAAAACAGGAATAAAATACTTTTTATTTTTTTGTTAATCGCAACAGGTTGAGAATTTTTGTTTTTTTGAAGTATTAGGGGATGCAAAAGCAACCCTTATTAAAAATCGATTGTTTTATTGTAGATGATTTTGTGCCGCTTTCGAACTAGGCTGAAAAAATAGGATATAAAAATGCCTTTGTTAGTAATCAACAGATTGAGAAAAATTCAAAGTTTTAAGGTATATTAAATACCACCCCTCCATTAAAATTCGATTGTTTCACCCTGTAGATGATTTTATGCCGCTTTCGAACTAGGCTGAAAAAATAGTTTATATAGTTGCCTTTTTTAGTAATGAACAGATTGCCAAAAATTCAGTGTTTTAAGGTATAAAAAACCATCCCCTAATTAAAAATCTATTGTTTCACCCTGTACATGATTTTGCGCCGCTTTAAAACCATTCTGAAAAAATAGGTTATGTAAATGCCTTTTCTAAAAATCGACATCATCTTTTAATAAAGGGTGTTTTTTTTTTATACCTTAAAACTCTGAATTTTTCTCAATCTGTTGATTAATAAAAAAGGCATTTATATACCCAATTTTTTTCAGCCTAGTTCGAAAGCGGCACAAAATCATCTACAGGGTGAAACAATTGATTTTTTAATAAAGGGTGATTTTTTTATACCTTAAAACTTTGTATTCTTCTTAATCTGTTGATTATTAAAAAAGGCATTTATTTAACCTATTTTTTCAACTTAGTTTGAAAGAGGCCCAAAATTATCTACAAGTAAAACAATACTTTTAATAAGGGTTGCTTTTTCATCCCCCAATACTTCAAAAAAAATTTTTCTCAACCTGTTGCGATTAAGTATAATTAAGTATAAATAAAAAGTATTTTATTCCTGTTTTTTAAATGCGCGAATTTTGAAAGAAATTGAGTTACACACTTTTATGCAATATTTGGACCCAAATTAATAATAGTCATACATTAAAAGTGTTCTGTCGGTTTTAGTTTAGCTAAAATCTATTTTAATGCAATATTTGTTTGGTTCACTGTAATTTAACCGAAACTAAAATCTCAATTCCAAGCTAACTTCAGCCACAACGTTGGAATGTAGTACAAAGTAAGACGTTAGCCCGACGTCTGAATTTGTAGTACTTGTGTTAGTAACGTTTTCTGACGACGGTCGAACGTCTGTGCTGCTAACGTTGCAATCAGTAAAAACTATGACGTTGGCCCACGTCCGGGATGCGACAAATGTACCCAATGTATGTGGTTATGTTGGAAATTTGGAACCTTTGGTTGCACTAAAACAAAATTATGATTGTTTTCCACAAACCAAAACTACACTTTTTTGCACTCGACGCGCGTTTCGCTAACAATGTTAGCATCATCAGGAGACGATAAACAATGAACTAAATTAATCTACGTTCTATCTTATATACAATCCTTTAGTGGGCGGAGATAAAACTAATAATTTGTGATTGATAACAATATTATTACTGACAATATTAAATATGAACTACAAGTAAGCAATCCCACTATGCCGAAACTGTATTGTCTTCCGAAAATCCACAAGCCTGGAAAATCGGTTAGACCTATAGTTTCTGCTGTAGGATCACCTACTTACAACATTTCGAAATGGCTAGCAAACGAGTTTGAAAATTTACCGATAAAGAAAAAGGTTTTTCTGTTCAAAATTCCCTTGAATTTATCAACAAAGTTAAAGATATTTCACTCCAAGAAGGTGAAATTTTAATCTCGTTTGATGTTAGTTCGTTGTTCCCTAGTGTGCCGATCCCCAATACCTTACAATACCTGGAGGAACTACTAAGAAAAAACAATCTAGAAGACAAACAGACTTTAGAATACCTATCTTTAACAAAACTCTGCATGAATCAAAATTACTTTCAATATAAAAATAACTACTACCAGCAATTAGAAGGAACCACAATGGGTAATAGTTTATCACCTTTTATCGCAAACCTATTTATGAGCAAATTTGAATCAGATATAAGTAAAGAATTTGAGTATTTCCCCAGAGTATGGTTCAGGTATGTAGACGATGTGTTTGCAGTATTCAACACTAAAGTAACTAGTGTTGAAAATTTTATGGAAAAAATAAATAACAAATTTCCCACTATTAAATTTACTTATGAAACAGAGAACAACGGTACACTGCCATTTCTAGACACTTTAGTTATAAGAAATAAAAATAAATTGGACTTTGACCTATACAGAAAAGGCACGGCCACCAACAGGTATATTCCAAATGACTGTTTTCATTGCTTACAACATAAGCTTGCAAGTTTGCACTTTTTAACATATAGATTAGTAAATTTCCCCTTAAACAAAGAAAGATTTGAAGCAGAAAAGAATAGGATTAGGAATATAGCTGGCGAAAACGGTTACGATGAAGGCTTAATAAATAAGCTGATAAATAGACATTCTTTTCAAAAGACCTTTCGGAATTCTACCTTTTTCAGACAAAAAGATACCTGCGACTCAAAATTTGTATCAATTCCTTATAATCCTAATTATACGAAAGGATTACACAAAGTATTTAATAACACCGGTCTTAAATTAGTATATCAATCCGGTAACACAATAAGAAGCTTACTAGGAAATCCCAAGGATAAAATTACAGTTCTAGAAAAAAGTGGAATTTACGAAATTAGTTGCATGGATTGTGACAAAAAATATGTTGGCCAAACGAGACGCTCTATTCAAACACGTTTCAAAGAACACTTAGCACACCTAAAATACGGAAGAACAGAAAAGTCAAGTGTGGCCGAGCATGCTTTTGAAAACAATCATAGATTCACATTAGATAACCTAAAACTTCTAAAAAGTGTACCAAACAAAAGACTTTTGCATGCATATGAAAGTATGGAAATCATTAAATCCAGAAATAGTTTAAATAAAGATAGAGGACCCATCCCGTTTAGTACACTTTATTCTTTGGTTGAGGGGAGATAGGATTAAAAATCGTGATCAATCACAAATTATTAGTTTTATCTCCGCCCACTAAAGGATTGTATATGAGATAGAGCGTAGATTAATTTAGTTCATTGTTTATCGTCTCCTGATGATGCTAACATTGTTAGCGAAACGCGCGTCGAGTGCAAAAAAGTGTAGTTTTGGTTTGTGGAAAACAATCATAATTTTGTGTTTGTATGTGGTTATGATATTTGGCCTACACCTGACGGCTTTTCAACGTTGGAATTTGGAATCTAACCTAAAGTGGTGAAAATTAGACTTCCTATAATGCCTTCCTTCCTATAATGCCTAATAATGCCAAAGAAAAACCAATTCAAAATTATGATTAATTTGGGTAGAAGGTCAACTTTGAACTTACCCTAACTAGGCCTTAAAGCAGTTTACCCAAACTGTTGTGTGTTGTGTATCACTTATGTTGATCACTTGGCGTCGTATATGAACGTGGTTGCAAAACATAAAACGGAAGAAAAAATGAAAGGCAGTTTGACATTCCGTTAAAACTCACTGCTGCCATCGTTTTGGGTCGCTTGTTCCGATGTCGGACAGACGTAGTGAAGGAATCTTTTTTGGAAGCCAAGTTCCCTGAACAGATTAAGTTAACCAAACACCACCAGGGGTCAGACCCACCAGATCGAGTCAAACTTACATAACTGGCGACGTAACGTTTCGCCAGAACGGGCGATCGATTAAGTAAACAAAAATTCACTAGGAGGCAGGACCAGTCAGATTTGAAACACAAAACTTGAGTTTCAGTAGAAATCGGGCAAGTTTACTGGAATTATCTGACGTACCCATCTTTTCCTTGCGGTAGTTGTGGATAAATAATAAAGCCGATCGGAAATTTTGTATTTTTGTGTGAAATATCATGACATCCCATGAACTTAGCTATAAAATATTATTGAAATGTCTAAATACATCATTTAGGCATATGTTGAAAAGAATGATAATTTTTTTTATTCAATATAATATTATTTTTTATGGAAATAATGAGTATATTCGTGGCGATCGTGTATTTTCGGCACTGCATTGGTCATGTGTGTCAGTAAAGTGAAGTGAGTTGGTAATTTTTGGTGTTCAATCTGGTTTTCAAGCTCGCACAAGTTACAAGTCTCAATGTTCTCATGGGGTACGTAATAATTTTGACATGATGACGGCATCTTATTTATGCCTGCCAACGTTGCAAGTATAAAAATCTAGGAATAACCTTTGGTTGTTATTTAGAATCAAAGCGTAGGGGTACAAATTTCTGTATTCCCTCTATGCAACCCACGTATTCCGACGTCGGTACAACCCGGATTTGTATTCCCCATTTTGTTGTAAATTTTAGTCGGTGCGCGGTCGATGTGACGTAGCTTCCTGACGTTAGGTTGTCTACGCCAACGTCGAAACGAAGTCCAAATGCTAATTGGGTAGTTTGACTGATTCAGTGACAACAAATAATAAATGTGAGAACACATTTTAATTTAAAATGATCATTACATTGATACTTTCAGTCAAAGTGAAAACTAGAACGATACACTGATGATATTACCCTATTATAACTTAGCAAGAATCTCCCCAATTTTAATAAAATTAACCTTTTTAGAAAGTCAAAGTATCATGTGCAGGTGCATGCAAATAGGGTGCAGCTGGCGCTGATGATGGTCACCGAAAGGAAGTTAAAGTAGTAAAACGTCATCTCAAAATAATAATTTACTACCAAAGGTGACCTTAGTGGAGACAATCTATAAGACATTTTATTCTAAAACATTTGATATCTGACTTTTAGTGCCGCATCGGCGGGAAATAAATTAAGTCTTTCCTGTCTTACGCCTCGTTGAGAACCGCAAAATTAAACGAATTTCATTAAAACTTCTATAAAACCAATCAGGCAGGGTTCTTTCTTAAGGTCGTCTCCGTAGTTAGCTTTCAAAAGAGTGACGGGATGCCGACACAGGTGACGACCAAAGAAATTACAATAAACTAGAGGGCGGCACTCCCTGCATAGTTTGTAACACATATATAACTATTAGGTGTACAGGGTGATTTAAAATTCCCTAGAAAGACTTTAACTGTAGCTAGAATTTGTTGTTCTGTATAAGAATTAGTAAAATATTTTTTTCGTTTCAGAGATATTATTTTCTGAGAAGCACCCTTTACTACGTGGTAGAAACATCAATTTTTGAAAACAAAACTTTGACAACTTAAAAATGCTTGACAAACACCCAACCCAAAAAAATAAAAAAATTTTACTCCTAAATTCACAGAAAATAAATATGAAATTAAAACAAAATAATCATGTTACTTTTCTTAGATTAATTATATCTAACCACTGTTCAAATCTCTCTACGGAATTTTTAATCGCCCTGTATAAAAGCCCAGGATGCGAGAGAATCGTAGCGGGAACGGTCAAAATCTAGATTGCCATGACATGTCCAATGGGATAATGACGATTCGATCTTAGCCTACGCCAGTTTGTAATGTCGAATCACCTTATTTCTCGTTCGGCGCACTTCCAGCTAACACATGCGCATTGGACCCCGTCATTAATCTATTGGCCCGGGCCAACTTGATATTTCGCAGAGGTTTCCGCTACGCTATTTATCATAGGGAAATACAAGTATAGTATCTCATAGTTATATGGTTATATCACTATCACAAGAAAGTCGGCCCATGGAGAAAAAACATACTTTTTCAGCTATAAATCATTACATATCTGAACAAAAGGAGTCGCACACTTTTCATTTTATACAGCAGTGGCGGCTCGCCTATTGAAGCAAGTGAATCAGTGATTCACCTTAAACTTTTACAACTCATGGTATTATTTCTTATATTTATAAAAATATCGTATTTTAATTTAAGTAATAAACAATTCAACATAAAGTTTTATGTTTTAAGTCACTAACCGAAAAAACGAAAAAACCATTTAAATCATTCTAAATATCCCCAATACTCTGCAACGCTACGGCACTTGGTAATACGGTATATAGGCAGCCCGCTTATTACTCTTTTTAGTACTCCAGAATCAACTAAACCAAGTGATTCAAACTGTTTGGAATATCCACAATAAAATAAAAGACCCTTAAAGCTGCATGTAAATATATTTTTATGAAAAAGGACTTTTAAAGAACAAGATTTTATTAAATGCACTCAAAAGTAGAAAATAACTTTTTATCTTTCTTATACCAAAATAAAAGCGATGGGCGCAAATTAAAAATTTTAACAAAATCAATGAATAGTTAGCCCTCAAAAAAGGTAATGGTAACCGTAAATCCGGATAGATTTATCAACTCCACAGCTTAGGATATCTGTCAAGATAACTATATCTGTCTCCGTAGAGACCATAAAGGTATAACTTAAATAGAGACATTATGTTTACCACAGTTGCGATCAGACATAAAGTAAACAATTTGGCGACGATGCCAGATTTCGCTGAATGTTGTATCTACGCACGTAATGTTTTTGCAAACACATTATTTTTATTACTTTTTTATCATTTATTACAGAATATTGGACAGGTTTTAATATTTTTTCGATAGATTTTTCAGTATTTGTGACAATAGTGAAAACCAAACATATCACAGGTTAGTTATCATATGTTACAAATACAAAATATAGAAAATAAATAAGATTTTTTAGGATATTTTCGCGACTTTCTAATACAAACAATATAGTAAGCAACCTTAATTAATTACAGTATAATTGGTATTATCAAACAACCCCAGCTGCGACATTTTTGAATATCCTACATAAGTAGAAAATTTTTTTTTTAAATGTGCGTATGGTATTTTTTTGCCAAGGTTTTTTTTATAAATAGTGCAATTAATTAAGCATTATATATATATATAAATACATAATATTATACTGCCGTTCTTAAACTAAAAAGCAGTAACTCCATACGGAAATAATTTATTTTGACTGATTTTTAGTTAACGAAGGCAGTATAATTTAAAAAAAATTGAAATGAGTAAAATAAATAAAAATTTAACCTACTCGAATCTACATAAGATTTTTTTGTATTAATAAAAACGTAAGGATACTTTTCTATGTGTTAAATAAAAATTATAGCATATATTATTTATTTTTAAACAATGGAAAACCATCATTAGCATCTATAATATACTTTCCTTTTTCAGAATATTTCTTTTATTTTCCCACATTGATTTAGCTGTTTTTACAAAACGCTGTGTAATAGTTATTTACCTAACAAGTGCGGAAGGTGACACTTTTCTGCACGTGACGGAGGTGACGGACGAAAAAGCAACTACGCATCTGTTTAGTTTCCTACTTGCATAAAACACTTGGGCCTAAAATTCACGCTGTGCTTGAAAAATACTTTTCCTTACGAAGGTGCGCAAAGTAGCACAAAGTACTTTACTTTTCCGCACTAGTACGATAAAGTTGCTTTTTCGCAGTCATTTTTTTACATCGAAAAAATTTTTAAATGAAGTACAAAATATAACGATGTTCATTAACGTTTTACTTAATTTTTTATTTAAAAAAATAACATTTTTATTTTTTTTTAAATAATTTCTGATAAATCAGCGACGATTGGTGGCTCGTAGGAAGAACATTGTACCTAATACATGCGTAAAGTGACTTCTGTTCTTGACGGCTTGACCGAACTCCTCTACGCGTCGTTCGATCAAATGCGCAAAAGTACCACTTTTCGCACTAATTAGGTAAATAAATAAGTATTACGTATGCTAATTTTTTAATAAAGTTCTACAGGCGGCTCCATATTTTGTGTATGACTTGACATCTAATAGATTAAAAACATTTTTTACGTTTTTTTACATCGCGTGCGGGAAAAATTTACGCACGCAATTAGAAAACATAACTAAGAACTTCTCCATAACTCGGTATCAACTTTTAAGCATAAAAAAATTTGAAATATATTTTCATAAATATTTAACAAGTCTAAAAATAAAGACCACCTTTTTACATTTATAAATAACGAGTCGCTCCTGTACGCTGCTGAAAGTTTGGTGGATGGAGCATGTGTGAGGGGGAGCCTGGTGCAGCGTTGCCAGTGGAATATAAAATGATTTTCCCTAAATCTAACGACTGATCGCGTTTCAAAGCGATTTATGAATGACTTGATGGGTCTATTTTAGTTGAAGATCTTTGGTAGAGACGCTTAATTTACCTTCAAATTGAAGCTACATCTGCCGATTCTGCAATTTGACAGATAGGTGTTTTCATCATCATTTCATCTCCTAATTCCTAGCACCGTACTGATGAGCAACACAAGTGCGAAATCCGGATCTACGGTTACCATTACCTTTTTTGAGGGAAAGCTCGCTATTCATTGATTTTGTTATTTATTCACCCCCTTTATAAACATTTTAACTTTAGGTATCGTATATCGGTCACATCGACGATTCACCTAAGAAACAGTTGTATTACTCCACAACCTAAGGATATTTTCAAAGGCTTTTCAAGCATGGCAATCTCCCCCGTTCTCAGCTTCTTTACATGAAAAAATTATGTATATTATTCGAATAGAAGAAGAATTTAGTTCTTCTTTTGTAGTTCTTTCTTTGTCACCGTAACGTTAAAATTTTTAATTTGCGCCCATCACTTTTAATATGGTATAAAAAAGATAAAAAACTATTTGCTACTTTTTTAATAAAAAATTATTTTTTAATTTTTAGATTTTCACCCTACAAATTCCTCCCTCCCTCCCCTCCTTAAAAACCCATATATGCCAATTTTGATGGAAATCGAACAAACTAAATCTTTTTCCCGTCCACTTTCCTCGTCAGAGGGAGGTGGGTACCTGAGAATACCATATTATTGTATTTTCACCGGAACTATAAACGCATACCAAATTTGAACACAATCGGATGTGGATAAGTCAGTTAAAATTGGTTAGCAAAACATGACCAAAAATCGTCCATCTTGAATCCGCCATATTGAATTTTTAAAATTCGTATTCCTTATTGCCAAAAGCAACCGTATACCAATGTTTTGTTGAAATCGGACAAACTTAGGTGTTTTTCCTCCTTCGGCACCCTCGTAGGGGGGAGGAGTGCCTAATAATGACATATATATATTGTATTGTTACCGGAACTATAAATGCATGCCAAATTTTCAAAATCTAATTAGAAATTCATTATCGCCACGTACATTCCTACATACCATCGTAATTCAACTATACCCCCCTCCACCCTCCTCTTCTTGTGTTGTCACCGCAACTATATAAGCATGCCAAATTTGAAGCCGATCGGATGTCGGGAAGTTGGTCAAAATTAAGTTGCAAGATTCCTCCCGAACAAACATAGTTACATACATACAATGCAAGTTAAATAAAAGTTTGTAAAATAGCCCTGTTTTTTTTTTCGACAGCAGCGTTTGGCCCAATATTCAGAGATATTGACATTCAAACGTCATAAAAACACGGTGTTGGCGAAAAATACGATAACCGGACCAAATTGACATTACTCTCTTCTCGCAAAGTCACTCCCTCACTTCTTTAACAAAAAGCAAAAACTTTTAGAATCCGCAAAGGGCAAGAGAGATTAACCGCAAAAAGGGTCCGCTGAGGAGACAAACCCTCCTCATGGTGGCAATTTACTTTTATCTTAGGTCAATTACTGCGGAACGCTGATGCGGTGGAAATTTATCCCGTTGAATGTTTGATTTTGTAAATCCATGAGATATTGAGGTACGATTTTTCATAAGCCTATAGAAAATCTAACACACGTCAAGATTACGATTTTTAATTCACTTTACTGTTAGGGGAGACCGGACAGCATTTTCCGTATTTTGTACCAGTAGAGCTAGGATACGTAATAGTAGTTTACATAATAAGCAGTGGCAGTCAAATGAAAAGTCTAAAACTTTTTAAGATAAAAAAACTATTCTTCAATCTACTATTTTATGCATTTTTACTTTGACACAACGCTTGTGCATAAATAGTTATTATACATTTTCATTCCACAATTTTTTTGTTTGTGAGAAAATACAAATATTTGCATATATATAATCACCTACAAGCGTGATGCGCGTATTATAGGCTGAGTTATCAAGGCATGGGTGAAGCGGATCTTTTAGTCGCCTCATGTTGTCATGTAATTTAGAAAAAGTAAAAGTCGCCCCAAGGCTTTATACAAAGAAAAATAGGGTTTTTAAATGTACAATTTGTTGATTTTATAATTGCAATATCAAAAACGGGATTTTGCGTTTTGTAATTTGCAAAATTTTAATGCGACCAGCGAGGCTTAAGATGAGAATCCATTCTCGCCTTACCCAGCCACCGCGCGCCCACGGCAGGCTCTCGGACAGTGTTGATAGAAAACCGAAGGAAAACCGTTGCAGAGTGGGAAAGCAAGGCGGCCGGAATGAGTGCTTCATCCATCTTTGATGGAACATACAAAACAAAGCAAGGCAGAATAAGAAATGAACGACATAAAAGAAATGGCACCCTAACATTCAAATAAAACAAAAATTAAACACAAAAAATCTCGCAATAATAAATTTACCAGTTTTTCAAAAATGTTGGTGAGGCGTCGCCTCACTTGCCTTATCTGACGAGCCGCCACTGATAACAAGCATGCTATGATGGTCATTAAACGCGAAGATGAAGTTTGAGACGCGAGCCGCAGACGAGTGTCTTAATTTATCTGAGCGTGTAATGACCATAACATGCGAGTTAATGTACTATACTTTACCTACGACCAAAGAAAATGTCATCATTAATATCAGAAATTATTAAACGCAAACACTCTTAAGTCAACAACCTTCATAACCTGAAGTTTCAATGACGTTCTATCTAAAACGTCAAAACAAATAAGGCTACCTAAGTAACAATTTTTAGTTGCCTTAGTTGCCATAACTAAGAAATACACTAAAATTAACGTTGCATAAAGTCCAGAAACTAGTCATTTGTGTAACGGCCGCAATGATGGACAAGAAACCGACGCCACACCGTTGTTATTATTATTATAAACGACGTCGCAAACAACGTTTTTAGGACGCGTCAGTTTAACGTTTCCTGGCCGTTAACTCAACGTCAACATAGTTGGTCTACTAGAGGCATATTAGAGGCACAAAGAAATGGTGAGGGAGACATAAATTCAAAAAATCAGTTTCCAAGTGACCAGTAGTCAGACTATCTTGAAATATAAACGGGCCGTTAAACCGGCCCTGAAAAAGGGCTGCGTCCATAAATAAAACACGGCAAGCGCTTCGTAACAGTTTTACTCTAAAAATAATGTAAAAAATAATAAAAAAATTAATTTTGTATATTTTTCGGGGGGTTTTCCATATTCATTAAGTGTTGCACAATTTGCAAAAGTATTAAGAGGAAGGAAAGAGGGGTTAAAATTAGGATAAAATGATGTTAGATAATGCAGGGGCCACGACCCTAATCGTTTGTGACGTCACACAATCAAAAATCGCGACGTAATTTTGTTAGCAGCTGTAATTGTTTGATTTGTTTTTCTGCCTACAAACTATGTAACGCCCCCCAAGTGACCCAGAGTCAGACTATGGTCAGACTCCCTAACCGACTATAGATGCCAAGTAAGGAAGAGTCAGACTACCTTGAAATTAATTTGTGGGGTTCTTCTTTTGATGCACTGGTGTGCACTAAATGTATCTATGTCGTTTCCTAGCTTGTATAAATATAAAAACTAGACATAATTAGTGCAAATTGTTGCAGCAACAGGAAAAAGCTATTAGCACTTTCGAACAATTTCAAAATATAGGACAACTATAGAGGGCACCTCTTTAGTCGCAAAATGGTTAGATTTTCAGTAAATCAAAAAATGATTATTGCCGCCATACTGTTTTCTTTTCCTGATTTGCGCCGCTACACCATTTGTGTAAATCGTTAAAAGAATCTTGTTTTTTTGCTGCATTTTGATGATTTTTAGTTAATTTTGGAAATTTTTAAGTATTCTTTTAAATTGGCTATAGTTTAAAATAGGTTTAAAGTATTTTTAAAATTTTCAGTATTTAAATAAAAAAATAACTTAGCAAAAAAGTAAAAAGGATTGAAGGCCCCCTAATTTTTTAAAGCTAAAATGTCCATTTTTGATGGAAAACTAAGATTCGTTGTTAAATTTAGTTTAAAAAAACCTTTAAAAAGTCACTTTAATGTAATAACATTCACCTAGCTACATATTTTAGAATTATTGAAAGATGGTGTTTGGAAATTAGTCCATTTGTGGTTGCAGAGACGTGGAAGTCTTGATTTCAAATCAATTATATTAATAAAAATATTATCCAGAGGGCACTTCAGTCGTAGTCGCTTCGGCGACGGTGTGGAAACTTTGCTAGCGACTCTAGTCGCAGGCAACGTCAACACAACTCAAAAAATCTCCTCCAAATTGGTGCAAAAGCGAGTTGCTAGAACGTTTATACGGCGTTTTCACACAACGTTAAGTCGCCTTTGGCAACGTTAAAGCGTCGACAAATTGTTACTTGGGTACTAAGGGACTTTTTACATATCTTTTTAAAAACAAGGTTTTTTCTTTCTTAAAAAAACATAATATGTCAATTTAATGGGACTTATTTATGGTTAGATACTAAAATTATATTGGATTTATTTACGTTTAATAAATATTTATTGTCTTAAAAATATAGAAAAATAATTCACCTCTTCAACTTTCTGGTCATAGGTTTCCGTGTCCAAAATCACTGTTGCATTGCCCTTTTGAAGATTCTTCAACGCGATTTCCTCTGTCTTGCTTATATTAGAGATATGCTTAATAGGTTTGTCAATAATGGTCAAACCTATTAAGCATATCTCTAATATAAGCAAGACAGAGGAAATCGCGTTGAAGAATCTTCAAAAGGACAAATCAGTTAAAATCTTACCGGCAGACAAGGGCAATGCAACAGTGATTTTGGACACGGAAACCTATGACCAGAAAGTTGAAGAGGTACTTGCTAAAGGAAACTATAAACTTCTCCCAAAAGATCCGACGCAATCAATCGAAAGTAAGGTTTATAGAATTTTGAAAAAGTATTCCAGATATATTCCGGACAATACAAGTTCTCAACTTACACCACATTATAGCAAGCCTCCTCATCTATACGGACTTCCCAAAATTCACAAAGATGCAATGCCCTTACGCCCAATTACAAGTTCCAGAAATTCTCCAACAAGCAATTTGTCTAAATACCTTTTGAAAATTATTCAACCTCTTGCAGGCAAGACCGCTTCATTTGTAGAAAATTCCAACCATTTTGTTAATATTCTTAAATCTTTTGTTTTAGGAACCGAGGATAGACTTGTCAGTTTTGATGTTGAAAGTCTATACACCAATGTCCCGATAAAGGAATCGCTAGATATTATTAGAAGGAGACTGGTTGATGACGAATCTCTTTATGAACGTACCAGCCTACCTCTGGAGGGAGTAATGGAGTTGTTGCAGTGCTGCCTACATAACTCTTATTTTCAAGTGAAAGATAGGTTTTATGCTCAGGATGACGGTCTGCCAATGGGTTCATCGCTTTCGCCGGTGGTGGCCAATATTTACATGGAGTCGTTCGAATCACACGCGGTTGATACCGCAACATATAAACCTAAGCTATGGCTAAGATATGTTGATGATACTATTATTGTCTGGACCGGGAATGACCAACAACTCTCAGAATTTCTTCACCACCTAAATAACATAAGACCCACCATTAAATTCACAATGGAGTTGGAGCAAAATTGTCAAGTTCCTTTTCTTGATGTACTTGTCACACGAGTAGAAAGCGACATCAGAACAACAGTCTATCGTAAACCCACTCACACAGGACAATATTTAAATCAAGGTTCAAATCATTCTGCTACAACCAAACGAGGCATAATCAAAACTTTGTATAACAGAGCCGTTCAAATTTGTAACAATTCTCATGACTTGGAAATCGAAATAAGAAACATTAAGAAGGACCTGCAGCAGAATGGTTACAGCCTTAAACTTATAACAGATACTATTTCTAAATTTCAACAAACAGGACAGATTTTACAAGACCAAAATCAGGCAAATGCATTCCTTACAATCCCATACGTTAAAGGAGTATCAGAAAAAATTCGAAGAGTAGCGAAAAACTTTAATATTAAAACAGCTTTTAAATCTAGTAATACAATTAGAAGCCTTCTTAGTAAAACAAAACCAGAGAACAAACAAAATAAGGAATGCATTTACCAAGTTCCTTGTGAGTGTGGTGAATCATACATGGGCGAAATTAAAAGACCACTAGCGGTTAGGCTTAAGGCACATCAGACGAATACCCAAAAGGTGAAACCACGAAATCAGGAATCGCCGAACATGCATGGTCAAAACAACACCGAATGAAGTGGGCAGAAGCAAAGGTTTTGCACAAGGAGTCACACTGGAAGAAACAAAAATTCCTTGAAGCTGCCTTTATTGGGCAGAATCAGGGTATTTTCAGTAAACCAAGTGTTGAAATCCCAAATATTTGGAAGCCCCTCCTTGGGCGGAGCCAACTTCTTAAACTTTAAGGTTGAGTGATTTCTCACAGTATATAAGCACGTAGCCTTAGGAATTGATTGTAGTTTGCACCTGAAGACGATTAGAGATTGTACTGATCGAAACGTCGTGTATAAATAAAATATAGACAATGGAAGTCCGAAACACAGAGTTAATTTCAAATACATCATTGTCTCAAAGTTTCAAACAAATGCGCATTACGTAGCGCCAATGACAACTGCAGATATTTAAATTCGAAAAATATTGCAGCATCCATATAACTTAGTCTGAAGTTTGAGGTCAAACTGAACGTGCAATTTTCTAATATAATAATTATGCAAACAATAATTTCAAAAGGTACTAAATTTACTTGAGATCAACTAGAACCACATTTATTCGAGCACACCTAGAACGGTACTCTTTAGATAAAAATGGTATGGAAAAATTTATCGATTTTACAAGCTATTTAACTTACAGTAATGTATCTATAACGAACTAGATATTTTTGTTCGTGTGGAATCTTGCAACTTAATCCTGACATCCGATCGGCTTTAAATTTGGCATGCTAATATAGTTGCGGTGCCAACACAAGAATATAGTGTGATGAAATTGACAGCTCCCCCCTACTCGACGGGGGTGGAGGGGGTACAGTTGAAGTACGCCCGATTTCATTGAAATTTGGTGTGTTGGGGCACTTGGGAATGGAATTTCTAATCAGATTTTGAAAATTCAATATGGCAGATTCAAGATGGACGATTTTTGGTCATCTTTTGCTAACCAATTTTAACTAACTTATGCACATCCGATTGCCTTCAAATGTAGCATGCATTTATAGTTCCTATAGGTGACAATACAATAACATGTCATTGGTAGGTACCCTTTCCCCCTACGAGGGGAGTGGAGGAGGAAAACACCTAAGTTTGGTAAGTACCTTTTGGTGATAAGGAATATGAATTTTTGATCATATTTTGAAAATTCAATATGGCGGATTTAAAATAGACGATTTTCCGTCATAATATGATATTTAGGTACCCACCTCCCTCGAACAAGGGAAGTGGAGGGCGGAAAAGATTTAGTTTGTTCGATTTAAATCAAAATTGGCATACAGGGGTTTTTCGGGAAGGGGACATGAATTTTTGATCAGATTTGAAAATTCAATATGGTAGATTCAAAATGGACGATTTAGGGTACAAATCTAAATATTAAAAAAGACATTATTAAAAAAAAATTTAAGAACAAGCTTTTATCAAATGAACTCAAAAATAGAAAATATTTTTTTTGTCTTTCCTATACCATAATAAAAGCGATGGACGCAAAAGTAGATAAGCAGAGGAGGTTCCAGGCCACTTTCCCCATGTAAATCCCCATAAGACGAAAACGTGGTATTTTTTTTATCTACATAGAAATTTGCATATGAATCTTATATTATATATTTATTTTGTATATTTAAAATTATCTAGATAATACTTGTTTATGTTGGGAATTTGGAACCTTTGGTTGCACTAAAACAAAGTTATGATTGTTTTCCACAAACCAAAACTACACTTTTTTGCACTCGACGCGCGTCTCGCTGACAACGTTAGCATCATCAGGAGACGATAAACAATGAACTAAATTAATCTACGCTCTATCTTATGTACAATCCTTTAGTGGGCGGAGATAAGACTAATAATTTGTGGTTGATCATGATTTTTAATCCTATCTCCCCTCAACCAAAGAATAAAGTGTACTAAACGGGATGGGTCCTCTATCTTTATTTAAACTATTTTTGGATTTAATGATTTCCATACTTTCATATGGATTCAAAAGTCTTTAGTTATAAGAAATAAAAATAAATTGGACTTTGACCAGGAAAGGAACGGCCACCAACAGGTATATTCCAAATGAATCTTTTCATTGCTTACAACATAAGCTGGCAAGTTTGCACTTTTTAACATATAGATTAGTAAATTTCCCCTTAAACAAAGAAAGATTTGAAGCAGAAAAGAATAGGATTAGGAATATAGCTGTCGAAAACGGTTACGACGAAGGCTTAATAAATAAGCTGATAAATAGACATTCTTTCCAAAAGACCTTTCGGAATTTCACTTTTTTCAGACAAAAAGATACCTGCGACTCAAAATTTGTATCAATTCCTAATTATACGAAAGGATTACAAAAAGTATTTAGTAACACCGGTCTTAATTTAGTATATCAATCCGGTAACACAATAAGAAGCTTACTAGGAAATCCCAAGGATAAAACTACAGTTCTAGAAAAAAGTGGAATTTACGAAATTAGTTGCATGGATTGTGAGAAAAAATATGTTGGCCAAACGAGACGCTCTATTCAAACACGTTTTAAAGAACACTTAGCACACTTAAAATACGGAAGAACAGAAAACTCAAGTGTGGCCGAGCATGCTTTTGAAAACAATCATAGATTCACATTAGATAACCTAAAACTTCTAAAAAGTGTACCAAACAAAAGACTTTTGAATGCATATGAAAGTATGGAAATCATTAAATCCAGAAATAGTTTAAATAAAGATAGAGGACCCATCCCGTTTAGTACACTTTATTCTTTGGTTGAGGGGAGATAGGATTAAAAATCGTGATCAATCACAAATTATTAGTCTTATCTCCGCCCACTAAAGGATTGTATATAAGATAGAGCGTGAATTAATTTAGTTCATTGTTTATCGTCTCCTGATGATGCTAACGTTGTTAGCGAAACGCGCGTCGAGTGCAAAAAAGTGTAGTTTTGGTTTGTGGAAAACAATCATAACTTTGTTTTAGATAATTCTTGTGATCAATAGATCTAAAAGTCTTATCTAGATAATTTTAAATATACATAATAAATATATAATATAAGAGTCATATGCAAATTTCTATTTCGATCAAAAAAATACCACGTTTTCGTCTTATGGGGATTTACATGCTTATCTACTCGCAAATTAAAAATTTTAACTTTACGGTGACAAAGAGAGAACTACAAAAGAAGAACTAAATTCTTCTCTTATTCGAATGATAAACATAATGCTTTCATCTAAAGAAGCTGAGAACGGCGGAGATGCTTGCCAAGCCTTTGAAAATGTCCTTAGGTTATAGAATAATACAACTGTTTCTTAGGTGAATCGTCGATGTGACAGATATACGATACCTAAAGTTAAAATTTTTAATTTGCGCCCATCGCTTTTATTATGATATAAGAAAGATAAAAAATTATTTTCTACTTTTGAGTGCATTTAATAAAAGCTTGTTCTTTAAAAGTTTTTTTTAATAAAAATGTATTTATGAACGGAAAAAGAAAGGCATTAGTCACTTTTGCCCTATCTCTTACGGTTTTCGAAATAAACGCGTTTTACACTTACTCGAGACTCGAGCTCAAATAGAATGGCACATTTTAAGAGGAAAATGATCTTAAGAAACGTTGTTTGGAAACGAGACGAGATGTTTGGGTTGAGTTGAGTTATTTGGTTGAAAAATAATAAAATTTATAGTATTTTTGAAACAGTCTTTTTTGCAATCATTAAAAAAATCTATCAATAGCAATATTCTTAAAAACAAAAGATCCTGGGTGGAAAAAACAAAAATTCCACCCACGATCTTTTGATCTATTGTTTTTAGATTCTTTTCGGTTAAAGTAGTTGATTCAGAGGTTTTTTAACTTCTTTTTATAGCAATATTCTTATCCTATGTTTCAGTTTTCTTTTGCAAACTGTCATTTTTTCCAACTTAAACTTAGCTTGTACGTCAATCGTATAGAGGAACTGTTATATTAGATACTTAAAGAAAATATTTCAACATCGGTATCGGTATACGTAACGCGTCAAAATACACTACATTTTTTACTTGCTCATGCCATGTGTCGAAGCATGCCTGCTTCTTTGACAAGTGTGATGACAGAATCTCATTGCGTACGGAAGAATGTACGTATCGTTACGGACCCACGAACATACGCAACGATTTCAATCAGCAGTTCTGTCATCGCAACCTTCAAGAAAGCGGGCATCAATACATATTTCTTTAATCATTAATTGTGAACTATCAAACTAGCAAAAATGTTTTTAAAGGCAGGGTGATGCATGCATGTCTAATAAAAAATCACGAAAAATCTTAGAATTGGTAAGACTGGTCCGTGCAGGTATATCCACTGAAAAAAAGTACTTCTTGCAAAAAAAATTATATTAAACTTAAATCGTCGAAACTTGATAACACTTTTTATTTTTCCATTTTCCTGTTTACAATAGGGGGCTTAACAGGACTAATCTTGGCAAATTTATCAATTGATATTATCTTACACGATAATTATTATGTATTTGCTCATTTTCACTATATTTTATCAATAGGTGCTGTTTTTGTCATTTAAGCAAGAGTAGTGCAATGATTCCCTTTATTTACTGGGTTAACATTAAATAATAAATTTTTAAAAATTAATTTTATTGTTATATCTATTGGAGTAAATTTAACCTTTTTTCCTCAACATTTTTTAGGATTAAGTGGAATATCTCTAAAAATGTAATACCAGCTCGCCAAAACGCAAATCCTAATATTCTACGTACGTCAAAATTCTTAATGCCCGTCGCGGCGTTTCACGGCAGGCCTTAACCTTATGTGACGTTCAAATGTCACCAGTGTCAAATAGAGTTAGTCATCGAGCGTTTTTGGCACGACGAAAAAACATCTAATTACAGACAAAATCGAATCGGTGATAGATCTCATAAAACAAAATAGAATAATTTATGATCTAAGGTTATTTTTGCAACATATGAAAATAAGTATGACTCCAAAAATAGCACACAGTGTAAAAAACTTAAGGTAAGGTCATATCCTTACATTTTCCGAAAAAAAATCGTAGCGATAATAACTCACCCAATCTAATAAGTCTGGAAAAAAAGCAGAGCCAAAAAATCTCTTGGGACGCGAGCAGACTGCCTCAGGCATGCGCAGTAAATTTTTCTCCTTTGGTCTATCCCGTTGCCAACCCTGAAATATTTTTTTCATCAAACCATCCCAAGTGAAGTGTCTACTTACCTTTTTTTGTTGCATGCAATGCAAGTAAAACCACCTACTTCGACCCAAGTTTGTTAACCCTTAGTAATATATGTACTTACCAATATGCGACAAGTCACTTAACTTTCCCTTCACTTAGGGTTGGTGAATTTTTCTACTAGTATGTGACAACTCACTTAAATTTCCCTTCACTTACGGTTAGTGAATTTTTCTACTAAGGACAAGTGAAGAAGAAAATATATTCATCCTAATAATAATGCATGCCTATAATGATTTTTCAACGTATTGCCGTCATAAAAATTCGACAATCCCATTTGCAACGGTCATGTTCTATTTATATGACCGATGATAGATTTACTAACGGTTAGTAGATAGTTCAATTACGGTAAGTGAGGTTTTTACTTATGGTTAATATGTTATTTTATAACCTTAAGTAGGTGAGAAAACTTATGGTAAGTAGACAGTTCACTTGTCTCATATTTAAATGAACTTTCTACTTGGGGCTAATGAATTCTTACTCAGGATTAGTGGATATTTTTTACAGTGAACCTCAACTTTTTTAAATTACCTATTGCAGTGGGCTCTTTAAATACGCCTACTTAGAAAAACCTTAAAAATTATTTTATATTTTATACTGTTTAGTGTATCTATTTCAAATTGGTGTGTTTTTTTTTAAAGTTTTAATTGACTAATTCTGTGATGTATCTAATTTTACGCACCAATAAATCTTTTTGGCCGACTGGCTCATTGATTACCTCTAAGACGTCGACAGCGAAATGGCCTCAAAATCAAAGTAATCATGTAGCCGAGGCCTCAGCTCATCAGTTTATCGATGAGAAAGAAAATTGAAGCCATCGCGTTATTTCTGGGGGCTGCACAAATCTCGCTTGTAACAGATTGGATATATTTTGGTGAAAATGCACTGACGGAAATCACACAAGAAAAAGTATTTTTATCTTCCTCTGCCGCAAACATGTTATTTTGTAGCTGAGGCAGTTACTACAGTAGAGACAATACAAACGTGTGTAGGACAGTTGAAATTCTTAATTTTCTAAAAAACATAAATCAACTAAGTTGTATAAACAACAAGGATAAAGTACAGTGGAGCTCATAAAATTTACAAACATCTCCTCTTGGTATTAACCAAGGATATGCATAGAGCATAGAAAAAAAATTGGGTTCGGTCTGTCTGGCAGACCAGAATGTTATCTGCTGTACTGTGCTACGGAACTAATTATGACCTTGGCGCCCGACATAGAAATAGTTCAGTGAAACACAAATAGATGGAGCACCACACATGATAACCACAAAAATTAATACTACAAAAGAATATTGATTTTTAAATAAAAAATCAATATTACTTTACAAATGTTATGTAATATTGATTTTTCTTGGCATAGCAAAAAGGACCACAATTGCTATAATTTCATGGGTATTGAGTTCGTTTTCAAAACTCATTTTATCTTTTTCTTTTATATAGCGTGATCTTTATCAAGGCCAAGAACACGTTATATAAAAGAAAAAGATAGAATGAGTTTTGAAAACGAACTCAATACCCATGAAAACATAGCAAATATGCCCAGAAAACAAAAAAAGTTTAAAAGATAAATCAAAAGTTGATGTTTTTGTGAATTTTTTAAACTTTTTTCGTCTTTGGGTGCACTGAACTTAAAAGAAAAATGTGTACTTTTGACCCAAATGAAATGTTATGAAAAAAACATTTTGCCTTTTAATTTCATAGGTGAGGTCCTTTTACAAAACCCTTTATTGTATAGTTTCATTGAGAATTTCACTTATAAAAGGTTGGGTAAAAAGATAAAGACAGATGATAAATAAGTATGTGTAATTTAAAAAAAAAATTGAACTACATTTCCCAAATACAGGTTTAAAAACAAAACAAGGGTTCATTATATTTTTCACTGCCTTAACTCATTATTGGAGTATTGAATACAAGAATTCCTTAATTTTTTTTACAAAGTTTAACATTTGTTATCCCTCCAATGCTAAGGGAGTAAAAAGGAGGTGAAAAATATAATGAATCATCCGTAAAATAAGTAAAAACATAAAATAATACCTTATAGTAAAAATCGAGGTAAAATTTATTTAAAAAGAAGATAAATGACCTAGAAATAGTTATTGTTAAAATTATTCCACAGATAATTGTGTGTTTAAATTGCCTTTAGTCATAATTTAGTACACAAAATTCAATATAAAGCCTCAAGAAAGAAAACATAATTTTTTCCAAATCATTTTTGTTTGGCTTCATGAAATGCTGATTTTTTTTTATTTATCGCAATAATCTCCTCTTTTTAGACTATTAGAAAATCTTACAAATCTTATTAACTTGCTTACACCACCAGAACAAACCCCTAATAATTAACTTTATTATTGTGGTTAGTTTAGGGATTAAAAAATATAATAAAGTTTGTGTCTTGCCAAATAAAAAATTAAAGTATGTTCCTGGTTTTGTCAACTTACTGTTTTTATACTGCAAGGCATCAATAATTAAGTTTACTCCTGCAAACTTCACAAACAGTTTTTTACTTTTCTACTTGTCAAAGCGAAAATCTTAGACAATAGCCTGTACGTCTTACCAATTGATTTAAAAATACTGAGGGAGAGAATCTTTTCTTCTAAAGTAAGTCTTGTGGCTTTAGGTTTCTGCTGCTGTACTCTAATCTGGCATATAATAAGCATTTTCTGCGAGTGCTAATTTTCTCTAGAACGATTGCACATAACTGGTCATTTTATGCAATCGCTTACTACTATCAATAACTTTCCTATAGAAATGTCATGCTTTTGGTGTGAAATTAGCTTGTCTGGGCACATTGACTTCATTAGGAATTAAAGAGCGCCTTCTTTTAACTTTAAAAAGAAATAAAACAAACATTAGCTAATTAGTTAAAATTATAACATTTATAAATACATTAAATTTGTAAAAATGTAATTAAATCAAACAAATTGATCGTTCTCAGGGTAATCACCAGTTGGGGTGTAATTTTTATTATAAATTTGTGACCAAATTTTCAAAATTTTATGATTTTATGACTGGTGGTCACCGTGCTTTCTCCACTGAATTTATTTTAAACCCGACATGTTTTGGAAGCTCAGGCTGCCATCATCAGGAGTCCCTACCAAAGTTTTATTAAGGGAGACTAGGCCAAATTAATGGACCAGTCTTCCATATTGGAAAAAGAAAGAGAGTCTAAAACCCATTGTGAGAAAAACTTTAAAATTTAAAAAACAAAATAAACATATAAATATGCAATACATTATAGTTATTTAATTATGCCATGGATAGACTTTGTGGGGTACTAAGAAAACTAAGCCTGACTTCTGTTTAAACCTCAGTTTAAGGTAGGTACTGTAAACACTTCTAAGACTGGGATAGTCACGTTTTTTTTAGGGAGTGTTTAAAGCGCCTGCAATTCAGCTGAATAGCCATGAGGCTAAAGAGCCAGCAATAATTATTTATTATGTGTTTTTCATATTTTCTTTTTTTTCTTTTTTTTAAATTAAATTAACCCAACCTAACCTAAACAGACTCAAACTAACTTATTAAAAGACAAAACAACACAAAAAACACACTTTAAACTAAATTAACCCAACCTTAACCTAATTAAACAAGCCAAAAAAAGATGTAGGGGTTGTAGTGTGTTTTTCTTGGGTTGCTTTGGCTGTGAACAAGTTGACTATTCGATACATTTTCACTTGACTTAAACTGGATAATTAGTTAATAAATATAAGAAGAGGTTTGACTCTATATACAGGGTTCCTAAGCAAATCCTTAGGGGGGCAAGCAGCCGTGTATAAGACGCAGACAAACGGAAAAGCACATTAGGCAGAAAAGGATGGGCATGGGGCGATGTTGTCACTACATCTTACACGTAGTAAATCCATTCCAGGTTGTTGTTTTCTAATGTTTTCCATTTTCATACCTTTAGGACTGGAATAAAAATTGTTTTTGCTCGACTTTAATACCAAACTGATGAAAGATATCGTAAAAAAAAATATTTTTCGGCTTTTCATTTTGTAACCATTGTCCTTACGCACTGTTTACAGGCTGGGGACTGAGATACATGCAAATGCCTAACCTAAAGCGTTCATACACGGCCAGAGAAATCGACTGAGATATTTCCGTAAAAACTTTATCAAGCAAATAGGACGGGTTGACGCCTTCGAACGTCCAACCCGGGTTTTGCACTGTGATTCGAAATCAAAAAGGAGGAACAGTCAGATGTGGGGCCGTGCACAAATTACGTAACGGTGATTTTACCAATTTTTGACCCCCTCCCTATGTAATGTTTTGTAACGGTTTGGCACGCCACTCCCCTAATATTACGTAACGATTTCAAGACCACTACCCCCCTCCCAAAAAAAAAACTTTTCACTTAATTTCATTACAAATTTTCTTAGTTTCACACAAATGCAAACGCTGTCGAAAACCCTTCTCCCCCCTACGTAACGTTTTGTAACCCCCCTCCTTCCTATGACTATTACGTAATTTGTGCACGGCCCCTGTAATCCCAGTGGAGGAGGGCGAGAAAATTGATATTTTTTTCTTAAAAATTATACTCTTTAGATCTACTTCTTTGCGTTCCCGAAATTACGTAATTAATTGTAAGCGGCGCCATTTTTATTTCGTGCTTTGTTTTTCTAACATTTTTGTGTTCGGCTAATTTAATTGAAAAATTTTTGCCTGCGGCGCCCTTTATCTTCTCACTCGAAACCAATCCCCTGTTTTAGGAAAACTGATCCCGTCTCTGTTTCTAAATTTTTTCGAATAAAAGTAAAGTATGACCATGGGGGAAATAATTTTTTTCTACGCTATGACGAAAATTTCGAGAAAGTTGAAGAAAAAAATAAGAAAAGTGGGAAAGCTCAAGTTTTTCGTAAAAAAAAAGTTTTTTGTAAAGAAACAGAGCAAAATAAATCTTTTCACCCCTTTTTGGGTGTTACAAATATTGACAGCCCCTTATTTTTCGCTTTTACCCTTCCGCTAGTTTTGAAGAATTGTTTCGCTACATGTTTCGAGATCATGTCATAAAACACTTCGAAAATATCAAATTAAGTGTAGGGCCAGCTTTATTTAAAATAAATAATATCGCAAGCAAAAAGCTCTGCAGGAAAAACAGCGCCGTTTATTGATTTCTTTGGCTGCTAGTGCTAGCTGCATGGTTTGGCAGTTTCCGGATAGATGTCACTCGTAGAACAGAAAAGAAAGAAAAAGCTGTGGTTTGGACCTGAAAACATCTAATTTTTAATTAGTTTTTCCTCGATCATCTCATGGTGTGGCCGCCATCTAGCGGAATTTGCAGACATCTTGTCAACGGTTATTATTGCAACTATGATTTATGCTCACAATGAAAGAGTGGCGACAATTTTTTCTCATGAAAGCAGTCCGGAGATAATAACAAACTGGCACCATTGCTCAATATACCTGTTTCTTTTTTGCGCGCAGAACTTTCTATGCCATTTCTGTTTGATTTATTGAAATCCTATCCCTAAGGAAAATCTTAGGAACCCTGTATATGGTTATAGGTATTTTTTTTTCTTAACGCTTTCGTCTGAGAGGGATCCAGCAATGTACTAGCCCATACCGGCAAAATGGCCAAGGCCTAGGACCCATATCTATATCAGCGATCACTAGTCAATTAGAAATTTGTCGGCGACCCAACGTTGTGCACTGCCTGCCAACACGACCCTTTTTAGTCCACCATACCAATACGGTATGGGGGACTATTAAAATTGTGAAATTTTCACTTTTCTTAATTTTATCAAAAATGAGTTACTAAGGTTTCAAAACACCTTAATCGACGAAAAAAAAAGTTGTCTGTCAGTTTGTTTTCTATTGTCTGTCTGTATACACGATAATTCAAGAACGCTTTAATGTTTTAACGAAATTTGGTAAAAAAATCTTCTATCGGCTGACCATGAAATGATTAACTTTTGGGTAGGGTGGTGTGGGGTTGAAGGATAGAAAAGGGGAATAAAATATTTAAAAAAATTGTAACCTTGGAAGAAAAGCAAGTAGCGATATACGGTTTTCAGATTTAAGTTTCCATTATTATGGAATACAAATTTTGTTATAAAATCGAAATTCGTGGGAGCTTTACTTTCCGAGTTATTTGAAAATCCGTTAAATTATATAAAAAAATCATAACTTTCGTAAATATTACCCAAAAATTTTGTTATAAGGTTCAAATCTTTCAAAGCTACCGTTTTAGAGATATTTTCATTTTCTTTGAACGTAAAATAATTGATTATATATATGGTGGACTATCCGTGCTTTCTAGCATCAATATTTTGGTGCAATGATTTGTTTATTGAGTCAACGATGCCATTGCGTCTATAGTCGGAAAAGTGTTAAAGTGTTAGTTAAGTGGGTTTTGAAATGCAATTATTTGTTCCGAACAGAACAGAACAGAACAGAACAGAACAGAACAGAACAGAAAAGAACAGAACAGAACAGAACAGAACAGAACAGAACAGAACAGAACAGAACAGAACAGCATAGCATAGCATAGCATAGCATAGCATAGCATAGCATAGCATAGCATAGCATAGCATAGCATAGCATAGCATAGCATAGCATAGCATAGCATAGCATAGCATAGCATAGCATAGCATAGCATAGCATAGCATAGCATAGCATAGCATAGCATAGCATAGCATAGCATAGCATAGCATAGCATAGCATAGCATAGCATAGCATAGCATAGCATAGCATAGCATAGCATATCATATCATATCATAGCATAGCATAGCATAGCATAGCATAGCATAGCATAGCATAGCATAGCATAGCATAGCATAGCATAGCATAGCATAGCACAGCACAGCACAGCACAGCACAGCATAGCATAGCATAGCATAGCATAGCATAGCATAGCATAGCATAGCATAGCATAGCATAGCATAGCATAGCATAGCATAGCATAGCATAGCATAGCATAGCATAGCATAGCATAGCATAGCATAGCATAGCATAGCATAGCATAGCATAGCATAGCATAGCATAGCATAGCATAGCATAGCATAGCATAGCATAGAATAGAATAGAATAGAATAGAATAGAATAGAATGGAATAGAATAGAATAGATTAGAATAGAATAGAATATAATAAAATAGAATAGAATAGAATAGAATAGGATAGGATAGGATAGGATAGGATAGGATAGTATAGGATAGGATAGAATAAAATAGAATAGAATAGAATAGAATAGAATAGAATAGAATAGAATAGAATAGAATAGAATAGAATAGAATAGAATAGAATAGAATAGAATAGAATAGAATAGAATAGAATAGAATAGAATAGAATAGAATAGAATAGAATAGAATAGAATAGAATAGAATAGAATAGAATAGAATAGAATAGAATGGAATGGAATAGAATAGAATAGAATAGAATAGAATAGAATAGAATAGAATAGAATAGAATAGAATAGAATAGAATAGAATAGAATAGAATAGAATAGAATAGAATAGAATATTATAACCACAAAATTTAATAACAATATTATACAAAAATATATTGAACAATTTAGGATTTATGGTAAAACTATTTAAATTTAGACAGATTGTTATTAATTGGTATAATAAAATAAGTAAGATTTTGCTATTTTGGCTTAGGAAACATTTTTTGTTCCTTAGTGTTATTAGCAAAAGTTTTTTTTACGTTAAAAATCATTCGTTTTTAAACGCAAAAATCTGTGCGCCAAACTAGCTCAAAACTCAATTTTTTATTATTTGTTGATTGGGCATTAATAATTAAAATACAGAGCTATAAGGCTACAAAATAAAACAAAAAAACATAAAAAGAGTTTTTTGGAAATAACAAAACTTAACCGATTTTAACGAAAATTAAAAAAGCTTTAGAATGGTTTAACGATCCTATTTTTATTTTTTTTTTGGAGGTGTAGGTTTATGGGTTGAGGGATCTTATTAATGAAACGTCCTTTTTTTGGAATGCCAACGTTTCGCAAAATTGATTTGCTTCTTCAGGGCGGCCGTTCCATATGTCTATTTTATCGCTAATAAATGCCATCATTTGGTAAAAAGGAATTTATTTTAATCAAGTACACATACAGTTTTAATTAAAAACTTTTAAAAAGACATAAACAAAAACATTAAAATCTTATTATTATTACTTAATACTAACGTTGGCATTCCAAAAAAAGGACGTTTCATTAATAAGTTCCCTCAACCCATAAACCTACACATCCAAAAAAATTAAAAAAGCTGTGGGAACTAAATATATTTTTTAAAACTATTTATTATAAACTAACAAAGGTCTAAAGATGTTGTTTAGGCTACCTAAGGACAAAATAATAGCTTTTAAATGCAAAAAGTTCCGAATTTTGGCGGCATGTGTAAGTTTTTATAGCAACCAAAACATTCCTGTGTCCTGACGGAATGAACTACTATACTGTTTTTTGAACGGATCCCCGGGTAACAGAGGCTAATGGACACCGGGCAGTGCTCCGAAATTAGTTCACATAACATAAAAATTGGTTAGATAAAAATAGTCAACAAGCAAGAAACCGCTGAAAAAATTGTTAGTAAAATATACGGTCATAAATAATTGTGACGGCGACAATATAGTTGCGAGCAACGTTTAGCGTCGTAAACTTGTCGACGTCGACTTCAGTTTATAAGACAACTACTTCTTACCTATACAGACCGCTTCAAGCTACTGCGAACATAGGGCGGAAGAAGTCTAATTTGCCAGTGTACGTACATGCAGAGACACCGCACGCCTATCAGTGAAGCAACCAACACTCAGGCTTCCGATCGCCATTCGCTGCCGTTCGCCGCCTTTCGCCTTGTATTTAGTACGCCTCTAACCACGGTGCTGTGTGGAGCGTAGTCAATGAAACCGGAATTTGGTCAATAAATACGCAAATTTTTATAACGTAATTTTCTTATTTTTTGTCACTGATAAATAAGAGCGTTTTATTGTCAACTGCTCAGATTTATCAGTGACGACGTGTTACAATGAAAATAATAAGGAGAAACAAAATAAAGCAAGTTCTCAATATAAAATAATACATTCTAAAAACCAAAAAGATTCTCCCAGTCAAAAATAAATTAAAGCAAATGTTCGAAAAATCCTCCTTGCTCGGCTAGACAATATCCTAGCCTACTATAAAAACCCCTTCTAACGTTTCCAAGCATGTTAGGGGTGATAATTTGAAAAGCTTCTTCAAAAACAGATAGAAGTCATTAGGAGCAAGATCGGGAGATCGAGCTGGCCATAAAATAGTTCCCCGTGTACTTATAACCCGATTAGGAAATACATTATCAAGATATTCCCTAACAAGGCCAACATTGTGAGCGGAACAACCATCTTGTTGAAACCATGTTTCACCAAATCTTACACCTAACAACTGCCTAGCAGTTGGAATAATGTGCTGCTGCAGTAGATCCAAGTATCTAGGACCATTCAAATTGCAATTGCCCTGAATAAAAAATGGCCCAATTACGTGTTCCTCTACAATACCCCCCCCCAAACATTTAGTTTTTGGGGATACTGTGTTCTTACGTCAAAATACAAATGCAAATTTTCCCTCGACCAATATCGAACGTGTGTTGGGTTATGACGATTTGACCATTTGACCATCTGCACTTTTTCGGCAACTTCTAGACATCCATTTTTAGTTTTAAAAATGTATTATTTCAATTAAGAACTTACCCATCTGTTTCTCGAGCAAGGCAGAAATAAAACAAAATAATAAAAACAAAATGAATTTCCAAAAGATAACACTGCAGCGTGCTTCGAATCCACCTCGGTCGTACGGCACAGAGAGTAAATTGGACTTGATTCCCCCTATGTTCGTAGTAGCTTGAAGCGGTCTGTATAACAACGTTTAAAAGTGGTGAAATTCTAACTAAACAACTTGCAAAACTAAAAATTGCTACTTGAGTCATTAGTTAGTTACTATACGGTATCTTGCTAAAAATTGCTTATAATTTAAACGCTTTTTCAGTATTGCCAATAATTTTTTTAAATTTGAGTCTAAGGGGATAATTCGTTTTTTCCAGTAGCGCACCCAGGAATTTGTTCTGGGCGAGTTGCTGATATAAAATTTAATTAAATTTTTTCTTTATTGTCCCATTATTGCTAATCAAGTCTTGTTGTTTGGATACTAAGGGCACTAATTCCAACCCCTTTTTCATTGGTGCGCCACTGATTATTCAAACTCGAGCTGTGGTCAATTAGATTTGGCCCTCAGTTAATCCTTTGCATCATTTATTGTTGGCCTGCAATCTTAGACAACCGCAGGGTATATCCGACGATCTCAGATTTATTACCACAATTAATTATGTTTAAGTATAGGTATGTAGGTAGCTTTCAGAAACTAAGCAACAATGCAGAGCCCTTTATACAGGGTTCCTAAGCAAATCCTTAGGGGGCCAAGCAGCCGTGTATAAGACGCAGACAAACGGAAAAGCACATTAGGCAGAAAAGGATGGCCAGTAAATCCATTCCAGGTTGTTGTTTTCTAATGTTTTCCATTTTCATACCTTTAGGACTGGAATAAAAATTGTTTTTGCTCGACTTTAATACCAAACTGATGAAAGATATCGTAAAAAAAATATTTTTCGGCTTTTCATTTTGTAACCATTGTCCTTACGCACTGTTTACAGGCTGGGGACTGAGATACATGCAAATGCCTAACCTAAAGCGTTCATACACGGCCGGAGAAATCGACTGAGATATTTCCGTAGAAACTTTATCAAGCAAATAGGATGGGTTGACGCCTTCGAACGTCCAACCCGGGTAGTGCACTTTGATTCGAAATCAAAAAGGAGGAACAGTCAGACGTGCACAAATTACGTAACGGTGATTTTACCAATTTTTGACCCCCTCCCTATGTAATATTTTGTAACGGTTTGGCACGCCACTTCCCTAATATTACGTAACGATTTCAAGACCACTACCCTCCCCCCCCCCCAAAAAAAAAAAAACTTTTCACTTATTTTCATTCCAAATTTTCTTAGTTTCACACAAATGAAAACGCTGTCAAAAACCCCCCTCCCCCCTACGTAACGTTTTGTAACCCTCCTCCCCCCTATGACCATTACGTAATTTGTGCACGGCCCCTATAGTCCCAGTGGAACATTGATATTTTTTTCTTAAAAATTATACTCTTTAGACCTATTTCTTTGCATTCCCGAAATTACGTAATTTTTCAAAAAAGATTGTAAGCGGCGCCATTTTTATTTCGTGCTTTGTTTTTCTAACATTTTTGCGTTCGGCTAATTTAATTGAAAAATTTGTGCCTGCGGCGCCATTTATCTTCTCACTCGAAACCAAGATCCCCCGTTTTAGGAAAACTGATCCCGTCTCTGTTTCTAAATTTTTTCGAATAAAAGTAGAGTATGACCATGGGGGAAATCATTTTTTTCTACGGTATGACGAAAATTTCGAGAAAGTTGAAGAAAAAAATAAAAACAGTGGCAGATCTCAAGTTTTTCGTAAAAAAAACGTTTTTTGTAAAGAAACAGAGCAAAATAAATCTTTTCACCACTTTTTGGGTGTTTCAAATATTGGCAGCCCCTTATTTTTCGCTTTTACCCTCCCGCTAGTTTTGAAGAATTGGTTCGCTACACACACCTCGAAAATATCAAATGTAGTGTAGGGCCAGCTTTATTTAAAATCAATAATATCGCAAGCAAAAAGCTCTGCAGGAAAAACAGCGCCGTTTATTGATTTCTTTGGCTGCTAGTGCTAGCTGCATGGTTTGGCCGTTTCCGGATAGATGTCACTAGTAGAACAGAATGGAAAGAAATTTAATTAAAAGCGAAGATATTTCTTTCTAATGTTAACAACCTCACGAGTTTATTGCTCAGTATCGTAAATAATGGACCCTGCCGCCTCCTTTAAGTAAGAAAAAGCTGCGGTTTGGACCTGAAAACATCTAATTTTTTCGTCGATCATCTCATGTAATATGAAAAATGAATTTGCAGACATCTTGTCAACGGTTATTATTGCAACTATGATTTATGCTCACAATGAAAGAGAGGCGACAATTTTTTCTCATGAAAGCAGTCCGGAGATAATAACAAACTGGCACCATTGCTCAATATACCTGTTTCTTTTGTGCGCGCAGAACTTTCTATGCCATTTCTGTTTGATTTATTGAAATCCTATCCCTAAGGAAAATCTTAGGAACCCTGTATAATACAGCGTGTTTAAAATTGATTAATTTTTCCCATTACTTATTGCATAAATTGATGCCCATTCATTTTTATTTTGATGTCTGCATGTTCTTTGCTTACCCAAGAAACATAGGCTACAGACACTTTAGTTTTACAGCTAATCCAGAACTGTTGATACATTGTGGCTGACTATGTGTTTCCTGTCGCATTTTTATGGTAGCTTATTTTACATTTAAATTGCTATCGATCAATATTACATAAAAAATAAAAGCTAAGTCTCCAAATGGAAACAAGTTTTAGCATTTTTTCAATTGTGCAGTTAAAACAAATGCGTCAAATCAGCTCTCAATATCGCGCCCAAGTAACAATTTGTAGATGATAACTAAGGAATACTCTAAAATTAACGATGCATTAACCCTTGTTGGCCCGACTTGTAGAAATTACGTTGAAAATCAACTGGGGTCCAAACGGACCCCATTTATTTTTTGTTATGGATTTAAAGAATAATACAATCAAAAAAGGTTATGTAATAAAATAAAAAGACAAGAACTCATAGAAAAACTGAAAGCTACAAGCTAATTATCATGTTCGCATTCAACACAAAGTACTTTAGTTGAAGAGTTTTGTAAGCAAACGTATTTATTACATTTATAGCAAATTTTTCTACATTTCCTATCCCGGTTCCTATCGCAGATCTGACAGAGTCCTTAGCATTTGACTGACGTTGGTGTCCAGTGTCGTTTTCTTTTTGTCGTGGTTACGGTTTACCTTGGTCATAAAATTTCCCAGAAGTATAAGCAAAAGAAGGAGACCTCGATTGTGTAATATCTTTGAATATTGTTTAAATTTACAGATAATTGTTTATGTTTACATGTGTATATAATCAAAAGTTTTTAATTTTTATGAATTTCCGGATTATACTTAAATTTTCACATCAAAAATTCTATGACGTCATCTATCAGCTGACATGAACAAAACAAATGGACGTAGATAGCACATCCTGTGAAGATACATACCTTGAGAACCGCAACTATTCTGAACCGGCAAAATAGCTGGTTCCGATTCTCAAGGCATCGAACATGACAGGATGCGCTGTCTACATTGATTTTTTCTGTTCATGTCAGCTAATACATGACGTCAAAGCATTTTTAATATGAAAATTTAAGTATAAGCCGGAAATTCATAAAAATTTAAAATTTTTGATTATATACACATGTAAACAAAAACAATTACCTTTAAATTTAAACAATATTAAAAGATATTACACAATCGAGATCTCCTTCTTTTGCTTATACTTCTCGGGAATTTTAGGACCAAGGTTAACCGTAACCGCGACAAAAAGAAAACGGCACAGGTAGCGCAAAAGCGTTCTTAGTGCGGTTTTCTAAATCTGGGAAAAAAGTTGTCATACACCGTTTTTTGGCAATTTGAATTTGTTTGTTGTTATACCTTTCAATAACATTTGGTTTTATTAGTCCTTTGCCCAATTCCAAAAGGAATATCTTGCGTTTTTGAGGTTTCTATCTATTTCAATCTGGAAACTTTAGCTGCTACAATTTAAATCCGTTTATGCTGTCCACATTTATGAGATGAGAAAATAACACCATAGGCCAACGATTTGTTATTTTCTTTACTATGTATTCATTTGACAATTGATCTGATGTGTCAACTGCTTCTTTTGTTTTTTTTTATAATGTAAAATTATGTCAGGCTTGTAAGACGTTGTCTCACTAGATACTGTGTCATCAAAATGCTTACTTGAGAGTAAAATAACTGCCTTGTTCTTTTTGGGAACATATGACGCAAAGGTACGATTATACGAAAAGGTAAAAGTAATATTTTTTCCCATAACTTATCAGCAAGCCCCAAGCTAGTGATAAAGTTGTCTGATTCAATACGACTAGATCCAATACCACTCACTTCAAAAAAGATCTAATTACTTACAAGAAAAATATTTTAAAAACATTGTAAAATCTTACCTAAGTATTGTTTATTCACAATACACGATATTTCGCAATCCATTAGAGCTCAGACCTTTACTCCATATTTTCCAGAACTGTCCGTCATATAGACTCTGAATGCCGCTTTGCCTCGAAATGGGACCAGTTGTTCATCGGCACATAGATGAGTACTTGGGTGAAGATTCTGTTTGCACTTCTTCACAAAATTTTCAAAAAAATCTCGAATTGGCGCTAGTTTGTCTTTGGCTGTACGTTCTGCTCTTGTTTTGAAGTTTTAAAATCCTACAAAAGTAGTAATTTCTTTGAAACGGTTTCTAGACATTGCTGCAGAGATAATAGGGCGGAAATAGGAATCATCATCACACCACAGTGAATACACAGACTCTGTTGAACATCTAAGTGCGCCAAACGTTATAAGAAAACCTAACTATATAGGCTTCAATTTCGGAATAGTTCACATATATGCATTTTCTAGTATTATTTGGATGGTCTTCATTCCATTGGTTGTAAAATATATTGCATTTTTCTGTTTGTTTCTATTACAATAATCTCAATTATTTCTGGGCATATAAAAAGTAAAAATGCTTCTCTTATGATTGTGAAATGAGAACTATTTTGTGTAACATTATGAAAGGAAGTAGAAAAAGTCCAAATGCTTCACAAAAAAATGTTTTTCTTTATTGCATGACCCGTTTCGGTTATTCCACCATTGTCAAGTAAATTTTTCTGTAAGATATTAAACAATGTTTGTTTAGGATACTAACTACCAATAAAATGAAATATAAAATGATTACTTACAGAATTTCAAGAAACATTCCACAAAATACATAAAACAAAGAATATAAAACAAAAATTTTTTGTGAAGCATTTGGACTTTTTCTACTTCCTTTCATAATGTTTCAACAGCTTCACCCCGGAGAAATCTACGATTCTATTTTGTGTAAATCCTAAATGTCTTGACAGTATATTAGACTTCAGTCGTTTCTGCAGCCTCCTTTTTCTGAAAACCTAGACTGTTCCATTTTTTCCGAAATACCTTAGAATGCTTTCATCTTCTTCTATCTGGTGATCCCCATCATCTTCGAATTCTATCAGATGCTTTTCGTGGTCATTTTGTTCCAAAACATCTTTATCCTCCAAATCACTAGCACTATTTTCATTCACCAAAGACGTCAAAGATCTATGTGAAGACAAATTTACAATCATTTTATAATTTTAAACGCACTTGTCAACACTTAGAATACAACTAAAGCAAAATAAACGCGAGCTCAAGCTTGTTCCGGTCTATTCTAACTCTATTTGTTTAAGCTAGTGGTTCCCCGGCAAATTAAAAAAGAGTGGTTCCCCGAAACATTGATATTTTTTCACGTAAAGATTTATTTTCCCGGCGGCTACGACTGTGACGCCAAAGACCGACTGGGGTACAAGTGGACCACATTTCTATAAGGAGCTCATATCTTTTACACACACATTACGTTGAAAACAAAAATTTAGTAACATAAAAAAAAGGAAATTTTTAGAACTCTAAGTTATTTAGCCAGATATTGACTTGGGGTCCATTTGGACCCCACTTGGGCCAGGAAGGGTTAAGTACAAAAACTAGTCATTTGCGCAACGGCCGCTATGATGGACGAGAAAACTAGGCCACGCCGCCGTTGTTATAAACTAGAGTAAATTTGGCAACCCTCTTACAGCGTTTATGTTTACTAGAATAATGTGGGATTTTCAACGACCGCAACTAACGACGGATCAACGACGCCAAAACGTTGTTACTTAACTAGAGTTAATTAATTTACCTTCTTTCAATGTCTCTCTTTACGAGACAATTGTGACCAAATAATCAATGCAGTTGCAGCCAATTTCAAAATATAACTGTGTCTGACAACTATAGAGGGCACCTTCTTACTCGCAAAATGGTTAGGTTTTCAGCAAACCATACATTTCTGTAAATCGTTAAAAAAATCTTGTTTTTTTTATTTATATTCACGTTTATGTAAAGTTTTAATATTTCATTAATAAACATTTTCTGTTAATTTTTTTACATTTTGTTTTTTAATTTCCAGTAACTACTTACAGTTTTTTTTGATTACAGGTGTGAGGTTTCTGCACAGTGCAACACATAAGAGGATAATTGTATAATTCGCATAAGATTCTCTCATTTTTTTCTTTTGCTATATTACTCCCCACCGCCATGATCAACCAAAAAGGAGTTGCGGGAGGAAAAATAAAAAAAGGTTCTTATGTGAGTTGTGCAATGGTCCCTTTACGTGTTGCCATACTGTGTAATGACGTCATTATTTTTAAAGTTTTCGTAAGGGAATTGTGTGCTTCTTTTAAGGTCAATTTTCAAGAAAATATGCTCCTAAAAGCAAACTATTCAGTGTATTACACAATTTTGTTATAACTGTTACTTTTAAATAATTTTTTTGCCGTGAATCTCAAGTTGGAAAAATGCTATATTTTTAGCAGTCTTTGATATTGTCACAGGCAAAAAATATTCCTCAAAGTCGCTGTGCGGGTGAAAATAGCAAAAGCATTATTGGGGTCTCCACCCCCCCATCTATCGACACCAGTGCATGGAAAATGTCTGTTCCATCTGCGATTTCCTATTTTTCCTTTCGTATCTCATAATTTGATATTATTTGCAACATGCAAGTGCATATTCACAGGGACTTATAATACAGACGTAAAAGCAACAAATTAAAAAACGAGGTGCCACCACAGATCACCTACTCGGTACTCGGTGCCACGCAATCCATGGTCAAGTATTATTTGCACCACCTAATAATTAAAGTTCCCTCCCCTCGCCGACGGTCCGTCACTATTGTAAAACCCCTTTATAAAAAAGTGCCACCCATTGATTAAAAACAATCAAAAATCATGAAAAATTTCGAACTGACGAAAAGAGACTATACAAAAAAAAATGTTTTTCTCGCATTCAAAAAGAGCAAAGAAAATCTGGCTTGGGGGCAAAGTTAATTTTAAAGCCCCCTTCTGATTTAATGCGAACTAATGAAAAGGAAATAATAACAGATATCTACAGGGTGGTAGCAGTACTCTGGTCAATGGTAGATTTTTTGGGATGTTATAATCAGATCAGTCCAAATGCATTTAAGTGTTAAAATTATTGACAATCCTTCTTTGAAAAAACTGCGTATTTTTCAGGAAACCAAGGAGTTAGATATCCTTTTTATTTAAAAAATAACATTTGTAAAGGCAATTTAAAAACTTTTAAGTTAACACATGACCAAGGTTCGATCGAGGGGTATCTCGGTAGTCATTTTGTGTACTAGTGAAGGGGCTTATGTCGATAATTTCTATCCCGTGGGATTTTAAATGAAATAGTTTTGTGACTATGTAAGGTTGATAGCTCTTTAGTCGTGTGTTATTAGGTGTTTTGTTCGCATCAGTGTAGAAGAAGTTGATATGACGTCATCTTTCAAGATGGCGGCGAAACATTCTAAAAGATACAACTTGCGCAACCGGGCCAGGATTGTACTTCATTCCATATAATTCGAGAATGGGGGATTCCAAAAAATTCACTTTCAAGGTCATCCGATCTAAAATCGCAAAAAACAAGATTTTTGCCATTTTCTCTTCAAAAAATCTAAATAATTTGAGGTTTTGTCAGTTTTTGACAGTTTGATGCAGTTTGAAGCTTCATGGCTTTGAAAAATACCCCAGTAAAATTAACACATTGCAAAAATAACATACTAAAGGGCGCTATTAATCAACTATACAAGCGACGAAGACCAAACTTGGTAAGACAGGATAGAAGGGCAAGTCCAACAATACTGTTTAAAACAATTTCGTTCAGCTATGACGCGTATCAATATAGCGACTGATATATCAAAATGGCAACCTATAACCACATTTTATTTTATCCAATTTCGTAAATGAGCAAAAATGACAAGGTGGCCATCAATTCTTATTGAATTGTCGCCTCTTACTATGAAAAAAAAGGTAAATTGATGCATGACCTTGACTAACAAGTGAAAAACCACCTTTTTGTGATGTTTTTTCCAATTTACCACTACGCAAAAACTTTAAGCGCCGGAGATGAAATTAACATCTTAGCCATAAACAAACACTTCATTTTAAACCTCCCTACCATTTTTTTTTGATACGGCGTCCCAGATGTTTATGCTATACCCCTGTAAAAATAAGCTATATGGCTGTCGTTTTTATTAATTATCTGAACTTCTACAGGGATACCGTGGCACATGAATGTGTGACTAAAAAGCTGTTAAATCCTCATCCTTGAATTTTATTATTAATGTTAATAAGCAAATGTAGTCATGCCCTACTGGCATAATTAGAATTTTTTATGCTTTTTCCACCGCCATTTTGGAAAATGGCATCTAAAACCACTGGTCCAGTATATGTTAATATATATATATATATAACTTCTACTAACCCTCTTATAGGTTATTTAAAAGATTTTTTTGTCTAGATAAGTAAGTAGAACATAAAATTTACAGTTACGAAATTTAATAAAAACAACAGGCATAGAGGTCATTGTTACGGGGTATAGCATAAACATCTGGAACACCATATCAAAAAAAATGGTAGGGAGGTTTAAAATGAAGTGTTTATTTATGGCCAAGATGTTAATTTTATCTCCGGCACTTAAAGTTTTTGCGTAGTGGTAAATTGGATAAAACATCACAAAAAGCTGGTTTTCAAGGTCAATCAAGGTCAACTAATATTTTTTTTCATAGTAAGTGGCTATAAGTCAATAAGAATTAATGGCCACCTTGTCGTTTTTGCTTTTTTACAAAATTGGATCAAATAAAATGAGGTTATAGGTCGCCATTTTGATATATCCGCTGCGTCAAAGCTGAGCCAAATTTTTTTAGCTGTATTGCTGGACTTGACCTTGTTATCTTTCTCAGCAAATTTGGTCTTCTTCGCTTTAATAGTTGATGAATAGCGCCCTTTAGTATGTTATTTTTGCAATATGTTAATTATAGTGGGGTATTTTTCAAGGTCATGAAGCTTCAAACTCCATTAAACTCTAAGGATCAAATTTGACATACATATCTAATGAGAAAACCTCGAATTTTTAAGATTTTTTTGAAGAGAAAATGGCAAAAACCTCGTTTTTTGCTATTTTCAAGGTCATATTAAGTCGGATGCCCTTAAAAGTTAATTTTTTTTTTAATCCTGGTTCTCGAGTTACAGGAATCGAGTGTATTCATGCCCCGGTTGCGAAAGTTCTTTTTTTTATTATTTTTGGCCGCCATCTTGAAAGATGACGTCATATCAACTTCTTTCTAACTGCCGCAGAAGAACCAAGCAAAAACTGGGTGAAAGGATATTTTATAGGGACCTCAAAATCATTAATAAAAATGAATCAGTTTTAAATAGTATTCAGGGTGTGGCAAAAAGTTTTTTTTCTTGGAACGCTCTATATATTTTGACATTTTCGAATTCTCCAGAAAATTAGCTTTTTAAAAATGCCATATAGTGTAGATCTACATGTAATCGTTTTCGAGATATTTCAATTTGAATTAGATCTTAACTAATTCGTATTATTGTATTATAATTAAACCAAAGTAGGCCATACATAATTATATGCATAATCATAACAATCAAAAAACTGTCAAACTAGAACTTATTTCACTTTCCAAATAAATAGTTGACTGTGAAAAACCACGTTTTGACAGCAGCACGTCATAAATTACATAGGTTTATTATCACACAATAATACTAGTTAATTAATATTTCATTCAAATTGAAATATCTCGAAAACGGTTGCATGCAGACTTATTCCATATTTTATTTTTAAAAAGCTAATTTTCTGGAGAAGTCAACAGTGTTAAAATATATAGGGTGTTCCATAAGAAAAAAAATAACTTTTGGGCACGATTTGTATACTATTTGAACTGAATAATCTTTATCTAGGGTTCACTCTCTACGTTTTGGGGTTAAGTTTTACAAACTATAGAAAACACAGATTAAAAAAAAAATAAAATCTGTAAATGCAATACAAATGCTTTAAAAGTAAAGTACCTACCTACTATAACAGCACCAATGTCCCTATCCAAATCTAAAAGGTTTGAAAAAACGATATTTTTTATATATCTTGTTACGTTTTAAAAATATAACCACTGTAAGTTTTCAAATTATTACAAACCCTCTATATAAATACCATACGGTCTTATTTTCTGCAAAATACAATTTTTCTCAAAAAAAAAACTTTCCTGCACGACAAAGAAAACATTTTAAATTCAATTGTTTTCGAAAAACAAAGTTTTGCCCGCTTTTCAATCTCATTTCAGAAGAAGTGTATATAAAGAGAGCGAGGCGAAGTTTTCTCTCTATATGCCGTTTTGTTTGCGAAAAATGGCAACAGCTGAGGCGAATATTATATTTGAAGCATTCTTTTTACGATATTTGTGGAAAAGCGTGAAAAAGTATAAGCTTAAAATGCGAGACTTTTAGTTGCCTCCGGCATTAGAACCATAATATGACCGTCCCATTATTTATTAAATAATAAAATACTTTATAATAAAAAATTATTATGCTATCCCATAATGTCTTTGTTCTGAAAGAAGAGATAAATTATACAAGTTAAAAAAATAATTTGAATGGTTTTTTTGAAATGTTCCTTTTACGTTTTAAAGAACAAGCTTTTATTAAATGCACTCATAATAAAAGCGACGGGCGCAAATTAAAAACTTTAACTTTACGGTGACAAAGAGAGAACTACAAAAGAACAACTAAATTCTTCTTCTATTCGAACGATGAACATAATGCTTTCATCATGCTTTAAAAGTTTTTTTTAATAAATATTTATTTTTTAGTTTTTGGACTTGTACCCTAAATCGTCCATTTTGAATCCGCGATATTGAAATTTTTAAATCTGATCAAAAATTCACATCTCCTTCCCAAAAAACCCCTGAGAGCCAATTTTGATTGAAATCAAACAAAGTAAATCTTTTTCCCCCTCCACTTCCCTCGTTAGAGGGAAGTTGTGTATCTAATAATATCATATTATTGTATTGTCGCGGGAACTATAAACGCATACCAAATTTGAACAGACACCCTTAACTTTTCGAGTTGTAACCTTAATCGTCCATTTTGAACCGCCATATTGAAATTTTCAAATGTGATAAAAAAATTCCCCTCCTAAAAAACCCCTGTATGCTAATTTTGATTGAAATCGACCAAACTACCCAGCAAACAACGGATTACAAAGTACAAATTTGAAACACGGCATTTTTCTATTTTTTACATTTGATGCTGCACTTTGCCGTGCCATTACAAATAAAGAAATATTGTTTTTTGTATTGTTGCTACGCATTACAGCACAAATTGTACAAATATTGTAAAATGCCGTGTTCCAAATTAGTACTATTTTTGTACTTGCGATATGTTTGCTGGGTAAATCTTTTTCCCCCTCCACTTCCCTCGTTAGAGGCAGGGGGAGCCTGAGAAAACCATATTACTGTATTTTCACCGGAGCTATAAACGCACACCAAAGTTGAACACAATCGGATGTGGATAAGTCAGTTATAATTGGTTAGAATCCGCCATATTGAATTTTCAAAATCTGATCAAAAATTCGCACTTCTTATCCCCAAAAGCCCCTGTATACAAATTTTGGTTGAAATCGGAGAAACTTAGGTGTTTTCCCCCCTCCATTCCCCTCGTAGGGAGGATGGGTGTAATAATGACATTTTATTGTATTGTCACTGGAACTATAAATGCAGGTCAAATTTTAAGGCAATCGGATGTGTGTAAGTTAAAATTATTTAGGAATAGATGATCCAAAATCGTCCATCTTGAGTTCGCCATATTGAATTTTCAAAATCTGATTAGAAATTCGTTGACTCCGCCCCAACCAACTAAATTTTAAAGAAATTGGGTGTACTTTAACTGTACCCCCTTCACCCCCTTCGACTAGGGGGAAGCTGTCAATTTCATCACACTATATTCTTGTATTTTCACCGCAACTATATAAGCAAGCCAAACTTTAAGCCAATCGGATGTTGCAAAGTTGGTCAAAATTAAGTTTGCAAATAAAAGATTGTAAAAATATATTACTACGTTTTCACGTGGAACTGAATAGGTTTTCAATACGATTCACTTTAAAACCTTCCACGAAAACACAGCGAATCGAACTTTTTTTTCGTTGACCCTGCCCAATATTCCTGCAAGAAATTATTTAAATTTTATTATTTTTCTGTAAACTTATTGGCTTTAAAAAAGCAAACAAAGGAGAAAAACTAACCTCAAAGTACATCAGGCAAATGTCAAAAGCTGAAATCGTGTTCGAAACGCGTTCAAAACGCTTCATGAAAACCGAAAAGTGAGTATTGAAAACGTATTCAGTTCCACGTGTATACTAAAACTGTCAAAATGAGGAAAATTTAAAAGCAAGGCCAACTTGACTGAAAACTAGTCATGGCTACCCTACTTAATAAGTGAAACAGCAACAACTGCCGCAGAGCAAAAAATACCCCTGGCGGCGACTGGCGCCTACTCAGTGCATTGTTTACATGCGGTGAAGAAGGTTTTATTTTTTATTTTTAGCGGTTAATTTTTCATCTAAATATTATTAAAATCTTACAAACAGTTTCTTAAATGGTTAAATAATAGAGGCGTTTTCTCGCGTTGAAATTGTTTATTTTTTTTTTTAAAGTTTGAAGCATTTGTTTTCTCGCGTTGCAATGGTGACGTCACATCTAAACGGATTAAAAATATTTTGAAACGGAATCCACTCTAGTTTTAAAACTGACGCGTGCGTAATAGATACGTCAAAATTCTTTTGTTTTAACCTAAGATTTTTTTTTAATTTTGCACACCAAACTGGATTATTCTAAATAGTTGAAAAAAATCGTATTCTAGATATATTTGCTATGTTTTCATTGATATTGAATTCCTTTGCAATATGTTTTGAAAACTTTTTTTTCATGAGTTTTCATGACAGGTTTTCAAATCGATTTTGAATCGATTTGAAAACGGTTTTCAAATTTTGATATTTGGCAGCTGACCTGTGTCATAGTTGTCAAATATTCATTTTTGAGTTTCGGTACTTTTTTTTAAAATGTATTTTATTCAAAAGATGATGTTGGCCCTTTCCACACATTTTTTTTTTATTTTAATTACTACTCTTTTTGCAAGTGGAAGTGAAGAAAGAAATGCTGGACTGGCATATGTGCATAGCACATACACTTTCGAGCCAAATATTTCTTTTATTTTTCATAATTAATCTTTTTAAGGTCTTTAAAAAAACAAATCTTTAGTTATTTAAGTAAGGTTATGTTATTAATCTTCTTTTTTCTATATACTCCACCAAATTTTAGAATGCCGGTTCCACAGTTTCACTTCTATTTCTCTCTCTCTCTCTCTCTCTCTCAAAAAGAGTGAGAGCAATAAAATATAATTTGGCGGCTGTCTAGTCAACACCTGCTTAACTAAAAAGCTAGTTAACTCTTTTTAAATTTAGTATCCTTTAGCCTACTGTAGCGGTCATATTGACACCCAACTGACAGAAAATTCATGTTTTTCTGTCAATTTGGTTATAACAATGGCGGCAATCATCTTTTTTTAGTTGAGAACGGTGTTGGTCTGGTAATCCGACGTAATACGCATGTGTAAACTCAATCCCCGTTTTCATGGAAAATCGGTATTTCGATCTCAATACGATCTTGATCCAACCCTAAAAATTTTCAGGGTCGGATCTAGATTGAAATCGATTTGAATACTGGAAAAACAGGCGTTTTCATGGACGGTATCAGATTGAAATAGTTTTCAGAACGAACTCAATTCCCATGAAAACGTAGCACTTGTTAGTCATTCTTCATGGTCATTCTTGTTAGTCATTCTTCATGATTTTCGGGGCTTCAAGGAATAAATAAGGAAACTTCACTATCCATGTAGCTTCAATTGCTTACCATCCATGCTACTAAAACTGGCCGTACCCTCTAAGGTTTCGTTAAATAAACCAGTAGTTGATCCATTTTAATTTTAAACACCAAAAAAATAAACACCAAAAGGTGAGGCTACACTAAACTACGTCAGCGTTTTGAACTACTCCTTTTTTCTCGGTTCTCAATGATGACGTCACATCTAAATAGTTTCAAATAATCTGATTTGACTTTGTGGGTTATAGGGGTGCGGATTGTCAAGAAACTCAGTGTCACTTTTTCAAGCCTCAGTGACAATCACTGAGTCATGAAACGTCGCCAAAAACCAAAGTGTTTTCTTGATAATCCGCACCCCTATAACCCACAAAGTCAAATCAGTTTAAAATGCAAGGGGATGAATCCTGTCAAAATTTAGTTTCAAATAATATTACAAAATAATTTCAACTGGAGAAAACGCCTCAGGGAACTTGTTGTTTTTGTATCAAAATTTGCGAAAAAGCCTGTGTTTTTTGTCGTAAATGGGTTCTGAGATTTTGTCAAATGGCCGGTCGGGTCGTGTATTAAGAGGGTTATGAACAATTTTTCGCCGGTATAAATAGGCAATTTGTTCGAAAAAGTGCTTGGACATACAGACCGCTTCAAGCTACTGCGAACATAGAAGTCTAATTTGCCAGTGTACGTACATGCAGAGACACCGCACGCTTATCAGTGAAGCAACCAACACTCAGGCTTCCGATTGCCATTCGCTGCCGCTCGCCGCCGTTCGCCTTGTATTTAGTACGCCTCTAACCACGGTGCTGTGTGGAGTGTAGTCAATGAAACCGGAATTTGGTCAATAAATACGCAAATTTTTATAACGTAATTTTCTTATTTTTTGTCACTGATAAATAAGAGCGTTTTATTTTCAACTGCTCAGATTTATCAGTGACGACGTGTTACAATGAAAATAATAAGGAGAAACAAAATAAAAGCAAGTTCTCAAAATAAAATAATACATTCGAAAATCCAAAAAGATTCTCCCAGTCAAAAAAAAATTAAAGCAAATGTTCGAAAAGTTCTCCTTGCTCGGCTAGACAATATCCGAGCCTACTATAAAAACCCCTTCCAACGTTTTCAAGCATGTTAGGGGTGATAATTTGAAAAGCTTCTTCAAAAACAGATAGAAGTCATTAGGAGCAAGATCGGGAGATCGAGCTGGCCATAAAATAGTTCCCCGTGTACTTATAACCCGATTAGGAAATACATTATCAAGATATTCCCTAACAAGGCCAACATTGTGAGCGGAACAACCATCTTGTTGAAACCATGTTTTACCAAATCTTACACCTAACAACTGCCTAGCAGTTGGAGTAATGTGCTGCTGCAGTAGATCCAAGTATCTAGGACCATTCAAATTGCAATTGCCGTTAATAAAAAATGGCCCAATTACGTGTTCCCCTACAATACCCCCCCCCCAAACATTTAGTTTTTGGGGATACTGTGTTCTTACGTTAAAACACAAATGCAAATTTTCCCTCGACCAATATCGAACATGTGTTGGGTTATGACGATTTGACCATTTGACCATCTGCACTTTTTCGACAACTTCGTAGACATCTATGTTGGGAATTTGGAACCTTTGGTTGCACTAAAACAAAATTATGATTGTTTTCCACAAACCAAAACTACACTTTTTTGCACTCGACGCGCGTTTCGCTAACAACGTTAGCATCACCAAACAAAAGACTTTTGAATGCATATGAAAGTATGGAAATCATTAAATCCAGAAATAGTTTAAATAAAGATAGAGGACCTATCCCGTTTAGTACACTTTATTCTTTGGTTGAGGGGAGGTAGGATTAAAAATCGTGATCAATCACAATTTATTAGTCTTATCTCCGCCCACTAAAGGATTGTATATAAGATAGAGCGTAGATTAATTTAGTTCATTGTTTATCGTCTCCTGATGATGCTAACGTTGTTAGCGAAACGCGCGTCGAGTGCAAAAAAGTGTAGTTTTGGTTTGTGGAAAACAATCATAATTTTGTTTTCGTAGACATCCATTTTTAGTTTTAAAAATGTATTATTTCAATTAAGAACTTACCCATCTGTTTCTCGAGCAAGGCAGAAATAAAACAAAATAATAAAAACAAAATGAATTTCCAAAAGATAACACTGCAGCGTGCTTCGAATCCACCTCGGTCGTACGGCACGGAGAGGAAATTGGACTTGATTCCCCCTATGTTCGCAGTAGCTTGAAACGGTCTGTATAATTTAGAGATTTTTTGTTTATAAGTACTACCTATGTGTTATTTTGTAACAAGCGAATTTGTTATTAAATATTTTATGTTTGTTTTTTAGAAATGCCTACTTCTTGTTGTGTGCCGAATTGCAAGGGCCATTACAAAAATAATGGATCAAATATATCTGTTCCAATTTCCAAATAGAGCTGAACTAAGAGAAAAATGGCTGAGTACAATTAAACTTGAAAATTTCACCATAAACAAAAGTGCGCGGAATTGTTTATTGACATAAAGTGTTACAACAGGTTACAACCTAGGGTGGCAAAATCCAATTCTTTATGCGGTAAAAGAAATTGTCAATTCAAGACGTGGCATCATTTTTTATGCGAAGCCTAATCTAAAATGCCGTCGTTTTCCAGTTCCGTTTCATTTTGTGGATGTCGGCAAAAACAGGGAGCATCTGTTACTTTTTTTGGTTTGGTTTATATTTGAAAATGACATTGATTAAATTGCCGAATGGTGATTTAAGTATTAAAATATTTTGACATAATTTAAAGGGTAACGTTTTTGTTGAAGCAATTTTTACTATGTTTTTTCACATTATTATATAGCTTTTTCACTGTTTTCTAAGCGCTAAAAAAAATTACGACCAAAAAACATTGTTTCTACTCGCATGCGGAAAGTACTCAGTTTCCGCACTCATTTGTGTGCAGAAAGTTGCGCTTTTTTGCACTAAGTACGGAAATTTTACCCCCATACTTTTCCGCACTAGGATTTTTAATTATTGGCGTTTTTTTCTTGACGTCCACCTGACTTTATGTCTGTTTGACGGCACATTCAAGTGATCGTAGAAAAAAAATTGTACCTAACACGTGGCCAAACTCCGCTGACACGTCGTTTTCATCTGAAATCGCGTGCGGAAAAGTGGCACTTTTCGCACTAGTTAGGTAAACTACTATTCTCTCTTATGGTAAAGCCATGATGGTAATTAAAGCTTAAAATATTTAAAGGGGTAACGTTTTTGTTTAACCCATTTTTTCTATTTTGCTCACGTTTTTACCATGTTTTTGCTCACATTTTAAAGCTTTCTTTCCAAACTTTAGATTTCTAGAATAACACCCTCACATTTTTCAGGTTTTCACTGTTTTTAAAGCGTTCAAAAATAGTATTGCCAAAAAGCATTTTTTCTCTGTTAAAATAAAAAATATTTAAGGTTGTTGAAGAGCAAGCTATAAAAAAGTAATTTGGAGAAAGATGCAAATAATTTAAGGTAATTGTTTATTAAAAATTTCGTTTTGGTCATCTGTCTGTCATCTTTAGTGGTGTCGTGAATATGATTTCTATTTTGTCATTTTAATAAGTAGGTACGTACCTACTCACAAAATATATTAAAGTGATCTTTAAATTATTAGATTGTAGCTTCTTCAGGCAAACGCTTTTGACGTTATTCGGTAATAAGTGTACCAGCAAAATCTAATTTGTCCCCTTCAAAGGAAAATTTTAGGATTCTCCAGAAAAGTAGGGAGCAGAATTTTCACAGCCAATATTGCTACAGCAGATGAATAGTTTGGTTTCATATTTACCCTTTTTTTTTAATCGATCCAAAATTTGACGTTTTTTTTTTCATTTATATTAGTAGGGGCGCTCGCATCTTTTTTTAAAGGAGAGACGTTTTAATAAGTGTCATCAAAAAAAAAAAAAATGTTTAATCCTTCGAATCGACTCTCGATTCTAGCGGTCCATGGGAGCAAGGGAAACAGTGCTTCCTCTAGAAAAACATCATCTTCTTTTAAAATAGTAAACAATTGCTGTAGGTTGTATTAAAAACGCTATAAATATTAAGCCAATAACAAATGCAGCTTGAAATTAACTCTGTGTTTCGGACTTACATTGTCTGTATTTTATTTATACACGCCGTTTCGATTAGTACAATCTCTGATCGTTTTCAGGTGCAAACTACAATAATTATTATTATATATTATTATTATATTATATATTCCTATATACTATGGAAACCGTGACATTTAAGAAGTTAGTTCCGCCCAAGGAGGGGCTTCCCAATACTTGGAATTTCAGCACTTGGTTTACTGAAAACAACGTGATTCTGCCCAATAGAGGCAGCTTCAAGGAATTTTCGTTTTTTCCAGTGTGACTTCTTGTGTAAAACCTTTGCTTCTGTCCACTTCATTCGGTGTTGTTTTATCATGCGTGTTCGGCGATTCCTGACTTCGTTGTTTCACCTCTTTGGGTATTCATCTGATGTTCTTTAAGCCTAACAGATAGTGGTCTTTTTGTTTCACCTATGTATGATTCACCACACTTACAAGGAACTCGGTAAATGCATTCCTTATTTTGTTTGTTCTCCGGTTTTGTTTTACTACGAAGACTTCGAATTATATTATTAGATTTAAAAGCTGTTTTAATATTAAAGTTGTTCGCTACTCTTCGAATTTTCTCTGATACTCCTTTAATGTATGGAATTGTAAAAAATACATTTGCATGGTTTTGGTCTTGTAATTTCTGTCCTGTTTGCTGAAATTTAGAAATAGTATCTGTTATAAGTTTAAGGCTGTAACCATTCTGCTGCAGATCCTTCTTAATGTTTCTTATTTTGATTTCCAAGTCATGAGAATTGTTACAAACTTTTCTATCTATTTCACAAAGTTCTTGTTATGCCTCGTTTGGTTGTAGCAGAATAATTTGAACCTTGATTTAAATATTGTTCTATGTCAGTGGGTTTATGATAGACTGTTGTTCTGATGTCGCTTTCTTCTCGTTTGACAAGAAAATCAAGGAAAAGAATTTGACAATTTTGCCCCAACTCCATTGTGAATTTAATGGTGGGTCTTATGTTATTTAGGTGGTAAAGAAATTCTGAAAGTTGTTGGTCATTCCCGGTCCAGACAATAAAAGTATCATCAACATATCTTAGCCAGAGCTTAGGTTTATATGTTGCGGTATCAACCGCGTGTGATTCAAACCACTCCATGTAAATATTGGCCACCACTGGCGAAAGCCATAAACCCATTGGCAGACCGTCATTCTTAGCATAAAACCTATCTTTCACCTAGACTTATGTAGACAGCACTCCAATAACTCCGTCACTCCCTCTAGCGGCAGGCTTGTAAGTTCACGAAGGGATTCGTCATCAAACAGTCTCTGTCTAATAATATCTAACGATTCCTTTATCGGGACATTGGTGTATAGACTTTCGACATCGAAACTGACAAATCTATCCCCGGGTCCTAAAACAGAAGATTTAAGAATATTAATAAAATGGTTGGAATTTTCTACAAATAAAGCGGTCTTGCCTGCAAGATGTTGAATAATTTTCAAAAGGAATTTAGACAGATTGCTTGTTGGAGAATTTCTGGAACTTATGATTGGGCGTAAGGGCATTGCATCTTTGCGAATTGGGGAGTCCGTATAGATGAGGAGGCTTGCTATCATGTGGTGGAAGTTTAGACCTTGTGTTGTCCGGAATATATCTGGAATAATTTTTTAAAGTTCTATAAACCTTACTTTCGATTGATTGCGTCGGGTCTTTTGAGAGATGTTTATAGTTTCCTTTGGCAAGTACCTCTTCAACTCTCTAGTCATAGGTTTCCTTATCTAAAATCCCTGTTGCATTTCCCTTATCTGCCGGTAACATTTTAACAGATTTTTGCCTTTTGAAGATTCTTCAACGCGATTTTCTTATGTTAGAGGTATTGCTTGCTTATGTTAGAGGTATTGCTTAATAGGTTTATCAATAATAATTCTTACTTGATGTCTGAATTCATCGGCGTCTTGTCGTGGAAGAGGATGACTTTCTATGGCGGCGATGATATCGATAGTGGGTATCTTCTTTGGAGCGATGGAAAAGTTAAGTCCTTTGGCAAGTAAGTTTTCTTCTATGGATGTCAATGTCTTCTTTGATGTATTAATGACGGTTCTTTAAGTGTCGGTGGTCGATTGGCTTTGTAGACGTTGATGGGCGAGTTTCCTTTCATGCTTCGCTTGCCAAGTCTGTCGTGGATGGTTGCAGGTTCGTGTGATTTTCCTTCCTTCTTCTGTCAGTAAGGACTTGTTCCAGCGATGAAAGCTTATTTGGGATCGTATGAGTGCTGTACTGGCGTTACCTAGAATCCGCTGATCTCTTTTTCCTGGAAATGGTGCCTAAATACGAAACGCAACCGGAATAATGTTGCCGTCTCTTGCTTGACATAGGAATTCGATGTGCGTGTCTTCTCTGGTATGCTTGCTATGCTGATGTATTTTAAATTAACTGTTTCGGACTTCCATTGTCTATATTTTATTTATACACGACGTTTCGATCAGTACAATATCTGATCGTCTTGAGGTGCCCGCGTATCGTCTGCGCGCGGCTTTTCACTACTCTAAAAAAATCTAATAGAAGCTATCTCCACTGCTAGATTCTCTGCAGCCTGCAGCTATTTTAATTCCATGATACACCTAACATGGTATCACTGATTTTTTGGTCGTATCTTTGTAATTATGATTATTCAGGACTATCATAGAGTTTAACTAAATATTCTAGTTTTCGTGTGATAGTGAAAAGTCCGAAATGCCGGGTTGTGCCGTGGCTACCTGCACAAATACGAATCCTTAAACGTAAGATACAGGGATCAAATACTTATTATTCGTATATTTTTGTATACTTACCTACAGTTTACGTACCTAATTCCTGAATAAAGTTTGATATTAATAATAATTATTAGTATATATTATTTTTAACGTTTTTCATTTATTATCTATATTGTGGATTCTTATAACAAGAATTCGAGTATTTTTATTAACCTAGATACTGTTTTTATATGGTTTGAAAAAAATGTTGAGGCATTTATTTCAACAACATCTAGGAACCGAATAGACAAATAATATTTCAGAATTTTTTTGATCAAGATAAAATTGAAGCAGTGCAAAAAAGAAAATTTGAACAATAGAAAATATCATATTTCATTGTGACTTCGGGGGGGGGGGGTTGAGGATAAATAATACATCAAGAACCTATCTTTGATCTTTTAAATAATATTTTTAAATCCAATCATTCTAATCATACTGAAAAGATCTGATTTTACTCAACAGAGTAAGCATTCCTTTCCTTGTAAATTACTCCCTGCCTTACGTGAGTTTCTCCGGGCTGAAGTCTCGGGTGAAGCTGTTCAAACATCGTGAGGAAAAAAGGAAACAAAAGCAAAAGTCCGCAATAAGCTTTACTAAATGTTTTGATTTCTCAAGTGTGGCATCTGCAAGTTTAAAGAAGGATATTGGTAATAGAACTACAGTAAAATTATATAAAAGACAAAATCTTTCTAGACACACGGCACAAAAAACATATTTACAAACAATAACTAACGCACACTAACAATGAATTACAAATAATAATGTTTAACAAACGCATCTTATATCCGAGGCAAATTCTGCTCTATTTGAACATTTAAAAGTACCTTGTTTGTGTGTAAAGTTTTGTAAAATAATGCCTACTCTACTAGTTTTACCACTATACCACTTTTCACTATGAGAAATCGCTTGTCATGCGGCCGGAGTATCGTAGTAGATAGCAAAAAAAATACTTTAAGGCCCAATTACACAGACGAACATGCTCAAATAAAAGCTCGTGCAAAAGATCTGAAATTTTTTGCGCGAACATTTTTGTGAGCTTTTCTTTGAACATATTGTTCGGATAAATTTTTGAGCAAGTTATTGCTATCTATTTTGGAAACATATTTTTAAAGATGAGAATAAATATAATTTTACATCAGTGATCAGTGATCTCAATTCTTTAAAAAAATGGAACACCAACTTTTATTTTAAACTTTTGTGAAAAAAAGGCGACGGCACGCGAAACATTATTATTGGCTATCAGTTTTGTCATATGCAATGTTAAAATAGTTAATGATGGAGGTAATAAATAACATTTAATTCTTTTCTTTAACTTTTTTGGTTTTCTTTCATTACAAAAAGAAAACGGATATTTTTTCGAAGTAATTACTTTTTAAAATGCAGGTGGATATTTTTAGAGAACTGTTCTGGAGAGTAGTTAGTTGTTCCCTGGGGGGGGGGAATAGGGAGGTTTAGACAGTCGGAACACAGCGCTGTCAAACACTGCTGTAATTTTGTGTGTCAATGTTCATTTGACCAAAACCCCCTCTCACTAGTCTACGGTTTTTACCTTCGCCTAACCCAGCAACAGCAATAAATAAGTGCCAATTTTTATTTCTTTGATTCTCGTTTTTTTTACAACCCCAAAAAAGTTACAAGTATACTGGCATATCCCCTATAAAAATCAGATCAATCGAAGTTGCTTATGAGGTAAAACGTGAATTTCGACATCAAATTGTTTTTCCGTCGGAAACCACTTAACTAAAATACCTTGTTTTAAAACTTAGTCTTTCTATTTTCAGTTAAGTTCAATGAATTTCCATAAAACTATAAAATTTAAATTTGTAAAGAAATTTTTATACCCCCAATTCTTCAAACAAATTTTGCTCAACATTCTCTCCAAAATTCACGTGTGTTTTTTTGTACGAGATTTTGCTCGAACATTTCTTTGAACATTTTGCTCAAGAGGCTTGTGTAAATGTTTGTCGGCATTTCAACATCAAAGGAAAGTTTGTCTGTGTAAATGCGCCTTTTCATATACACCGGAGCACCATAAAAATATAGACAGGACGCGTGTTTCGCTCTTTTTAGGATTCATCCGAGGGCTCATCAGTGCGTCATAACATTTTCTAACGAGGACGAATGAACATGTTTTCCATCTATTCGAATTAATTGCTTATTTTGTTATTTATAATTTATTGTTTGGAGGCCTTAAAATGGTAATTTTGTTACTGACGCTCTGTTGCTTGTATTTACATCTGCATGCGCGCAAAGTCTTGTTGTTATGTTGAAAACGTAAACCAAACAGAAAATTAAATTTTCACGTTATTTGCTTTGTGTTGTGTATTTAGCCGGTAGCCCGTATAGGCAAATAGCAAACATTTATAGGACTTACAAGAAATTCTGGCTATTTGATACTGAACCTCAGATTAATAAAAAAAATGAGATATAACAGTAAACAATATTACCCCGATCAACCAGCCACAATGTTTATTTCCCAAAAAATACATGGTTGCCAATTTACCGCGGGGTTTCCCTAGACACAAAACAATTCATAAACTTCTTGAAGCTCTTTTGATAATATTATTGATTATTTGACATATTTTTATATAGGATAATTTTTTTATGCTAATAACTTAATTCTTAGTCCTAATTTTTAGTCTCAATAATTAACTTTTTTTAATTTTTAATAAGTAGAATTTCGAGATTTATAAAAAAGAACACAAGCCGGCAACGTTTTTTCGACGAGCCGCGAATAAATGCCGACATGTTTGGTTGCAGCTGACGGCGTTGTTGTTAACGGGGGTTTGTGTTGTTCGGTGATTTTTGAATTTTATTGTGACTATTTGTGAAAAAAGAACTGTATCAAGCTATTTTGAGGACCAACAAAATGGTTTACCATTGCCTGGTATGCAATAAAAGCGGATATTCCAGCCCAGAACTAATATTTCGGAGGTAAGAAAGATCCTGTCATTTTACGTTAGTCATGGGAGTAGTATGAGGTAAAAAACTGCGTAAAAAGCTTATGATTATACTATTAATACATCAAAAATCTAAGACTAATACTAATCTTTTTTAAGAAACAAAAGTACCAGATAATTTTGCTCCTTTTGCAGCATGTAAAATATTTATTTATTATAATTTATACATAACAAGAGAAGACAATAAGACCAAGTGCTGATAGTCAGGTACTGGGGCAGGTATTTTTTGTATTTTAATGGGTACCTGGGTACTTTCTATAATGTGAATAAAACCGTTTTGGAGATATTTACTCTGAGCCAATCTTATTTTTATTTTCATTAATATTTATTATTTATTTTTTTGCCTTTTGACTCCTGTTTCCTGAAAAACTACTAGTAATTAATTTTTTACCTCTTCCTTAAATTTTCCTTGTGTTCTGTATTCAGAAATCAACATGCAGCCAATGTGTAAAGAATAAAATTTGTTGGCCTTAAAATTTTCATAATTAACATCACAAAAAGTTCTCTTAATTTGATAAATAAAGTTTATATTCCACTAAAGAAAACTAAAAGAGACATTATTATCATAGTGAAAAAAACGCTTAATAAGCCGTTTATTAGCGTGTTTTTTTTGGACAAAAACGTTATAAAACGGGTTATTAACCGTTTTTTTTGCTATGAAAATATTTTTTTTTACTTTTGTTTTGTGGGATACTGCACAATTAAAAAAAATATATAACAGCCATCTTGAATAATTGACCTAAAAATCATTTCAAGTGCTCTTTGGTAAACTTTTGATCTGTTCGTAAATACCTACATTCCTCAAACTAAACTTTATCCTTGAATAAATCTATTTTTTGTGGTTATGCAAGTTCTGGCAGTTAATTCTTTTGAATAAGAAAATCCGACCAACCCTACCTTATATCTCGTTTTCACATTTATATATTTAAATTAAAATTAACGCCGCCACTGGTAATGGGAAAAGCAATTTTTGACAGTGTTGCCGTTTTATTGCTCTATCTCTTTTCTGTTCATATAATCGTCCAGAAGGGTGTCGGATTGTAAACATTAGAGGATTTCAATAGGGAATGTTTGGTCTCTCTTTAGTTATTAGTCTAAGTACTGAACAATTTCAAACCAAAGCATTTCTAGTGTAGAAAAGCAAATAATAATAAGCAAGTAATATAGCACAGCCTCCTACACTTGGAGTTTCAAGAAAAATAATATACATTTTCAAAATTTACGTTTTTTAAAATCTTTACAATAGCCTTGATTAACAAAACTTAAGAAAACAAGGGTGTCAACTTTAATCAACACGATGAATGAAATTTTTCAAGAGAAAAGATTTGTGGCGTAGAGAGCAAAGAGTAAGGGAATAAATCGGAAAAAAGTTTTTCCTCGACCAGGATTTGATTGATAGGATTGGTAGAGCAGTAGACTGGTGTTCTAGAGGTCCTGGGTTCAAATCCTGTTCGAGGAAAAAGTTTTTTCCGATTTATTCCCTTACCCTTTGCTCTCTACGCCACAAATATTTTCTGTAAATATATTAGGGCCCTAAATTTTCCCTTCAATTTAAAATTTTTCAATTTTGTATAACACACCATTTCATCCAGGCTTTCTTGCTTCAGTTTTATATAGCATCCGCTGCATATAACAGCCGGCTTACATTCATCGTGTTGATCAAAGTTGACACCCTTGTTTTCTAATAACGTCGTAAGCTTGCCACTAATTTTATAGTTTTTTTACGGGCTTTATTGAAACAAAGAAAGCAAACCGATTTTCTGCATTATTTATGAGAATTTAGCTTTACAATTTTTAGAAAAGTTTTCTAAACCAATTTGCACCCTGCTAAAGAAGAGTGAAACGTGCAGGATTGAACCTGTCATTGGAAAAGCAATTGTTTTCTTTTAACTTGAAATCATGGCCAACTTTGGTACGCTTTTAATATTGGGAGCAATGAAAAAACACGCATAATAAATATGCTGAAATCATCTGAAATTCATAAAGGATCAGAATTTATAGTTGATGAATAGTATCGAGGCAACACCAGCTTAACTAAAAAGCGTTTTCGATTTAGTATCCTTTAGCCTACTATAGCGGTCATATTGACACCCAACTGAGAGAAAATCTATGTTTTACCTGTCAATTTGGTAATAAAAATGGCGGCAATCTTTGGCTAAAGGGCACTGAAGAGATAAGAGTTAACTGGTTTTTTAGTTGAGAACGGTGTTGATCGAGGGGACCCTTCCCAACAATTCAGCACGGAAAGGGGGCGCGTCGGAAGCGAGGGAATAGCCTTTTTTTTCCTGTAGTAGTTGGTATATTTTTTGCATGAAATTATGCAGTTTATAGTCATTTTTAATCAGCCGACGATTTCGAAAACTAGTTTTGTTGATCAAGGCTATTGTGAAGATTATAAGAAATGCAAATTTGGAGAATAAATTTATTTTTTCACTGCATTTCCTGTTATTTTTAAAAGTATAGGGGGTAAGAAACAGTAACGTACTACCCAGAAGGGGGGGGGGGGCGGTTTAAGGTTCCTCGGGAGCTTGAGAAAGAGCCTCTGAGATAACCATTGTTTTCTTGATTTTTTTTTTTAAATTCAAACTTAAGGAATCAATATTCAATGGATCTGCGGGAGACCGGACGAAGGCTTGAGCCCCTAAGGCCCCCCTGCGTGCGGAACTGAATAAATTATATCACTTTAGACGTTTTAATAGGTGCAAGAAGAACAAAAACAAGTCGAATAACATATATAAGATTTTTTATGTTAGTTTATAATAATTTTTTAAAAAACAAAAGAAAGCATAACATGGGTTTATGGCCTACCGTGAAAGGTAACCATATTTTAATATTTTGAAGATATTGTACTTTTGGTGAAAAAAATAAAATTCTATGACGGTCGTATGTCTGTGATAGGAGATATGAGCCGTAAAAGAACATATGTCTGCTAAACTTTGTAGATTTTTGTATTTGGGGTGTCACTTGGAAGGTACTTGAATACTGCACAGGAGCGTTTCCAGGATTATATTTTAGGAAAGCTTGATTGTCTGGAAGGGTTAATTTAAAAAAAAAAAACATAAAAATTAATAGTAAAAACTCATTTTATTCCCGTTTGTGGGAACGATTTAAAAGGTAATGAATTAGTCTACGGAAGCGTACTTAGGATTTTGGGTTGCCGTGCTTATGAGGGCCAAAACTGCTTTTAAAAAAATGTAAAATCAGAGTTACACTTTATTTTTTCCTGTTTTCGCTGGTAGTTTTCCGCAAGTTTGACCTCATTTTAAGGGTAATCAAATACGTTACAGGTGTGTATCTAAAATTCTATCTTAACGAAGTCATAAATACCTGTAGAGGTTTAGGTAAGTTTAAACTAAGTAGGCTTTGACTTTGCTTTGAGAAACAATTAGGAGTAAGTCATGTTGCATTTTGACATATCTATGTAATTGTCATTGAAAATTATTTTTTGTTTTAGAAAGCTACTGCAAATCGAGAAAGCAAAAAACTTTGTTTTATTAAGAATAAATATGCATAGTATGATGTTTAAGAAGTATCAGTTTGTAAGTGTTGTTTGAAAATTAAATTACGAACCGACCAAAACAATGTTTCCGATTTTTTCTATTTTTCTAGACCCATACTCAGTGGCGTATGCAGAAATTTTGTTTCTACTGGGGGAGGCTTGAGGTTTCTGGGGGGAATTAAGTAACAACGGTCGCCGTAGCACAGTGGGAAGCGTATCTGCCTAACGCACGGAAGGTCCTGGGTTCGAATGCCGGCTAGGTGCATGTATATTTTGTGTTTGTTTAAATGAGATAAAAAATGTTAATACAAAAAAATAGGGTTGGGTTTTGTTTTTAACATTTTTCTTATTTATTGACTTTTTAAAGCCCATGCCCCCCTCAAATTATATTCAGCCTACGCCCTTAAATTCCTTTTAAATACGACTAACCCTTAAAAGATCCACCAGAGAAAATAAAATATAAAAAAGTTTTAGTCTCATTTACGTATTTTTTTAAAAATTATCTTTCTTAAATACTAAAGCCCCCCTAAATTATAATCCTGGTTTTACAGCCATACGATCCTCATAGAATTTATTTTTTTTTTACCTAAAGTACAATATCTTTAAAATATCAAAAAATGATTAACTTTCACGGTAGGCCATAAACCCATGTTATCCGTGCGGGGTTCTTTATTAATAGGAGAAAGAAGTTGGTTTTCTTCCACAATTTTTGAAGATAAAATTTGAGTTTTAGTAAGTGAACAAATCCAAACATATCCTGATATTTTTCTAAATATATACAGTGCGGACCTAAAAAGTCCCCCTTTCCTGATAACTCTTGAGCGGATTGACGTATCGACTTCAAATAAAAACAATGTTGAATGATGAAGCTTTTGCTACTTTTTTACGTTTTTTTTATAAGGGTCATATTGACTTAAGACTATAAGGCCACTAACTACTTTAAAATTTTAAATAGAAAGAGGGGTCCAGTGATATTGTTTAAAATGAATTTTAATTCCCTATTCAAAATATTAACTTTTTTAAAAATCGATTTGACCCTTACAGAATTCTAAGTATTTTCGACTATAGTTTAAACGACTTGAGATATCGATATCAAATTAAACCATCTTTAATGATAATGCTTTTGCTATTTTTTTACGTATTTTTTATAAGTGGCAAAATTTTAAATAGAAAGGGGGGTCGAGTGATACCTTGTTTAAAAGGTATTTTAATTCCCTGTTCAAAACATTATTTTTTTAAAAAAAATCGGTTTAACTCTTACAGAGTTATGAGTATTTTCGTCTATAGTTTGCGAACTTTCCCTTACTTTTAAATTAATTCAATTAAAAATTTAATGACGATAAATTTCACCAGTTTTTAATTATAAGTTCACTAACATCTCATATTTTTGAATAATACCTTGTTGGAAAGTTAATGAGCAGCATTTTCAACACCTTCTAAGACAGCAGTTGCGCAAGATATGATCAATACTTTGTAAGTAACTACTAAACCGTTTCTAAAAAAGTTTAATAATTTAAATAGATAATAATTAAAATGCCGTTGAAAACGGTTGTCACTCGACCTTTTTCTATTTAAAATTAGTTAGTGACCTTATAGCTTATGTGACGTTCATAAAAAGTACGTCGAAAAGTAGCAAAAGTGTTATCATTAATCAATCATAATCAATTCGTTTAAAAGAGAACATGCGAAAACTATAGTCGAAAATACTCATCATTCTGAAAGTGGTAAGCCGATTTTTTTTTTTAATAGGGAATGAAAATACCTTTTAAACAAGGTACCACTCAACTCTCCTTTCTATTTAAAATGTTAAAGTAGTTACTGACCTTATAGTCCTAAGACAATATGACCCTTATAAAAAAAATACGTTAGAAAGTAGCAAAAGTATGTATCATTAAACATGGTTTTTATTTGAAGTTGATACCGCAATCCGGTCAACAATTAGCAAGGTAGGGAGACTTTTTACGTCCGCACTGTATAAGGATTTTTTCGAAATGAATATACAAAAATCCCTACTTCTGATTCACAGTACCTTATTGATGCTTTTACTCCAGGGATAGGTAAGCAGACCCGATCAGATCCCAAGTCTGTACCTCACATGACACTGAACAATTCAGAGTTCTTTGCTGCGTTATTTTTGTGCTGTGAGTCTGTCGTGAAAATAGAAAGACCAAAAAGTATGTCTTTCTACTTTGAAGTTTTATTACTTCCATAAGCCACTTTTATTAACGCATCAGAGATACTTCTATTATACAAACTACAAAGGCGTCTAATATTTTACAGGAATATTAATATAATAAGCGACAAATTATCTAGGTTGATTAATTCTTGGCGGTCTTTTTGCTTGATGGAATTAATACAGTTGTCTGAGGTAGTAGACAAAGTTGAACTTAATTTTTTTCACAACGTTTCGAATGGTTAAGTATCTGCAACCGTCATCAGGTGAATACTAACAAAAACTAAGACTACCTAATCTCAGATACTGTCATGAAGTTAACCCTTGGTTGGCTCCGCCCTTTCGCAGGTGATATCTGTTACCTCCGAAAAATATGGGTTTAAAATATACCCTTAATGGTAACGCTTTGATGAGAAAATACATTCTGGTTCCTTTGTATGAATGCTGTTTCTTTAAACTTCCGCTTAAATAGATTTTCCTCTTTGGCGACGATTTTTGCCTCTTTCCTTTCCATATGATGTTGATTTCTCATATGACTTGTTGTTGTGTAGTTGTGTCCCCTTATCAAATTTTGCGTTTGTGTTGTAAGGCAAACTTCCATGGGCCGGCTTGTTTCTCCGATAGTACCTGGTAGATGCAATTCTTGGTGTTGTGACGATATAGTTTAGTTTTTGTTAATTGCCTTCTTGTCGTTGTGGTCGTTTTTAAGACAGTCCGAAGATGCATTTGATTGCCTATTCTTCTTGTGACCAATGAAATCCTTGAGTTGATGGATAAAAGACTGAGTAAAAAAGGTACTGTAAGTGTCTATTGACCTTTTTTAAGTACTTAACAGCTCGAATTTTTATAGCTTTGCTTCTATCTTCTACATCGCTTCCAACTCGAATTTTCGTCCGGTTTCATTTTGCATCATTTTCCCAACACGTTTAAAATCCATCGCGAACGGTAGTTTTATGCATGGCTTATAATATATAAATTTCCCGTAAAAGGTATTTGCAATTTTTACCGTGGCAATCATTTTATGGCGGTCATTAAAACTTCTACTCGCGCAAGCACATCTCGCAAAACTTTTAAAATTTCCAGTCAGCTGTTGCAAGCGTCCTCCATTCATGACTTCGCAACGCAAACTTTTGGACGAGTCTCGAGCTTCGGCCAACTTTAAGTAAAGTTGAAGTTTTTATTTCGGCCAATGGGAATTTAAACGAACAGTTAGAGATTATCCAGCGACAGGTCGCGATTCTTCAGAAACAACAGAAAATAAACACTTTAAGTTGGTTATATGACAAAATTAAACAGTGACATTTACAAGATCTAAAATAGTACCCTCCACAAATTTTAAAACCAATTTTCAAAAAACACTTACCTATACAGAAAAGATACAAAGTTATTGATTATTTTGTATTGTTATTGCAAAATACCACTGAAAAATTGCTTTTTTTTCTCAAAATATACCATATTTTAGAAGAAAATGCCCTAAACTAATCTTTTTTGACAGGTTTCAAAATGGAAAATGGTGAATACGCCAAAAATTTGGCACATAATAGCTTCATTATCTGTGTTTGAGGTTAAACAGTTGGGGATTTTTTAGACCACCTCTGGGGAATGGTTTAAATTTATAGCCCCCAGAAAGGATTGTTTTGTGGCAATTGCTAATAAGTTCGTTTATAATTTCCCTAAGTAACCGTTTTTTCAAGGAAATTTTAATTATTCTACAGAGTGTTTGCTATTTAAACCCTGCGTGGGTTTAAATTTTTTAATTTTCTTTTCTTCTAAATTGAAACTTTCTCCTTAAATCCAACAAAAGATTGTGTTAAGATGATTATTCAATAAAATAATTTAATTCAAATTCTTCCTATAAATCAAACTATGTCTAAAACTTAAGGAGGGTTGGTTTAAAATGCTTAAAACCAAAAATATCACTTAAACTTAAGAAAAAAGCCTATATAAAAAATAAATATTGATAAGCTATATAAGTAGTTTATTGGCAAAGTATTCTACTTCCTTTGGCCTCTGCAGCACACTTAAGTTTAAAACTTTTCTGTGTGCTGAGAGAGGAGAAAGGTAGTTTTATACTAAATCGTTATTATTTTAAAATAAAAGAGGAAAAAATTAGACTAAATTAATTAATGAGAAACTATCAAACATAATTTAAAAAAAGAAAAAAATAAGTTTTGTAAATTGTAAATGGTGCCTATATCTTGCAGCTTAAACCTTGATAAATTGAGTAGTTTAGAGAGATTATTCAACTTTAGACTAGAAACTCGAAGAGTTTGATTTGATTATATAAAAAGGAGTTTTTTAAAAGGTGTTTAAAGATTGTAAATTTAATTTCAGTTGGTAAGGAACTAAAAAGCTATATTAACGTATCCTCTTTGATGTTTAGTACTTAGTTCTTACCTTTGAGTAAGATAATATTTCCTTGAGTTTTAAGGCGTCTAGAGTGCGAGTGTTGGGGTAGGTTTAATAATGATAGTCTCTTTTGTTTATTCAATTTTAGTATTGATGAATTGCAGTACAAATATGCTAATTTAAGTATTTTAAAATTAATAAAAAGTAAGTCTGACGGAAAGGTTCGCTAGTGGTTTTATTCAGTGGCGGTCCCAGCCATTTGAAAAGAGGGGGGGGGGTTTCGACACGAAAAAAAAACTTCTTATAACTACAAGTGCAAATTTGTTCGCAAATCTAGGGAGGGCTATTCATATTTTAAGTTGTTTATTTCATACAGTTTTTATTTTAAAATCTTCAAGCACCAGCTTCGTTGGACTGGACACATCATCCGCATGCCCGAAACACGTCTCCCAAAGCAGATATTTTATGGACAACTGAAGGAAGGAAAGAGAAATCAAGGAGGTCAACAAAAAAGGTACAAGGACGTTCTCAAAGGCAATATGATGAAAACAACTTCGAGACCACGGGAAACGATAGGGCTTCATGGCGCCGAACAGTCCATGAGGGATCACAAACTTTTGAAGAGCAACGACGTAGACTAGAGACGGAAAGGAGAGAACGTAGAAAGGAACGACAAAATAGAAGAATGAATGACCAACAACACCCGGCTACTGCCGGAGACTGGGTGTGCCAGGACTGTGGAAGGGTGTGCGGCTCGAGAATTGGCTAACATAGCCATCAAAAAACCCACAACAGATAGCGACGATACAGAATAGAGGAAAATCATACTCGGTATCGAGTGATTGCCTATGACGATGATTTTAAAAAATGTTTAAATGCGCCGAAAATTTGAGAAATTTACTTACATTAAAAATGCAATTTTTGAGTTAAATTAATATCATAGCGCCGCAAGCGAAAATTTTTAAGAAAACTGCACTGAAAAATGCAATTTTTTTTATTCAAAATTAAACTAAAATTGTAAAAATATCAGTACTTTCAAAGCGCAACAGGAGAAAATTTTTAACAAATGCCATTGTTAACACAAAATTAAACTAATAACGTAGATATCAAAGGTGTTATAAAGCCGCAATTTATGCCCTACTTTTGATTTTCTAAATATAGGGTGGGGGGGGGTTAATTACCCCCTCCCTGAAATCCGCGCTCGAGTAACTACGTATAATTTTTCAGTTATAAAAAACGTAGATAACAAACAAGCCACAATCAAAACCTAATAGCTAAATACTTTTTTTTAAGATCTAAAAAGCTTTTAAGTTGAAACATTACCTTTTATATTGCAAAAAATTTCCAGTTTTTTTTTGGAAAACCAGTCAATGACTCGCTCAATGCCAATTTCAATATGTCTGTTGATATGCAGCAACGCTAAGCCTGTCAGACAAATTAGTGTCGTAGTGTTTTAATCGGTAATACCTTGGGAGCCACCTATCATCAAACGCAACTATTGATGCAGAAACACAGCATCGCCTAAAATGTGCTAGCGTTCGGTCGGCTTTCGGAGAGATTCTTCAAGAATCACGACATCAATGCGGAGACCAAGCTTCGTGTCTACAACACAGTTATAATACCAACTCTAATATACGGATGCGAAACGTGGACCACCTACAGAAGGCATATCAAACGACTAGAAAAATATCACCAAAGTTGTTTAAGACGAATACTGAGAATCAAATGGCAAGACCGACGAACAAACATAAGTATTTTAAAAGAAGCCAGAACAAGTAGTATAGAAGCCCTTATCTTTAAGCACCAGCTTCGTTGGACTGGTCACATTATCCGCATGCCTGAAACATGTCTCCCAAAGCAGATATTTTATAGACAACTGAAGGAAGGAAAGAGAAATCAAGGTAGTCAACAAAAAAGGTACAAGGACGTTCTCAAAGGCAATATGATGAATGGTTACATCGATATAAACAACTTCGAGACCACGGCAAACGATAGGGCTACATGGCGCCGAACAGTCCATGAGGGAGCACAAACTTTTGAAGATCAACGACGTAGACTAGAAACGGAAAAGAGAGAACGGCTGCTGCCGGAGACGGGGTGTGCCAGGACTGTGGAAGGGTGTGCGGCTCGAGAATTGGCTTACATAGCCATCAAAAAACGCACAACAGATAGCGACGATACAGAATAGAGGAAAATCATACTCGGTATCGAGTGATTGCCTATGATGATGTTTTAAGTACTTAAATTTTCAATCTTCTGAGGCAGGAAAGGTTTCTTTCTGACGAAGCATTGCTTACTGACAAACATCCAAGAATCTTTCTATCAACGAAAAAGTATCGCCACACTTGTTTATTGCCTCAAAAACGTTATCATATATTTTTTGATTTAAGCTTTGCCTACTTCTGAATAATATTGTTGAAGAATTTGTGTTTTGTATTATTCAAACAGTTAGTAGTATTTAGAAATGACATAGTTAATTTTGTCCTGATTTTGGCTTCATGCTGTATAAAACTTGGTATGAATATGTTCAGGTCAAAAATACTCTCTCGTTATTGAACCATGATTTTATGTCCGAAATGATTTTGTCTAAAACTTGTTTATAAATTAAAACTCTAAAATACTGTATGTATTTCTAATATCTTGGTCTTCGCCTGTTTCAAATCGTTCCAAAATACTGTGGAGAAATTCTAGAATGTCTTTAAAGGAACGTTCTGCAATTTCTCGTTTTTTCTCCAAAGACTGCAGGGTTATTACCACCAGCATCTTTGTTGACTACTTTTTTCTGGAGAAAAAGGGGGGGCGATCGCTCCCTCGCACCTCCTGGGACCGCCACTGTTTTAGTGTGGTTTAGTATGCTCCACCCCAGGCGACTATTCCATAAGATAGTACTGATTGAACTAGCGCATAATAAACACTTTTTATTTTTGTTGGTGTTACAATAATTTTTTTAAAGATGTGGAAAAATTATCTTATTTTTTTTGTTATTGTGTTATACCTAGATATTTTGTGTGGTCAGAAGGTCAGTGTGTCCATACTTTTTGACGATGAGGTAGCGGTATTTCTAAGCTGTCGCTAAAGGAGGCAGAATTTGAGTTGGAAAAAGGCATAAATATTGTTTTTTAAAAATTAATTCTGTTATTTTTTACATATCTCCTTATTTTGGAAGAAATGCGCTAAAACGTTTTAAAAGTGTTTAAACGATAAATGGTTTTCTTAAATCGTTTTAAAATAAAATCAATTTAGTGCTTAAATCGGTTTTAGTGGTGTTTATACGACACCATTTTCAAACCGTCCTTATATAAAAGCGCTTTAAGAGGCCTGTATAAACAAAGTAATTGACACTGTCATATTCCATGGCTATCTTTGGTTTTGTACGTTAAAAGTTTGAAAGGTTTGTTACACATATCTAATGCTTCTCTTTTTTTCTTTGATTTTAATAAAACCATTGTGATTAGTCCGCGGTTGGCACGTTCCGCGAACGCCAAGATTAAGATTCTGATTTTCAAAGGAAGCGTGGAAAGATATTTTCGAGGTAGAAGGATATATTTTATTAATGCTGTTATTTTATTGTGCCGATTGTAAGACAAAGACCTCTCGAAGGGAGGTTTTCACCCCAAACCCCCTCCCTCGGTGCGCCACTGACTTTGTATAAAACTAAAACTTTAAAATCCGTATCTAATCTTAACATCCACGTTTCGTACTCCATCCAATCCAAGGTATCATCAGTGTCCATGCCTCTATGCCGTAATACAGGGTCTTTTAATGGCCATGGGCCACTATTGCTATCTCGGTAACTATAAGAACTACAAGGTTGGTCAAATTAGACAAAATGTGCAGTTTTTGGGAGACATTAAAAATTTGGTTTCAGGTTTGAGGTTTAATGATAAAAAATACAATTGAAGTTTTATTGGGTTTAAAAAAAAATGGAACGTCAGAGGTGGCTTAGACGAACGACAAAACAATTGCCTGTTTTAATAACATAAACAGACTGATGCAGCGTCTAATAAAAAAAACTATTTATTAAGTTTTAATATATTTAAATTAAACTTATTTAACAGTATTTATTATTATTTTAACACGTTTTTTAAAACTAAACTTTCTTTTTCAATTTCTCTCAAAATCTCTATTGATATTTGTTTCATCTTTCCCGTCCTCTGCCGGTTGCTTCCCGTTTGGAAGGATTTTACGCGCCGTTCGGGGTATGAATTTTGATACATTTTCATTTTGAAATGCTTTTGCATAACAAAAAATTACTTTACACAAAAATTAATTTTCACCTTTTAAAAACGCTACCAAGTTGATTTAAACTTACCTTGACAGATGTATTACGCAACCTACGCAACATAGACTTTTATAAGCAATTGTTTCTTTTTGCTTTCTAAGCCACCTTTGGTAAAACGGCAAAAATGCGAAAAAACATAATTAACCATTTTTTTCCATTAAAATGCAAATAAATATGGCCATATGATACATCGTTAAAATCATAAAAAAGGGAAATTTTCAAAAATGGAATAAAAAATACAGGTCCGTATTTAAAAAAAGTAAGTTGATGTTAATATCTCGAAAACTTGATGTAGCAAATTTTCCTAAAAAATACCAAAATGAAGAAACTCAAAAATTCAAAAAAATTTTCCTTTACGAATTTTTTGTAAACATTATACTTTTTGAGGTATTTGATAAAATAGTTTTCTGCAATTTTTCTAAAAATCCCCGTACCTCGGGATAGAATATTTATTTTTTTAATCTGAAACTAGATTTTCAATGTCCCCCAAAAACGGCACATTTTGTCTAATTTGACCAACCTTGTAGTTCTTATAGTTACCGAGATAGCAATAGTGGCCCATGGCAATTAAAACACCTTGTATAGAATTCTAAAAACATAATAACGGAGCACATGAATTCAGAGAGAGGTATTAAGATTGCTACTAAGTAATACTTATTTCATTTTGATCAAAGGTGATTTGACATGTTCATTTTTTGCACAGACTTTTTGCATGTTGGTATTTGAACGTATTTTCTTGTTATTCTTTTTAATCCAGCGGCGTGCGGTCCATGGAAGCAAGAGAAGCAGTGCTTCCCCAAAAAATCATCTTTTTGAATGTAATTTTTGAAATAGGAAACAATTACTTTATTTGAAATATCAAAACCATGAAAAATGCGGAATTGACTTGAACCGAGTTAGAGCCGAAAGACTGCCCACGTTTCGGGTGCGCGCGGCTTTTCACTGCTCTAGAAAAATCCAAAAGAAGCAATCCCCGCTGCTAGGTTATCTGTAGCCTGCAGCGTTAATACGCCGGCATTCCTAAAATAATTAGACACATAAGAATAAATGCTGATTTCATTCTGCTTGCGTAAACTCTATTCAATAAATTATTTCGTCTTGCATCAATTGACAATAGAACATTAAGCCCTTTGTTTAAGATAAATTAACTTTTGTCAAGTCCTTTTTGTTCCTTTATTTGCTTTCTCAGATTGTTGAATGTGGCGTATAAAATAAAACAAAAGTATCTCAGTTCTTTTTTAACTCCAGCTATCTTGTAAGTAAGCAAGTAGTTGTTTTAAGAGAAGATTGGTTAAAGTCCCTTTTTTCCTTTTTCGAAGCCCGATAAAAATTGTCGTACAACAGAAAAAGCACTGATTGTTAAAGTATTAAAAAACTGTTTGTCATTTCAACTTTTATTTTTTAAACTATTCTTTTTAACTATTATTTATCAAAATATTTTGGATTCGTTAAATTTACAAAAAAGTAGTTTTTGCAAGTAGCGGCTAAAATAGTGTTTTTTTACGAGCATTAACGGGTTTAAATATAAGAAGGCAGCGATTTATTTAAATACAAAACCACATCTAGATTAAATTAGATTAGATTAGAATGGGGTGGTGTAGACACCTGTCCACCTCGACCTTCTCAGATCTAAAACAAAAAAAAAACAAAAAAAGAAGTTAAAAAACCTCAAAATCAGTTACATACACGAAAGGAATCTAAAAACAAAAGATCAAAAGATCTTGGTGGAAATAACGAAAATGCAAACCTGGATGAGAATCCCACAAGGAACACACAAAGGACCAAAGTGAAAAGAGAAATGAATAAACGATGTTTCGCTCTGGGTAACCACGTGAGCTCGTGAGTGGTTCCACTGGTTAGCCTCCCCATACAGTAATAAACACCATCATACACTCTGATTTCCAACTTTGAGTCACTCACGAATAGATTCGTACCAGTGCGGAACGATGCCTATTTGTGAGTGATTCAAAGTTGGAAATCAGAGTGTATGATGGTGTTGATTGATGTATGGGGAGTGTGATCAGTGGAACCACTGACGAGCTCACGCTGGTTACCCAGAGCAAAACATCGTTTCTTCATTTCTCTTTTCACTTTGGTCCTTTGTGTGTTCCTTGTGGGCTGCTCATCCAGGTTTAAATTTTCGTTATTTCCACCCAAGATCTTTTGATCTTTTGTCCTTCTCAGATCTATTGTGGTTTCCCTTTCTTCTTCCTGCTTTGCTAGAATAAAATAGGTTGCAGCCCCGTCCTTATCATGAAACCCAGAAGCTTTGCCAGTGTGCCCTGTATACAGCTTTCTGGCCGCGGACATTCTAGGTCCCTCAGTAAGGCCCTGGTTTTAACTAGGCCTTCACATTGACATAGAAAAATGAAATGAGGTTTCTTCCTCTTTCATGCAGAAGCGGCATGTTGCATCTTCTACCAATCCCATTGCATACAAGTGCTTACTGAGTTTGAAGTGACCTGTTAGGAGCCCCACTATTTGTCTGACAAGCTTCCTTTCCTTACTAAGAAGTTCTACAGTCAGCTTTGGTGAACGTTCTTTAATAAACTGTTTGGCGTGTCTTTGAATAGATGTTTGCTCCCACAGAACGTTCGTCTCTTTGGTGAGGCACTCTTTAATAGATTGCTTGGCCGTTACTACAGGGTGGTCGAAATTCGAGGGGCCTCTATAGCTTTGGGCTTTTGCAACATAGTTAGCCCTAAACTAATATACATGTTACGGGCTCGATTTTCAAGAGAAGTCGAAAACTAAAAACCGCACTGCGATATGTTAAAGCGTTTCTGAGCTACAGGGTGATTCTCAAAAATGTGCTTTTCTAAAAACCCTATACAACTTTCTTATTTGTAAAGATAGAGATTTTGTTTAAAAACATTTTTTGAAGATTTTTTAAGGACAAATCTACCTGTTTCACCGATTTTGTATTAAAGCCTTTAGTGCACGAGATATAACACAAAGTTACATTTTTTTAAATGGAAAACTCCAATTTAAAAAAAAAATAGTTTTATAATAAAATTTCCTCTTAAACGATATGTCATACACCTATTTTTATTAAGTAGTTAAAAAGATATCTGCAATTTTTTAATAATTACCATAGTAGGCTGTGATTAACTCTCACCTTTGCAATTTTAGGGTGTCTATGTAGGTAGCTATGATCAAATAAAAACAATTGCCATGATAAACGAGCCCAAGTGTCAAAAGTGGCGTCTTCGTCAAGATATAAAAATGTTTGAAAACTTTGAAAAGTACGATATGATAAAATGTTATATTAGTAACGAAAATCGACAGACGGCGTTAAATCTATATTTCTAGAGATATCCGGAAAGAAGGCAACCTAGCTCAAAAATATTCTATAAGTTAAAACGTCATCTACAAGAATACGGATCCTTTACAAAACCGCGGCCTAGGACGTATAGAAGCCTAGCCAGAGATAGAGAGTTGGCAGAACTAACGGTTCTAGGAGAAATAGAAATTAACCCGAATACTTCCACCAGGGCTATGGAGAGAAACACTGAAATTCCACGCAGCAATACCGTTCGGGTGCTTAAAAAACATAAGTTTTGGCCCTATCGACCCCGACGGGAGCATCAATTACGGCAACGAGATTTTACTCCAATACGTGCATTTTGCAGGTGGTACCCAAATAAAAGCCAAGAAGACTCCGATTTTTCCAGAAAAGTTATTTGGACGGATGAGGGGATATAACTGCTATTACTGGAAACAGCAAAATCCCCATATTATGGTGGAACAAGCGAATCAGGGAAGGTTCAGTTTTAAGGGGTGGGTAGGCATCTACAGAGGACAAATTATTGGGCCATATATTTTTGATCGAAATTTAAATGCCGAAAGATACCAACAAATTTTAGAAGAGCAGGTGATTCCGTTTATCGACAATTTGCCACTTCAGCAAAATAATGAGCTATACTTTCAACATGACGGTGCACCTCCTCACAATGCACGAGACATTACTAATTTGCTAAATATTGTGTTTTCCGAAAACTGGATCGGAAATAAAGGTCCTATATATTGCCCCCCCCCCCCCCAGGTCTCCAGACCTGACCCCTTGCGACTTCTTTTTATGGGGGAGAGTCAAGCAGGCAGCTTTGTGCGGTAGAACTTCTTAATGCAGAAAATAGCGTCAAGAGAAGATGTAGGTTATGTTTGCAAGAAAACGGCTGTCAACTTGAGCATTTGTTTTAGAATTAAAGAAAATTGTTAGATGTAGATTTTAGGTGTTTAGTTTAATTAATAAATATTTTAAATAAAAACATTTAATAATTTTATTTTAGGGTTGGGAATTATAGTAAACTAGAAGTTAAAGTTCGAGGTTGCTGTGTCTCCGCGTGTCGTAGATAACTTGATTTTTTATTGACACATTTAGAGCGCGCACAGCGCCTACTATGGTAAATATAAATAGAAAATCGATTTTTTAGAAAAATTGGGGGTATCCCATTTAAAGAAATATAACTTTGTGTGATATCTCGGGAACTAAAGGCTTTAAGAGAAAATCGGTGAAACATGTAGATTTGTCTATAAAAAATCTTAAAAAAATGTTTTTAATGAAAATCTCTATCTTTACAAATAAAAAAGTTGTAGAAGGCCTTTAAAATCGCACATTTTTGAGAATCACCCTGTAGCTCAGAATCGCTTTGACATATCGCAATGCGGTTTTTAGTTTTCGACTTCTCCTGAAAATCGAGCCCGTAACATGTATATTAGTTTTGGGCTAACTATGCTACAAAAGCCCAAAGCTATAGAGGCCCCCTCGAATTTGGACCACCCTGCGTTTGCAGTAAAAATTATGATGGATAGGTAACCGTCGCCGTTTTTTGATAAGATGTTAATTTTCTTGTCCTGACTACGAAATGCACAATCCTGTACCTCAAAATTGTGGATAAGGACTCGGCACATCAATCCAAAAATCACAGGACGAGAAAATGCAGGTCCTGTGAACTTTGTTGCCGAGCCTTGTCTGGCCAATTCATCGGCTTTTTCGTTTCCAGAGTGTCCCCAATGTCCTGGGACCCAGGCTAGTGTCACCCTTGCCAACCTATTTAGAGCTGTTCTGCAGTCCCAAACCAGCACTTGTACTGCTTCTGGGGCTTTAAGTGGAGCTTGTCTATCTGAATATATAACTACCGAATGAGATTTTTTCTCGACTCTTTGTATTTCTTCGGTACAGTGATGTATTGCCGCTACTTCAGCCTGAAACACTGTGCAATCGTTTGTCAGGCTTATAGAAACCAATGTCTCGTATTTTTTCCCGTATATGCCAGCCCCTACATCTTCGTCGGTCTTGCCACACCTAAGCCGCCTTTATCAAAAAATTCAAAAACAAAAAAATCATTTTGAAGTTGGTATAAAATTTTGAACATTAGAATAAACTAGAGTTTCGACATTGGCGAAATATTTATCCTCTGAAAACAGGACAATAGCACACTACAACAATTTTTCAATCATGTCAACAGCATTAGAAACTACATCACATTAACTCTGGAAAAAGAAGAAAATTTTATCGACGTTCTAGTCATCAAAAAGAATTCAACCATAAACAAAGTCATACTGGACAAACTGGGAATTGAAAAATCTCTATAGATCGAGTCACCTACATCTGCAATACAGAAGAAGCTTTAAATAAAGAAAAGGCAAAAATTCGATCCGCTCAGCGAAGAACGGTTTCTCCAACTAGATGATCAATAAAACTCTTCAGACCACACAAAGACGACATACGTAAATACTGTAAGGAAGGCGACGCGTATAATTCCATACATCAAAGGAATCCTTTCTTATTATAAGCTCGCATGTATACACCTGTCAGGCAGAGAACAGATTTTGCCTGAACAATTTTTACGTTTTACGGTTTCTCTGTTTTACGATTTCTTTGATGTACTTTTCTCCAAAGTTCGATTTCTACAAAATACAATTTTTGTTTCTATAAATAATGATTACTGCATTTTACTTTTCTTTATTTTATGAGACCCCCTGTAATGCTTGTATTAAGTAAACACCTACCTTGCCCAGTCCATCTCTTTCTATATGATCATAAAAGAAAGACAGAATATTTTTAAAATGCCGAAATATATTTCACACAATTTTAATTTTGTACCTGCCGGTTGTTGCCACCGCTTGTCAAGTTCTGTCAAGCCTAGCAAGCGGTTTTTTTAGATTTTCAAAAGTGAGTTATTTTGATCAGTTTTGGTTGTAAATCGCGCGAGTTTATGGAATTAGCTACATACAGTGGATTAACAACTTATTGTAAAGTCTAAAGTGCCATTCAAAATTCAAATAAAAGAAAATAACATAACAAAATGTTGTTATCTTTAATATTTGATAATATTCCTCAACATAGTTATAACCCCCTCTTTCTATTTAAGATTTTTAAAGGATCCAAAAAACTTTTTGTAAGCTAATGAGATTTTTTTAGCTGCATAGAACAGTTGGTTAAGGATTGTATAGAGCTAAAACCTTTCGCGAGTGCATTGCTTTTTTAACACTAAAAAGTATGAAAAAACGGCGCCTTTTAAGTTTTTTCATATATTTTTATTATTAAATAAGTAAAAGTATCTGTACAAAATCAACCAAAAGAATTTATGTATTTTATTATGCATCTGGCTGTACAAGTAGTTCCTTCTTCTAGCCATAGGCAGCGCTCGTGTCGCCGTCAAACAATGTTCCCCAAGTATAACATAGTATCGGTCACTCTCGCGTAGCTATTACTTTCTCTATGTTTTTCTCGTAAAATAGTCTCGAATATCATGCCAGAGAAAATTTTCTCTCTTTTTTTTATCAAGGTTCAATGCTTTTTGCAAAGGACATGGGCCAAATAACATAGGTATTGGGCTTCCGTGGAATGAGTTGTTACTTACATATGTTGTAGACAATTTCTTTCTGACACACACTGACAGAATATTTTTACTTTGTACTGTCAAACTTAATGTTAAGGTACTAATCATACTTTTGGTACTTAACTCACCAGCGGATCATTGTGATATTTTATTTACTTTTGTACGCAAAGTTCAATTTTGCGCCACGATTTTTTAACTTTGGCCAGACCAGTTTCTACGTACATTTGAAAGCTTTGATTGGCGGTCATTTATAATCTCTGCAAATGTTATTTTTGTGTTTTTTATATACTAATGTAAGTACTATTTTAAATGGTTTCGAAATGAGTCTTAAAAGGTTAGGTTGCGGAATTGTGAAGAAATAGCTAGGTATATGTTATTACTGAGATAGAGGGAAACGAAACATTGCTATCTGACGGGTCTTCCCTTCTCGGAAATTCGACACTGGGGAGCCCCGGTATCTTTTGATTTGCTGATTTCATAATAATGCAAGCATAGATTCTGAAGGGAATATAAATTGTTGCTGTTATTGTAATTAAAAGGAATGTAGTCTATAAGATTAATATTATGAGGTTGAACGCGCATTCATTATAAAATTGAATAAAAGCCGCGGTTGCTTTAAAAAATCTCTAAATATTGTTGTCAGTGTTGTCTATACTTCGTCAGTTGTCTAGACTTCGTCAATTGGCAGCAGCATCCAGTATCCTAGTAAGAAGACGCTGTGAAAGATACCGTACTTCATTCTCTTCGTGCCTTACATGCATATCCTAGGTACCACAGGATTGATGCAACATGTGCACATACTCCTAATGTCCTTGCTCCGACTTTGTATGCACAAGAGGCGGATATGATTGGATCTCTTATATTTACTCCTTCATTAAACATTATGAACGATCTATGTTGAACAGCCTGAACGTGCCTAGAAAATATTTTTATTCGTAACATGTTCGGTTCCGTAAGATGAACCATTTACAACAAAAAAATAAAAAGGCTACAAACGGAACTGAACAAGTAAACAACATAAAAACAACAAACTAAATGATATAAAATTAACTTAAAACATGAAAACTATAGTAATAGTAATAGTAATAGTAATAGTAAAATTGTTTATTTGCACTAGCGCAAAAAGGAAACTGGAATACAATTTAAAATTGATCGAGTCCAGTACCTGTACTGAGAAATTAAATAATATATTAACTATCAATAAATCTGTAAAGTGCTTATCCTAGTAGGGGTTGCTAATTTCTTCTAAAAATAAATATTTACATTAAAATGGAATTTTAAAATTTAAATTAAAAAACAAAACAAAAAACTAACAAAAAATAAAAAATATAACAAAAAATAGGATTTAAAAATATGATGATATTTAATTAAAGTCTTTAGTCAATGGCAGGCATGCGACATAGTTTAAAGACATATAGACGAATTTAAAATGATCTTGGGTTGTCGAAAAGATAGGTTTTTATTTTTCTTTTGAAATTCTGCAATTTAAGGGTTTTAAAAGTAGTCGGAATAGCATTGTAAAAGCGGTAGACGTTATATGTGAAACTCCTTTCAAAAATTTTCGTTCGATGTTGTGGTGGTTGTGTCAGAATAATTTTGTGGTAGTAGACTAAGGAGTGTAGTAGCCTTCTTTTATTCATGTTTAACCATTTTGCGTCCTGCAATTTATACGAAACTGGTTGGAATTTTCTTACCCCATATATGAACCTAAGACAAGATTTTTGCACTTTTTGCACACGATTTTGATCGTTTTGGTCTATACAGTTCCCATAAAGTACATCACAGTAGTTAAAATGGCTTAAAACTAACGTATCAGTTATTTGAATTTTTTGATTAGTGGAAAGAGAATGTCGGTGAGGATATAATAACTTTAGTGACAAGTAAGCTCTTTTGATGTTCATATTAATATGTTGTCTGAACCTTAAGTCTGTATCCAGCATAAGCTCTAGATTTCTAGCACATTCAGTAACTGGGATGGGACTTCCCCCAATTGAAATATTAATTTTGTTTTTTATTTCCAATTTGTCCTTGCCAAAGATAAGCACCGCCGATTTGTTCGTATTAATTTTTAAATTATGTTTTTCTGAATACCAAACTAGGTTTCTAAGGTCATCTTCGATAATTTTCTTTGCTGTCATCCAGTCTTCTGGGTAAAAAGAGTATCGAATTTGTGAATCATCAGCATATTGATCCGATTCGCAGTTCTTTAGGCATTTCGAAAAATTATTGGTATAAATAGAAAATAACACAGGAGAAATAATCGAACCTTGTGGAACTCCGCTTTTGATTTGTTTTTGACTCGATTGTCCTGATGATGTTTCCACGAACTGAAACCTTTCCTCTAAATAACCACTAATCGTTACGATAGCCTCTTTGGAAAATCCCACAAAACTAAGAATTGCCAATAACAATTCGTGGTTAATAGTATCAAAAGCTTTTGAGTAATCCAGGAGTATTAGTGCCGTTGTTCTTCCAATATCAGTTTCATGTAGAATGTCATCCGTTATGTTTGTTAATGCCGTAACACAGCTATTCCCAGGTCGGAACCCCGATTGATGCTCAGGCAACAGCTTGTATTTTTCAAGATGTTCTCTAATCTGAAGGTCAAATATTTTTTCTAAAACTTTTGATAAACAAGGAAGAATGCTTACGGGTCGTAAATCTTCTTTGGCAAAGGCTTTACTTTTGCAATTTTCCACTCCGATGGGAAGACGCAATCCAGAATGCACGAGTTAATAATATTAGTTATGTAAGGGAGGATTGTGGGACAACACATGCTCAGCATTTGACAGTTAATTAAGTCTGCCCCCACCGCCAAGGATTTAATATTAAACAAGTGTTTTTTTACCCCTTAGATTGACACGGTTCTAAAACTAAAGAGTTCCCTAAATTCAATTTTCTTATTTTGACTATAGAACAGCAATAATTCGGGGTCGATTGGCGCTGAGTTGCCTGAGAATTTTAAAAAGAAATCATTAATATCGGACGGGCGATCTAATGCTTGTGGTAATTTTTTGTTATCTTTTGAGTTGTTTGTAATATCTAGTTGATTTAGGCGCTTCCAGATTAAATTTGTATTAGAGTTGGTACAAAATTCTAAATAGCTTTTCTTCTCATTGGCAATTAAGAACGAACGAACTAACAGCAAGGGCACACCACTCTATGGTAGAATTACCTAAGGTGAAGTAAGAGAATTGTAGTGCCCTCAGCTATCCAAAAATAAATGAAGTCAAATTCTGCCATTTTTTGACATCAAAACATTTTTAAAATCCAAACTTTGGATCGAAATTGTGAAGCTCCTACGGCCCAGCGGCACTTTTATCCAATTCAAACAGTGTTCGGAAAGAAGTTTTCTACAACATAATGTATGTACCAAGGAATTCCACGGAAGCCCAATACCTATGTTATTTGGCCCATGTCCTTTCCGCTCATTAAATTTTTGACTAAATCACTCGACTGACGTCTCGTGATTTTACTGGCAAAATTTCATTCGCGAAAATTGCGAGGCAACAAACTTTTATACGTCGAAAATTTTGGCGGCAAATTTTTTTCTCTTATGATAATAGGGAGCTTTTGGTCAGCATACAAAAATAACAACCTCTGCGGTTATAGTTATTTGACAAGCCATCAAGAATAAAGTTATTTCGGTTTATTTTCTCAACTATTTTTACGCTTGCTTTCTACAAGAAGTAATCATTTTAAGCTTTCTTTTTGCTTGACTTGGATTGACAAAAGTAAATATAAACAAAATAAAGATTCGAAAATTAGATTATTTCTATGGTTAACTTTATTTTGATTATATTAGGGATATTTTGGAACGCTTATTTGACACATCGTAGTGGTTGGGTTAATTACTGCGTCTGCGCAATAGCTAAATGTCATTCCGTTGTGGTAATTAACCACTACCACTGCCGTAAGCTACGAATCCATTTCGTTGTGGTTGTGGTTATTTTTCTAGTTAATTTTAGAGAATTTTGGTGCAATTAATTTTAAAAATAAAAAAATATTACCACTTTCCAACTACTTACTTATTTTGTAAACTTAAGCCCAGTTTTTTGTTTTTTCTCATCTCTAAATTTTTTTACAAGTGACAGTTTTTAATGTGTTCCAAAAACTCTGGTAAAATCGATGCGAGGTAGTGGTAGTGGATGTTAAACACAACGACAGCGGCTGCCAAAGTTTTCAAAGTTTGAAGCGTTCCAAAATATCCCTATTTACTTCTGTCAATTCTCATCAAAGCTTGGGACAAAGTTTTCGTGTTTTTTTTCGTGCGTGCTCGCTCACGCGTCACTTGACTATCATAACATTTCATATTGACATCATGAGACGTGTGATTAAGCACTCACGAGAAAGTCGTAGGTGGGAACCGGTTGTTGCTCTTTCATTAAGAAAGATGCAGAATATATTAGAGACTTATCGGACATTATAGGCTGACTTAAATAAAATCGACATTATTTTTGACAGTTCGACACAAAGGTAAACAATTACGGCGCTTTTCTTGGTTGCTGGGGTTATCTAAAACCTACGTTTCGGCTATCCATCCAGAGCTTTTTCGATCGCGGCTCTGTGAAAATAATGTCGACTTAACAAAATGTTTGTGCCTAACTTTAATACAGGCCGAAATTAACTTTAATTTGTCAGCTTTATGAATGGCACAATATGAGCATGTTTAGATGACATGTTTATATGACAAAAATGTCAAAAACTTTTTAACCTTCGTGCGGTACTGTCCAAAATAGTGCCGAGTCAGGCTATGCCGACTTTATGTACCTATTGTTTTATGGGTGGGCGTAAAAACAGTTACGAAAATAAATCGAAATAACTTCATTCTTGGCGGCTTGTCAAATAACGATAACCACAAAGGATTTCTGTATGTTGACCAAAAACTCCCTATTATATACGAAATATCCTTTAGGAATTTACGATCTCCATGCGTTGTTTCATTGGTGAAATTCATTAAAGATGCATAAACTCTAATTTTGGCCCTGGTGGATTTACGAACTCGCCTGAAGTGTCAATTTTAAACGCAGGAAAATGGAATACGAAACGGAAAACCACAGCGAGGATGCGACGAATGTGCTTTTTTGTTTTTTATTTGAAAATACCAGGCTACGTGCTTTGTAACCTAATCCGCATGAGGCTAAAGTTAGCCACTGATCTTTGAGTTAAAAACTTACATTTTAATAGTATATTTTGTTAGTATACATACATCAGTGATATTAGGTTGACAAGATACGTTTGATATAAGAGCTCAGTCTATTGACCACTATATTTTTAAATTTTAAAAAGGATTTAGCGAGGGTGAATAAATAATAAAATCAATGAATAGCGGGCTTTCCCCCAAAAAAGTTAATGGTAACCGTAGATCCGGATTTCGCACTTGTGGTGCTCATCGGTACGGTGCTAGGAACTAGGAGATGAAATGATGATGAAAAAATGTGACACGGGATTCATGTAAAAGAAAACCATCTGTCAAACTGTAGAATCGGCAGATGTAGCTTTAATTTGAAGGAAAATTAAGCGTCTCTACGGAGACAGATATAATTATCTTTACAGATATCCTAAGCTCTGGAGTTGATTTATAATTCCTAGCACCGTATTGATGAGCACCACAAGTGCGAAATCCGGACCTACGGTTACCATTACCTTTTTTGAGGGAAAGCTCGCTATTCATTGATTTTGTTATTTATTCATCCCCGCTAAATCCCTTTCTAAATTTATCAACTCCACAGCTTAGGATATCTGTAAAAATAATTATATCTGTCCCCGTAGAGACGCCCAATTTTCCTTCAAATTGATGGTAAACTTGATTTCAAAAAAAATTCATACATGCATTTTTTTCTATGCCACAAAATTTAGCTTTCCATTAGTGTATACTATTATAAAGCACCACCAGCTCAGGACGACCAAAAGTAAGTTCTGAAGTGCAAGATGAGAGACTTATTGACCAGCTCAGACAAAATCCTTTTTCAACGTCGGTTGAAGCAGCTAATGTAACATTATTTCTGGGTTCTTTAGCAACAGTAAATAGAAGGGTAACGAAATCAGAAGTCTCTTGTCGAATTGCTGCAAAGAAGTCTTTTCTAACAGAAGAACAAAAACAGGCCAGAGTGATTTTTGCACTGAACAACGTTCTTCGTGATAATGACTTCTGGGAGAGGGTGGTTTTCACTGACGAAAAAATTTTTCAATCTTCAAGCAGCAAGAGAATTTTAGTTTATCGTCCACCAAATTGTAGATTTGAACCCGAATATACAAACCAAATTAAAAAAGCTGGACATTATTCTGTAAACATGTGGGGCTGGTTTAGTGTTAGAGGTTTGGGTTTTTTTTGGAGAATCGAAGGAAGATTCAATAGTGAACGATATATTGAAATCCTTGAAAACGTTATGCTGCCATCTGTACAGGTTTTACATGAAAATAATGACTTCGTTTATCAGCAGGACAACTGTCCAGTACACAGGGCTAATGTTGTTCGCCAATGGTCTCAGAATAATAATATAGAAACACTTCCTTGGCCAGCCAACAGCCCTGACCTTAACCCAGTGGAAAATATATCGGGTCCAATCGTTAAAATAATATACCAAAGGAATTGGAGACCACGAAATGCTGAAGAGTTAAGCGATGCTATTTATCACGCATCGGATCAGCTCTCAGACGACCATCAGTATTTTCAAAATTTAACCTTTTCAATGCCCAGACGTTTGCAGCTTGTAATAGAGAAAAATGGTGATCCTAAATACTAAATTATTTATTTTAGTTTTTTTTTAAGTTAAAATAATTAGTATTAAGTTTACCATCGTTTTTGTCCTAATCCAAGTTTCCTATTCGTCGAATTGTTTTCAATTCAGCGCTGTGTCCATCGTATTATTGTTATTTTATCAACTCCAAAATGGGTTACCGCCCTCTTTATAGAACAGCCTTTGTCCGTTACTCGAGTGATAATTTCATATTGTTCAATAAAGACTTTATTAAAACATTATTTTTTAGTATTATGCAAAATTTAATATAAAAAAAAGGTTGCCTTTAATTTAGGTAAAAAAATATTTTCAGTTTTAGAGACCTTTTTTAAACAATGTGACAAATTGTCGTACTTTTGAAGTTTTTAGGCGTTTTAGCTGGTAGTCCGTATACAGGGTTCCTAAGCAAATCCTTAGAGGGCCAAGCAGCCGTGTATAAGACGCAGACAAACGGAAAAGCACATTAGGCAGAAAAGGATGGGCATGGGGCGATGTTGTCACTACATCTTACACGTAGTAAATCCATTCCAGGTTGTTGTTTTCTAATGTTTTCCATTTTCATACCTTTAAGACTGAAATAAAAATTGTTCTGGCTTGACTTTAATACGAAACTAATGAAAGATATGGTAAAAAAAAATAGTTTTCGGCTTTTCATTTTGTAACCATTGTCCTTACGCACTGTTTACAGGTTGGGGACTGAGATACATGCAAATGCCTAACCTAAAGCGTTCATACACGGCCGGAGAAATCGACTGAGATATTTCCGTAGAAACTTTATCAAGCAAATAGGACGGGTTGACGCCTTCGAACGTCCAACCCGGGTTTTGCACTTTGATTCGAAATCAAAAAGGAGGAAAAGTCAGATGTGAGGCCATGCACAAATTACGTAACGGTGATTTTACCAATTTTTGACCCCCTCCCTATGTAATGTTTTGTAACGGTTTGGCACGCCACTCCCCTAATATTACGTAACGATTTCAAGACCACTACCCCCCCCCAAAAAAAAAACTTTTCACTTATTTTCATTCCAAATTTTCTTAGTTCCACACAAATTCAAACGCTGTCGAAAACCCCCCTCCCCCCTACGTAACGTTTTGTAACCCCCCTCCCCCCTATGACCATTACGTAATTTGTGCACGGCCCCTGTAGTCCCAGTGGAGGAGAGCGAGAAAATTGATATTTTTTTCTTAAAAATTATACTCTTTAGACCTATTTCTTTGCGTTCCCGAAATTACGTAATTTTTGAAAAAAAATTGTAAGCGGCGCCATTTTTATTTCGTGCTTTGTTTTTTTAACATTTTTGCGTTCGGCTAATTTAATTTATCTTCTCACTCGAAACCAAGATCCCCCGTTTTAGGAAAACTGATCCCGGAAAATTTCAAGAAAGTTGAAGAAAAAAATAAAAAAAGTGGCAGAGCTCAAGTTTTTCGTAAAAAAAAAACGTTTTTTGTAAAGAAACAGAGTTTGTTTCGAGATCATTTCACAAAACACCTCGAAAATATCAAATGTAGCGCCGTTTATTGATTTCTTTGGCTGCTAGAGCCGGATAGATGTCACTAGTAGAACAGAATGGAAATAAATTTAATTAAAAGCGAAGATATTTCTTTCTAATGTTAACAACCGAGTTTATCGCTCACTATCGTAAATAATGGACCCTGCCGCCTCCTTTAAGCAAGAAAAAGCTGTGGATTGGACCTGAAAACATCTAATTTTTAATTAGATTAGATGTTCAAATCTCATGGTGTGGCCGCCATCTAGCGGAATTTGCAGACATCTTGTAAACGGTTATTATTGCAACTATGATTTATCCTCACAATGAAAGAGTGGCGACAATTTTTTCTCATGAAAGCAGTCCGGAGATAATAAAAACTAAGGAAAATCTTAGGAACCCTGTATATTATACACTTTTAGAAAGGTCAATTGTGTGCCTGCATGTATGCGTTTTTTTTGAAATCAAGTGTACATCTGCCTATTCTGCAATTTGACAGATGGTACTGATGAGCACCACAAGTGCGAAATCCGGATCTACGGTTACCATTACCTTTTTGAGGGAAAGCTCGCTATTCATTGATTTTGTCATATTTTTAACGCTTTCAATATTTGAAAATCTGTTCTCGTCTACTTTATATACAGGGTAGATTCTTTAAATGGGACGGTTCTTCTAGCGACTTTAGGAAAGAGGTTTTAAAAAAAGCTAAGAGCGAATCTTTAATAATTTTTTATGAACTTTGCGCCCATGACAAACAAAATTTTTAGGTCCCCAACTGGAGTCCCAGGGCCTACCAACTACTTTTTTTTTTAATGAGAAGGTTCCACTTGTGTCAACCAATGTTTCAAAAATTTTAAAAACTTATTTTTTTGTGTTTTAGCTTCAAAATAAACTACATATTTCTCTATTTACTAAGCGGAATAAAGAAAATACCATAAAGAAAAATTATTGGTGGCCCATTTGGGGGCCCTCACTGAAAGCCCAGGTCCCACCAACATTTTTTTCATGAGGAGGTACCATTTGTGGCAACTTTTTTAAAGTCGACGCGACGCCTTGGTTTAAAAAATTAGGTTTGTATAAAAAAACTCAAATTATTTTATTACAAAAAAAGGTTTATTAAATTTTTATTTCAACAATTCTGTATTTGTATATAATTGGCTCTTTTCTTATTCTCTTAGTAAATAAATCATCCGCGGAAGTAGTTTATCATTTACCAGGAGAGCAAATTTTCACCATTAAGCAAAAAAAAAATCAATTATACAGGGTTGGCCATTTAAAAGAGTTCACCTGGATTTTTTCAAAATCTGTAAAGATTTGGAGAAAATGCTGAAACATGTCGATTTTGTTTGTAACGGGAAAACTTTTTCGCTTGAAATTGTTCTAGCGCTTTGAGAAGTAAACTTTACCTCTGTATTTTAAATAGGGAAAGTGGGTGGAGCATATAACTATGAGATACTATAACGGCCCTACCCTTGCTTTTCCTGAGAAAAATGCGTACCGATAATAACTCTCCCAATCAAGTTGGCCTAGAAAAAACCGATAAACGCAGAGTGAAAGTGTCATTAAATTATCGTAAGGTCACTACGACGCCAGGCATGGATTTGTAAGTGCATGCGCAGTAGATTTTTGGTTTATGGCCTGGTGACCCAAACAGTTTCAAAGCCAACCGCGATCTTGAATTTTCTCCTTTGTTTTTCAAAGTTATTTTCGTTACACATTTTGGAGCGTTTGGGCCATTATAGTATCTCGTAGTTATATGAGGTGGAGTGATTCCTTGTTTTGAAAGTCTTCTGAATGTCTTGACAATCGTGTAAAAGTTTCAAAAATCTATCGATTCGTTTTTGCGCGCGCGCTATAAAAATTTCAAGATGGCCCAAGAGTGTCCCCTTTACAAACAAAATCGACGTGTTTCAGCATTTTCTTCAATTCATAACAGTTTTTGAAAAAATCCAGGTGAACCAACCCTTTTCAATGGCCAACCCTGTATAAAATGTTTATCAGAAAAACTTATAACTACTGAAAAAAAAATCGACCGACCTAAAAAAAAATTAAAAGTTCCAATTTGAAGTCGACGCGTAATAGTACTCCCTCGAATCCACCATAATATTTTATAGTGCACAGTAAAAAATGGAAATTTTGATTCACTCAAAGGCCTTTGAGTGAAAAAATATCTCAGTGAAAATTGAGTGAAACCCACTCAAAATAGTGTAAGGTAACTCAGGATTGTGTGACAAGTTCAAACATTGTGGACAAGTTCAAACATTGTGTCAATGGTGTCTACACAAATGTAGTTTAAATTTCAAAAAATTAACTCAATTTTTCGTGGACTTGTTAACGAAATATTTTGTCAAAACAAGTCCACGAAATATTGCGTGAAATTTTTCGACATTAAATAGTCATTTACCTAACTAGTGCGGAAAGTGCCACTTTACGCGCGAGTTAGGTACAATATTTTTTCTACTCGTTTGACTTAAGTATTAAATTAACTCAATAAAAGGAATTTTGAAAATGTTACCCTTTATTTATCGTGACGAAAATGTTTACCTAACACAAAAAAGAAAATTTTTTAAAATATAGCAATATATTAATTATTTTATTTTTGGATGAGTGCGGAAAATTACCATAAAGTTAACTTTTCCGCACTAGTGCGCAAAAGTGAATTTTTCGCGCGCAAAAACAGTGCGGAAAAGGGAATTTTCCGCACGCTAGTAGAAAAACTCAATTTTTGTCAACCCCATTGACACAATGTTTGACATTGTCAATGTCATAAACTTTTCACACAATTCTAAGTTAACATACACTATTGTGAGTGACTTTCACTGTGTGGATTACTCTTAGGCGATTTAATTTAATTTGGTTAAAAAACTTTTAATGTTACAGTAAAAACTACTCTTTTCGTCAGTGTATAGGTTTTTACTTTGTACGTGCAAAATCGTTAGCCTGTGTTCTTTTCTTACTGTTTCAGTAAATAAATCACGCGTGGAAGTAGTTTTTCATTTACCCGGAGAGCAAATTAACGCCATAAAAGATAAATGGCGAGCGAAACAAATGCCCCGCACAACAAAAACTTCAAAAAGAATTGTTTCGCCTGTAATGTCCGACAAGTTTCATACTTGCGTTAAAAGTAAACACACGAAGATAAAAGAATGGCGAAAATGAAACGCCACCAGGGAAGGGAGTTGATTCTTGAATTTCGAAGGTGGAATTGTCTGGGAACGTTCACATCGCTTATACCGAATTTCACTAATTGCCCCGGTGAAGAATTATTTGAGTTCTCACGTCACCGCTTGATCTTTTTCATATTTCAGTAATCGATCCAGTAGTAGTAGTAGTAGTACAGGGGCGGCTCGTGGGCCTGGCAATTAGGCCTCTTTATGGGCCCTTTCTGCCATACCCCTATGCCCCTACTTCCGCTGCAACTCTCTCTCCAGGCCTCCCTATCCTGTCTTCTTTACGAGGTTCAGTATGTCGGCCCATTTCTTTTTCCTCTATCGTGGGAAATCCCCACTTCAACTGCCTTGATCTTGCATATGCATGACACTCTGCTATTAAGTGCTGCGCCGATGCCTCTTCGGGCCCGCAAGCGGGACACACGGAATCTCCTGCTACCCTCATTTGCGTCAGATTTTTGTTTAAGTCAATGTCCTTTCGGGTCCTGCCTAATTGACTTCTTGCCACTCTGACTCTTGCCCCCAGGACGTCTGCAGTTCATTGTTCGCCCATTAGTTCAGCTTACTCTGTACCTATTTCCTTGTTATTCTCAGAAGAGGTTCCGATCCAATGTATTGTGTTTCGGCCCCTAGTTTGGCAAGTTCGACCGCTTTCTCATTCCCTGGTATTACCTCATGACCTGGGACCCATATTAATGTTAACCTGTTGTCTTGAGCCAGTGTTTGCAGTGCTTCAGCACACTTCTCCACCAGACTACTGACTATTTTGAGTGCACTTAGAGCCTTGAGAGCAGACTGGCTGTGGGAGCATATGGTACCCCAAGCAGCAATTTAATGGCGTAGCGACGTTGTTAAATGCGACCCGACGTTATGATGCGACGTCATTTTAGCCAAGGCGGATTTACACCAAAATGGTGGATGATTTTTGAGTCCTTACGTCGTTGTGCAGTGACTGGAGTCGGAATAGTAATCGTTCTTGTTACGTCGTAAAATACGACCCAAAATGACTACACTAGCGCCCTCTTTGTTATTGATATTTTGGTGGTGTTTCACTACACAAAATATTGCCTATCACAAACTTTGGGATTTTCGGTTACTAAAAGGAACTTATTTTTATACACTTTGGAAAATGGCAAACAAAAAATTATAATTTGATAATTACCGTTTATTAAATAGTATTTATATGGCCACTATGGGAGCAAAATTTAAAAACGCAATTCGGTTTACTGCCAAATATGCTTAGAAAATGAATGAAAAAACGCACGCGCCCTTGATTTGTTTGTGTTTAAACGAAAAATATTGCTTTTTTTTAATGTAAACAAAATGGATGCTACTAAAGCCAGCTTTTTAGGATTTCATGGTCAAATACCTATCTCGCCCGGAACATAAAACGTCTCCAAAATGCCATTCAATGCTGTTTGTAGTACTTTTTTGCCGTGTAAACAATGGCGGCCAACAACATAAACGACGGCATTAAAAATGGCGAATATTATGAGAATCCCAAAAAATAAACGTAAGTGGACTACAGCCGTCAAACAGTCCCAAATGAACCTCTTGCCACGACCGTTGGTTACTATCAACCCAACATGTGACTGGAAAACCTTACTTTTTATTCGATTTTTCTAAATAAATGGTCGGTGAACTGTGAAATAAAATTATTTTTTCAAATATGGGTGCCCTGCCATATATACATTCAAAGATCCTACTTCTTGGAAGCAAAAGCAAAAAGTATTTTTAGTGAGCGACAAGAAGTGAAGCTGTGGATCAGACATTACTGTTTAAAGAGCACCAGTTTTTCTCTTTCGCCCATATACTTGTAGGATAATGTCATCTCTCTTGACCAGTTGAGCCAGTTATTTAAAATCGAGAGAGAGGTAGCGCTATCTGCCGTACATAAGTGCGGCAGAGAAAAGGGCACTTAAGTTCGTCAAAATTGAAAACGTCGAAAGACCGGTTAGAAACGTCGCAAGTTCACGTAATGTGAAAGTTGTTTAGACGTTGATACGTCGGCAGAACCTAACTAGAGTCTCATAAACACGTCCAAACGTTGGGTAGACGGTAACAATGTTAACTGCATTATTATCTAACGTTAAAGCAACGGAATTTTGTCGTCATATGTAAGACCGTCTGAAGATCACTAATTTATGCACACAAATTAACGTCCATTTAGGTATGTGGTCATTGGTCAGAAAATTGTTGCCTGGGACCCGACTCAAGCCGAGGTGCAATCAGCTGGGCGTATTTCACTAGACTCGTGCTGCCCGCGCACACTTCGATTTCATATTTTATTAGCCGTTCCGGAGGACAAAAAATTCGGTTTCAGTACTGTGCGATGACATTTAGACAGCTTTGATAGCAAACAAAGCAAACAAGCAAACCATCCTGCAAAACTTAATTTTATTTCAAAATTACGTTTCTTTCAAAATTTTACCAAAGAATCAGCAAAAAGTGACTTTCCATCACTTTAAATCCGAAACGGAAAAATATAGCCGCAATTAAAATTTGTATTGTTCGTTAAAAAATATATGATTTTTTCTGAAAAAAAGCGACTAACTAATTGCAACATAATGAAAACCGGGTTGATTAATTTATCAGGGCATAATCTCTTTTGCGCGAAATTTATTAACAACCCTTTTTGTGTGAGTTTGAGCATTAGGCCACCGAAAAGATTTGGTAGCGGCATGCAAACTCGATTTAACGCTGAACTAAAGTTACCTCAAAGGGTGAGAAATGGTCACTATCCCAGTAATGGATATTACCCCAGTAATGGACACCATCCCAGTAATGGACACTAACCCTGTAATGTAAAGTAGTAACCCATAAGTATTGTCAAGTGCTTTTCCAAGATTGTCCATTATTGAAGTATCCACATTTTCTGATAATTTTATTTTATAAATATTAGATTTAAGTCATAAACATATAATAAATGTCAATTTTAAAAAATATTAAAATCCAAAATTTCTTCTTGACTGTCCATTACTCTCCCCTTGACCCCACTTAGTCAATTTTGGGTAATTACAAGGTTGCCAATTATAACGTCAGAATAGTGACGACGATTTAGGCGCAATATTTAAGGCTTAGTGAGCTAACTATGCGTTTAAACTACTCTGTACCCAACGTTCGTCAAAGAAATTTTCATGGAGAGCCAAAGTTTTTTTTTGCTTTTTTTAGACCTCATCAATCTGTGTGAAAAAAGATGCATGTCATTAGACGAAAATATCTCGAAATAATAAGGAAGCACTCGAGAGTAAATTTTCTACAATCTTATTTATTTGTGACGTCAAGTTCTTTAGTAAGATTTTCCACGATCTTCAAAGAATCCCATAAGATGGGAAAAAAAATCAGCGAACAGGACCGAGATTACACGACCAAAACCAGGCAAATGCATACGTTACAATTCCATACATTAAAGGAGTATCAGAGAAAAACAGTAACAACCCCAAATGAAGTCGATATAAGCAAGGTTCTGCACAAGGAGTCACACTGGAAGAAACGAAAATTCATAGAAGCTGCTTTTATTGGGCAGAATCAGGGTGTCTTTAGTAAACCAAGTGTTGAAATTCCAAATATTTGCAAGCCCCTTCTTGGGCGAAGCCAACTTCTTAAACTTCACGGTACTGATTGAAACGTCGTGTATAAATAAAATATAGGCAATGGAAGTCCGAAACACAGAGTTAATTTCAAACCTATCATTGTCTCACACATGAGAAAAATGTTTTCAAGCAACTTTAACATCTGCTGGGTAACGATCAAGATTCTTCCAGAAGACAAAGGAAATTCAACTGTGTTGATGGCGCCACCACCTACGACCAGAAAATTTAATAGGCTCTACAAAAAGGAAATTACAGAGAAATAACTCAGGACCCAACCACCACCTATCAACACAGAGGTGGTTCAAATTCGAGGGCCTCTATAGCTTTGGGCTTTTGCAGCATAGTTAGCCCAAAACTAATATACATGTTACGGGCTCGATTTTTAAGAGAAGTCGAAAACTAAAAACCGCATTGCGATATGTCAAAGCGATTCTGAGCTACAGGGTGATTCTCAAAAGTGTGCGATTTTAAAGGCCTTCTACAACTTTTTTATTTGTAAAGATAGAGATTTTCATTAAAAACATTTTTTCAAGATTTTTTTCTTTTATTTTTTCTTAAAGCCTTTAGTTCCCGAGATATCACACAAAGTTATATTTCTTTAAATGGTATACCCCCAATTTTTCTAAAAAATCAGTTTTCTAATAAAATTTTCTGTCGAACAATGTGCCATACACCTATTTTTATAAAATAGTTTAAAAGATATTTGCATATTTTGATATTTAACATAGTAGGCGCTGTGCGCGCCCTAAATGTGTAAATAAAATTTTATTGTTTTTTTTTTCATAAAAAATCAAGTTGGCTACGATACAAGGGGACACAGCAACCTCGAACTTTAACATCTAGTTTACTATAATTACCAACCCTAAAATAATAAACACCTAAAATCTACATCTAACAATTTTCTTTAGTTCTAAAACAAATGCTCAAATTGACGGCCGTTTTCTTGTAAACATATCCTACATCTTCTCTTGACGCTATTTTCTGCATTAAGAAGTTCTACCGCACGAAGCTGCCTGAATGCACTACGAAGTGCCTCTTCCAATTCCCTTCTGGTGGTTGGGCGATTTCGAAATACAAGGTCTTTGACTTTGCCCCACAAAAAGAAGTCGCAAGGGGTCAGGTCTGGAGACCTGGGGGGCCAATATGTAGGACCTTTATTTCCGATTCAGTTTTCGGCAAAAACAATATTAGCAAATTAGTAATGTCTCGTGCATTGTGAGGAGGTGCACCGTCATGTTGAAAATATAGCTCATTATTTTGCTGAAGTGGCAAATTGTCAATAAACGGAATCACCTGCTCTTCTAAAATTTGTTGGTATCTTTCGGCATTTAAATTTCCATCAAAAATATATGGCCCAATAATTTGTCCTCTGTAGATGCCTACCCATACCTTAAAACTGAACCTTCCCTGATCCGCTTGTTCCACCATAATATGGGGATTTTGCTGTTTCCAGTAATAGCAGTTATATCTGGTGAATATTCCATCACTAGAAATCGTTGCCTCATCCGTCCAAATAACTTTTCTGGCAAAATCGGGGTCTTCTTGGCTTTTATTTAGGTACCACCTGCAAAATGCACGTCTTGGAGCAAAATCTCGTTGCCGTAATTGGTGCACCGTCGGAGTCGATAGGGCCTAAACTTGTATTTTTTAAGCACCCGAACGGCATTGCTGCGTGGAATTCCAGTGTTTCTCTCCATAGCCCTGGTGGAAGTATTCAGGTTAATTTCTATTTCTCCTAGAACCGTTAGTTCTTGCAACTCTCTATCTCTGGCTAGGCTTCTATACGTCCTAGGCCGCGGTTTGTAAAGGATCCGTATTCTTGTAGATGACGTTTTAACTTCAAAAATATTTTTGAGCTAGGTTGCCTTCTTTCCGGATATCTCTGGAAATATAGATTTAACGCCGTCTGTCGATTTTCGTTACTTTCAATATAACATTTTATCATGTCGTACTTTTCAAAGTTTTCAAACATTTTTATATCTTGACGAAGACGCCACACTTGGGCTCGTTTATCATGGCAATTCTGTTTATTTGATCATAGCTACCTAGGTAGATAGTTACCCCAGAACTGCATAGGTTAGAGTTAAACACAGCCTACTATGATAATTATTAAAAATTGCAGATATCTGTTTAACTACTTAATAAAAATAGGTGTATGATACATCGTCTAACAGGAAATTTTATTACAAAACTATTTTTTTTTTAAATTGGAGTATTCCATTTAAAAAAATGTAACTTTGTGTTATATCTCGTGAACTAAAGGCTTTAAGACAAAATCGGTGAAACAGGTAGATTTGTCCTTAAAAAATCTTCAAAAAATGTTTTTAATGAAAATCTCTATCTTTACAAATAAAAAAGTTGTTGAGGGTTTTTAGACACGCACATGACATACCGCAATGCGGTTTTTAGTTTTCGAGTTCTCTTGAAAATCGAGCCTGCAATATGTATATTATTTTTGGGCTAACTATGCTGCAAACGCCCGAAGCTATAGAGGCCCCTCGAATTTGGACCACCCTGTACTGCCGAAAATCCATAAGAAAATGCTCATGCATGCTCTTTGAACGACTGACAACTCTGCAACTTGTAATCTTGCTAATTGCCGTTATCTTTCTTCATAGACCTCCTTAGGAACATCAATCTATAACCTGACGGCTAATTTGTAAGTTTTGACGTCGAAAGTTTGTACACGAACGCATCACTGGAAGAATCACTCCAAATCATTGAGCAAAAACTTTAGTATCTGTTTGCATCTGTTTTTAGTTGCGGTGGAGAAATAATGGATATACATGAGCAGATTTATCGATCAATGCATAGGTGTTCGCCACCGAAATTAAAACTTGCATGGATGGAAGGCCAGTAGTTTCACGTGTCAACAGCAGTGTTGTAAATAGGTATAATTTTCTTACTCTAATGCTTCAATTACCCATTAACTCAAAGTTGGTATAGCGTTACTTTAATCTAGTATCTAAATGGCGCTATTTTTGACACTTACGCACAAAACTTTTTTAATAATGGACAATCAAAAAAGTCCTTTTTTTTTGGGCCACCCTGCGGTCAGAGGAAAAATTATTTTTAAGAAGGCATAAAAAAAATATATGTGTTATTTTTTAGCTTTTCTTAACATTTCTTTACGCATTAAACGCTCCTCCTATAGTTAGTGACCTTAGTGTTTTATTTTTTGACGGTTAATTTCATATTTTCTCGTAATTTCTTTTAAAAAATATTTTTTTCCTGAAGATTTCAGAAAAGTTTTAAAAATAACAATATTTTCAGGCAAGAATAATTACAAGAAAATTTTTAGCGAATGAATTGTGGCATAGAGGATAAGAAGTTTTTCGTTCGACCGGGATTCGAACCCGGGATCTCTATAATACCAGTCTGATACTTTTTGACCAGCCATTAGTAGTGGAGTGATTTTTGAAGCTTTCTCCTCAAAGATTGTTTCGAATCCAGATAAGAACGTCATCAGTCGCTGTCGCTCTCTCTTTCGGTCTGTCCGTCGCTCATTTTGTAGCGACTGTAACTCAAAAAACCATGCACCAATCATAACGAAATTTTACATAACGATTACTTGTATTGTACTTGTTTTTGAACTTCCCCTCATTACACATTCATCTCTAAAAAAATTATAGTGAAGATGAAGTTTAAGAACCGAGCCGCAGGCGAGTGTCTTAATTTATTTCAGTGTGTAATGACCACAATATGCGAGTTAGTGTACTATACCCCAAGCAGCATTTTCCTGACTTTCGATCCAATCTGACCAATGCGACGTCTTTAAGTTGAATTTGAGTTCCCTGGTGGAACACACCGCCTTAAATCATGATCCAACGTCCGGTTTGACTAAAAATTAGGGTGCAGTTACAAAAAATAATTGAATCAGATGTGGAGACGACGTCGGTAAGTAGCCCACCTTAGACCAGTTCAAATATTATTGCACGCCTAGTCGTTCGACGGACATCCTTATGTCTAACATATTTTTAAGAAGTTCCTCCAACTACAAATAACGTCCGGTAGTCCTTAATAGATAAAAGTAAAATTAAGGCAAGATTCAGACGATGTCCCATCGTCAACAGAGACGACGTAGTTTTAGGTGGATTTTCCAACGATGTAGCGACATCCGTTGATGTCTAGGAATAATCATAGGTATATCGCCGATGATATATGCCGTTGGCTTATACGACGTATTTTTTTGTATTTATAACGTACGTATAATAACGTTCGCTAGATTCCTACTGGTGTCTTCTGGTTGCCGAGGGAAAGATACCCAACGATGGATGCACATCAATTTACATCGGAATTAGGCCTACCGTCTAGCGTCAAGTGGATAGTTCAAAACAGTAAAGTAAGGGTTCTTTTCAAGATGCCAAAGAAAAGGTCATTCAGACATACTCACTCATTATTTTTTGCGATTTTGCCGAAATTTGTTCACTGTTCAGTGCTTTTTTATTTCAAGAAATATTTGAAAAAACGGTTAGGATTATTTCGACGTGGTTGACATTTGCCGTTTAAGCACAGTTACTGGATTCCGAGCCGTCGTCGATCGGACAAATTCCACTTAGGTCGACGGGCCATTGGGGCATCGTCGTACCTACCTAAAAGCCGCACCCTACGAATGAACGTCTGAAACCTTCCCTGTGTTAAGTAAAGACACGTACCAAAATTGGACGTCGGGTCCAGAGTTGTCGGCGGGGCGTTGAGCCATCGTCAAACCTACGTATAAGGTTTATACCATGGCCCGACGTCCGAAATGCATTCAAATAAATCAATTTATCACGGATCGAGTAAAGACCATCTACTAAACTTGGAGATCCGGTCCAAATTGGTTATTTTTTGGGCATCAGCAAAAATCCGCCATACTTAGGAATTAGGTGTCTTCCGCCATTAGACAAACGCTGGTTAAATTTTCCAATTACATTGATATTGACAATAAAAAATAGCCAATATTGCAACCAATATGTCTTTAGAATATAGCTTAAACTAAGAAATGTCAAATATGTTTGCAAATTAAAAAAAAATATATGTATATTTTTTGATTTTAGTTTTTTTTTTCTATAAAATCTAAGAAATTTTGAGGCGCATTTATTTTTCTGAATTATCTTATCAATGTTTATCGGTAAACTAATCTTCGTTGGTAATTTTACATCCCCATCGTGCGTTAAAGGCCTGTCTTGTTATCATTATTATAAACTGCTTCTAAAGAATAATATTCCTTGTTCTCCATATAGGTAGCTTCTATTCACAAAAAGGTTTACCCGATGGAACTAATTTAAGATATAAATAGGTATAATGAGATTACCTCTACCTACTTCACCTCGGCTAAAACTATATTTGACGTTGGCGGCTCCTCCTGTTAATGATGTCGATGCGTCCTGGACATATTGTAGAAACTTAGGTAATTCCGATGGCGGTCCAACGAACGTCGTACGATCGACCCGTGTATTTCCGCCAGGTCAGTTTAAGTACATCGGTAGACCCTAATAAGTAAAGTGTTCGACGTCGACACGACTCGCATTTGAATGTGTCATATAGATGCAAATAGGAGCCGGTTCTAGGTTAAACGGACGTTGGAGACCGACGTCCGATTTTTAATGAGGACAAACGCACAACGTCATATTACGTTTAATTGCTACTTGGGACTTTACCTACGACCAATGAAAATGTCATCAAAAATATCAGAAACTATTAAAAATATCAAACGCGAACACTCTTAAGTCAACAACCTTCATAACCTGAAGTTTCAATAACGTTCTATCTAAAGCGTCAAAATGAATAAGTTGCCTAAGGGATTTTTCATGTATCTTTTTAAAAGCAAGGTTTTTTTTAGGTACTAAAAGTAGGTACTAAAATTATATTGAATTTATTTACGTTTAATTACAGAAAAATAATTCACATTTTTGTGTCAATTAGTGCTCTTGTAAAATAAACTTTTATCGCTTGTCACGCCATCTTGTGTTTTAAGTCCAAGCTTTATTATTATCCTAGGACCATAAATGAGCCATTGAAATTGTGTTGTCGTAAAATTAATTTGTTGGTCGTAGGAAAAAGAGTTTTTTTTAACTTGTTTCACCTCGTTGGAAAGCTTATAAAAATCTTAATTTAATGGCGGCAAAATTTTTGACAACATAAATATATAGCATATGAAAATTCAATTTTGTGTGTCATATAATTCAAGTCATTCAACAAAATGTCAAATAAAAGTAGCAAATTAGTTAAGAAATTTTAGTCTATTGGCGCTAAAATTTTTAGCAACATATGTATATATCACATACAAAATGTAATGTAAGAAAAGTCCATAAATACACTGGAAAAGTCTGGATACAGCTCGGAAAAGTTTGCATACGCTTTATTAAGGCCTGGATACAGCCCGGAAAAGTCTGCACACATCATGCAAAAGTCTGGATACACCCTGGGAAAGTCTTCATTTTCTTGGGCGAGGGAAGATTTGACGTAAACCTTTACAACAATAACTAAAATCGCGTTTTTGATAAAGGTCAACCGAGAGGCTCTCTATACATTTGACATATTGTCTTCCCTTTCTATTTTTTTTTAATATTTGCATGTAAAACCAATTTTATGAAAAGGACTAATGTTTTGTTTTCTCTCTTTATAATTTCCCCAGACAGTTTTTGAATGATGATGACTTTTTTGGTTAGTAAAATATGTCAAGCTTTAACAAAAAAAATTAGTAAGTCATTCCCTCACCCTTTGCCCTCTACGCCACAAAACTTTTCTGTAAAAACAGTAAGGTTCACGGGAGATTTAAAAATATTAATAGTAGGTAAACACAGAATATGTACCGTCCGTAAGTATATGCTTTGTGTAGATAAAATAGAAAAAATTTTTATTGATCAATCTTTTTATTCCTTTCTTCTTAAAATAATAAATATTAATTAAATTTAACTAATCTTACTTACGTCGCAAATTTGACTATTTTTATTAATTTTCCAGTTTGGCAAATGCATGAGCCCTTTCCATTTTTCTGGCGTTTTTCTTTTCATTGAACAATGAAACAATACAAGGTCGTAGGCGCGAGTATTTTTAATGTCTAAAAGTAAGACACGAAATTAAAATATGGGTAAATATAACACCCTATATTAATGAAAATTTACATTGTTAGTCATTTGTTAGTTATTAACCTCTCGTTATTTACCTTGATACATTTGACACTTGTGCTTGTCATATTATCAAAAATTCCTTAAAATCCTATGTTAGGATCTAATAGAGTTGCAAAATTCAACTTATAACTTGAGTTACGAAAAATAACTGGTCTTCTATAAGAAGAGCGGCGAACCATTTTCGAGTTAATAAAAATACCTTACCACGCTGGGCAAAGCACTGTAACAAAAACAATAACACAGAGAAAACAAACGGCGATAAAAAAACTGAACTTTTTGCAAATAAATAAATCAATAATTTTAATACAAAATTATGATTGTTTTCCACAAAAACAAAACTACACTTTTTTGCACTCGACGCGCGTTTCGCTAACAACGTTAGCATCATCAGGACACGATAAACAATGTCATTGTTTATCGTGTTCGTTTTAGTGCAACCAAAGGTTCCAAATTCCCAACATAGTTAATAATTTTAATACTTAATGGGCTCGCCGTTCTTGTCTAAAGCAAGCTGCAGACGAGTCGGCATTGAAAAATATTGCTCTTTCAAAGGCTTCATTCAACTCGTCTGAATTTCTGGGGAACCAATTTCGCTGATAAATTATCTTTACAATCCGTCCCCAAACATTTTCCATGGGATTTAAATCCGGGCTGTTGGATGGCCAAGGTAGAGTTTCGTTATTGTTTTCTCGAAACCAAGTGTTCACTACATTCGCCGTGTGCACAGGGCAGTTATCTTGTTGGTAGATGAACTCATTATTTTCATGCAAGGCCGAAATAGATGGATACATAATATTACGAAGAATTTCCATGTATCGTTCACTGGTAAATCTACCTTCTATTCTCCAGCAAACACCCATACCTCTCGCACTAAACCATCCCCACATGTTGACGGAAAAATGTCCTGCTCTCTTGATGTTGTGTGTATTCGGGATTATACCTTGAATTTGGTGGACGATAAACCAAAATTCTCCGACTATCTGACGATGACTGGAAATTTTTTTCGGTAATTATGCAGTATACGGTTTTCTGCCATTTTTGATTTTTTTTGAAAAATTCTTTATGGGGGCACCACCTTCTAGGGTCCTTAGGACCCCAAATCCGCCTGCGCCCGATTTTTTTTTTTTAACGAGAAAAAAGGGTGCCCAGGGGGGGGTTGTAAAGTGTTTTTTTAATTGTTTTGGGTTGGTTTGGATTAAGTTGGGTTAGACTGTGTTGGTTTGGTTTGTTTTAGTAAAAAAAAATTTAAAAAACCAAAAAAAATCAAAAAAAAAAACAACCGGCGCAGACGGATTTGGGGTCCTAGGGACCCTAGAAGGTGCCCCCATAAAGAATTTTTCAAAAAAAATCAAAAATGGCAGAAAAACGTATACTGCATAATTACCTTTTTTTCGTCCTTAAAGACTACTTTCTCCCAAAAATCATTCCCTTCTAAAAAATGATTGGATTAATTACTCGAACCTGTTTCTGCTCTTCCGTTAAAAGAGACTTTTTTGCTGCAACTTTACGCGATAGATTTGAATTTTGTATCCTACTACAAGCAGTTCGCCGGGACCCTGGAAAAATACTTGCAGTGGCAGCATGGGAGCATGTGGTAAAAGGATTCTGCCTTAAATGATCAAGGAGTCGTCCATCTTGCTCCATTGAACTAATTTTGTTTCGTCCTGATCCTTCCTTTCTCTTTGTGGTATTTTTTTCGGTCCAGCGCTTGGTCCAGCGTAGTACTGTATTTTTATTAACTCCAAAATGGTTCGCCGCTCTTCTTATAGAGAAGTTATCTTTCGTAAGTCGAGTTGTAATTTCAATTTTAGTAAATTCTGAAACTTGAGGCATTTTTTATTTAGTTTGAAGTATACTGCAAGAGAGCGTCAGATAATTGTCAGATTTTTCAAAATGTTGACGAATGGTGGCCAAACCAATAAATATCTGAACGTATAGGGTGACATACTAAAAAAAGCAAATTTATATTTTACATGTCCTACTTTTTTTTCGCCAGATCTGTATCTACGTTTATTAATCGAAAATATGCCACTGACAAAATTATTTATTTCCAACTGTTGCCAACACACAAAAAAATATCAACATTTCGCTAACAACTGCCAAATTGAGTTGCTTACCTCTGGTTAGGGGCACTCTGTACTTTTGACAGTTGTTGTTTCATCAGAGGTGGGCAACTCATATTGCCCTCTCTTTCTAGTTTTCTCATATTTGCATTTAAAATGAATGAAATGGACTGATGTTTTGTTGTCTCTTCTTATAATTGCCTCAGACAATTTTTGAAAGATTGATCTATTTTGGTTAGTAAAATATGTCAAGCTTTGACAAAAACAAAAACAAAAACAAAACTGCACACGGTAGATATTAAAAATGAAAATAATAGGTAAAATATATTTTTGTTACTCTTTTTTTTACAATAAAACATGGAAACATAATGTGTTATTTATTAACGAAGTATATACTGCTTGTAGCTCACTTACCTCGCAAATTCGGCTATTTTTATTAATTTTTAAAAGTTTTCTTTTCACTTTTCCTCCCTTGGACAAAGGACCAATACAAATTCGTCGAGGCACGTATTTTTACAGTTTTTGGTACAGCAAATATCCATTTTTAAACCTGACGTTTCTTATTCAATCTGCCAATACACAATTTGAAACATTTGCCTAGCAACTGTCAAATCCAGTTGCTCACCTCTGGTAAAACAATAACTGTCAACTCATACTGACCTCTCTTTCTAGTTTTTTCATATTTGCATGTAAAACCGATTTTATAAAATGAACTGACATCTCAAATGCCTCCAATGTTTGACAATTTTTTACAACTGCTAAATCGAGTTGCTCACCTCTGGTAAAACAATAACCGTCAAAAAATTGTATTTAGGGCCTCTAGGCCAACCAAAGATGAGTAACAGTTTATGGTTTTAGAGACCTTTTACCCCACATATTAAAAGTATTGGTTATTGGTTTTTCCTCCTTTCCTCCTTTTCACTTTTCGGAAAAGTGTCGTAGTACTAGCACCATATCATGGTGGTAAATAAAACTTTAAGATCTTTATTTATTCTAAGCAAAACTTCCACATTATCCTATATATCCAAGATATCCTTAGTATTCTACGATAACACCACATCTCGAATGCCTCTAACTTTTTGCACATGGCCTAAAATGCTAAAAATATAATACCAAAGCACACGAATTCGGAGAGTGGTATTAAGAACTACTGGTATAAGAACTACACAATACTGATTTCATTTTGATAAAATGAATTCTTGCACGAACTTCTTGCGCGTTGTCCCAGTTCTCATTAAGGAGGCAACCCAAGTATTTGTATGAATGCCTGACCCGAATTGCGAACTTTTGTCAGCAATTTGATTCATTAACTCTTGCAGGCCTTCCAGCGTGTATGCTATTATGACAGTGTCGTTAGCATATCGTACGTTGTTGATTTTTATACCGTTCTGCTGGTCAGACCCTCTTCGCAGTTATGAAGTGCATTCTGTATTATTTTGTTATTATAGATATTAAATAATAGCGGAGATAATATACAACCTTGGCGCACACCTCTTCCTATTTGGACCTCTTCGGACAGTTGGCCATCAACCTTTATTTGAGCAGTCTGATTCCAGTATAGATTAGCGATTAACTATAGATCCCGGTCATATAGATAGTTAGCGATTCTATGCGCTTTTCGTGTTGGACTCGATCAAACGCTTTCTCGTAATCTATGAAACAGGTATATACTGGCCGATACATCCCTAAACCGCTGAACTAAGACTTGAATGCCAAACAGGGCCTCTCTTGTCCCGAACCCACCACGAAATCCAAACTGCGTGCATTTTCCATAAATTCTTTTATGGATAATCTTTAGAAACATTTTTAGCATATGGCTCATTAGGCTGATTAGGCGGTAATCACTACACTTCTTTGCTGAATGTTTTTTAGGCAGTGTAATAAAGTTGATTTTAGCCAGTCATCAGGGATTTTACCGCTGCGATAAATCAAGTTAAAGAGTTTGACCAGCGTATTTACCGAATCTTCGTTTTTTATTACCTTTAAAATCTCAGTGTATACTTCGTCTTGCCCTACCGCTTTTCTGTTTTTAGCTGAATATATTGCGTGTTGTACTTCCTCTGGTGTTATATGTATCTTGGTTTTAGAATTCTTCTGGCTGTTCGGATCAATTATCGGTAAAGAGATGTTCTATATACCTTTCTTTAAGTTTTTCTTTGGTATCCAGTATGATATTGCCCTGATTGTCCACAAGGATTCCAGCTTGTCTTTTATTAAATAATCTGGCTGCTTCCTTTATACGTTTTGTGTAGTGTCATGTTTAGCATCTAGATCTTCTATTTCTTGACATTGCTGTGTTATCCAGTCTTGTTTTGCTAACCTTATCTTGTTGTTTATTTCTCTATTGATTTCATTGTACTTATACTGTGCACACGCAGAATTTAAATGCAAATCCAGAAAAATATTGCTTCATTAAAATAATGAAATTACCAACATTCACGCTTCTCGTAAAACATTTCGTAATAAACGAGAAAATAAATAACAGCAGCCTTAAATCAGAGCACTCTTGCTTTATTTCCATATAACGTTTTCTATGTTATCTTGGTTTATGACGCCGTTTTAAATTTACGTTGCTGCATCCGACGAATAAAATTAGTCATTTGAAGCGTCTTTAAAGGGGACATAGCCCTAAACCATAACCTTAAAATGTCCCATTATCGTTATTCTACTCTTAGGATAGGCAATTCAGATATAAATTTTCCTGATAAAGGAAAAAATTAGAAACCATTTTTTTTTTCATTAGCAAGCTTAGAAAGGTCCACCGTTAAACATACTAAAAGTCCTTATTCCTACCTCCTCGGGAACTGTCATTTATAACTTCCAAAAAAGAGTTTTTCTTGGATAACTCCTAAACGGTGGCAGACTATCACAAGTGATAAATGGGAAAAATGTGACAAATTTAATTCTCTATCAATAGATAAATAGTAATAGTGTAGCTTAAACCATTCCATTTACCAGAAAACTTCAAAAAACCCAAGCAAAAATTAGGATTTGAACAATTTCTTGAATATTCGTTTTTAGCATTTTCATCAAGATTTCTCAACCTGAAAGTACTAAACCTGGCAGGGTTGATCTAAGAGCAATGATCTAAATTACATCAAGAAATTAAATTTTTCTAGTGGCGTAGTCCGATTTTCTTCACTACAAAATTTCAAAATGTACCAAAACTCTTTGATACGCCACTGTTACTGACATATACAAAATTAGGCCCCGACTTTTACTGGATCTTATACTAGATAAAATTGCATTTCCAACGACACCTTCCGCTTGTATTTAGGAATTTTTTTATATTTTTTATATTGAATGAGTAGGGGACCTTGGCTCTTTCATTTAACAAATTTACTAAAAAAAAGCTTCAAATCGAGCTCAAAATGGTTACTTTTTGATTAAGGAGATGCAGAATATATTGCTTTATGGGTAAGCGTAGAAATAGTTGGGAAAATAAACGGAAATAACTGTATTTTTGATGGCTTGTCAAATAACGATAACTATGGAGAATGTTATTTGTGTATGCTGACCAGAAACTCGCTAAATCGAATTTTGTTTCGTCTAATAAGGATATAAGAATGATTAGTTGCTACTAGCGGCCTCAGTAACAAGCATAACAATAACGAAGTGTCCAAAAATTTCCAAAATGTCGTTGCTTCATGTATGTTAAAGGCCCATGTCAAAGGCAATATCCAAGATATCTCTCGCTCAAAATTGAGGGTGAAATATTATGTTTTATAGCGCTTTCGCTCCAAAACCCCTCTCGCGTACTCCACGATTTGTATGTTCGATTATGTACTCCCGCACCGAGTAGCGTGTTCGCTTTTCCGAATCTGAATTCATTTTTTAATTTTTATATTTGTATCCTAAGCCGTCCATTTCGAATCCAACATATTGAAATTTTCAAATCTAATCAAAAATTCTTATCCCCTTCCCGAAAAATCCTTGTCTGCCAATTTTGATTGAAATCGAACAAACTAAATCTTTTCCCCCCTCCACTTCCCTCGTTAGAGGAAAGTGAGTACCTAATAATACCATATTATTGTATTGTCGCCGGAACTATAAACGCATTCCAAATTTAAACACACACCCTTAATTTTTAGATTTGTACCCTTAATCGTTCATTTTGAATCCGCCATATTAAAACTTTCAAATCTGATCAAAAATTCATAATCCCCATCCATAAACCCTTGCATGCCAATTTTGATTGAAATCGAACAAACTAAATCTGTTTCCGCCTCCACTTCCCTCGTTAGAGGGAGGTGGGTACCTGAGAACACCACATTATTGTATTTTTTAACCGGAATTATAAACTCATACCAAATTTGAACACAATCGGATGTGGATAAGTCAGTTAAAATTGGTTAGCAAAACATGACCGAAAATCGTCCATTTTGAATCCGCCATATTGAATTTTCAAAATCCGATCAAAAATTCGTATTCTTTACCCCCAAAAGCCACCGTATACCAGTTTTAGTTGAAATCGGACAAACTTAGGTGTTTTCCCCCCTACACTCCCCTCGTAGTGGGGACGGGGGCCTAATAATGCCATATTATTGTATTGTCACGGGAACTATAAGTGCATGCCAAATTTGAAGTCAATCGGATATGTATAAGTTAGTTAAAATTGGTTAGCAAAAGATGACCAAAAATCGTCCATCTTGAATCCGCCATATTGAATTATCAAAATCTGATTAGAAATTCGTTATCTCCATCTCCCAGTGCTTCAACACACCAAATTTCTCGAGTAGGGGGGACCTGTCAATTTTATCACACTATATTCTTGTGTTGTCACCGCAACTATATAAGCATGCCGAATTAGAAGCAGATCGAATATCGGGAAGTTGGTTAAAATTAAGTTGCAAAATTTCACCCGAACAAACATAATAGTGGTAACAACTCACGGCTAAACTGTGCTTTTTTTTTACTCGCGTTTTTAAATACCTCGCTGCGCTCGTTATTTAAACCAACGCTTGTAGAAAAAGCACTATTTTAGCCACTAGTTTTTAAAACTAATATTAAAAAATCTCGAACGAAGAGCACTTCTCGCAACACACCATCTTTACATTATAAATCAAGGCGGCTTTTTACTCGGTGATGTTCATTGTTGCGAAATTTTAATCTTTGACAGTTTGATCTTTTGACGATGTTTTTAAATGATTTTTTTGTAAATACTTGGTGAAAACTGGTGGAAATTTTTCGCTATTTCTCTTTAATTTTGGGTAAAAAACGGAAAGAAATCTTTTTTTGTACCCGTGATGAAAAAAAAGTTTTTGTGCCCCAACACACCAAATTTCTCGAGTAGGGGGGAGCTGTCAATTTCATCACACTATATTCTTGTGTTGTCATGTCACCGCAACTATATAAGCCAAATTAGAAACAGATCGAATATCGGGAAGTTTAAGTTGCAAAATTCCACCCGAACAAACATATCTAGGTCGTTACATAGATACATTGCAAGTTAAATAAAAGCTTGTAAAAAAGAAAGTTTATTGAAATTGAAGAATTGTTTCTCAACTGCTCTACTTTCTCCGAGGAGGAAGAAATATTTGGTCCAACTTGTACTCGATAGGGGTAGCGGGCCAAAATACGCAATTATATGCAAATTGCAAGTAAGCAAAAAAAAAATAATTTTTAAAGCTAGGTATAAAAAAAAAAATATTCTGTTCTGTTTTCTCTTTGTGGACTACAACATCTTTTTCAAACGGCTGTCCAGTTTCAAAAATATTTTAAATGAAATAAATAAATAAAAAATTGAGGTTGAAATGTAATTTCTTGAGAAAATCACGTGTTCGATAATAGAGACATAAAGCTATTTGTAAATCATCGCGGTATACGTATCCGCATCTAGCGAGAACCAAGCACATTGATTGGTCAGAAACTTGTAGCACGTTCGAAAAGAGCAGATATATGCTAATTTAAGGTGTTTCTGAACGCAATAGGTGCTGAGATACGATACGTGTGCCGTAACGATACGTGATACCTAATGCATCTCAACACCTATCGCGTTAGCGTTAGCATATATCTGCTCTTTTCGAACGTGGTACAGGTTTCTGACCAATTAATGTGCTTGGTTGTCGCTAGATGCGGATACGTATACCGCGATGAGTTACAAATAGCTTTATGTCTCTAATTACTCTCTACGCGCGAACACTCCGGTTGGGGTTCAGAGCACCCGCGGGTGGATTCATGACGTCACTACTCTACTTCGGATCGATCTGAGACTACGTAAACCGAAAACTCTATCAGGACCGGTACTCCCGTAACTAAATACGCTCGGCGTTTCGTACTCGCTGCCCGTGTGATAACGTAATAGTAATGGTATTCACGTATATTGAACGCCAGGCGTAGATAAAACGCGCTCAGCGCGCGGCGACTGTTTGATAAACACCTACCATTGGCTAGCTGTTTCGCCATCCGCGCATACCATTTTCCTACACTACAATACTTTGTAGAGTGCTGTGGAAAATATACTATTTTTTTCTAGTTTGCGTTTTTATTAATAATACAAAAAAAAATAAAGATCTCTTATTAGCATCAATATCAATACACTACCGTGCGGGAAACACCACTTTCCCTGAGTGACTGACGGAATGAATTTAAACTTTCCCGCACTGAGTGCGGGATTTCTTTGTAAGTGCGCGGTTAAGTCTCGGGGTAAATTTTTTCCCGCCTACTGTGAGGGAACGTGCTACCTAGTTTATAAAAAACCATCAAGTCAAAGAAAACTTAAACCATCAAAAATTAGCATTTCGTTATTACTTTAATCACCATTTGTTTTACCTTTAGTGAACTACGGATCGAAATTGATCACGTGAGGCCCTCTTTCTTACACATAGAAAAAGAAAAGGAACGACAAGGCTAACAAGAAATAAATATGCAACAATCGGTGATGCCAAGATGTGCTAAGCGAATTTGATTCTGTCTGCTCGAAGGGCAGCGCATTAGGCAAAACGAATACGAAAAGTCGTCGGTCAGCGTGCCGTTGAGCGAGCTGCTCGCTATTCGTTTCTCTTAATCTCTATTTACACAGGCGAATATTCGTTTGATATTTGAAATGCCGACAAACATTCGCGCGAATTATTTATTTAAAGATTCGCACAAAAGGTTCGAGCCAAAAGGTTCGGGGTTCGGGTAAAAAGGTTCGAGCTGTTCGGACCAAATTTTCTGAAAGAAATATTTGGAATAAAATAAAAATTAAAAAAATTATTTACTGTAAATCATTGAACGGAATTGTAATACAAAAATTAATTTTTAAAACCTTTCCGACGGAAAAACGATTTGACGCACTTGATAAAAAATAATGAGTATTATTTTATTTAATTTTGTCGAGTTTGGTGGTGGGGTTTGCTTATAAATCCTAAACACTTAATTAAGAAAAACCAAAAAAGTGACAAAGTATAGCAACAATTAGGTACAAACTTATTTAGTATAGATATCTATCAACCTCACAACCTACCACCTAGCAAGTAATAATTTTTCGCTTTCCGTCGGCTTTTACCATTCAATCGAAAAATAAAATAAAATATTTTTGGTATTCCAATTTAATTTCAAGAATTAAGGTCAGTGATGTGAGACCAAAAATATTATCTATTCCCATTTTCAAAAATGTTAAAGAATGTTCGTTGCAAATGTTCGCTGCAAATGTTCGTTGCAAACGTTCGTGTTCGGAAAAACGTTCGTAGAAAAAGGTTCGCCAGATTTAGCCCGAATTTTTGGACGAACCTATTCGCTCTGTGTAAATTCGCCTTTAGAAAGTTCAAAACGTTACGTATTACGAGAATACCGGTCCAGATTACTTTTATTATTAACCACCTGAAGACCCGCACCTGCTTTGCCTGCGGTTTTACTTTTGTCTCCGTGAAAGTTTCATCAAAATTTGTTCGGTAGTTTTTGCGTTTTAAAATTCTAAAAAATTCGTTTTTGGTATCTAAACTGGGTGCACTATGAAACGCATATTTTATATTTAGGAGAGTATTTTAAACCTCTGTAACTTTTTTAGGTTTTATTATTTTGAAATGGGGTTTTTGGTATCGTATAGCTGGTATTTTTTTCTAAAAAAGGGTTAATATCAAAGTTTGCCATTTTGTATTTTATTCGGTATACAAGGTGTGACAAAAGGTACTGTTTTGTCAAAGTTTAAAGTTAACGAAAATTAAAAAAAAAAAATGGGAAAAATTGAAAATTATTATATTGGTTATCAAATCTTTCTTAACAAAATTAATTCTCAGATTTTTTATTTTTTTTTTGTTTTGGAGATATGATTTTTTTTCCAAAATTTATGCTTATTTTACATTCTTTTATGTCGTGGATTCGACCGGATTTCGAAAATAATTTTAAATATGCATTTTCGCAATTTCTGGAAGGCCTATTAAAAATAAAACGTTATTTTCAAAATTAATCTTGATTACCAGTGGCGTCCAAGTTGGGAATTGTAACGCACAAAAAATACTTTATACGTTTAACATCAATTTTCTCGCTATTAATTAAAAAAATGTATTATTTTTTTCAGTTATTAGTAACCAGTGACCAAAGCGGTTTTTTATTTTTTTAAATGTTAACCAGGGGCGGAGCTAGATTTTTTTTCAGAATACACTTGTATTGATAAAAAATGGTTACATAAATTAGAGAAAGCAGGTTTAGCTTATATTTTTTTAAATTATTATGTAAATAATTTTTTATTTTAAAAAATTTTTATTTAAAAATATTATGTTAGTTCTGTGTCCTAAAGTAAATTAGTGAAAACCAATCATAAAACATAAGGTTTTTTGAAAAATTTGGTATCATTCGGAAGGTCCAATTCTGCACAATTTTGCACACCTATTTTAAAATTTTGCACACCTATTTTGAAATATTGCACACCCCTTGGGATCCGCAATAGGGTTCTCGAGTGAGGCTGGCCCCCCAGATATTTTTTTAAAATTTTAGTATCATTCGAAAGGTCCAATTTTGCACACCTATTTTTAAATTTTCCACACCCTATATGGGAACCCGCAATAGGGTAACAAGGCTGCCCCCCCCCCCAGATGATATTTTTTGAAAATTTTGGTACCATTCGAAAGGTCTAATATTGCACACCCATTTTGAAATTTTGCACACCCCATGGGAAACCGCAATAGGGTTCTCGAGTAACGAGGCTGGCCCCCAGTAAACGCCACTGGTAATCAAGATTAATATTCAAAATAACTTTTGGTACGTTTTATTTTTAATAGGCCTACCAGAGAAGGGAAAAGAATGTAAAATACGCATAAATTTTGAAAAAAAATCATATCTCCAAAACAAAAGAAAAATAAAAAATCTGAGAATTAATTTTGTTAAGAAAGATTTGATAATGATTTTTTTAATTTTCGGTAACTTTAAACTTTGGCAAAAAAAAACAGTAGTTTTTGTCACACCTTGTACACCAAATAAAATACAAAATGGCAAACAAAAACCCCATTTAAAAATAATAAAACCTAAAAAGGTTACAGAGGTTTAAAGTACTCTCCTAAATATAAAATATGCGTTTCATAGTGCGCCCAGTTTATATGGATTGACTATAAGCCGACATTAAAAATTAAAAAAAAAATATTTAATGTAGAGAAATGGTATATCTATATATATAGGTTATATAGCTTTCTAGATAAAATTAATATTCTTGTTCCAAATTAGCACGGTTTTAGGAAAAATAAATCAACCGAAACTGCAACAAATGATTTTTTAACGGAACTCCTTATGGAACTGGACAAGGGAAAACATGTTTCTGGCATATTTTTTGATTTAAGTAGGGCTTTTGACACTCTAAATATTAACTTTTTATTAAATAAACTCTACTCTACGCAGGGGCAAAATGTTGGAGTTCATAGTTACATTCCTAAAAGATAGGCATCTGACAGTAAAACTAGGTGAAACATTTTCAACTGAATGTAAAAGTGACACAGGAGTTCCGCAGGGATCGGTTCTAGGCCCTCTTCTTTTTTTGTTCTACACAAATGATCTTGTTCAACATAACAAGCTCGGTTAGTGTAAGATTTTCGCTGATGACACAACATTGCTTATTTCAGCTGAATCCCTAACTGAACTTGAACGATCGATAAATCAAACTGTGTCAGGTTTTACAGATTGGTGCTTTAAAAACACGCTAATTTTAAATGCCGGCAAAACAGAAATAATGTATTTCTCAAAAAGGCGCGAATGTCCAAATCTACACTTACCACAAGATATGAACTTTGCAAAATCTGTGAAATTCCTGGGTACTTATGTGGATGAAAGGCTTTCCTGGGAAACTCAAACTGAGTATGTCTGTAGAGAACTTGTGAGTGCATGCTATGCTTTAAGACAACTGAAACAATTTGTAGCAACAAAAGATTTACTAACAGTCTACTATTCTCTAGGGTACTCTCATTTCAGCTACAATATAATAGCCTGGGGAAATTGTGCCACTATAAACAGAGTTTTTATTTTACAAAAAAGGATGTTAAGAATTATATTTAACATGAATACCAAAACGTCCTGCAAAAGCTATTTTATTAAAAATAACATATTAAAAATCTCCAGTGTCTATATCTACAAGGTTATAAAACATGCTAAATTACACATAAACAATTTTCCTAAAATTTCACAGTCCCATTTATATAACACCCGTAATGGCGATATTTTGCGCTTGCCAAAACATCACAATGCTTTTTATGAAAAATCTCCAGATTATAGTGCAATAAAGTTTTACAATGCGTAGCCTATTGAATTAAAAATTATTAAAAACCAAAGCGTTTTATTCCTATAGTGAGTTTTTAAATTAAAATTAAATTTCTGCAAGGCATTCAACAAATAATTTTTTTTAATTATTTTGTTATTTTTTATTAATGTATTTTAGATTAATAATGTAAGATTTTTTCATTATTTAAATGTAATGTAAAATATGTTTATTTGCTTGTTTATTTATCGTGTTGTTCCGAGTGTTGTTCTTTCCAATTTTAAATTTTTTTAATTGTTTTGTTATTTTTTAAAAATGTATTTTAGCTTAATAACGGAAGATTTTATCATTATTTAAATGTAAGGTAAATTGTGTTTATTTATATTGTATTGTTATTTTTTTTAATGTATTTTAGCATTATTTAAATGTAACGTAAAATATGTTTATTTGCTTGTTTATTATCGTGTTGTGTCTTTTGAGTTTTAAAAATCTAATTTTTAAATTTTGACAAATGGCCATAGTAGTGTTAGCTAGAAAAGTAAATTTTGTAATATTTAAAAGTATATTGACGTGTATATCCTATGTATCAATAGGCATTAATACAAAATAAATGAATTGAAAAAAAAACAGGGTGTTTCATAACTTAGGTCAGAAACTTTTAGAGCATGTTAAGTTGACTGCAAGTAATACAAAAATATATATAAAAAAAACGAGTACGTCCGTTGCAAGAGCCTCTTCAAAAATGTTTCGATCAGGGAACATTTTTTCAAGACATGACTGTACCACTAAAAGTACGTAAATGATAAAGAATGATATTCTCATAACTAAATAAAAACGTCAAATAATGACGACTATTATAAGGGGACAGAGGAATAAATTCGGTAAGGTTCTGCGCCGGGTTGTTGTGCCTCGTTATAAATTAAATTATTATATTTTTCCAAAAAATTAATAGTAGTACATCATTTTTTACAACAAAATACAAAACATAATCACTATAAAAACTAATACTCCGCACCACAACGCGACGTGACATTCAAAACTGAATCAGCAGGCAACTTACTTGCTCGCTTGATGCTTATGTTCCAATGTAAAGTCAAGGGCGAAGAAAATGTATTATTCCCTCAGCCTTTGCCCTCTATGCCACAAATCTTTTCTGTTTTTGCACATTATTGGCCGTTTTTTTGGGAAAACTTTTGAACAAATTTAAGTGAAATGATTCGCCATTGCAAACACCGACCAGTATTAGGAATCACATCTTTCATTTTTGTGCATAAGTTGTGAAAGACTCTGTATATATAGATAATATTATTAGTTAAAAAAAATCAAAGTCAATTTCGTGTCCGCAAATAAAAATTAAAGTAACACTCGTGGCATATCAGACAAAGCGTTTTTGTTTCTCACTTCATTACGACCAGGCCTCCAGTGTCTAATGGAGAATCCAGACACCTACAGACCTGTTTCATCCTTATTAGGAATCACTAGGGAGTCATAGGATTGTACCTGGCAGTTGAAGCTACACAGGCACCATGCACACCTCTCGAATTTAAAACAAAAAGTTTGTAATCCGCGGAGACGTAGTGTCTGTGTGCGCCACTTGTCGAATAAAATGAGAAACAAAAACATCAAAATTGAAAAGTGCAGAAGACCGTAAATACAGAATCCTGTACCCTTCAGAAGGTTATAAGGACTTTTACAGGTTTCTTCCTTATAACCTGCTAGAAGGTACAGGATTCTGTATTTACGGTCTTCTGCACTTTTCAATTTTGATGTTTTTGTTTCTCATTTTATTCGACACGTGGCGCACACAGGTACTACGTCTTCCCGGATTACAAACTTTTGCCTGTGTAGTTTCATTTGCCAGGTACAATCTTATGACTCCCTGATGATTCCTAATAAGGATCAAACAGTGAGTAACAAAAACGCTTTGTCCGATATGCCACGAGTGTTACTTTAATATTATTAAGGTTTTCTTTTCCTGAAGGCACCTCCCGTATAAATTCTATCTGCCACTGTTCCTAAAGAATTGACAGCATTTTTTGATTTTTTATCTTACCGTTATCTAATTTTTTGATCTTTCCGCGTTACCTGAAAAAAATAAGAAAAACTAATTACTATTAACGAACTTAATGAATTTTCTTAAATTTACCCCAATTTTGTAAAAAAATGTTGATCCATTTTTTGGTTCTTTACCGATCCCCCACCCCGTCAAAAATCACAGTTTTTTTACTGTTTTAACAGGATTTTCTTTAAAATTTGTCTTAACTGAAACCACCAGCGTGTAACAGAGTAAACTAGGTATTAAATCCATGAAGAAAGCTGGTAATGTTCTTTCTTAAGATACTTTTAGTGTAGTCAACTGCTAAGCTACTGCAAAGCCCATTTACACTTGATGTACAATTTTTGCCTTAGACTTAGAATAACTATATCCCCAGATGCTTCATGCAATAAAGCAACATATCTTCTATACAGACCGCTTCATGCTACTGCGAACATAGGCCGGAAGAAGTCCAATTTGCCAGTGTACGTACATGCAGGGACACCGCGCACCTATCAGTGAAGCAACCAATACTCAGGCTTGCGATCACCACTTGCTTGACTTGCGTTTGGTATTTAGTACGCCTCTAACCACGGTGCTGTGTGGAGCGTAGTCAATGAAACCGGAATTTGGTCAATAAATACGCAAATTTTTATAACGTAATTTTCTTATTTTTTGTCACTGATAAATAAGAGCGTTTTATTGTCAACTGCTCAGATTTATCACTGACAACGTGTTACAATGAAAATAATAAAGAGAAACAAAAGAAAAGCAAGTTCTCAAAATAAAATAATACATTCAAAAAGATTCTCCCAGTCAAAAAAAATTAGAGCAAATGTTCGAAAAGTCCTCCTTGCTCGGCTAGACAATATCCGAGCCTATTATAAAAACCCCTTCTAACGTTTCCAAGCATGTTAGGGGTGATAGTTTGAAAAGCTTCTTCAATTTGAATCCCAAGTTCTTCCAAATTATTAGCCCTTTCATGCCCGTAAACTTTATTTTTGATATAACTCCACAGATAGAAGCCATTAGGAGCAAGGTCGGGTGATCGAGATGGCCATTAAATAGTTCCCCGTATACTTATAACCCGATTAGACAATTCATTATTAAGATATTCCCTAACAAGGCCAACATTGTTAGTGGGATAACCATCTTGTTGAAACCATAATATGCTGCTGCAGTAGATCCAAATATCTAGGACCATTCAAATTGCCGTAAATAAAAAATGGCCCAATTACGTCTTCCCCTACAATACCCCCCCAAACATTTAAAAAAATAATACAAATGCAAGTTTTCCCTCGACCAATATCGAACGTGTTAGGTTATGACGATTCAATAATGGAAAAGTGCTTTCATCTGTGAAAAGAATAGATCTCAGAAAGCTTTCAACACAACTAGCCCTTTCCATCATTGTTTCGCAAAATTCCATTCGACGATAGTTGTCCTCGGGAAAAATTTGATGTGTTTTTGACGCTTTGTAAGAACACTTAAGACAGTGGCTGAAGACGTATCAACTGCTTCGGCAATTTGGTGCCCGGTGGCTAGTTAACTTTCGATTTTCCTCCACTGCAGCGCAAATCATCACACCTCGTACTTCCTGCTCGTCATTCAAAACAGTGGGTTTTTTATGGTTTCTTGGCGCTACACAACCAAACTTTCTGCACAAACGTATGAATCGTTGATAACTACTAAATTCTCCAAAAAAAGTTCTTGAATAAGTCTCAATGGACTGCCTTGATAGTACCATTTGACTATCTGTACTCATTCGGCAACTTCGTAGACATCCATTTTTAGTTTTAAAAATGTATTATTTCACTTAAGATCTTACCAATCTGATTCTCGAGCAAGGCAGAAATAAAACAAAATAATAAAAACAAAATAAATTTCCAAAAGATAACACTGCAGTGTGCTTCGAATCCACCTCGGTCGTACGGCACGGAGAGTAAATTGGACTTGATTCCCTTTATGTTCGCAGTAGCCTGAAGCTCATTGTATATACCTATTAGCCACTAGTCCATCTATCCTTTAATGAGATGATAGAAGGACCACTTGGTAATAACCAAACCGCTAATAGTAGTTTTTACACTAGTGTGAAGTCTGCGCCCAAAACTCCAGCCCATAGCTCGTACATACTATAGTCATAGTATATGCGTGTGTAAGCTAAAAATTTGTAATTTGAAACCTTTGCAAAAGAATATGGTTTTTTATGAAAAATTATTTTTCTCCATTTTTTCTGGGTTGTTCTCAAGGTCTGCTCCGCTGTCTCTCTTTAATTTTGGGTAAGAAACGGACAGAAATCTTTTTTTGTACCTGTGATCAAAAAAAAGTTTTTTTTTGCATCGGTAACAAAAAAAGGCGTGCCCTAGTTATCTACAGATAGTTACTAAAATTATGTTTATGATGATGATGTGTTATGATTTTAGTAGCTGTCCGCAGATAACTAAAGCATGGTTACCGATGCAAACATTTTTTTTTTTTTTTGATCACGGGTGCAAAACAAGATTTCTGTCCGTTTTTTACCCAAAATTAAAGAGAAATAGCGAAAAATAGTAATATTCAAAAAATCTAGTTATTCTTGCCTAAAAATTAAGCCATTTCCGCCAGTTTTCACCAAGTATTTACGAAAAATATCATTTAAAATCATCGTCAAAATATCAAACTGTCAAAGATTAAAATGTCGCAGCAATGAACGTCACCGAGTAAAAAGGTACTTCGCTATGGAACCCATTGTTATTTCATTTACCAGCCGCCTTAATTTATAGTGTAAAGATGGTGTGTCCTGAGAAGTGCTCTTCGTTCGAGATTTTTAAAAGTATTTTCCTGTTTTTCTTGGGTTTATTGGTTTTGGTATTAAAAAACTCGCGGCTGGACTGTTCTTTTTTTTACTCGCTTTTTTAAATACCTTGCTGCGCTCGTTATTTAAACCAAGGTTTGTAAAAAAGCACTATTTTAGCCACTAGTTGTAAAAACTACTATTTTGATGAAGGTATAAAAAATACCTACAGTTTTATTAGCAAAAGAAATATTATAGATTTACCCAACTGTGGTAAAAAATAAAAATATGTTATAAATAAATATAATTTTCACCATGACAAGCACATACTACGTTCTTGCAATTGTCTCAAGGCGAACTAATCAAAACGCAAAATCTACGCAGGTCACCCCTAGCGGCGGTACAGCATTTTGCACAATATTTGCGATGGACCGTCTATCCTCCTGGTCCATCTTACCTCCTTTTACCCTACGTGCAGTGTTACTAAAACTATTTCCCTAGATCATAAATATGACGTACGTCGACCACCTTGCTGGGCCATTGCACGCCCAATATCTATGGTGTAGCCTTGAAAGCCTGCCCCTTTTTTTGCCGCTCACCTCACCAATCAGGTGTTTGGTCCGTCTCATGCCCTGTGTGCTATTCCAGAGCGCCAGTCTAAGTCACTTTTCAGGGCCGTTTACCTATGACCACCATCTATGGGGGTAAGCAGCCTGGCAATTCTAAGATTTTAAATGTCCTGTATATAATGTCCTTTAGTGCATTAAAGTCTCCCGGGCAAAGGTATTCTCTTAATGCGTCCGTGCCGTTTAATCTTTCCAAAGTGTTTCAAGACTTTTAAGCACGACGCGAAACGCTTCGTAAAGGGAAATATTAATTAAACAAACAATTTGCATTTGCGCTCGTGACTGGGGCAAGGATATAGAAAAGGGGAATAGACATACAGGGTTCCTAAGCAAATCCTTAGGGGGCCAAGCAGCCGTGTATAAGACGCAGACAAACGGAAAAGCACATTAGGCAGAAAAGGATGGGCATGGGGCGATGTTGTCACTACATCTTACACGTAGCAAATCCATTCCAGGTTGTTGTTTTCTAATGTTTTCCATTTTCATACCTTTAGGACTGAAATAAAAATTGTTTTTGCTCGACTTTAATACCAAACTGATGAAAGATATCGTAAAAAAAATATTTTTCGGCTTTTCATTTTGTAACCATTGTCCTTACGCACTGTTTACGGGCTGGGGACTGAGATACACGCAAATGCCTAACCTAAAGCGTTCATACACGGCCGGAGAAATCGACTGAGATATTTCTGTAGAAACTTTATCAAGCAAATAGGACGGGTTGACGCCTTCGAACGTCCAACCCGGGTTTTGCACTTTGATTCGAAATAAAAAGGAGGAACAGTTAGATGTGGGGCCGTGCACAAATTACGTAACGGTGAAATAATTTGTAACGGTTTGGCACGCCACTTCCCTAATATTACGTAACGATTTCAAGACCACTACCCCCCCCCCAAAAAAAAAACTTTTCACTTATTTTCATTCCAAATTTTCTTAGTTTCACACAAATGCAAACGCTGTCGAAACCCCCCCTCTCCCCTACGTAACGATTTGTAACCCCTCCTCCCCCCTATGCGCATTACGTAATTTGTGCACGGCCCCTGTAGTCCCAGTGGAGGAGGGCGAGAAAATTGATATTTTTTTCTTAAAAATTATACTCTTTAGACCTATTTCTTTGCGTTCCCGAAATTACGTAATTTTTTAAAAAAATTGTAAGCGGCGCCATTTTTATTTCGTGCTTTGTTTTCCTAACACTTTTGCGTCCGGCTAATTTAATTGAAAAATTTTTGCCTGCGGCGCCCTTTATCTTCTCACTCGAAACCAAGATCCCCCGTTTTAGGAAAACTGATCCCGTCTCTGTTTCTAAATTTTTTTGAATAAAAGTAGAGTATGACCATGGGGGAAATAATTTTTTTCTACGGTATGACGAAAATTTCGAGAAAGTTGAAGAAAAAATAAAAAAAGGCAGAGCTCAAGTTTTTCGTAAAAAAAAACGTTTTTTGTAAAGAAACAGAGCAAAATAAATCTTTTCACCCCTTTTTGGGTGTTACAAATATTGGCAGCCCCTTATTTTTCGCTTTTACCCTCCCGCTAGTTTTGAAGAATTGGTTCGCTACATGTTTCGAGATCATGTCATAAAACACCTCGAAAATATCAAATGTAATGTAGGGCCAGCTTTATTTAAAATCAATAATATCGCAAGCAAAAAGCTCTGCAGGAAAAACAGCGCCGTTTATTGATTTCTTTGGCTGCTAGTGCTAGCTTCATGATTTGGCCGTTTCCGGATAGATGTCACTAGTAGAACAGAATGGAAAGAAATTTAATTAATTTTAATAATAAAAATCTTTTCTTTTCGAGTATACGGCATTTTAAAAACACAAAATTTACGAAACTGGAGCGACTCGAAAGGAAATAAAAATGCAATGTCTGTGAATCCTAGTTTTTCCTCGATCATCTCATGGTGTGGCCGCCATCTAGCGGAATTTGCAGACATCTTGTCAACGGTTATTATTGCAACTATGATTTATGCTCACAACGAAAGAGTGGCGACAATATACCTGTTACTTTTGTGCGCGCAGAACATTCTATGCCATTTCTGTTTGATTTATTGATATCCTATCCCTAAGGAAAATCTTAGGAACCCTGTATATTGGCTCTGTGTACTTCCCTATGTTAAAAAGCGTCTTTTCCATACAGCACACTTCGTCCCAGGGACGTACATTTAATGTCCATTTTACGTCGGTACGTCCCGGGACCAATTAGCCACAAAAGAGTACGTTTATAGTACGTACCCTATGTACGTACATTTTACGTACATCTTAGGGCTACCTCTCAAACATGCAATTACAGACGTACACTGGACGTACATAAGCGTACGTACCACGGACGTACACAAGCATACGTACTATGTACGTATCTATTATAAACAATTAAAGGTGCTACACATAGTTAAATATTCAAACAACTAAACATGGCTTCTGGGACATCTCTGGGTCTAACATATACACCGCAATATTGCTTTTCTAAAGAACTATCACGACTAGGCCGCGTCCACTATCTCTTACGCACTTAATATTACTACTGTAGATAGCGCCTTCTCTCTCTAGAATTTTAATATGTGATCTGACTGGCACCTTTTTCAGAACTGCATCGCTTGTCGTTTTTGGGAAATTTACGTTTTTTGTTAACATTACGGCTTATGGAAAAACGATTTGTTTGTCCTGTGGCAACACTTCGTCCGAGGGACGTACATTTTACATCCATTTTACGTCGGTACGTCGCGGGACCAATAACGGACGTACTATGTACGTACATAGTACGTACACTATACATAAGCGTACACGTTAAAGACGGGGACGACAGACAAGTAACAACCGTTATAAAGTCTATCACAACTTTAGCAGAGTTTTCTATGTATAGGTGGTGGTCTAGTGGTAGAGCATTTGTGTCTCACCCGGCAGGCTCGGGTTCAATTCCCGGTGTGACCAACACTTTTTTTTTTAATTACCGGTGAAATATCCTTGCCTGACCCAAGCCCACTCCCGCCTAGGACCTAAATTGTACGTACCTGAAATGTACGTACACAGGACGTACATAGTACGTACTGTGCCACATCCCAAGGACGTAACGGGGACGTACAAACCGTTGGAAAATGTACGTACCAGAGACGTGACGTTCGTCCCAGCGTCACGTCCCAGGTACGTACATAGTACGTACCGTGGATCTATGGGTTAGTAGAGCGGCTTAGGACATTTCGACTGCCAAAACTGGGCACGTTTCTGATATGAGCAGATGAATTATGTTCATAATCAACATGACGTTCATTATATTTATAGATTTTTTACATCTAAGATACTGGGGTGACTCCTGACTACAAAAATATATCTTAACCATCCCTCCTCTCGGTTGTGCCCCCTCCAACCCACCTTTAAACGGCTTAAAATTAATTCCCTCAATATCTCAGCAAACAGCAGAGATACTACAAAATAATTTTCGCTGTTGTTTGTGCATTGACCTCTAGATTATATGTCGTGATTCCACTCTATTGCATATCTCAAAAGCAATAGAAGGCAGCGGCAAAAAGTTTCAATATGGAGTCTAGACGAAAGACGCATGCGCTAGTTTGAAACGAAAAGAAGCTCGTTTTGAAACCATTCAAATTGGTGGAAATGTAATGACATTGATAACGAGCGGGCAAAATTTTACTAAATTGTTGGGAAGAAATACAGAAAGCTGCTTTAGTCAAGTCAAATTGCACTGGGTAATTTACCTGAAAATTTTACTTGTAAAAGAGTTTCTAATTCTGTTAATCTTTTCTTGATAGATTTTATAATTTACTTTTACTTAACACCACAACACTAAAAAAAGCAGGCAAAAATAAAGCCATATTCTCGTTTCACCTGCGTTTGAAGCCCGGTACGCGCTTCCACTAATGCCACTAGATGTATTTTGGATAGAGACGCGTAAACAATTGTTAAGTATTATTACATAACCTGTGAATTTATTTTAATAATAAGAGTTTTTACAATGAACTCTTTAGTAAAAAGTTTACCACAAAATATTGGCAATTTCCTAAATCGTTAAGTTAAGAACAATAATAATATCTTTACACCGTCAATTTAATTTTTAATATCTTTAAAATTTTTGTTAAAAATTAAAAATTACTGCATAAAATCTACACAGTTAACATAAAACAATTTTTAGAAAAATATTTAAACATTTGTATCAATATTCTTTCTCCAATTTTGATATTTTTTCCCACAATTTTTTTTCCACAACAGAAATTTAAAAAATCCACACCGTTTTTTCTCAGTGTTATGCTGTTGACATGATGAAAAACTGTTCTAGTTGGGTCTCTGCCAAGATGTTCGCAGAACTTCTTCTTCAAAAGATTCCATAAAGATGTTGGCCACTACCGGCGAAAGTGGAAATCCCATGGGTAGACCATCTTCCTGTCGAAAGTATAGTCTGACCATCCATCTAGAAGACTTATTATTTTTCATGGACGATAAGCATTTATTGCGACTCAGCGGGTGTTCGAATGGAAGCAGGGACGCACTTAATGTTCTAATAGATCAGTAAATTTCTACCACGGATCACCTTAAAGGTGAAGAAGATAATATGTTTTATTGACAAATTTTTTTTTTAAATGAAAAAAATTATTATATATATTATCTAATAGACACATCCTACACCTACAAAATATATTTGCTCATAGAATAAAAAACACAAACAAAGATAAATTTATAAAATTGAGTTTAACAGGTACATACATATATAGTACAAAAAATAGGGGATAGTAAAAAAAATAACAAATTTTAACTTAAGTCAGTTTCACTGTCACTGTCGTCATTAAAGTCTATGATAATTTTATCTCTGGGTAGCAGATCTATACTTACATATGATTTTTCTATTTTGTGTACATGACCTACGCAATTTTCCCAGCTTTTACTTAAAATAATCCGCGGACCTAATTAAAGCTCATATGTGTTCAATTGGATTAAACATGCAATGATAAGCAGAAAGTCTCAGCACTGTATATATGGGATTGTTTTTGTACTGAAAATGCTTTAATTATTTCAAGCAATTGTTTTTTGGTGTAGCTATCCTCAAAATACATATTCTATTGTAACATGTAGTCCTAAATGGTAAGTTTTGTGTCATTTGAGCACGGAACTTTATTTAGCATTCTACTGTGGTAGCTCGCATTATCCATCACAATTACACTATTTGGAGGTATATTGGATAACAGTTTATTCTTGACCCAGTCTTCAAATAATTCCGCTGTGGTATCGTCATGATAGTCAGTATGGTAATCCTTTATATTTTTGGCTGATAAGGCCAACGCAATGGGTATAAACCCATTTTTTGTTGCAGTATGAATTATTGTGATACGCTTTCCTTTATTTGATGGAGCTTCAGTTGTGCAGTGACCAGACGAATTTACCCAACCTTTATCTGGAACTTTATGGGTGTCAAATAAAGTTTCATCGAGATAAACAATATCCCTATTACTTTCTCTATACTCGTGTATTGCAATTAAATATTCCATCCCCCATTTTTTTAAACGGGCCGATTCCATAATCACTTGCCGTTTATTAATTTTTTTTTATTTTAAAACCGTTTTTTAAAATACGTTTCCCCAGTGTCTCACGGCAACACTGTATTCCTGTATCATCTTTTTTTTATTCTTTGAATTAATGTTTGTAAAGTAGGAATCATTTGTTCCCTATATATGTGATATATTTTTCTACGAATTATATCCACACACCCATTTTCAATTTCTTAAAAGTATTAAATTGTTTTTTATCACATATTTCTCTTCTAACGCCATTATTCCCCGTATCTCCACGTGACGTACTCGGTTGTTCCTCCCACGCACGAAAAATTTTTCCTACAATCACAATTAACAACAAATAACTTCTTTTGTAACCGAACATCAACAACAATCAGGTTGGTATCATAGCCTGTGCTAATTATTTTAAGAAAATTAATTAGTAATGTAATCAAACCCTAATGTTATAACGATTCGTAATTAGTCAAGTTGATAAATTTTAATTCGGCCAAAAAGATGTACTTATTAAGAAATAATTACACATTTTTAAGTCCGCACCTGTAATACTCAGAAATGGTAGCATGTTTACAGCTTTTTTTATTTACTTTCACACCCCGAATAATACATGATTATTGTAGTAAGGAATTAGCATTTATAATGAGTCTCTTAGATCTATGGTCGTATTTTCCTGGAAGTAAGAATTTTGCAGACAGCATTTCAACAAATCCATAATGGCATTGATTGGTAGATTGTTTATAATTATTAATTTGAAAGATATTATTACTCCGAGTCCTATGGTGGATGATTTTTGATGATTTTTGGTGGAGAAAAAATATAAAATATTTTGATGAAAGGTCATATTTTGGGCAATAATAAAAACCTCTGGGGCTCTTTTACCAAATAACCTATTACAACAAAATTATGATTGTTTTCCACAATCATCATCATCTCCTGATGATGCTAACGTTGTTAGCGAAACGCGCGTCGAGTGCAAAAAAGTGTAGTTTTGGTTTGTGGAAAACAATCATAATTTTGTTTTAGTGCAACCAAAGGTTCCAAATTCCCAACATAAATAACCTATTAACAAAAGATCAAAAGATCTTGGGTGGAAATAACGAAAATTCAAACCTGGATGAGCTTCCCACAAGGAACAAACAAAGAACCAAAAAGAAATGATTAAACGATGTTTTGCTTTGGGTAACCAGCATGAGCTCGTCAGTGGTTTCACTGGTCACCCTCCCCATACATCATTAAACACCATCATACACTTTGATTTCCAACTTTGAATCACTCACAAATAGGCATCCTTCCGCACTGTTACTTATTCAAATTACCTGATACGGATTCGTCCTGACGTGTTAATATTTCCAATAGGATTATGCTCCTAAGGTAATTAAAAATCAAAAAAGAAGTTAAAAAAACCTCCAAATCAGTTACATCAACCGAAAAAAATCCAAAAACAAAAGATCAAAAGATCTCGGGTGGAAATAACGAAAATTCAAACCTGGATGAGCATCCCACAAGGAACACACAAAGAACCAAAGCGAAAAGAGAAATGATTAAACGATGTATCCATCGGGGTAACCAGCGTGAGCTCGTCAGTGGTTCCACGGGTCACCCTCCCCATACATCATTAAACACCATCATACATTTTGATATCCAACTTTGAATCATTCACAAATAGGCATCGTTCGTTATGCTCCTAAGGCAATTAAAAATCAAAAAAGAAGTTAAAAAAACCTCCAATCCAAAAACAAAAGATCTTGGGTGAAAATAACGAAAATTTAAACTTCTTTTTTGATGAAGGGAAAATTTAGCGCCCTAATAAATTTACAGAAAAGAATTGTGGCGTAGAGGGCAAAGACTGAGAAAAAAAATCGGAAAAAAGTTTTTCCTCGACCAGGACCTGAACCTCACTCTTTGCCCTCTACGCCACAAATCTTTTCTGATTCTTTTTTTATTTTTAATTGCCTTAGGAGCATAATCCTATTGGAAATATTAACACGCCAGGAAGAATCCGTATCAGGTAACTTGGATAAGTACCAGTACGGAACTATGCCTATTTGTGACTGATTCAAAGTTGTAAATCAAAGTGTATGATGTTGTCCAATGATGTATGGGGAGGGTGACCAGTGGAACCACTGACGAGCTCACGCTGGTTACCCAGAGCGAAACATCATTTAATCATTTCTCTTTTCGCTTTGGTTCTTTGTGTGTTCCTTGTGGGATGCTCATCCAGGTTTGAATTTTCGTTATTTTTACCCAAATCTTTTGATCTTTTGTTTTTGGATTCTTTTCGGTTGATGTAACTGATTTGGAGTTTTTTTAACTTCTTTATTTATTTTTAAATAACCTATTGGTGGCGCTGCACACATCTTGGTGATTTCCTGACTACGCGCATACCAAAGGTTGCGTGCAACGTTAAGACAACTCGAAAAGCATTTACCCAATTGGTGTAAAATAGAGTTGGCAAAACGTTTCTCACAACGTTACGTCGCAACATTGTGGTTGCGTTTGAAAATGCGGTTGCGTCGACAAATTGTTACTTGGGACCATCAAAATGGCGGCACTCGTGATGTTTGCTAAACTTTTTATGTGCACTCGTTGAAACTCCTTCTATTCTCTTCTGATCTCTATGAACTGGGCCGAACAAAAGGTAGGTAAAGCGGGATATATTTCTGCTGAAATCTCGCCTCTTTAGTAGCTAACGGTTCTATTATGCGGAGTTTTCCTGACTGTTTTCTTTGGGGCAAAATAGGAAAATTACTACATTTTGCACGGCGTATGGACAAACGTAAATGTAATTGGCATGGGGTCAACCCCAAAAATGTTACTTGTTTTGTATTTTATAATTGTTTAGTAAAATGTGTTTAAAAATGAATGCAATTTGTAATAAAAATACGTTAAATGCAAAAATTAGACTGCGCTGCAAATTTAAAAAAATAAGTAACCTCTTTAATTATCCCTGTTTATTTATTCATAAACATCACTAAATAAGAACACAAAAGGTAAACTGCCCTTATTTCATCAATTGCCTAAATTCGTCAGTTTGTCCAAATAACCATATTTATTAACCATATGTCGCACATAAATGCAAAAAGAAAATTGTATGCCAAAACTTTATAGATTTGGTTTAATTGCTTTTAAATTTGCGCCATATCGGTTAGAAATTCAAGGGGCAAATATTCCTTATTCTTTAAGTGATATATATACATTTTTTTGAAAGATCTATTAGGTGCCTTAACAATTAAGAAATATCATTGCTTTGCCCCTTAAAAATATCAAGAGGGTCCATATTTACTAATTTTATTATGTTTTTATTTTATTTTTAATTTTTTCACTAAAAAAAACAAGGGACGACGTTAGAACATCCAGATCATAAAACAAGCCATCAGTAGTGACAGAATTAGGAAAATGGATACTATTTTTTTAAATTTGATAACACTCTTAAGCGCCAAGAAATATATATAAAATATGCTTTTAAAAATTTGACGAAATAATTATTAATAATTAGTTACAATAACTACAAAATTAAATCAAGGAAAATTTAGTGTGTGCTATAAAAGACCCCCGGTTAGTAGAGGCGTCCAAAAAAGAAGTTTAAAAAATTACATTAAAAAATTTTGTACTTGTTTAACAAAGTGATTTTTTTGTGCTTTATCATAATAAGTATCTATTAAATATATAGGGTGGGCTTTAAAATTTCGGACGGTTTTGATTTTCTAATAACTTTTTTGTTCCTTAACTGATTTTTATAAGTGGTAGCTTTTTAGAAATATAACTAAACAAGTTCTATAATTTTGTAACAAATACAAGATGGCGGAAAAAAATAAAAATCACATTTTTTAAAACTGCAACTTTTTTTTACCACCCTGTATTTTTTTTATAAAGGTAAGAAAGCTGACGCTATTTCACGTTTAACGAGGTGCCATTCATAAAATTTTATTGTTTTACTTATTGAAAAGTTACGTGTGTTCAATTTCCTCTAAATACAAAACCTATTCCAAATACCAAAAAATGTTTTTTTAAATAACTTTCTAAATTTTTATCGAGTAAGCCTTTTTGCAACAAAAATTATTCAAAATTTACGATTTTTATATAAAAAAATACTATAAAACAAGATTTTCAAAAAAAGATCTGCAACTTTTTTGTGAGCACCATGTTAACTTTTTTTTAAAGTATCACTCATAAAATTTGGTTCATTTATTCAAAAGTTACGTTGACTCAAATTTCCTCAAAATACAGAACTTTAACACCACAAAATGTTTTTTGAATTAACTTTTTAATTTTTTATCCGATTTTTATAGAGTAAGCCTTTTTGCAAAGACAGCTGTTCCAAATTTACGATTTTTTTTACCAATCATGTCAAATGTAAAGAGTCCAAGAAAGATGACGGACGTGATATTTCATTAAACGTCGAATGGTAAAGGCTTTCTATTTTTTCCGCCATCTTGTATCGTAAATTTTGAACAATTGTTGTTGCAAAAAGGCTTACTCTATAAAAATCGGATCAAAAATTTAAAAGTTATAAAAAATCAATTTTTCGTGTTCAGAATAGGTTCTGTATTTAGAGGAAATTTAAGCAAACGTAACTTTTGAATAAATAAACCGAATTTTATGAGTGGTACTTCGTTAAACGTGAAATAGCATGTGCTTTCTTACTGTTATAAAAAAAAATACAGGGTGGTAAAGAAAAAGTTGCAGTTTTTTTTTGACTTTTGTGAATTTTTGACATATGATGGTTTTTGTCAACAACGAACAGCGGAAATTGTACTATGCACTGTGCTGTAGAGAGAAGAGAGGGCGAATTGCGTTGTTGCTAAGTGTTTTTTAAATCTTTAATTCAAAGTTAACCATTATTTTGGTATTATTTTTTTTTTTAATTTAGACGATTTCGAGGAAATATTTATTTTTATTTATTTCGAAATGGCCCTATTGTAAAATGATTAAAGTTAGACAAAAAAAGTTAGATATAAATACCCAAATTTTTCAATTTTAAAGTCATTTAGACAAAAATCTGTTGAGTTTTGCCCCATTAGTCATATGAACTTTTTGACTTGTTTTGACCCCCTCCCTCCGTATAATCGGTTTAGCGGATGACTATGGTATTGTTTACACCCTGTATAATATATTATATTATTCCAATGATTTATTGGCTCTTGAAAGCGACTTCCTCGAAGTGTCATCATTTTTAAAATCTGCGGACTAGACGTTCGACACACGACGCTTCATCGATCGTGAAATTGTGCGCTTTTACTTCAAATCTTCGGGAAAATAATGCAAATCGGGAAATAGGCACTTTTCCTACGATTTTTCACCGTGCTTTTAAGTTTTGCTATTTCTAAGTTTTGGTTTTTCCCAGAGAGGCATGGCCAATTTTAAAGTTCAAAAAAATGTTTTAATAATTTGTTGACCACCCACAAATGTTGGGAACCCACAAAAAAGCCGAATTGACAAAAACCGAGACACAATTGAACAGAAACTAAAACGTCTGAAACGAAATGTGAACGAAATTAAAACGGCCAGAAAATAATGGATACGAATATAATTTTATAGAATTTTAATTTACTCGATCCTTAAATAGCACAAATATAGTTTAACCGATTATAATTTTCTCGAACCTTAAAATATCAGAATTACAAAAGTATCGAACATAATTTTCTAGAAACGAAAAACACCCGAACCACAAATTGATAGAAAATTAAATGAGCAGGACCACAATCTGTCCGAATCGCTATTGGGCATGCGTCAAATTTAAAACATCTAGAGCGCCGTAGGCCCTGGACTGCGGCGTTGACAACTTTCTCTATTTGGAAGATGCGACGGGTGACCTAACTGCCTATAAAAGCTTGCGAATCATTTTTGACACACTTCCCGATTTTAATATTATAAAAAAATGTGATTGAGAGGGTGTTGAGCGATGTCAACGGGGTAAATTAATACAATATCACAACTTACTTTGACTCTTCCCTGCCGTAAGCCTGGTAACGTAACAAATGAATTCGTGGTTCGGCATTATTATGTTTCTATTAAATTATTTTCGTTAAAAATATTTCCTCACATTTTGTGTTTCTATAAAAATATGTTTCGTTAATTAATGCATATATTTTCATTTTCAAGACAATTTTTTTCGGACCAATTATTTTCTTTTCTTTTAAATTTTGTTTACGGAAATGGTGAAATCTAGAAAATATTTGCAAGGAACTTTAACAGTGAGATTTACTAAGATCTAAAATAGTACCCCCCGCAGGTCTAAATATTTACACGTGTGGGGGGTACTAAATTTTAAAACCAATTTTCAAAAAACACTTACCCATACAGAAAACACACAAATTAATTATTTTGTATTGTTATTGCAAAATACCACTGAAAAACTGTTTTTTTTCCCAAAATACACCATACCACAGGTTTCAAAATGGCAAATGGTGAATACGCCAAAAATTTGGCACATAATAGTTTCATTATTTGTGTTTGAGGTTATAAAGTTGGTGATTTTCTAGACCACCTCAGTGGGGTGGTTTAATTTATAGCCCCCAGAAAGGATTGTTTTGTGGCATTTGGTAATAAGTTCGTTTATAATTTCCCTAAGTAACCGTTTTTATAAAGAGTAATTTACGTTATTTAATATCCCAAGTTGTTCGTTACCCAATAAAACACCTCCTATTTTGTCCAGAAAAACGCCATATTTTGAACCCGTTTTCAGCTCAGAAAATATATTTATGAGGGCACTACGAGGCAAAATAAACATACGTGAAGGTCACTGATTATGCAAGAAAAATATAACAAACAAAGAAACCGAAAACAACTATATTAATTTATTCACAAATTGAAAGTAAAATATTGAGGTTATCTAAAAGCTCAGTCAAAAAAACTTTCCTTACTCAAAGCCCACTCATTTTAAAGTTGTAGCTGTCATCAGTAGATCCGAACTCGCTGTTTGTGATTGAACGCAGCGCTAATATTTTTAAACTGACATTTCGACAGTGACAGAAATGCAAAAGAAACTTGCATTTAAGTTTTTTAATACATTTCATGTAAAAACACCTTTTAAATAAATATAAAACTAATCTACTCCTTATTTTATTATTACTCATCTAAATTGTTATGTGACATAAAGTATTAATTGAAAAAATTAATTAACAAGTGTAAGTTTTAATTAGAGTGACATATAGCCCCAATGTTAATTTATTCTACAGAGTGTTTCCCGCGTGGGTTTAAATTTTTTAATTTTCTTTTCTTCTAAACTTTCTCCTTAAATCCAACAAAAGATTGTGTTAAGATGGTTGTTCAATAAACAAATTTATTAAAATTCTTCTTATAAATCAAACTATGTCCAAAACTCAAGGAAGTTTGTGTAAAATGCTTAAAACCAACAATTTCACTTAAACTTGGGACCGTTCTAAAATAGACTAAACCCCTTTAGTAATAGTTAGTAAATCCCACCGTAAGAGTCCTTGTCGCTCTGTAAGTTTCCTGTGTGCCCCATAAAGTTCCCTTTTCAGGTCTGGTTACGGCACTTTTCCGGTCTAGTTACATGACCATCATCGCGTTTCCGCTTTCCTTTTCTTTTTAATTCAAAAAACTAGGTATTTATGTCACTAGACTGAAAAATTGGTCTTTACAAGTCGACGTTTGAAATTTGTAAACCTACGGAGACTTGTAAAGACACTTTCCGGTCGTGTATCGTACGTACTTTTTTTCAAGCGATCAGAAAAAAACATTTTAGTACCTACCACTTTTTACAACACCTAGCCGCGTTACGTAATTTATGAATAGTCCCCCAATAAGAAAATGTTAGCCTTCCGCTTCTTTTTGGCTAGAGATTTAAGATCAAAACTAAAGAAAAACAAGTAAACTTTTGTGGTTCGAAATGATTTTTATATTTTAACTTGTGCAGAATTGTAAAAAACATTAGAAAAATATTATACAGCTAATTCGGTGATAACTGACGACCATGGCCAACTTATCAAGCAAAATAACGATAAAACAACTGATGAAAGGCCGATTTCTAGTTTCTTCATTTATTTACCTATATTTCGCTTTCGACTTTTCCGAACAATATGCCACCAATATATCTTCAATAATTTTCTTAACTCGCACCAGTCTATAAACGCATCAAAGTTCCGTTGATAGCGTTCTTTATATTTTTTCAGGCAGCAAATCGAAAGTGACTCTTGAAGCAGCTTCTATTATTTCCTTCGGATTCAACTCATTTTCTAGATCTGAGTCCATTTTTGTAAACAAAACTCTTGAAACAAATTTAAAAGAGCTTTTTTAGAAGTCTTAAAACTGCCAAAAAAAACAAAAGCTAAAAGCCGGGAAGTCATAGCCAACTTGGCCAAAAATGGGACCGGAAAATTGAACAAAAAGATCTTTTCTTGAGAGTGAAAATATTTCGAACGAACATGACTTGTAATGTAGAACTTTCTGTACGAAAAATTGTACGGAAAGTGGCTATTTTCCGGTCGTTTGAAAAAAAAATGGTCTAATGTGTTGGATAAACAAAAAATGCGCTGGTTCCACTGATTTTTATTGTTCCTAGGTGCATGAAGAAAATAGGCTATGTTTTACCTGAGCGGTGTGCCTAAATTTTTAAAAAGCCCTTCATTCTGGAAAGCAATTTTTCTCAGTTTGGTTAAACTAGATTTATGTCATAAGACATAACCTTGTCCTATGTTCGTTTAATGTGAGATCGGCTTGTTGGAAATGTTTTTAAATGTTTCGGGTTAATTGACATTTTTTGCAAAATTTCTGAAACTCAGTACATCAAAACTTTTGGAAAATGTCAGATGTAAGCATATAACTATGAGAGACACTTCTGGCCACATAAAATACGTCCATCAAAAGTTAGCTGCAGGTCTGTTGAATTTAAGTTTTGCTAATTGCGTTGCTTATTGTAACCCCGACACCAAGCAAGCAGGTTAGAATTACTGTCAAGATATTCAAGTTTCAGAAATCATAAATTATTTGAAAGTCAACATCATCGCACTAACTATGGTTTTAACTTCCCGATCAACAGGCTCAGTAGGCTCGATAATGAACTGATTGAACAAACTGATGTCGATTTTTTTTAACACTACATAGCCAATAGCCAAATATTTCAAACGCGACTGAGAAAAAAGAAAGGATTTATAGTTAACCACTGGCCAATAGATATGGGATTCTAATTTTAACTGGAAAATTTTGGTGTCGATTTCGCTGAAAACTTTTCATCGGGACATTTGGCGTAATGACAAGGGTCTTGTCAGTACGCAGGACATGTTGCTCCAAATCGGGACAGTCCCGACAAATCGGGACGGGTTGGCAACTCTATCCACAAACGACATCTAAGCGTCAAAAACCGTTCAATTTTTCCCGCCAAAAATGCAATATTGTAAATTTTGGGCCTATTTTAATTAAATATTGTGCATTGTGCATACGAGTTAGATTTTGTGGGTGGTATCTGAATTAGTAAAAATTTCCTCCTTTGTCGACAATTTTTTGCTAAAATGTGATTCGTATACGAGTAAAAGTCTAGTGATTCAAGAATTGGACCCCAAAGCAAGCAAGGCTTTGTGTTTCCCCTTGCATTATTAGGTTATATGAGTTATAAACGCACCAGACTCATGTAACATAGGCAAAATGCAAAGCCTTGTTTTGAAAAGCGGGACAGCTTCATTTTTCGAGGGCCTCGGGCGCCTGCTATAATTTGATACAGTCCATGGCTCGGTCAGTGGTAAAATGATGCTTCTTTGCGTTTTTATTTTTCCTAATATTTTTGTTTTTTTTATGCAACGTAAAAAACCTGTTATGTGGATCAAAAATAGTGATTTGAAATTTTAAAAAAATCCATAAAAAATTATTAGACCAGTAAAATTAAACATGAAAAGATGGTCGTGCTTACAAAAGGTCGGGTCATTCTGAATTTTTTATATGTTGTTAGGAACTAAGCCAACAATAAAAAACCAAATTTGCATTTTCCAAAGTGCTGTGCGTTCGGCCGTGTATCCAAAAAACCATTAAATTTTCGGACTTTTTTCAGTTTTTGCTCAATAACTCTATGAAGAAAGGGTCTGACCGGTATGCTCATTCCATAATTTTTTAAAGTGGACGAAATTTGCGACAATTTGAGACCAGAGCGAGCTTCCTACATCTATTGGTTCTTAAAATACACTTCTTCGAATATAGGTAATTTTTCCAAAAACTTATTTTGTGAAATATCTTCTGAAATACGCATCCCACGTCAAATATTATAAAAAATTAAGTTGTCGTTTTCATTCGCTTTCATTTAAACTGACTGTAGGCCCAGCAGTTTTCTCAAAAACGGCAGATAAAACAATGTCATATGTGGGTTTTGAGTGGAAATGCAAATAAACTGTTATCACGTCTTTTTATGGTTTTATTTATTGACCAGTTACAACTTATTAATTTTTGTTATTGTAAAAACATTGCTAAATTAGATTAGATGGACCAGGCTTGGGCTCGCTTTGTTGCATTTACATGAAATTTTTCGCAGAAGGTGCAGGATCCATAGTACTGGAAATAGGCGTGAGTCCCTGAGAAGACAGCTTCCACTCCCAATCAGTGGGATTCAAGTTGACGCCCCGTCGGTGGCAAACGGGCGAGATTTATGCTCGTTGAAGTGACAAACGTCTTATACTTCAAGAAATCCAAAGTATCCCTTGCGATGTCATATAGAGCCACAAAACACTGGATGCCTGCTTCTTTTACGGCTTGTTGGGTGGAGTCTGGTCGAAGGAACACCTCCACTTGCTCAGCAAGTGGCTGGCTCTTGCTCACGAATGTGGTGATTTTGGTTTTTCCTTGGCCAAACGGTGCTGAAGTCCTATCGCAGCCGGTAAACACGTGGGTGAATAGTACCGTCCCTGGTGATCACGTTTGTCTCTTCAGCGCCTAAACCATTGAGAAGCACGAGAAGGTCGATATCTTCTCCCACTATGACGACCCGATCGGCTACTGTTCTTTTTGAAAGTGCGGTCATGACGATATCTCGATCCACATCTTCTTCGGCAACAGCCACTTCTACACCATCCTTCTGAAAGGCGTTACAAAGAAGAGCGATTAGGCGTCGTAGGAAATTTTTATTTTCTGTGAGACCACGTTTTTGAATCACTTCAATTAGTGTTCGAATTCCTCGTTCTTTGATGATTACAACAGGACCTGTGTCGAGGTCCTCACGACACAGGAAACATACGCCCGGACGAATAGCCATTTCTCAACACACTGAAAAATCCTGCGAGGGACTCTCCTCTCTCTTAGGTTAGATTAGGACTGGTTCTACTACGCGTCCTAAAATAGCCTTTCTGGAAAGATTAGCAAATGTTTACGATCCAAAAAGAACGAATGAATAAAAATGATCTTGATTGAACTAAATGAACTTTCCGACATTTTTTTTAAATTCTTACTGTTGGCTTCTAACCAAACAATATAGATAACAAAAATCCAATTTTTGAAACGTTTGTCTGTTGGTCTGTCTGCTTCAGCATCACGAAAAAACTACTGTGACTTTTACTGCTGCAATCCTTGGATTCCTAGAGAATAAATAGACTTTATTTCATGAAAATCGGATTACGGAAACAAAAGTTATGACGATTTAAAGCAAAAAACCGAGAAACGACCGCAGGCAAAGCAAGTGGATGAAGGGATGTAAGGGGTTAAAGGCTCTAAGGCCTAAAAGTGAAGTAAGATGGAAATGAAAGGAGAAGCTACAATTTTAATCACGCGAACGAAGTCGCGGGCCACCAATATAATACGACACAAAGCTCGTTTTTGTGTTAGATGATATGATAGAATAGCTAAATGCAGGCGTTGCGTATGTAGAGATGTACGTAACGTTACAGTCACATAACTAAGAAATACACTAAAATTAACGTTGTTGCATAAAGTACCAAAAACTGGTCATTTGTGCAACGGCCGCTATGATGGAAGAGAAAACTATGCAGCGCCGTTGTTATTAACTAGGGTAAATTTGGTAATTTACGTTCTTTTAACGTTTCTTTTTACGAGACATTCGACACTTAAAGTAAATATTTCAACGCATCGGTATCGCTATACCGAACGCGTTCCAAACAAAGTCAAAACACTCTACATTTTTCACTTGTCTATGCTATGTTTTGAACGAGATCCGCTTTTAAGGTGGATGCGAGGCCTGAACAGCTGATTGCAATACTTGGGTACGTTAGTAGGTCCGTAACGTTACGTACATCCGTCCGTACGCAACGAGTGGAATCAGCTGTTCCCCCATCGCATCCACCATAAAAGCAAGCCTCGTTCGAAACATGCCGTAAACAAGTAAGAGACGAAATGTCTTTTGGTTTTGTTTTGAACGCGTTTGGTACACTGATACCGATGCGTTGAAATATTTACTTTAACAGTGAGATTTACTAAGATCTAAAATAGTACCCCCCACAGGTCTAAATATTTACACCTGTGGAGGGTACTAAATTTTAAAACCAATTTTCAAAAAACACTTACACATACAGAAAAAAACACAAAGTTATTGATAATTTTGTACTGTTATTGCAAAATACCACTGAAAAACTACTTTTTTTTCAAAATACACCATATTTTAGAAGAAAATGCCCTAAAACTAATTTTTTTTGACAGGTTCCAAAACGCCAAAAATTTGGCATAAAATAGATTCATTATTTGTGTTTGAGGTTATAAAGTTGGTGATTTTTTAGACCACCTCAGGGGGGTGGTTTTAATTTATAGCCCCCAGAAAGGATTGTTTTGTGGCAATTGGTAATAAGTTCGTTTATAATTTCCCTAAGTAACCGTTTTTACAAGGATTAATTTACCTTATTTAATATCCCAAGTTGTTCATTACCCATTAAAACACCTTCTATTTTGTCCAGAAAAACGCCATATTTTGAACTCGTTTTCAGCACAAAAATATATTTATGAGGGCACTACGAAGCAAAACAAACATAAGTGAAGGTCACTGATTATGCGCGAAAAATATACCAAACAAAAAAATTCAAAACAACTATATTAATTTGTTTACAAACTGAAAGTAACAAATTGAGTTTATGTAAAAGCTCAGTCAAAAAAACTTTCCTTACTCAAAGCCCACTCATTTTACAGATCAGTAGAGGTTGGTGCAAGCCAAGGGGCAAGCAGAGGTAAAAGATCCGAACTCGCTGTTTGTGATTGAATGCAGCGCTAATATTTTTAAACTGACATTTCGACAGTGACAGAAATGTAAAAAAAAACTTGCATTTAAGTTTTTTAATACAGTTCAGAAATAAAAACATCTTTTAAATAAGTACAAAAATAACCTACTTTTTATTTTATTATTACTCATCTAAATCGTGCATTCGGAAAAATTAATTAAGAAAGGTGAGTTTTAATTAGAGTGACATATAGCCCCAATGTTAATTTATTCTGCAGAGTGTTTACTATTTAAACCCTGCGTGGGTTTAAATGTTTTAATTTTCTTTTCTTCTACATTGAAAAGATTGTGTTAAGATGATTATTCAATAAAGAAATTGATTAAAATTCTTCTTATAAATGAAACTATGTCCAAAGCTCAAGAAGGGTTGGTTTAAAATGCTTAAAACCAAAAATTTCACTTAAACTTAGGACCGTTCTAAAATAGACTAAACCTTTTTAGTAAATCCCACCGTAAGTGTCTAATAGTGGCCAAATAATCAATGCAGTCGCGGGCAATTTCAAAATATACCTGTATTTGTCAACTATAGGGTGCACCTGTTTAGTCAGAAAATGGTTAGATTTTCAATTGTTACTGTTTTATTTTCCTGATTTGCTGAATTTTGATGATTTTTTAATTAGCTTTAAGTATTCTTTTAAACTGGCTACAGGTTAAAATAGGTTTTAAAGCATTTTTAAAATTTTCAGTATTTAAATAAAAAAATAAGTTAGCAAAAAATAAAAGGAATTGAAGGCCCGCTTATTTTTAAAGATAAAATATCCATTTTTGAGGGAAAACTAAGGTGCATTGGTAAATTTAGTGGATGGGAAACTTCAAAAGGCCACTTTAATGTTATAAATTAAATGTAAGTTACATATCTATTTGAGGTTGCAGACGTAGAAGTCTTGATTTCAAATCAACTATATTAATAAAAATATTATCCAGAGGGCACTCCAGTCATAGTAGCTTCGGCGACGTTGTGGAAACGTTGCACGCGACTCTAGTCGCAGGCAACGTTAACACATCTCAAAAAAACTCCGCCAAATTTGTGCAAAAGCGAGTTGCCAGTACGTTTATACGCAGTTTTCACGCAACGTTAAGTGGCTTTTGGCAACGTAGAAAAACTTATTTCTTGGGCTGTGAGTCTCAGTATCACTACCCGCTACATCACGGAGGGTGATGAACAACTGTCAAATGACTCAAATGTATATAGGGTCTCTATATATATATACTATACCGCTACGATACCGCTACGTTAATATTTACTATTAGAGTCTATTAATCCCATTTACAAAATCCGTTTACCATTACAATGATTTGATGGATATACGCTATCAGATTATAAACATTTTCCAGGATTTACAGGCAAAAGTCACGTGAGCCATATCATTCTATTAACTGCCATTTCTCGCAAAGATGTAATCCTCAATGCTATCGCCGGAGCTTAATTTAGGTACTCAATAGAGATTATTATTAATGTACAACAGTTTACTAAGCTGGTTTATTCTCCTAATGGAATAAACATTTCCTATATGCTGGAAACAGCGGCGTGCGGTCCATGGAAGCAAGTCCATGGTACTTCCCCTAGAAAAAAATTATCTCCTTAATGGTACATTATAAACCTAGGGACTAAAGTGCCTCTTTTAATCCCGCGGTGAAAGGTTTGTATTCCGACCGTAGGGAGGGATTAAATAAAACTTTAGTCATGAGGTTTATATATTATTTTATGCACTTCAGAGTGCGAGAAACTAAAAACATAAAATCACAAAACTAACAGTAGACCACCCCAAGGAGCATTTTTCTGACTTCCGACTAATTACAACCTAACATGACGTCGGTTTTGGCGCAAATTTAGGTCGGCAGTTGGTTTGTCCATCAAACAACGTATTTTTTAATAAGACCTGACGTCGCCAACAACTAGTGCATCAGTTGTGACGTCGATACTTACCAAAACTGACGTAGCCAAATGTTGGTGATGCTCGCTACTTATCAGCGACGTAAATTAACGTTAATGTTGGCGACGTAATTTTTAGAATAAAATTTAGGGCCAAAGTGAAAACGGAAGTCAATAAATTTAGTTGTTGCCAAGATTTTCTGTAAATTACAACACTGCAAACACGAAAGTATTTTATAAATATATTTTACATGAACTTATGTTAGAATAGAAAGTTTACAAGTTTCTATTATTTAGTTTACAAAATAATCTTATAGGCCAGTCACCTCGGGACAACCGGTATAACGTCCAATTCATGAGACGTTATATTTAGTATGAGTTTTAAAGTAGAATTGTAATAAAATTGACGTTGTCAAACTTTTATTTATTAAATGTAAATATTCCGAGGTCCACCGACGTGGGTGCGTGACCTACAATTATACTACAATATTCTAGGTCGGTTCGTTCTACAAGGCGACGTCGCAGGAGGTGTTCTTGTCAGAATAGGTAAATAATCATTAGAAATTTGGTCGGCGCCCGAAACGCCATTTTAAACGTTTAGCGTCGATGCGCCATTACAACAGTACACTTTTGGCAACTAAAATCCTTTTTTTAAATGCCTATAATGTTTTACTATAAGAAACGGGCTTCCTTATAAAGATTTTATTTTTAGGTTAATTTTTTTCAAAATTAATTTCTTAATATTTTTGAATTATTTTTGTGGGTTTCTGTTTTTTTAATGTCTATTTTAATTATATTTATCAGTAAACTGACCTTCGTTGGAAGATTTGCATCCATAGAATGTGTAAAACTAACTTTTTTCAGTTACCTACAATAACTAAGATAATAATTATTGTCATCCACAGTTCATTGGGATGTGTTTGTTTAGACATATAAACGTTTTTACCTAATAAGTTTAAACTTGGTGTGCACAGTAAAACTTTGGGTTGTGGGTCTACGTAATTTGACGTAATATTTGACCAAAACATTGTGCAGCACCCAACGTCGAAACGACTCGAATTTTGATTCCCCTCTTAGGTGCTAAATCGAGTCCTCAGGAAGACTGATGGACGTCGGAGCCGACGTCAGGTATTTCTTGCCCTACGTGATCATAACGTAATATAACGTCCAAATGCTTGTTGGGACTTAACGGTACTCTAGTTTCAAGATTGACCGCTCGTATTACTGATAGTTGTCATTGATTGTTGTTGGCATGGTGGATTCACTCAAAATTTATTGTGCCATGGAAGTGTTGCTATGGCACAAAACAAATGTCAGTCAGTTGTTATTATCAAACGGCGTCAACAAACGGTGAGTCCAGAAAAATCGTACAGCATTTTTTTTTGAAAATGAACATTGAAGCGGCAATGCAAGAGGCCATCGCTAGCCTTCTTCCACAAAAATGTCACGAGGTTTACAAGAAACAGTTTTGCGATTACCAAAAGTGGTGCGCTGAACAGCATGCAGAGAATTTTACGGATGAAAAGGTGCTCCTATATCATAATAAGAACTAAATTTAAGTGATGCATATGCTATTTTTTTTTGTTCATACATTTTGACAAATAAATCAAATTTCAATTAAATTATTGTTTAATTTGGAAAAATTTACTTTAAATCCCCCAGGGATTAAAATTATTTTGAATCCCTGAGGAATTAAAAGTGCATTTTTATCCCTAAAATGAGGGATTTAAATTGCACTTTTAATCCCTAAAGTGCATAAAAGTAATTTTTGAAATGGAAAACAATTACTCTCTGCTTAAAATTATTTTAAATATAAACCCATAACAAATGTAGCCTTGACTCAAACCGAGTCAAAGCAAAAAGTCTGCTCGCGTGTCGTGTGCGCGCGGCTTTTCACTATTCAAGAAATATTTAATAAAAGCTCTCCCCGCTACTAGGTTCTCTGTAGCCTGCAGCTATAATACACCGTCAGCAACAGTATTCCTGCTTTCATGTGCGTCGAGAGGTCATTGAACCTGCTGAATGCATCGAGTCGCAGTGTCGTGCTTTAGGCGGGCGTGGAGGCTAGCATTTGAGTAGTTTATTTGCAGGTTTACACGGCTGTTGGTGTGAACAGGGTGTTTCATTATAAATGGCCCCACCCCCCTATTATATCTGTTAATATGTGAGCTAGAAAAAAGTTTTAAGTACAAAAGTTATTTGATTTACGAAGATCTTCAAAAATATTAAAGTGAAAAAAACCAAGTGTCATTCGAAGTATCAAATTTTGATATCAACTTTCTTATTTTAAATACAGTACCCTGTATGTTTTCGCATTTTTGAATTCTAGGTTTCTTCCTGATTTCAGAAATGTATAACTTATATGCACTGAGTTCAATAGTTTTTTAGATATTGGACTTTAAAAAAATTTTTCACTTAGGTGGCTGTGAATTATAATTTGTCGTGTTTCCATTAGATATGTCATCATAATTGTACTAGGCAATGATGTTTTTAATGGGAAAATAAAAAAAACCAGTCCTTCTTAACTTCACAAAAAACCATCTAATATTATACCCGACGCGTTTCGGTCATAAGGGTCTAGGGTGTACTAAAATGTAAGAAAAAGAGTGTTACAAAATTAAAGAAAAATATAGACATTTGTAACTTACATTTTAGGAAAACAAATCATCTTCGAAAGTATCTTGACTTTTGGGACACACACTGATATAAAACATTTTCATAAAAAATTGTTCAAATATTTAAATAGTTAAAATTAAAAACAAAACCAAAACAAAATGGTCAAATTTAAAAAAAAAATTAAAATATTAAAACAGCCGAAACAACGACATCTTATGGACGATTAAGTAAAATATGGTTGTTGATAAATGATCACTGTAAAAACTTAAATCGAACAGACATGTACCAAATTAAAATTTATTGAACGAGTTAATAATGTTGGCCGCCTCTTTGTAGTGGGCATTAATGAGATTTTTTTTTCCACAAACCAAAACTACACTTCTTTGCACTCGACGCGCGTTTCGCTAACAACGTTAGCATCATCAGGAGACGATAAACAATAAACTAAATTAATCTACGCTCTATCTTATATACAATCCTTTAGTGGGCGGAGATAAGACTAATAATTTGTGATTGCTCACGATTTTTAATCCTATTTCCCCTCAACCAAAGAATAAAGTGTACTAAACGGGATGGGTCCTCTATCTTTATTTAAACTATTTCAAAAGTCTTTTGTTTGGTACACTTTTTAGAAGTTTTAGGTTATCTAATGTGAATCTATGATTGTTTTCAAAAGCATCCTCGGCCACACTTGACTTTTCTGTTCTTCCGTATTTTAAGTGTGCTTAGTGTTCTTTAAAACGTGTTTGAATAGAGCGTCTCGTTTGGCCAACATATTTTTTGTCACAATCCATGCAAAATTGGACTTTGACCTATACAGAAAAGGAACGGCTACCAACAGGTATATTCCAAATGACTCTTTTCATTGCTTACAACATAAGCTTGTAAGTTTGCACTTTTTAACATATAAATTAGTAAATTTCTCCTTAAACAAAGAAAGATTTGAAGCAGAAAAGAATAGGATTAGGAATATAGCTGGCGAAAACGGTTACGACGAAGGCTTAATAAATAAGCTGATAAATAGACATTCTTTTCAAAAGACCTTTCGGAATTCTACTTTTTTCAGACAAAAAGATACCTGCGACTCAAAATTTGTATCAATTCCTTATAATCCTAATTATACGAAAGGATTACAAAAAGTATTTAATAACACCGGTCTTAAATTAGTATATCAATCCGGTAACACAATAAGAAGCTTACTAGGAAATCCCAAAGATAAAACTACAGTTCTAGAAAAAAGGGGAATTTACGAAATTAGTTGCATGGATTGTGACAAAAATATGTTGGCCAAGCGAGACGCTCTATTCAAACACGTTTTAAAGAACACTTAGCACACTTAAAATACGGAAAAACAGAAAAGTCAAGTGTGGCCGAGCATGCTTTTGAAAACAATCATAGATTCACATTAGATAACCTAAAACTTCTAAAAAGTATACCAAACAAAAGACTTTTGAATGAATATGAAAGTATGGAAATTATTAAATCCAGAAATAGTTTAAATAAAGATAGAGGACCCATCCCGTTTAGTACACTTTATTCTTTGGTTGATGGGAGATAGGATTAAAAATCGTGATCAATCTCAAATTATTAGTCTTATCTCCGCCCACTAAAGGATTGTATATAAGATAGAGCGTAGATTAATTTAGTTCATTGTTTATCGTCTTCTGATGATGATAACGTTGTTAGCGAAACGCGCGTCGAGTGCAAAAAATGTAGTTTTGGTTTGTGGAAAACAATCATAATTTTGTTTTAGTGTAACCAAAGGTTCCAAATTCCCAACATAGTTAATGGGTTTATTCAAACATACAGAATAAGGGTCGTTTTCCAAATTGGCAATCTCAAAGTTCTCCAATATATTTAATTTTCTACTTTTATTCACATTATGGAGCATTTTAAAATCGTCATCTATATTAAAAAAGTGCGTCGACTCTCTTAAATGTACCCCAAAAGTTAAGAAGGACTGGTTTTCTTTATTTTCCCATTAAAACATGCTTCACCCCGGAGAAATTCATCAATCTTAATGATGTTTTTAGCTGCCTTTAAAAAATTGCTAAATAATAGTAGGCGATATTGAAGTGTTTTGCGTTTTAACACATGATAAACATCCTGATTATGAGCTACCTAAGTGAAAACACTTTAAAGTCCTATTGAAAAAAACCATTCTAAAATCAGGAAGAAACCTAGAATTTAAAAATATAGGCATCTTGTATTTAAAATAAGAAAGTTGCTATCAATATTTGACACTTCGAATGACACTTGGTTTTTTTACTTTAATATTTTTGAAGATCTTTATAAATCAAATAACTTTTGTATTTAAAACATTTTTCTAGCTCACCTATTAACATACAGACCGCTTCAAGCTACTGCGAACATAGGGCGGAAGAAGTCTAATTTGCCAGTGTACGTACATGCAGAGACACCGCACGCCTATAAGTGAAGCAACCAATACTCAGGCTTGCGATCACCACTTGCATGACTTTCCTTTGGTATTTAGTACGCCTCTAACCACGGTGTGGAGCGTAGTCAATGAAACCGGAATTTGGTCAATAAATACGCAAATTTATATAACGTAATTTTCTTATTTTTTGTCACTGATAAATAAGAGCGTTTTATTGTCAACTGCTCAGATTTAATAATAATAAGGAGAAACAAAATAAAAGCAAGTTCTCAAAATAAAATAATACATTCTAAAAACCAAAAAGATTCTCCCAGTCAAAAAAAAATTAAAGCAAATGTTCGAAAAGTCCTCCTTGCTCGGCTAGACAATATCCGAGCCTACTATAAAAACCCCTTCTAACGTTTCCAAGCATGTTAGGGGTGATAATTTAAAAAGCTTCTTCAAAAACAGATAGAAGTCATTAGGAGCAAGATCGGGAGATCGAGCTGGCCATAAAATAGTTCCCCGTGTACTTATAACCCGATTAGGAAATACATTATCAAGATATTCCCTAACAAGGCCAACATTGTGAGCGGAACCACCATCTTGTTGAAACCATGTTTCACCAAATCTTACACCTAACAACTGCCTAGCAGTTGGAATAATGTGCTGCTGCAGTAGATCCAAGTATCTAGGACCATTCAAATTGCAATTGCCGTTAATAAAAAATGGCCCAATTACGTGTTCCCCTATAATACCCCCCCCCAAACATTTAGTTTTTGGGGATACTGTGTTCTTACGTCAAAATACAAATGCAAATTTTCCCTCGACCAATATCGAACGTGTGTTGGGCTATGACGATTTGACCATTTGACCATCTGCACTTTTTCGGCAACTTCGTAGACATCCATTTTTGGTTTTAAAAATGTATTATTTCAATTAAGAACTTACCCATCTGTTTCTCGAGCAAGGCAGAAATAAAACAAAACAATAAAAACAAAAAGAATTTCCAAAAGATAACACTGCAGCGTGCTTCGAATCCACCTCGGTCGTACGGCACGGAGAGTAAATTGGACTTGATTTCCCCTATGTTCGCAGTAGCTTTAAGCGGTCTGTATATAACAGAGGGGCCATTTATAATGAAACACCTTGTACAGTGTACGTGCATCGTGCGATATACAAGACAATAAAAAAAATGTTGGACAGTTAAGTAAGAAGATTGTGTGTATGAATGTGAGGTGTGTATCTTTGTGTCTTATTAATACAGGGTTTTTCAACGCTTAAACTTAACTTAAACAGGTCAGGCGAGACTTTCGCAAATATCGCTTCTGTCCATTGAAAATAAACGTCTCCAAAGCTTGTCAGAATAACCACGTTTTTATGATGACGTTATTGAATTAAATTACAAATAGGGTAAGTTTTTAAAAAATGCTTCCCTTACTTGAATTTTCACCGCACGCCGCGCCGCTGGTCGGAAATGAAAATTCCATCGATTGCTTTGGCAAAACTAAGTCAAAACAAAGATTACTAAAGCACAAGGTTTTTGTATTTTCTATATACTTATAACTCGGTTCACCGGCGATCCGAAGAAATTGTATTGGGCAGGAGGGGGGATAAATGGCCATTATCCCAACCAACATTAAAAGCGATTCCCAAGTTACCTGAAACTAGAAATACAAAATGTTTTGTAAAATGTAATTAAACTTCCCAACTGAACCGTCATATTTTCCAGCTCAACCTTCATATTTCCCAACTGTTACAGTCTAGTAATTTTGTAATATGTTAAAAAATTTTCTAAAGATTATCCACAAAAGAATTTATGGGAAATGCGAATCTTTTATGGGCGACACGCAGTTTGGATTTCGTGGTAGGTTCGGGACAAGAGAGGCCTTGTTTGGCATTCAAGTCTTAGTTCAGCGGTCTGGGGATGTGTCGGTGCCAGTATATGCCTGTTTCATAGATTATGAGAAAGCATTTGATCGAGTACAACACGAAAAGCTCATAGAATCGCTAAAAGAAGTTGATCTAGATGACCGAGATCTAAAGATAATCGCTAATATATTCTGGAATTAGACTGCTCAAATAAAGGTTGATGGCGAACTGTCCGAAGAGGTCCAAATAAGAAGAGGAGTACGGTTGTATATTGTCTCCGCTGTTGTTTAATATCTACAACATACGATATGCCGACGACACTGTCATAATAGCAGACACGCTGGAAGACCTACAAGAGTTGTTGAATCAAATTGCTGCCAAAAGTTCGCAATTCGGGCTTAACTTAAATGTTGAAAAAACAAAATGGATGGTCAAATCCAAGGAAAAGAACATCCGGGGCATGTCTCCTCAATGAGAACTGAGAAGTTCGTGCAAGAATTGAACAGGCCAGGGATGTGATTTTCGAATCCATACGAGAATATCCGCATACGTGTACTAAATAATCGACAATTTTTATGTCAGTCGCTTTCTATACCGTGTGAAATAAGAGGCGAAAGATAAGCCGGTATGTGCGGACCGCGTTCGAATTCGACTGGTTTAACGCAATATTGAACGAGTGGGTGGAGGGCATTCGTGTTGTTTCGCATGAAAAACCGGTTACTCTTTCACGTACTACCCATGAATTAGCATATCGGCTATATACTTTGCCTGCTTTTCTATACGGTATAGGAAGAGACTGAAGTAGTCGCATGCGAATAATTTCGTATCGTTTCGAAAATAGGATCCCATATCATCTTTTATCAAAATGAAACCAGTAGTAGTCGCGATCTTAATAACACTCTCCGAATTCGTGTGCTTCGGTGTTATGTTTTTAGCATCTTATATTATGGCATGGAAGCATGGACACTGACTGAGGCCATGTGCAAAAAGTTGTTGTGTTATCGTAGAATACTAGGGATATCTTGTATGGACAGAGTAACTAACTTGGACGTTCAGCTAGGAATAAATAAAAAGCTTGAAGTTTTATAGATAAGTCTAAAGAAAAACGAGTCTTGGGCAAGAAAATGTCAGAAAGTAAATTCCTATTTGGGAGGTCGGAGAAGCACGGAGAGTTGGAAAATTATTAAGGAAGTAAGAAACGAAGCATCCAAAGATATTATATCACCAATATCAGACGAACAATGGGATCAACACTTTAAAAAACTTTTAACAGAAGAACGAGATGAATTTCTAGAAGAAGAGAACCCCACAGCAATAAGAACGACTGGATCGCCGATTCCACTGACATTCTCTGAAGTGAAGAAAGTTTGCTCAACATTAAAAAACGGAAAAGCTCCCGGGCCCGGAAATATTCCGGCCGAATTAATTAAAAACGGCACAAGAGAGCTATTCTGTCGACTGAGAAATCTGTTCCAAAAATATTTAAACGGAGCTAAGGTCCCAGATGAGTGGAAAATTTCGTATATATCCACAATACACAAAAAAGGAAGAAAGGACATCTGCGACAATTATAGAGGAATTTCGGTAACCAGCACACTGAACAGAGTTTACGGAAAAATAATAAGAATTAAAGTTGAGAATGAATATGTGGACATGGAGGCAGAAGAACAAGCCGGATTTAGAGCAGGTAGATCGACTGTGGATCATCTGTTTTGTATAACGCAAGTTATCGAAAAGAAGTTGGCATATGGACAATAGTTACATCTGCTGTACGTGGATCTAAAAAAAGCTTATGACAGCATACCTCTAAACCTACTTTGGAAAGCTCTGGAAAAAACAAATATCAGTGTACAGCTCATAAAAGCAATTAAAGAACTATATACCAATAGCGAAGCAAAGGTTAAAATAAAACGACGCCTGACCAAAGGCTTTAGAGTTGATAAAGGTCTTAAACAAGGTTGCTGCATTTCTCCAATCCTCTTCAAAATATATCTCGAACAAGTTCTAAAACTATGGAAAAGAAAATGCCAAAACATGGGTATCCCTTTGGAAGAAATCACTTTGTACACCCTGTGTTTTGCCGATGACCAAATAGTAGTGGCTCAAGACTACGACGATTTAGAATACATGACACGAAAACTGATAGAAGAATATACGAAATGGGGACTTGAAGTCAATATTAAAAAAACGGAGTATATGTGTATTGGAGGAGAAAGTCAAGACCTAGTTTTGAATACAGGACAGCGAATGCAATCATGTGATGAATACAAATACCTAGGCTTAAAGATAACTTCTGACGGCATAATGGATAAAGCAATAAAAGAGAGAAACATACTTGGCAGAAAGGCGATATCCCTTTTAAATGGAATATTGTGGGACCAAAATATAACAAATAATAACAAAAAACTTATATACAACACTATAGTTAAAAGTGTAATAACGTATGGATCAGAAGTTTGGCCAATCAAAGACAGAACCGAAAAAATGTTATGTGCGACTGAAATGGATTTCTGGAGAAGATCAGCGGGAAAATCAAGAACAGAAAGAGTCACAAACCAGAGAGTACGAGAAATAATGAAAACGGGAGAACGTACAATAGTAGACGACATCAGAACGAAACAACTAGTATGGTACGGACATGTACAACGAATGGAAAATGAGAGATTACCAAAACAAATCTTACGGTGGAATCCAATTGGAAAAAGAAAGCGTGGGAGACCCAGAAAAAGCTGGAGAGAGGGCATAGATAATGAAATATCAAACAGAGGCCTAGACGATGGTCTATGGGCCAATAGAGACGAGTGGAGATTGGGTATCGGAAGACGTAGAACGTTGTAAAACCGATTTATATATATAAGTTTTATTCACCGTCAAAAAACGAAAACTTGAATATTTTGGCCATATTTTGAGAAATGACAAATATAAACTCTTAAAATTGATAATAGAAGGCAAAATTGAAGGCAGAAGAGGTCCGGGTCGTAGACGGATATCATGGCTTAAAAATTTTAGACAATGCTATGGCGTTAGTACTACGACACTTTTCCGAAAAGCAGTGGACAGGGTGCAGATTGCGCTGATGATAGCCAAAGTTCGAAGAAAGCATGGCACTTGAAGAAGAAGAAATAATTTTGCCCCACTCTTCGACCCGATGACGACACAAAGATAGCAGCTGATTTTTGTCCGCCATTTAAAAATTGTAAGGCGTGACAAATTAAATTAACTTTTCGGATTGTTCTTTTTTTGTGTAAATATGATGATGCAAAACCTATTTTTTGCTTGTGTCTTTTATTACAACGTTTTGTGTATAAGTAAATATTATTTATTTTTGGCCTGCATGCGTTGATCTTTCATCAAATAGAAATTAAGATCATTAGTTAGTAATCGATTCCGGCAAGAAACTCATCGGATGAGTTAGATTTGTTCGTGTTTGTAGTTCAGAAGTTAGGTTATGAAGTTGCTATTTTTCCTGTTTTGGAAGCTATTTTATTTTGTACTTGATTTTTGCCAGGCATTTTTGTGGGAGTGATTATTTTGTTATTTAGAAGGAAAGACTTGTCGTACAAACTATATGCAATAAATCTGATTGCAAATTTAAAACTATAACGTGCCGTGTTTTTTTGGTTTTTCGTTATTTAATGTTGAGCCTTTTCACTAAAAAAACGCACAAATGCAGCTACCTATGACAAAAATAATATAAGGAATATCACAGGGTATTTAATTATGCAAAAATAATATAACTTGTCACCTATCAAAAAAATCAATAAAGAAAGCACCCAAGTAACAATTTGTCGACGTTTAAACGTTGCCAAAGGTGACTTAATGTTGCGTGAAAACTCCGTATAAACGTTCTAGCAACTCGCTTTTGCACCAATTTGGTAAATATTTTTTGAGTTGTGTTGACGTTGCCTGCGACTAGAGTCGCTAGCAAAGTTTCCACACCGAACGACTGAAGTGCCATCTGGATAATATTTTTATTAATAATTGATTTGAAATCAAGACTTCCACGTCTCTGCAACCATAAATGGACTAATTTCCAAACACTATCTATCAATAATTCTAAAATACGTAGCTAGGTAACATTTAGTTAATTTATTACATTAAAGTGACTTTTTAAATGTTCCCACTAACTAAATTTAACAACAAAACCTTAGTTTTCCTGTCAAAAATGGACATTTTAGCTTTAAAAAATCCTTGTTACTTTTTTGCTAAATAATTTTTTTATTTAAATACTGAAAATTTTAAAAATGCTTTAAACCTATTTTAAACTGTAGCACCAAGCAGCATTTTTCTGACTTCCGACTAATTACAACCTAACATGACGTCGGTTTTGGCGCAAATTTAGGTCGGCAGTTGGTTTATCCATCAAACAACGTATTTTTCATTAAGACCTGACGTCGCCAACAACTAGTGCATCAGTTGTGACGTCGATACTTACCAAAACTGACGTAGCGAAATGTTGGTGATACTCGCTACTTATCAGCAACGTAAGTTAACGTTAATTTCGGCGATCTAATTTTTAGAATAAAATTTAAGGTCAGACCAAAGTGAAAACGGACGTCAATAAATTTAGTTATTGCCAAGATTTTCTGTAAATGGCAACACTGCAAATACGAAAGTATTTTATAAATATACTTTACATGGGCTTATGTTAGAATAGAAAGTTTAAAAGTTTCTATTGTATAGTTTACAAAATAATCTTATAGGCCAGTCACCTCGGGACACCCGGTATAACGTCCAATTCATGAGACGTTATATTTAGTATGAGTTTCAAAGTAGAATTGTAATAAAATTGACGTTGCCAAACTTTTACTTATTAAATGTAACTATTCCGAGGTCCACCGACGTGGGTGCGTGACCTACAATTATACTACAATATTCTAGGTCGGGTCGTTCTACAAGGCGACGTCGCAGGAGGTGTTCTTGTCCGAATAGGTAAATAATCATTACAAATTTGGTCGGCTTCCGAAACGCCATTTTAAACGTTTAGCATCGATGCGCCATTACAACAGTACATTTTATTTTTGAATTTTAACGGCTTGATATGTAAATTAACTCATTTGTTGGCAACTAAAATGGATTTTTTAAAGGCCTATAATGTTTTACTATAAGAAACGGGCAAAGATTTTAATTTTAGATTAATTTTTTTTAAAATTAATTTCTTAATATTTTTGAATTATTTTTGTGGGTTTCTGTTTTTTAATGTCTATTTTAATTATATTTATCAGTAAACTGACCTTCGTTGGAAGATTTGCATCCATAGAATGTGTAAAACTAACTTTTTTCAGTTACCTACAATAACTAAGATAATAATTATTGTCATCCACAGTTCATTGGGATGTGTTTGTTTAGACATATAAAAGTTTTTACCTAATAAGTTTAAACTCGGTGTGCACAGTAAAACTTTGGGTCGTGGGTCTACGTAATTTGACGTAATATTTGACCAGAACATTGTGCAGCACCCGACGTCGAAACGACTCGAATTTTGATTCCCCACTTAGGTGCTAAATCGAGTCCTCAGGAAGACTGATGGACGTCGGAGCCGACGTCAGGTATTTCTTGCCCTACGTGACCATAACGTAATATAACGTCCAAATGCTTGTTGGGGCCAATCTAAAAGAATACTTAAAAATTTCCAAAATTAACTAAAAATCATCAAAATCCAGCAAAAAACAAGATTGTTTTAACGATTTACACAAATAATGTAGCAGCGCATAACAGGAAAAGAAAAAAGTATGGCGGCAATAATCATTTCTTGATTTACTGAAAGCCTAACCACTTTGCGACTAAAGGTGCCCTCTGTACAAGCTAGAAAAGGACATAGATACATTTAGTAGAGTAAAACTGTTACGGAGCGCAGTTACTTACGCCCCCTTCTACCCCTTGCCGTGTTTTATTTATGGACGCAGCTCTTTTTTAGGGCATGGTTTAACGGCCCTTAGCTTATATTTCAAGATAGTCTAACTACTAGTCACTTAAAAACTGATTTTTTGAATTTATGTCTCCCTCACCATTTTTTGTGTGTGCCTCTAGTATGCCTCTAATAGAGCAACTATGTTGACGTTGAGTAGACGACCAGGAAACGTTAAACTGACGCGTCCTAAAAACGTCGTTTGCGACGTCACGAAGTCGTTTATATAGAGTATACAAATTAACCCTAGTTAATTAACAACCTTATGGCGTTCATTGAAACCCCCACAATATTCCAGTAAAAATAAGAGTTGTTAGGGGGTTGCCAAATTTACCCTAGTTAATAACAACGGTGTGGCGTCGTTTTCTTGTCCATCATAGCGGCCGTTGCACAAATGACTAATTCTTGTACTTTATGTAACGTTAATTTTAGTGTGTTTCTTAGTTATGGCAACTAAGGCAACTAAAAATTGTTACTTGGGCAGGCTGATATCTTTGTGTCGTCATCAGGTGGGCGGAGCGACTATGACTGCAAGCAACATTGGGGGGGGGAGGATCATCTCCATCCCTCCCAAGGGATCGCCGGTGATTCGGTTTCACAGTATAGTAAAATATTAATTGAATAAAATCCATGGATTGTGTAACACTAAACTTATGATGTCTATGGTAAAGGTCGAAAAGGCGTCTTTTATAAACGTATATACAGGGTTTGACAGTTCTTGTCTAGGGTGCCGAAATGGCGTGTATTGAAAAAGAAGCGAAATGGCTAGTAAATGAGAACGAAAAAGATAATAAACTTAAGAAACCGATACGCTGTAGCCGATGTCACACACAATTAACTAAAAGATTCCCAAATAAGATCCCGTCAAATTTAATGATAAATGTTGCCTTCAAAGGGCGTAAAACAGTGATTATGAATATTTTCTTATTTTAGTTTGAAACTAAAATCCGCTAAATTGATTAAAACGCCCATTTATCCACAAACTTTTACTACCGACTGACGTTGCTCTTTCAATAAAGCTGCGAAAAGTCTGAGCCTGACCTCCCATAACCAGTTACGCTAAAGTCTCGACTCTACGAGACAATTTATCGTAAAAGTCTGGCGTTCTCACATTCTCTCAAATTCAATACAAAATTATACTTTTTTAAGGGAATAAAAATAATAAGACAGCATAGCGCATTCTTTCAATCTGCAACCCCCTACTCTTTCTACTTAGAACACTTTTTTTACCGTGTTCACGTCTTGTTCAGCTTTAAAAGGAATTTAAAGCTGTTATTAAATGTAATTACCGATCGGTCTTTTTTTTAATTCTTATTCTTGTAGATTCCTTTATTTTACAAAAATTTCCGGGGAAATGGGGCTCCTCTCCTCTCCTCAAATGTACAGAGTCGCGAAGGAACGTCTGCTCTTCAGGTCTTACATAAAAAATATTTTGTGCTAATTTAATTTCACCATTTCAGTACCCAACTAGCAATTTGTCGACGTCTCAACGTTGTGCACCGCGTGCCAACGTTGTGTCACAACGTTTACTTTTACTCAAACACCACCCACTTTTGCACCAATTTGGTGGATGATTTTTTGATTGAGTCAACGTCGCGATCGCGACTACAGTTGAAGTAATAGTTCAATGGGTTTTGGAGTACAATTATTTGTTCAAAATACTATTCATTATGTAAAATGATAAATACACTATTCGACTACAAATTAAACTATTTCAAACACCATAATATTATTAAAATAAAATGATATTCCATGTCATATATCATGTTTTGCATCATCATAACATGCGAACCAATGCCAAAATATATAAACAGACGGTAGTTTACTGTCAAATGTATAGTTCGTAGCTCTAAAAATCATGATTTAAAAATCGCTTCGAAAATCCTCTAAAGATGTTGCTTAGGATTCCTAAGAACAAAATACGGATATTTATATGCAAAAAGGTCGTAGTTTATTGTAGAAAAAAGCAAAAAAATAATTTTTATTGTTTGTTTACAAATTAGCATACAATAGTTTTAACAATCAATAATGGCGGCACTTAGTAGTTTCTATGACAACCAAAGGAGTCCCGTGTCTCGACTGCTTTAACTACTTAACTGTGTTTTGAACGGATCCCCTAACTTAAAAGACGCGAACACGCCTCAATTTTTACCCAATCGAAATTGCTCCACAGTTTGGCTTTCTACTGCTCACCTAATTTCCATCCTTGTTGTTTACACAGGACCTTCCTCTTTTTTTCCGCCACACTGGGGGGTCACCTTCAATGACAGCTGTCACATGTCAAAATATCGAAGAATATTTATACCATTTGTTCCTTTTCATAGTGAAAAATGTTCAAACAAAACTAATAGAAACTTTACAAAACACTTGTTAGTTACTTTTACTGAATTAATTGACGTTTGTATGACAGACAGCAGTGCTCCAAAATTGGTTTGTTGCAAACATAACAGAAAAATTGGTTAGATGAAAACAGGCACGCCCGCGTCTCCAACAAACCGGCCAAAAAACGTGGAGTAAATTGATCAATTTTTGGTTTAGCACAAACCGGTTTGTAGTCGGCGCCTTCACAACTAAGGAATTACTGTTAGTACAATAGACGGTCATAAATAGTTGTGATGGCGACTGAAGTTGTGATAAACGTTTAGGCGTCGTATAATAGTCGACATTGTCGACCGTCGCCATCATAACTATTCTTTATCTGTAAAACAACGTTTAAAATTAGTGCAATTCTAATTTTTACAACTTGCACAACTAAAAATTGCTAGTTGGGTATCAAATGAATAAAAATAATCTTAAGATCTTCCCCAGCAAACATCAATCTGCTGGTACTTTACAAAAATTGTACTTTAACTATTGGCAATTGCTGGCACCGACAATAATGTGCATTTTTTTATTATTTTGGTATGGTTTGCACATTCTAAAAAAGTACCAAAAAAGCAACATCTTAGTACTTTGTTTTCAATAAAGCAAAAAATTCTACTTCATTTTTAAAAAATTTAAGTGCAGCCAAATTAAATGGCAAAAAAACAATATCTAAGTATATCCAAACAAGTGATTTAAAATTATTAAAGCATAAACTAGAAATAAATAAACTTTTAGATGTAAAAATAAATCATCAAAAAACATGTACTAAAAAAATAGAAAAAATCCAGAATATTATTAGTAGTTGCAAGAAAGTACAACTGAAATGAAAATCAACAAGTATTGTACACAATATTTGCATCTTGTTAGAAAATAGTTAGTTTGCATCTATTATGAGTAGATGACGCTAGTTTCAGTATTTTTTCTCTATAGGAGATACAATTATTATATATATTTATATAAACAGCGACAAGTTTTTAAATTGTGAACCTGAATATCATCAAGAGGTTTAGGAACATGATGATCTAAGAATGACTATTCCCTTCTGACTTTATGCGAGTTGGAATACTTGGAAATTGACCTGAAAGAGACTTTAGCGGTCGTTTGATAAAAAATATTTTTGTTTAACACACGTATTATTATTTTAATGTCGTAATAAAAATCTACCCACCCTTTATTTTGAGTAAATTTAAAAAACTTTGCTGAAATAAACCCCAAGCAACTTTTATAACTTTTTTATAAACCATTTTAATTAACTTTTTTTCAAAGTTTACATTTAATAACCGCAATGCATTTCAGTATTAATTAAATATTTGTTTCTATAACAGCGTGTCATTTAAAATGCTCTTTAAATAAATATTTCAAAATATTCTACCTATTGACAGGGCTGTTCAGTTTGAGATTTAATATTTATGGAGATATTAAAAATTCGTTATTCTCTCCGCTTAGTATATAATTTTCATAAATGCGAAATTATTAAATAAAACATGGTGGCGCATCGTTTGAAATTACCTCCCCCCCCCTCATTCGAGAAGTCTAGTTGCAATTGGCACAATCAAATAAAAGCAGAAATAAAATTTATAGGGATTAACATACAAGAGCCTTAGTTTTTAACAAAAATCTTTAAAAAATCAGAAATTGCAAAATATTCCGCCTGCGGCGTTGCAACGCCTTTCATTTTTACGATCTTGTGTCAAAATAGTCTTTTTAATGTAATTTATCAAAACCTTTTGCCTGCGATTTGGTGTCAAAAATGGCATTTTCGAAAAAAATTTCGCCTGCGGCTCCCAAATTCCCAAAACCTCATCAATATTTACGATTTAAGTTTTAGGGCATTTTAAGTGTTATTTTCTCAAAAAATTTTGCCTGCTTAAGCATGATTTTGACATCAAATATTGGATCAAAAAACAATTCTAAATTTGTTTAACACCCCTCCCTCTACATTTGAGCCGAGGTCCGTGCTTGTAAGCACCTATTTCCTTGTATTAATTATGGTCATATTTTTACTTCAAATTCAGTTTTTTTTTAATAATTATCCTTAAACCCTCCCCCCCTCGAAGTCAATTCCTGGGTGCGTCACTGCATAGCTAATAGTTTATTATTGATTTTTTAAGGACATTCGATATTTTGGAGTCGATATTCAATGAATCTGGGGGTGGGGGCTTGAGGTCCTCTCAAAAATTACCAGAAAGTGGAGTTATGTGTCCTAAGTTAACCTTAAGCTATATAAATCCCGGGAAGCAAATAAGTTAGCTCCTACTATAATACAGTGGCTTACGTTGGGAGGGGGGCCTTAGGAACTGGTTATCTCAGTCTTGTCACTCAAGCTCCCCCCAGAAGCAACTTCTACGTACGCCGCAATTCAATTCGCTGTTTCTAAAGAACAATTAGTTCTTATGACATTGACAGAGACTATGCTATCTAAAAGAGAAAAAATAAAAACCTAAAAAGAAAGAAAAGGAGCACTTTCTTTCAAAATCCTAATTACTACTGCAAAAATTGACTAAAACTAATTGTGGAGTTAAATCATTTGGCTAAGCCTCTGTTTAATACACTGATAGATTGCAAATGGTTTAAAAAATATTTTTTTGCAAATTTTTATTCACTATAAAATTTATTACTTAAACACATATCCGCGGAACGATGCCTATTTGTGAGTGATTCAAAGTTGGAAATCAAAGTGTATGATGGTGTTTAATGATGTATGGGGGGGGAGGGTGACCAGTGGAACCACTGACGAGCTTACGCTGGTTTCCCAAGGCGAAACATTGTTTAATCATTTCTCTTTTCGCTTTGGTCCTTTGTGTGTTCCTTGTGTGATGCTCATCCAGGTTTTAATTTTCGTTATTTCCACCCAAGATCTTTTGATCTTTTCTTTTCAGATTCTTCGGTTGATATAAATGATTTGGAGGGTTTTTAACTTGTTTTTTGTTTAGTTGCCTTAGGAGCATAATCCTATTGGAAATATTAACACTCCAGGACGAATATTTGTGAGTGATTCAAAGTAGGAAATCAAAGTGTATGATGGTGTTTAATGATGTATGGGGAGGGTGATCAGTGGAACCACTGACGAGCCTGCGCTCTTTTCGCTTTGATCCTTTGTTTGTTCCTTCTGGGATACTCATCCAGGTTTGAATTTTCGTAATTTTCGTGCTCAAATAACGCAATTTGCAAGAAAATACATACTGCTGGTATCAAATAAACCATTCTTAGAACCTGTTCACGACTTAGGTTTTCTTCGTCATTGGGGGGGGGGAAAGAGGCTCTTCCCCCAACCCGGTCCAAATCATAACTTGTGCTCAAATAACGCAATTTGCAAGAAAATATATACTGCTGGTATCAAATAAACCATTCTTAGAACCTGTTCACGACTTAAATTTTCTTAGCCATTGGGGGAAGGGGAGAAAAGAGGCTCCTCTCTCAACTCGGTCCTGTATACATCAACGTCGTATAAGTACCTACTACTATTGGTGCAAACAGCACTTTTTACATTTTTCTTAAATTTTCGAGAATTGTTTATAGAACTTCTTTTAAGTCAACCCGACCATATAAATTAAAGAAGAATAAATTAAAAAAAAAAACTATATGGATAATTTTTATATATTTTAGTTATTTCTCACGGAACTCTCTCTCTCTCTCTTCACATATGTACCGTCACTTTTCCGAATCCCGTAGGCATTATTGACCTAATTGGACAGGTTATCAACTACTTTCCATCCCCGGACCAGGTCTTTTGTCCTCCATTAATCTACCGACTTAGGGAGTGTGTTACTAGGTCCGCCTCCACGTGCATTATATCCGATCCCATCCGGCCTGATTGCCGGCGTGTATAGAGGGATACGACCTAAGATACATTTTACACTTATTTTCCTTGCTCACCAGACTTGTCTGATGAGCACCCCCTAGAAAGGCAGTTTTTCTTTTTCTAGAGGGATTTAGACCTAAACTCTTTTGTCGGGGCTAGGGCTCTTTAACGTGCTTCACTATCAATATATGGGTCACGCGATACCGTCCTCTTATCGTCCTTTACGAGGGACGGCATGGAATCGTATTAGCCTGCCTTCTAGCTGAGACGGTCTACTCCGCTACATACGGCGTTTTTCCTTAATCTCACAAAATTATGAAATTTTCTAAGAAAAAGTCCAAGTGGATTACCGATGCCCCGGGGATCGCACCCAGGTCTCCTGGTTGATCTCACGGAAGTAAAAATAGGTGGAATGCCTTATACAGGGTTGGCCATTTTAAAGATATTTTTTTTTGAGAAATCCTCGTACACGTCGACTTTCCTTTTGTTAATAGTACATTTTATCATTGTGTTTTTTTTTTCTAGGATACATTCCTACGAGAGGTGAAATTTACTTATACGATTTGAGTTTACTTTGAAAGTAAATATCTCAAAAACGAATCGATAGATTTTCGAAATTTTTACACAATTGTCAAGACATTCAGGAGACCTTCAAAACAAGTTATCACTCGACCCACTTTTCCTATTCAAAATATAGAGGTAAAGTTTACCCCTCAAAGGGGATGCGCGCTACAAACAAAATCGATGTGTTTCAGCATTTTCTTCAATTCTTTACAGTCTTTGAGAAAATCCAGGTGAACCCTTTTAAATGGCCCATCCTGTATAAGTTACAGTTATGAGCCTAAATGAACGTAGTCACATCGATCGAATCGAATCGACTTGCCATTATTTTCTGATGATTTCTCGTAATATATTAAAACTTTGTTTTCCATTTTTAGATGGGTTTTAAAACATGATATATAGGGTGAGCCATAAAATTCCGCACGTTTTGGATTGGCCATAACTTTTGACTTGATTACTCGATTTGGAAATATATTGATTTTTTGGAAAGCTAAAACGTGAGAGTTTTTCAATTCGGTTAAAACTTATAAAAAATTCAAGATGGCTGAAAAAAATTTATGTGCGACACTGAACAAACTCTGAAGCTTTCACTACAACCGCTCATTGTTTCTGTGTATATTGAGGTATCACTTAATTAAATCAGTTGGGAAATAAAAAAGTTAGAACTTTTTTTACTATGTGTTGTTTACTTTGCATTGAAAAAAAATCACAAAATTACATACATTTTCCATGTGCTATATCTTTTAACCTAATTATTTAATTAAGAAAACACATCTAAATACCCATTATTTTTTATTTCTTATCCGATTTAATTAGGTGATACCTCGATATACGAAGAGGAAATGGAGGTTTGGAAATATTAATTTATATTTTGTCCAGTGGCTTATTTTTAAAAAAAATAAGGTGTATAAAACCTAATTCCTTTTAAAACTATCTGCTATCCTGAATATTTTTTTAATGTCAACTTTTGAACAAACGGACGTAACTCTTATGTTTTGTCCCCCTAAACCATATATTTTTAATTAAGTAATCAGGACCAAAGCTATAGCAAATTGAAAAAATAAATAATTTTTTCCAATGTTAAGTCCAAACACTCATAATCTAAAAGCTTATAACTTTTTCATTTCTCAACCGATTTGATTAAATGATACGTCAATATACACATAAACAATGAGCGTTCATAGTAAAAGCTTTAGAGTTAGTTCATTGTCGCACATAAATTTTTTTCAGGGGGTCTGAAAATTACACATTTTTTAAAACTGTCCGCCATCTTGGATTTTTGAAAAATTCTAAATTTTCAACCGAAACAAAAAAGTATCACTTTTTATCTTTCTAAAAAGCCAACATCTTTAAAAATCGAGGACTTATGTCAAAAGTTCTATTCAATCCAAAAAGTGCGGAATTTTGTGGCTTACCCTATATATTTGCCTGCTTATTTTATTGCGGCCACAAACTTGTTTGAATCAAACCAAAAGTTACTAGTATGTTATTGCGTTGTTTCTTTAGTCAAAATAAGTGTTTTCGGCTTTTTTGCGTGATTTTGCTAAAAATATACAGTGACATTTACTAAGATCTAAAGTAACCCCACAGGTCTAAATATTTACACCTGTACTAAATTTTAAAACCAATTTTCAAAAAACACCCATATAGAAAAGACAAAAAGTTATTGATTATTTTGTATTGTTATTGTAAAATACCACTGAGAAACTGCTTTTGTCTCAAAATATACCATATTTTAGGATAATATGCCCTAAAACTATTTTTTTTGACAGGTTTCAAAATGGCAAATGGTGAATATGCCCAAAATTTGGCACATAATAGCTTCATTATCTGTATTTGAGGTTATAAATTTGGTGATTTTTTAGACCACCTCTGGGGGGGTGGTTTAAATTTATAGCCCCCAGAAAGAATTGTTTTGTTGCAATTGGTATGCAGTTCTACAAGTATTAATTTACCTTTTTTAATATTCCAAGTTGTTCATTAACCAATAAAACACCTCCAATTTTGTCCAGAAAAACGCCATATTTTGAACCCGTTTTCAGCACAAAAAATATATTTATGAGGGCAATACGAGGCAAAACTAACATAAGTGAAGGTCACTGATTATGCACGAAAAATATACCAAACAAAAAAACCCAAAACAACTATATTAATTTATTTACAATTTGAAATTAAAACATTGAGGTTATCTAAAAGCGCACTCAAGAAAACTTTCCTTAATCAAAGCACACTCATTTTAAAGCTGTAGCTTTCATCAGTAGAGGTTGGTGCAAGCCAAAGTACAAGCAGAGGTAAGAAATCCGAACTCGCTGTTTGTGATTTCAACGCAGCCAATATTTTGAAACTGACATTTCTACAGTGAAAGAAATGTAGGCAAAAATTGCATTTCGTTTTTTAATACATTTTACTTTTACCTTTTAAATAAATACAAAATTAATCTACTCCTTATTTTATTATTACCTATCTAAATCGTTGCGTGACATCAAGTGTTAATTAGAAAAATTCATTAACAAGGGTAAGTTTTATTTAGAGTGACATATAACCCCAATTTTAAGTTGTTCTACAGTGTTTATTATTTAAAACCCGCCTGGGTTTAAATTTTTTAATTTTCTTTTCTTCTAAATTGAAACTTTCTTCTTAAATCCAACAAAATATTGTGTTAAGATGATTATTCAACAAAAAAATTTGGTCAAATTATGACTAAAATTCAAGCGGGGTTGGTTTAAAATGCTTAAAACCAAAAATTTCACTTAAACCTAGGACCGTTCTAAAATAGACTAAACCCTTTTAGTAAATCCCACCGATAGTGTTTTGATTTGTTTAGTGCTGTTCGTTACAGAACCGGAATGATTAGTTTTTTGCCTTTCATAAGTGCTGTGCGATAACCCTTTTTATTGTTAGTCTCAGAGTTAGGGAAATTTTATCAATACCAACTGATTTAGGCTCACAAATGTCAGGTAAATGTAGCGGTGTTTGCAGAGAAAAATACGGTAATTTCGGTCGCTTCGGCGAGTAACGCGTGATAAATGGTTGTAATTGCATTAAACGAGGATAATTTAGCTTTAAAAATGTAAAAGGTCTTTTGTGTACTTACCCGCGTGGGTTTCCAAGTAGTCTTTCTTTAAAAAAAAATTATACCTATTAAAACGCTCGCCGCAGTTGACGGTTCGTGTTACCAGCTCTTACGAAAATTATCCAGGATTAAAAAAAAACCCAATAACAATAATTTAACACCCCCAGGAACAATTTGTCGACGTTTTAACGTTGCCACATGCGACTTAACGTCGCGTGAAAACGGCGTATAAACTTTCTAGCAACTCGCTTTTGCACCAATTTGGTGGAGATTCCTTGAGTTGTGTTGACTAAAGCGCCTTCTGGATAATATTTTTATTAATATAATTGATTTAAAATCAAGACTTCCAACCACACATGGACTAATTATAAAACAACATTTATGGATAATTATAAAATATGTATCTACGTAACTTCCGATATAACATTGGAGGAATATTCATGTTATAGGAATATTCCCTCAAAATGATTTTTGGAATATTCTATTGCGAATATGACAGGAATGTCCCAGACCTAGTTTTTGTTGAATATGCTTTAAGAGTTTGTGATAGTTATATTTCTTTGGTAATAACATAAAAATATTCCCATGATAATGTGATAATAAAGTTATTAGAACGCGAATTACATGATTTATAATTATAATTTAGTTTAATTTCATCTATTATAGGTAGATGACGCTGGAATCAATATGTTCTCTATGTAGCAGGTAATATTTTTATACATATAAGACAGCAAAAAGTTTTTTTAGGTAATCTTACTCCGTAATTGCAATTTAGTGGAAGAATGCATATTTGGTGGATATTTATTTTCTTATACTTTCTGCAACAATTAAATTAACAGCATTGCGTTTTTGCTTATTTTTTTATATAATTAATATTTGTAATATCTGAAATTGAAAAATATTTACTGGTGTTGGTTCGTTGGCGAGGCGTCAATAAAACACAGATATCTAAATTGGTTTTTATGCCGACGTTTCGGCCCTTCATTGGGTCATCCTCAGGGCACTAAAAGACAGTTAAGTAATGTAAAATTTGTTGAAAATATTCATATTTTTCAAATTAAAATCTGATTAACTTTTTTTCCTTCATGTTTTAAAATATATACATAAATAAAAACGTACATTAAGTAAATAGTACAGGGTTCCTAAGCAAATCCTTAGGGGGCCAAGCAGCCGTGTATAAGACGCAGACAAACGGAAAAGCACATTAGGCAGAAAGGGATGGGGCGATGTTGTCACTACATCTTACACGTAGTAAATCCATTTCAGGTTGTTGTTTTCTAATGTTTTCCATTTTCATACCTTTAGGACTGGAATAAAAATTGTTTTTGCTCGACTTTAATACCAAACTGATGAAAGATATTGTAAAAAAAAAATATTTTTCGGCTTTTCATTTTGTAACCATTGTGGGGACTGAGATACATGCAAATGCCTAACCTAAAGCGTTCATACACGGCCGGAGAAATCGACTGAGATATTTCCGTAGAAACTTTATCAAGCAAATAGGACGGGTTGACGCCTTCGAACGTCCAACCCTGGTTTTGCACTTTGATTCGAAATCAAAAAGGAGGAACAGTCAGATGTGGGGCCGTGCACAAATTACGTAACGGTGATTTTACCAATTTTTGACCCCCTCCCTATGTAATGTTTTGTAACGGTTTGGCACGCCACTCCCCTAATATTACGTAACGATTTCAAGATCACTACCCCCCCCCCCAAAAAAAAAACTTCACTTATTTTCATTCCAAATTATACTCTTTAGACCTATTTCTTTGCGTTCCCGAAATTACGTAATTTTTGAAAAAAAATTGTAAGCGGCGCCATTTTTTTTTTTGCTTTGTTTTTCTAACATTTTTGCGTTCGGCTAATTAAATTGAAAAATTTTTGCCTGCGGCGCCCTTTATCTTCTCACTCGAAACCAAGATCCCCCGTTTTAGGAAAACTGATCCAGTCTCTGTTTCTAAATTTTTTCGAATAAAAGTAGAGTATGACCTAAGGGAAATAATTTTTTCGAGAAAGTTGAAGAAAAAAATAAAAAAAGTGGCAGAGCTCAAGTTTTTCGTAAAAAAAAAACGTTTTTTGTAAAAAAACAGAGCAAAATAAATCTTTTCACCCCTTTTTGGGTGTTACAAATATTGGCAGCCCTTATTTCTCGCTTTTACCCTCCCGCTAGTTTTGAAGAATTGGTTCGCTATATGTTTCGAGATCATATCAAATGTAGTGTAGGGCCAGCTTTATTTAAAATCAATAATATCGCAAGCAAAAAGCTCTGCAGAAAACCAGCGCCGTTTATTGATTTCTTTGGCTGCTAGTGCTAGCTGCATGGTTTGGCCGTTTCCGGATAGATGTCACCAGTAGAACAGAATGGAAAGAAATTTAATTAAAAGCGAAGATATTTTTTGATAGGATTCTGATTTTCGAAACATTTTTCGCCTTCTAGACTTTTAATATTATTAAAAATAATATTTTGTTAAAATGTTAAAAACATTATTTTTAGCGACACAAATCAGTATACTGAAAATCTAATTGTTTTGCGACTAAGGGGTTGCCCTCTCTAGTTGTCAGATACAGTTATGTTTTGAAATTGGCCACAACCGCAACAAAAAATCACAAGATCTTTCGATTTTTTGTTTTTAGATTCTTTTCGGTTGAAGTAACTGATTCGGAGGTTTTTTAACTTCTTTTTATTTTAATCGCCTTAGAAGCGTAACTCTATTGGAAAGACTAACATGCCAGAACGAACCCATTTCAGGTGATTTAGATAAGTGCCAGTACAGATCGATGCCTATTTGTGAGTGATTCAAATTTGGAAATCAAAGTGTATGATGGTGTTGAATGATGTTTGGGGCGGGTGACCAGTGGAACACCTGATAAGTCTACGTTGATTGCCCAAGGCGAAACATCATTCGGTCATTTCTCTTTTTGCTTTGGAACTTTGTGTGTTCCTTGTGGGATACTCATCCAAGTTTGAATTTTCGTTTTTTTATTTTTTAAAGTAAGTGATCTTTTAAATTTTAAAACATAGGTCTAAAAACCTTTAGTTTGTATATATTTCACTCCAAGAAAGTGAAATTTTAATCTCGTTTGATGTTAGTTCGTTGTTCCTTAGTGTGCCGATCCCCAATACCTTACAATACCTGGAGGAACTACTAAGAAAAAACAATCTAGAAGACAAACAGACTTTATCGCAAACCTCTTTATGAGCAAATTTGAATCAGATATAAGTAAAGAATTTGAGTATTTCCCCAGAGTATGGTTTAGGTATGTAGACCATGTGTTTGCAGTATTCAACACTAAAGTAACTAGTGTTGAAAATTGTATGGAAAAAGTAAATAACAAATTTCCCACAATTAAATTTACTTATGAAACAGAGAACAACGGTACACTGCCATTTCTAGACACTTTAGTTATAAGAAATAAAAATAAATTCGACTTTGACCTATACAGAAAAGGAACGGCCACCAACAGGTATATTCCAAATGACTCTTTTCATTGCTTAAAACATAAGCTTGCAAGTTTGTACTTTTTAACATATAGATTAGTAAATTTCCCCTTAAACAAAGCAAGATTTGAAGCAGAAAAAAATAGGATTAGGAATATAGCTAGCGAAAGCGGTTACGACGAAGGCTTAATAAATAAGCTGATAAATAGACATTCTTCTCAAAAGACATTTCGGAATTCCACTTTTTTCAGACAAAGAGACACCTGCGACTCAAAATTTGTATCAATTCCTTATAATCCCAATTATACGAAAGGATTACAAAAAGTATTTAATAACACCGGTCTTAAATTAGTATATCAATCCGGTAACACAATAAGAAGCTTACTAGGAAATCCCAAGGATAAAACTACAGTTCTAGAAAAAAGTGGAATTTACGAAATTAGTTGCATGGATTGTGACAAAAAATATATTGGCCAAACGAGACGCTCTATTCAAACACGTTTTAAAGAACACTTAGAACACTTAAAATACGGAAGAACAGAAAAGTCAAGTGTGGTCGAGCATGTTTTTGAAAACAATCATAGATTCACATTAGATAACCTAAAACTTCTAAAAAGTATGCCAAACAAAAGACTTTTGAATGCATATGAAAGTATGGAAATCATTAAATCCAGAAATAGTTTAAATAAAGATAGAGGACCCATCCCGTTTAGTACACTTTATTCTTTGGTTGAGGGGAGATATGATTAAAAATCGTGATCAATCACAAATGATTGGTCTTATCTCCGCCCACTAAAGCATTGTGTATAAGATAGAGCGTAGATTAATTTAGTTCATTGTTTATCGTCTCCTGATGATGCTAACGTTGTTAGCGAAACGCGCGTCGAGTGCAAAAAAGTGTAGTTTTGGTTTGTGGAAAACAATCATAACTTTGTTTTAGCAATGGATACTAGATTGAATTTAATAGAATATTGTTTTTAGGTGCACTGTTTACAGTGTTAAAAACAGCACCTCTTTCATTAATTTTTACGAATGATAGCTCTTTGTACACTGAAAAGACGTGGCTTTTCGGATATGAAAGTTTGGCAGGATTCGGACGACATTTAACAAATCCCTAGTAAAACAAAAACTAGGGATTTTTGGACCAACGTTTTACAAAAGGTTAAAACACCACTCACTTCGTTGGCTTTGAGCCTTATTACTTCTTACATCTTACATTTTTAGAAGTAATACCTCTCTCGAGTACAGTGGCGCACATAAAATTTTTTGCGGGGACTGTTCAAAATGGAGAAATTTAAAAATCATGTGCCATCTTGGATTTTACGGTAGCAAAACTACAGCCAAAAAAAATCTACGGTTTACGCGCATACAGACATCTAGCGAGGCGCGGTGGTTGTTGTTTTTCAAACCTAAATATAGTGTCAAACACTTTTTGGTTCTGCCCCCAGAAAACACGGTTTCCTCGGGCCTTCGTCGGCCCGAAGTCGATTGCCGAATTTGCCGTCATTGACGTTTTGCGATGTAGGCCCAATGTATGTTTGCCGACGCAGTGTTAGACTGTAACCCGCCGTCGGACCAATGGAAAATTTTACTTTTTGCTGACATCGGCATACCGTCCCCGTGCGATTAAGGTCCGATATGGTTTTACCACATGATACCGACCATCCGGCCATAAAACTGCTTAGTTTGGTCGGTCTAACGTAGGCAAGATGGGCTCGGCCCGACACCGGTAAACTATTCAAGTCCGACATTGATTTCCTAATGGCAGACCACAAAGACATCAGCATCTCAAAGGTCCGTCAGTGGTTGCTTGTCACGATCCGACATTGGCCAACTACAAAGTTTCGATAATGCGGCTGCCTAACCATTCGGGCTGGTTTAAGTGGCAGAAAAGTTGATTCTTGTAGAAAAGTACCACCATCTTGTCAAGTCCGCATTCTAGTCTTGAAATACCTTTATCTCATTATATATATAATATTATCTTCCACTGTACAGGGAACATTGTGACATTAGCGCCATCAATACATACTAGGAAGAAACTATTAAGCAGTTTAAAAATTTTAAGGTGAGGTAATCGGACCATCGTCAGTTGCCGATTCTCGAAAGATTAAACAAAGTTCCAATCGGCCCTAAAGCACATAAGCTTTGCGTTGGCATAAAGTCGACTATAGTAAATCGGGCCATCGTCAGTTGCCGATTTTCGACCGATTAAACAAAGTTCCAATCGGACCATCGTCGGTCCTAAAAAGGTGTCGACATAAAGTCGACTGTAGTAATGTGGACCTCTGTCAGTTGTCTATTATTGACCGAAAACTGAAAATCGCAATCGGTCCAAGATCGGGCCAGCGTGTAGTCGCCGATGCCGACACACTGCCGACGTTGTCGACTTTGGCCCGATTCAATACCGACGATTTGTGTTTGCTGGGCGCGCCACCTCGGCAAAGTTGAAATTACAAAAACACGACAATTTTTAGGTTATCTTAGCACCCTCTGCGCGACTACTTAACCAATTTACAACATACGTAAGAAACGTTGCTTTAAGCCTGCGTAACGTACGTTGCGTTTACGCCATACCGTGGCTTATAACCTCTAATAGCAGTGTGAAATTTACCGTTGATGAGAAATATTTTTTTATATGCTCGCCGCAACTGGATTAGCCGATTCTACCAAAATGTGAAACTACGCAAAAATTTTTAATCCGCCCTGAGTGGAGAAATAAATTTACCCGCAAGGCTTTTCCGCTCGTTGCTTGGAGTTTTTATTGTCGGTCTACTAGGCCCTTTACGCCCGGTCGTACAAAAAATATTGTACCTAACACGTTTGTAAAGTGGCTTTTTCGTTCTTGATTGTTGACCGAACTCCGCTATCGCGTCGCACGGTGGTTGAGGCCTAAAGGACTGTCCCCTAAGGTTGGAACATAAACAAAATTATCATCACTATTGGAGAGATGAAGAGGCAAACTGAAAATGTATTATTTTTTTTCTAATTTTCTGTCAATAAACGGACTATATTTTCAAGTGTGTTTGCTCCGGAACCCTTTAACATTTTGGAAAATAGTTCACGTTTGTGAAAAATAGAAGAATTGTGCTTTTTGACTAAAACAAAAGAATTAAAAAATCGAAAATTAGGGTAGAAATTATCATCAAATAAAAAAAGACCAGCTTTTTGTTTGAAATATTTTTTATTGGAGTAAAAACTATCTTGCCCCAAACAGTTATTGATATTTTTGTGTTCATTAGGATCTTCCCTTTTTGTTCTTACCAAATATAGCTGCCCCTTTTGGCCCCTTGGGCTTTTATGTTGGGAATTTGGAACCTTTGGTTGCACTAAAACAAATTTATGATTGTTTTCCACAAACCAAAACTAAAAATTCACATTTGTATCAATTCCTTATAATCATAATTATACGAAAGGATTACAAAAAGTATTTAATAACACTGGTCGTAAATTAGTATATCAATCCGGTAACACAATAAGAAGCTTACTAGGAAATCCCAAGGACAAAACTGCGGTTCTAGAAAAAAGTAGAATGTACGAAATTAGTTGCATGGATTATGACAAAAAATATGTTGGCCACTTAGCACACTTAAAATATGGAAGAACAAAAAAATCAAGTGTGGCCGAGCATGCTTTTGAAAGTAATCATAGATTCACATTAGATAACCTAAAACTTCTAAAAAGTGTACCAAACAAAAGACTTTTGAATGCATATGAAAGTATGGAAATCAATAAATCCAGAAATAGTTTAAATAAAGATAGAGGACCCATCCCGTTTAGTACACTTTATTCTTTGATTGAGGGGAGATAGGATTAAAAATCGTGATCAATCACAAATTATTAGTCTTATATCCGCCCACTAAAGGATTGTATATAGCGTAGATTAATTTAGTTCATTGTTTATAACGCGCGTCGAGTGCAAAAAAGTGTAGTTTTGGTTTGTGGAAAACAATCATAATTTTGTTTTTATAATTTTGGCTGCCATGTTGCCTATTGAATTCTTAACTGAGGAGGCCCAGGAGGTCAGAAATAAAGATTATCGGAAATTCAGATTGGACCATTCTAGAAAGATTTCCAGAACATCTACAAATGAAGATGTATTCAACATGTTGTGTGATTCTTCAGAACATAGAAATCAGAGGGGAATTAGATCCATATATATATATATATATATATATATATATATATATATGGATCTGATTCCCCTCAGTTCAGGATTAACCGGAAGATGTGAAATTATTATTATTATTAGTTGAATAAAAACTTATTTCTGTTATAAGCCTATATGAGGAATTTCTAATTGTTAGGTTTTAGAGTTTGATCATATCCTGTTTCCTTATGAATAAGAACAAGTTTTTTATTTACTTTTATTAGTATTAGTAAATATGTACTCAGTTCAGGATTAACCGGAAGATGTGAAATTATTATTATTAGTTGAATAAAAACTTATTTCTGTTATAACCTATATGAGGAATTTCTAATTGTTAGGTTTTAGAGTTTGATCATATCCTGTTTCCTTATGAATAGGATTAACCGGAAGATGTGAAATTATTATTATTAGTTGAATAAAAACTTATTTCTGTTATAAGCCTATATGAGGAATTTCTAATTGTTAGGTTTTAGAGTTTGATCATATCCTGTTTCCTTATGAATAAGAACAAGTTTTTTATTTACTTTTATTAGTATCAGTAAATATGTACTCAGTTCAGGATTAACCGGAAGATGTGAAATTATTATTATTTGTTGAATAAAAACTTATTTCTGTTATAAGCCTATATGAGGAATTTCTAATTGTTAGGTTTTAGAGTTTGATCATATCCTGTTTCCTTATGAATAAGAACAAGTTTTTTATTTACTTTTATTAGTATTAGTAAATATGTACTCAGTTCAGGATTAACCGGAAGGTGTGAAATTATTATTATTAGTTGAATAAAAACTTATTTCTGTTATAAGCCTATATGAGGAATTTCTAATTGTTAGGTTTTAGAGTTTGATCATATCCTGTTTCCTTATGAATAAGAACAAGTTTTTTATTTACTTTTATTAGTATTAGTAAATATGTACTCAGTTCAGGATTAACCGGAAGATGTGAAATTATTATTATTAGTTGAATAAAAACTTATTTCTGTTATAAGCCTATATGAGGAATTTCTAATTGTTAGGTTTTAGAGTTTGATCATATCCTGTTTCCTTATGAATAAGAACAAGTTTTTTATTTACTTTTATTAGTATTAGTAAATATGTACTCAGTTCAGGATTAACCGGTAGATGTGAAATTATTATTATTAGTTGAATAAAAACTTATTTCTGTTATAAGCCTATATGAGGAATTTCTAATTGTTAGGTTTTAGAGTTTGATCATATCCTGTTTCCTTATGAATAAGAACAAGTTTTTTATTTACTTTTATTAGTATTAGTAAATATGTACATCTTTAATTTGTTGTTAAACCTGTACATACCTAATTAGAAATATCGTTTGTATCTATAATTATTATGATTATTTTTATTTTGAAAACAACTGATTCCTTATCCACAGTCTAGAATTTTCATTCTCAATTAAAAAAAAAACAGACAATAAATGTTCAAAATGTAACAAATAGCGCCATTAGTTAGTGAGTTTAATTTTCAATCTTAAAATATGAGACTCTGTTGATTGATAAAGCTGATAAAATTCCTCGAAATTTACAAAATTTTTAAACAGATACTAATTTGTGTTGAAATAAATAACTTTTGTAAATAAATGCTCCTAAAAAGGCAGATTAGAGGAGGGGGTAAAAACTATTATAACCAAATATTGTCTTATACTTTACAGAAATTATTTGTAAAGTTTCAGGAAATTCAGTATATTATCTTCGGAGATACATATTATTTTCCGAAAATGGACCAGTTTCAACCACTGTGGAAAAAGGGCACGTTCCACACTGGTTCGTAAACTACTATTTTGGCACGCAAGAACAGTTTGTTAGTAAAACGACGGGATAAGTTTTGAGTGCGGAACAGACCGCCGGCGATCCGAAGGCATTTGATTGAGGGGGGGGACGATAAAGGTCATTTTTCCAACTAATATTAGCGATTCCCAAGTTACTTACCTGAAACTTTGAAATTTTTTTATTGTTGTTTGAAAAAATTAGAAATACAAAATATTTTGTAAAATTTACCTAAATTTCCCAACTCAACGTTCATATTTCTCAACTGAACCTTCATATTTCTCAACTGAACTTTCATATTTCCCAACTGCAAGCAACTGAAAAAATCATTGAGAGGGAAACTCCTGCAAAGGGATCGCCGGTGGAAAACACACTATGCGCAAGTAATAGAAACAATATTTTTTTTTACGAAGGTCAAAAAATGTAATATCTAAAACAAATAAGATATCTTAAAAAATGAGGCGTATTTTGAAGCTAAAAAATTGGTGCTAGAAAGCACGGAGAGTCCACCATATAATCAATTATTTTATGTTAAAAGGAAATGAAAATATCTCGAAAACTGTAGCTTTGAAAGATTTGAATCTTATAACAACATTTTTGGATAAGAGTTACGAAAACCAAAATCTGAAAACCGCATATCAGTAGCTGCTCTACTTCTAAAGTTATGATTTTTTTTTATATATTTGAACGTTTTTTCAAATAACTCTGAAACTAAAGTTCCCACGAATTTGGACTTAATAACAAAATTTGTAGTCCATATTCATGGAAACTTAAATCTGAAAACGGTATATCGCTGCTTGCTTTTGTTCCAAAAAAAAAAAAAATTTAAATATATTATCCCCTTTTTCTCCCCTCCAACACCCCACCACCCTAACCAAAAGATAATCAGTTCATGGTCGGCCGATAGAGTATTTTTGTAGTAAATTTTTTTAAAATCGATTAAGGGACAACAGACAACTTTTTTTTTTCGAGGATTAAGGTGTTTTGGAACCTTAGTAACTAATTTTTGATAAAATTAGGAAAAGTATACATTAAAAAATCGAAAAATATTTCAACCACCCCGATCAATGGGTAAAATATTAAAAAACCCGAAAAAAAACATGGAAAAATCTCATTTTTTCTGTGGACGAAGTTCAATTTTGGTCATGTAAAATAATTCACCAACTACGAAATTGATTTTAAATAATTTATTTTGACAAAGTTGATGAAAACCACAAACAATATTTTTAGTAAAACCCTATTTATAACGGTTTTAAAAATGTTGTAGGCTCGGTTGTTCAACAACGGTTTAAACACGGTTTGGAATTTAAAATTGGGTTAAGGTTTTGAAAGAGTTGTGCCATCTTGGCTGAACTCAGTTTTCCCAAACGCCCAAATTCGTAGGTTTAAACCAAGTTTTAAATACAAAAATCACATTTTGTGGAAAAATAAAATGTAGAAATCAGGAAAAAAGTCATATTTTGCCTAATTTTACATATACAGGGTGGATCCCTCAAACAGAACGGTACTCCTAGCGGATTAGAATTTGGTTTTACAAAAAAATCCAAAAACACGTCAACTTTTTTATGTCATTTTGTTTACGAGGTATGGCAAAAAAATATTTTTTTTAAATAGGACACCCTCTATAGTTTGAAATTTTCGAATTCTAAAAAAAATTATCTTTTTGGCAATACCACACCCTAATACTAAATATCTTACGGTTTCCCAGACAGAGGAATATAAACTTGCATGGAATTGTTTTACGGGGGATATTTGAATGAATATGGAAGTTTTCCATACAGATTTAGATAAAAATATCTTGATTATCGTAAAAGATAGATCCGACAGTGTAGTATTGCTAAAGAGAGAATTGTTTGCAGATTTTAAAAATTGCAAAATATACAGGGTGTCCTATTTAAAAAAAAAAATATTTTTTTGCCATACCTCGTAAACAAAATGACATAAAATTTTTTTTTTATTATTTAACCAAATTCTAACCCGCTAGAAGCACCGTCCGTTTAAATAATCCACCCTGTATATTTTTTAAATTGGGAAATTTTGACAAGCGAACTGCATAGAGCCGACAGCGGATTTTGGCTTGTGTTTGGTGAAACGAAAATTCGATTTTTTTTTGCTGGCGATTGATCCTATCTCTTTGTGCTCTAGTATCCCAATGAGCATTTTCAGAAACTTCTGGTGACAAAAATTTATATAATTATTATAAAGAGGGTTCCATTAATGCCCTAGGGTATTTAGAGGTTTGCATATTTGTTTTATTAAAGGTTCTAAATTGATGGCACCCTAAGGTAACATAAAACTGGCATTAACAATATTTCCACGGACATCTTTATAAAAACTAAAGTCATCGGTAACAAATGTTATATAAATTGGTGTTAACAATATTTCCACCAACATATTTATAAAAATATAAGTCATCAGTGACAAAAGTTATATAAATTGGTTTTTGAAATCTTTCTGTTAACCCATCTATAGAACCGTAAGTAACTATCAATTAAAGATATATAGATTGGTTTTTAAAATGTTGCTATCAACTCACTTATAAAAACTTAATTAACCAACAACAAATTGCCCATTCATTCTATAATGTTTTTATTAATTTCTTTGTATGGGGTTAAAACATCACTGTTTTTACAACAAAAAAACAATTTTAATTTATAACAAAACAAACAAGATTTTTTAGGTTAATTTTGTGACATCAAAAGGCTCGTTTTTGCAACTTTAAAAGTTGCGTTTTTGCGACATCAAAAGGCGCGTTTTTGCGAGATACTATACCATCATTATCTGGTTTTATTTACATCAATCTGAGGAGAGACATAAGAGATCCAAATCTTCTTGAGATAGTTTTCGATGACAGATATCGAAATCGAATGCATTCTACACCCGATTCCGACCAGCGTTTCCCATGCGCGGCCACCCTGACTCAAAAAACTCATCACGTGGACCGATATGAACTTGTATAGGCAAATCTCGCTTAGACTACGTGACCCGTGTTTTGATTCGGGGAGCTCACGCATAAGAAACCCATAGATGGGAACCGGGTTTTAGAAAAAGAGAACAATATAGTAACCGTGTTAAGTTCGCAAAAATGCACCGTGAAACTTCGAGTGCATACAGTGCGCACGGCTGGTCGGCGGCAATTGTGAACACATCACCTTACGACGCGACGGAACGCAGCCTCAAGGTCCGTTTCTGCGAGTTTGACATAGTTACTATTATTCTCTTTTTCTTAATGCATTCGTCTGAGAGAGATCCAGCATACCAGGGAAATACATGCCTGTACACCCTTCTATCCTGAAATCTAACTATCCTCTTGAGATAGTTACCTCTGACAGTTATGCGGGGTTGAAGGGTGTGCAGGCGGGTATTTTTCCTGTATGTGTAGTATGCTGGACCTCTCTCAGACCAACATCGTCCTCAACTAAAAAGCCAGTTAACTCATTTTCGTTTTAGTATCCTTTGGCCTATGATCGGTGCCATATTGACACCATATTGCTTGTTTATAATAATATAAAATTCAATATTTCTCCCAGAAAGCAAAGAACATATGTGAAAAAAAAGTATTATTTAAATGAATATTTATTTCCCCGTTTTTTCAAGTATTTTTGGAGCCCATGAAAATTTTGTGAGTGTATTCGAAAACTATAGAGTACACACGGGACCGCAGCTGATTGTCAGAGTAGGATGACTGGGAAAACAGCTTTTATTTAACCTATAGTATATAAATATTCATATTCCTGCTTCAACTTATCTCACTTCCATTTTAATTTATTTTAGAAGATTGGTAAACACTATTTTATAAATTTTTTATTTTAAAAAGAAAAAGAATAATACATAACAAGCAAAGGAAAGAAAGATGGAAAATTTATATTTCTAAATCGATAAAAACCTTTAATTTATTATGTAGTATTGTGAGAATAGTTGTGAAACCTTTTTATAATAATATCTAGACTTGAGGGTTCATAAGGAAGTTTTATAAAATCTATATGTTGTTTTTCCATCCATTACTATGTACCATATTTTTGATAAGCTGGTCTTGGTTAGTTGTTTTTCAAGTCTTTTTTACTCATTTAAGAGATATATTAGAGTTATAAAATTATCACCAACACTAAATAATATAACTTTTGGTTATTTTATGAAGGTTTTATATTATTTGCTGTACCTTCTATATAGACAAAAATGCTCATTGGGATACTTTTAAACGTTTTGGATGGATTAAAATCGTTTCTTCTTTTTGGGAAAAGTTTGGTCAGAAAAGACCATTTTTTTGACCAAACACATCCAAACAACACGAAAAAACGCCCACTCAAAATTTCGTAAAATTCTTGTCAAACGTCAAATGTCAGTGATATTTTACCAAAATGTTGTTCGAGTTTGCGGAATTATAAGAAAATGGTTATCAAGTTCAATTGCAGAGTGATTTTATTCTGATTTAAACTTGGTTTACTTTTGAATTGGACAACCACTCACTGAAAATAAACTTGGTTTTGAGAAAAACTAAGTTTAAGTTAAACTAAGGTTAAACCGTTATTGAACAACCGGAACTTAAAATTAATCCATTTAAAAATTTGCCACACGTTTTGCGAATGAGCTACTAAAAAACAATAAATAATTTTATAATTTTAAAGCTTGCATATATAGGAGGGCAAAATTTGTTGCCTCTGCGTTAATTGCAGTTAAATTAAAACACAATTAATAATTATTAAGCGTCAATAAAATAATACTAATTTATTAATAAGGTCACTAAAAGTCATATACCTATGAGATGCTATAACGGCCGTAGCGATAATAACTCTCCCAATCGCCTCTGGCTTTACCCAGGGTGTTTTAATACATAATTAATTAAATGAGAGCCCTGCTTTGGACTAACTGAAGTCACGGTCAATAGGGAATTATCCGAGTGGGTTTGAAACAAAAAGGGGTGCAGCACTGGCGGTCAACTCCGGAACAACAGCACTCCAAAGCCTTTCTGAATAAGCCAGATAAACGTAGAGCAAAGCAGTTCCTGCAACTATCAAGGAACAGCCTGAGAATAATCACAGGTCTGTATACAGGCGAGTGCCGACTCAACCAACACATAAATAGAATTGGAGTGAGCAATACACCGATTTCCCGCTGCCACAGGAAGGACTGATCTGGTACACAGACGGATCACAAACTGACGAATGCAGTGGGGCAGGAATATTCGGGGAAAGACCTAGGAGAGACCCATATTTCTCACTGGGATCGTACCCGACAGTATTCCAAACAGAAATCTTTGCCATCCTAGAATGTGCAAGAAAGAATAATAGAATGGGTTACTTCGGTCAGACCATATCTATATACTCGGATAGTCAGGCAGCCCTTAGAGCGCTTATGTGCCCGATGGTAACCTCAAAGCTAGTGTGGGAATGCCTTGATGAACTACTGAGACTGGCGGAACATAATAAAATAAAATTAGTATGGGTGCCGGAAAATAGAGGTATCCAAGGCAATGAAAAAGCTGACGAAATTGCAAGACAAGGACCGTCAAAAAAATACATCGGACCAGAGCCAGCCCTGAGGGTACCAAAGTGTACAATAAGATCCCAGGTCAAACTCTGGATAAGGGAAAAATATGAAAGCCACTGGCTGGGAAGACAGGGGCTAAGACACAGCAGAGCATTTATCAAAGGTCTAAATGCTAAGCTCACCAAAGACCTGCTAAAGTATAGTAGGATGCAAGTGAGAACTATAATAGGAATAAAGTTCACCTAAACAACATGGGCCTGTATCACGGAGACCTGAGCTGCAGACTATGCAATCAGGAACCAGAAACAGTAGAACATGTAATATGCCAATGCAAGGCACTGAATCGCAAAAGGCATCTAATATTTGGGGTAGTTAAACTAGACCCAATATTGACTGGGGACTACTCCATTAAGGACCTGTACAAACTTGCGCAGGGGATAAAATTAATGGAGTGGTTAGCCTATGAACTAAGAGGGTGCACAATAAGCCAGTAATGGCTGCAGTGCAGTGACTGTGGCTTGCCACCTGGCAGGTTGGAGTCATAATCGAGGGGTTTTAGCCGGTAGGAATCCGACACTACCCGGGCTCTCCTGGTAGAGGAGAAATGACTTTGGCAGGAAAGTAGTTCGGGCGTCTTATGCAAGATTTCCCCTTGATACCCTTGAAAAAAAAAACACCGATTTGTATATTCTGCGGAGGAGAGGGGGCAAAGCTTGTACATATCCTATGCCACTAGGACGAAACCAATAAAATAAAATTAGTATGGGTGCCGGGACATAGCTGACGAACTTGCAAGACAAGGGTCGTCAAAAAAATACATCGGACCAGAGCCAGCCCTGAGGGTACCAAAGTGTACAATAAGATCCCAGGTCAAACTCTGGATAAGGGAAAAATATGAAAGCCACTGGCTGGGAAGACAGGGGCTAAGACACAGCAGAGCATTTATCAAAGGTCTAAATGCTAAGCTCACCAAAGACCTGCTAAAGTATAGTAGGATCCAAGTGAGAACTATAATAGGAATTATGACCGGCCATATGGCGGTTAAAGTTCACCTAAACAACATGGACTTGTATCACGGAGACCTGAGCTGCAGGCTATGCAATCAGGAACCAGAAACAGTAGAACATGTAATATGCCAATGCGAGGCACTGAATCGCAAAAGGCATCTAATATTTGGGGTAGTTAAACTAGACCCAATATTGACTGGGGACTACTCCATTAAGGACCTGTACAAACTTGCGCAGGGGATAAAATTAATGGAGTGGTTAGCCTAGGAACTAAGAGGGTGCACAATAAGCCAGTAATGGCTGCAGTGCAGTGACTGTGGCTTGCCACCTGGCAGGTTGGAGTCACAATCGAGGGGTTTTAGTCGGTAGGAATCCGACACTACCCGGGCTCTCCTAGTAGAGGAGAAATGACTTTGGCAGGAAAGTAGTTCTGGCGTCTTATGCAAGATTTCCCCTTGATACCCTTGAAAAAAAAATACACCGATTTGTAGATTCTGCGGAGGAGAGGGGGCAAAGCTTGTACATATCCTATACCATCAAGCCATACCCCCCCCCCCCGAAAGATATTCGGGATTTTAATATGCTTATAATTTCGAACCAATTTTGAACCACTTTTAAAAATTTTGATCCACACTCCATCCTGGTTTTTTTTAATATTGAAAATGGGTGGTGCAGCCGGACGTCAAGCTACACCCCCTCATTTAAAGCGTAGAGAAAAATGAAAAGCAACTATCCAAAAATTAAGAACTGATTTCGAACTACTAATATCACCAAAGAGAATTTCGAAAAATCCACTAGTAAACCTGTTTTAAAAAAAAAAAATTGCGGGGGTGCACGTCGACGTCAAGCTACACCCCCCCCCCCCCGAAAGATATTCGAGTTTATATATTATATTTGCTTAAAATTTTGAGCTAAAAAATTTTGGACCACGCTCTTTCCTGGTTCTTTTTTAGCTTGACGCACCTCCCATTTTGAATATTAAAAAAAACCAGGAAGAAGTGTGGCTCAAAATTTTTAAAAGTGGTTCAAAATTAGTTCGAAATTGGCTCGAAATTATAAGCATGTGTGTGGCTTGCCTGACGTAAATATTTGGCCCTGCGTTGAAAGGTTGAGATTTTGACCATTTGTTTAAAATGTTTAATATTATTAACAAAATATATCTTTTAAATTTTTTTGATTATGAAGATGAGTTATTTTTCACATGAAGAGATGCCCAATTTCATTTGTTTTTATTACAAGTAAGCACATATATCTGGTTACAACATCTTGTTTTACTGTCGACATGGTTTTATACAGGAAATAACATAAGATAAGAAATAATCAAATGACCCAAGTAACACAAGGTGCTGAAAAACTTTTGCAAACACGTTGCGACAGCAAAACTCCTCTACTATTATGTTTTTACTGTTTTCTGCAACAACGTCTTGAAAGTGTTCATAAAATGTCGCTTAGCCCAATTTGGCAATAACTTTTTGGTCACTGCAATAACCATTGCAGCACTTTTTGCAACCGATATAGCTTTTTCAGTTAACTTAATTAAAAAAAGAAAATTTCTTACAAAACCCAAAGAAAAAATGGAAAGAAAAACAAAAATAGATTTTTAAACAAATAAATGGTTGATGCGGTTTTGAAAACACAAGTATGGATATATGGATGATGGGAATATTTATTTATACTCAAACTTAATATCGGATTTTTGGCTTCTTCCATGGACTAAATTGACATGCGAAGGCCAGTTTACTGACAATATTTATCACGAAACTTCACCAAAACACGCACGCCTCACATATTAAAAATATTTAAAGTATTTTTCTTTAATTTAAATTTTAGGTTACATTTTTTGGTTTTTGGAGTGGAGCCAAAATAATCAATCCAGATTTATCTCTACCTTAAAACTAGCTTTCGTTTCAAAAATCTACTCTTTTTATAGAATTTTCGTGTAATGGGCGCCATTGAAACTAACAACGCAACCTAACTCCACAGCTAATATTGCTGTTTAAAGTACATAATTGCTACGTTTTCATGGGAATTGAGTTCGTTCTGAAAACGATTTCAATCCGATACCGTCCATGAAAACGCCTGTTTTTCCAGTATTCACATCGATTTCAATCTAGATCCGACCCTGAAAATTTTTAGGGTTGGATCAAGATCGTATTGAGATCGAAATACCGATTTTCCATGAAAACGGGGATTGAGTTTACACATGCGTATTGCGTCGGATTACCATACAGCCGCCAAATTATATTTTATTGCTCTCACTCTTTTTGAGAGAGAGAGAGAGAGAAATAGAAGTGAAACTGTGGAACCGGCCATTACCCTCTCCACATAGGCCGATCAGCTCTTATCGTTTTAGTTTCCTTTTATCCACCTTCGCCGCCATTTTGACAGAAAACTAATGGATTATCTGTCACTTTTGAGTGAAAATGGCGGCGAAGGTGGATAAAAGGACACTAAATCGGTATGAGTTGATCGGCCTATCTGGAGAGGGTACTGAACCGGCATTCTAAAATTTGGTGGAGTGTATAGAAAAAACAAGATTAATAACATAACCTTACTTAAATAATTAAAGATTTGTTTTTTTAAATAAAAAAATTAATTATGGAAAATAAAAGAAATATTTGGCTCGAAAGTGTATGTGCTATACACATATGCCAGTCTAGCTTTTCTTTCTTCACTTCCACTTGCAGAGTAGTAATTAAAATTTAAAAAAAATGTGTGGCAAGGCCCAACATCATCTTTTGAATAAAATACATTAAAAAACAAAATACCAAAACTCAAAAATGAATATTTTACAACTATGGCATATGTCAGCTGCCAAATATCAAAATTTAAAAACCGTTTTCAAATCGATTCAACATCGATTTGAAAACCTGTCATGAAAACTCATGAAAAAAAAGTTTTCAAAACATATTGAAAACGAATTCAATATCCATGAAAACATAGCAATTGTTTTTTTTTTCCACTATTTTTTTTACTTAATATGAATAAGAGGCGGGGCTTTGTTCGCGAAGCAAGTAGAAAGAACCCGACGGCTAAACTGGCTATATTATAGCCAAAAATGCTATTTTCTGTTTTTACAACTTTATTGCTCCAATTTAGTTTTTATTGGTGTTAGGACTGATTTAAAAAAGCTACAAAGTTTGGCTTTAATGTATAACCAACATTCTACAAATTTTTCTGCCCAAAGAATAGTTTTTTTGAGCAAAGTTTAATAAACACTTTTTTTAAAGTGGCGCTTACATTATGAAAGCAAAAAGTATTACAAAAACTAAGCAAGCTAATTTACAACCAAGAAGCTGCTGATAAAACGTTTTCACAGCTTTACTTTGGTCATAAATTCAAATATGTACAATGTGTGTTTCTTGGGGAGGAACCAGATCACTTCCGTTGACGGGCACTTTTGATGATTTACATTCTTTTCATTCAAGTCAAAGTATCATTTGGGAATTGTGGGATTTCAAATATATCTCCGTAAAGAAATATAAAATCTCAAAAGCCCAAAAAATACTTTTTTTCTGGTTATCATAAAATGACCTAAAAAAATCTGGCTTGCAAACCGTGCATTTGATATTCCATTTGTAATGTACTAATCATGACCCGATACAATTTTCTGAGAGCAACAGGTCAGTTTTGCCTCAGTGCATCAAAAGAAAAAGGTTATTAGTTAGGTATTTTTTGTTCAATTTGATATTCGCTAAAATCATAAAAAAATTGATTATATGAAATAAAAAGTTAAATCTCAAAACCGTATATCGCTAATTGCTTTTGTTCCAAAGTTACAATTCTTTTAAATATTTTATCCTTCTTTTCCCCCCTTCAACCCTCCACTAACCTACCCAAAAGTTAATCAGTTCATGGTCAGCCGATAGAGGATTTTTGTACCAAACTTCGTTAAAATCGATTAGAGAGTTCTTGAGTTATCGTGTATACAGACAGACAACAGACAACAAACAACAGACCGATAGACAACTTTTTTTTTCGTCGATTAAGGTATTTTGGGTCCCTATGCCCGTGTGCACAACTTCCCCTTACTTCTTCCACTTATTCAAGTGCCGCTTGAACTGAGGGTGACCCTTGAGATTTACTTGGTTTGCAAAAGTTCCGAATATGTTCCACTTGGAAAAAATAACGAAATTATTGGCAACTTGGCAGTTATCTGCATTTTTTTGTGTGGTGTTTGTGTGGTGATCATGATTATTGCCTGTTAGCTGTCAAAAAACCACGTAAAATTTGAGGTTATTTAAAAAAACAACAAATGTTATTGATGATTTATGATTGTATCGAGGAAATCGCAAATAAAACTACTATAATTGGTTAACTGAACCTAAAGAAATAAATAATTAGTCAATACAAAAACTTTTACTTTAAAAATTGGGGAATGGGTAAAATAAAATATCAACTACATAAAAAGCAAATTTAATATATTTTAATAGCTATAGCTAAGTACATAAAATACTAGATAGGTAAGTAGGTTCAGACGCAACTGCCCCGATGATTCTCAAATTCATGATGTATATAGGTACTCGACACCCTGTTCTGGGCATAACACATGTATTTTCCTTTAAAAAAATGTCTTTCTGTGTAAGCGTTTTATATTAGCATAAAATATTATGTAATTAATTGTGATAAGCTCTATTTAAGATAAAGTGAAAATGTTTTAAATATTTTTAAGATTTAATTAGTGAATTGGATTAAAAATAGAAAGAAATCGGAGTCCCGACAAGTCACTTGTGACTTAGGGAGGAGGTTTTGACGATTTGTAATTTGGTACTTTTTGTAAACTTTAAACGAAACTTGAAACTATAAAACCTGGCTATTTATTTAGTATGTTTTCACATCGTATTCAATACGTATTGAAAAGATTGTCTTCTTTTTCTTTCATAGAGCATGTTCTCTGTTCCGACAAAAAGCGCGACATATGAAGAACAAGATGCTTGATTTTCGATATGTATTGAATACGATGTGAAAACATACTAATTATTACACCACCAGACCAACCCAACACTTTTTTCAGTTTCTTTGCAACGAATTTGCGAAAAAAAGGGGAATTATTCGCTTAGCGAAAAAAACATGATTTTTTTTGGACATTCTAAACCTTTTGTAAAAGGTATCTTCATCTCATTCTTTAAAAAATCCTTGGCAGGTATTTCATTAATTACAAAATCTAATTTTTCATCTTCTTCATCATCCCAAAGAAGTTCCATTTTAAGCGCAGACCACTATTATAATCACAGAATGATTTGGAGGCTACGAAACAGTTTTATAATCTGATTAAATTAATGGCTTTTGTTTAAAGACATAATCAAAAAATACCTCACATAACCTCAAAATGCGCTTAAGCCGAAGTAATTCTACGGCTTATCTTAACTGCAGCTTAAGTGCCACTTACATGATATTCTACACCATTGCACACCAAAACTAAAGCTTAAGCTCGGCTTACATGTAAAGCCGAACCCGTGCACACGAGCATTAGTAACTCATTTCTGATACAATTAAGAAAAGTCAAAATTTCACGATTTTAATAGTCCCACATACCATATTAATATGGTGGACTATTAACACATTTTGGAAACAAAACGATTATTGTTTTTATTTTGAATATTACCTAATACACACACTGTATTATTTTTTAATAAGTGGGTACTATGAGAATTGCACTTTTACAGTGGGATTTACTAAGATCTAAAACAGACCCCCCCCCACAGGGCTAAATATTTACACCTGTGGGGGGTACTAAATTTTAAAACCAATTTTCAAAAACCACTTACCCATACAGAATATACGCAAAGTTACTGATTATTTTTTAATTTTATTCACTGAAAAATTGCTTTTTTTCTCAAAATTTCTAAGAGAAAATGCCCTAAAACTAATTTTTTTTGACAGGTTTCAAAATGGCAAATGGTGAATACGCTAAAAATTTGGCACATAATAGCTTCATTATCTGTGTTTGAGGTTAGAAAGTTGGTGATTTTTTAGACCACCTCTGGGGGGTGGTTTAAATTTATAGCCCCCAGAAAGGATTGTTTTGTAGCAATTGCAGGGTTCCCACTGACCTGGAAAATCTGGAAAAGTCAGGGAATTTTGAGAGCTACCTGGAAAAGTCAGGGAATTACCAAAAAATCCTCAAAAGTCAGGGAATTGGCAAACAAAACCTGGAATTTCTCTTTCTCAACCTATTTTTTAAACCAACTAATCCGAAAATCCTAACCTTTAAATGATGTGGGGTGCAACTACGATGCGAGATTCCGAGCATTTTCAATTTTTTTTAAGAGCAAGAATCCAAAATGTCGAAAAAAACAGTTTGTAATTTAGACAGTATAAGTCCTTCCATAAGTCCACCAGAGTGGCAGTATCTACAGGCTCTAAAGACCAAATCAAGCATATTGTAAGCTTTGTTTAAAAAATATTGAATTGAGTAATATGGGGCGTCAGGACATTTTGAGCCATTTTAGAAGCAGTGGTCATGTAAAGTACGTGGAGGCTAAAAAAAATTTAAGGAAATTGAAATTAATTTGAAAACTGATACACTATCAGTCTTGGCCCAAAAGACAATGGACCTACATTTACACCAACTACTGGAAGTGGAGGAACTTCCACAGCAACTGCTTCCACAGCCAAAAAAAGTTCTACTCCTTTTTTGTAAACTTTTCTTATTAAGCAATCAGTTATGGATGCAGAAATATTGTGGTGCAAGGAGTCTTTAGGATTAATCCTGCTGTTGTCCACATCATCTGCGAAGGCCAGTAGTAGGTTGGGTCCTTCCTGGTGGAATATAGCCGTTAATGTCTCAATTTTGGCTTTCCAAATTGCATATTCTAATGCTATGTTGAAGAGTTGGGGTGAAAGAGAGTCACGACCCTACTTAAGCCCATTGTTGATACCAAAGAAATCAGAGTAGCTCTGTTCCATCCTTATCTTATCAGGGATATCAGCTTTCAAAAACCCAGTTTCTGCATTACTTCCCACAACTTTGCTCTACATAATCTGTCAAATGCCTGTTTGAAATCAATAAATATCTGGTGAAGTCAAACTGTCAAACGCCCAGCATTTTTCCATTATTTGTCTACCGGTAATTATCTCTTTGTTGAGTAGTTCGCAAAAGTAGTTCTTCCATGTGGTTAGGATCTCTCTTTCGTTGGATATCAGTTGTCCATTGTTTGTTGAAAGAAGGTTTTCGGTTCTGAGTAAAGTATTCTTTTATTCTGTTGTCTTCTCTGTTTTCCTCCATTTCTCTTATTATATATTATATATTTTATTATAGATGGTGGTCTCTCTTATTACTTTATATAATTCTGCGTGTTTCAGATCTTTGTTGTTTATACTCTTCTATATTAGATGCTGTTGGGTGTTGAACCATTTTTTTCCTGTTCATATTTCATCTTTCCGTCACTCTACTACAGTCGTCATCAAACTGCTTCCTTTTTTGTTTTCTCTTTTTGTCGAGCCCTTGACTAGTCACCCTAGTTACTGTTTTCTTGGATGTTCTTCCAGAGATTGTTTATATTGTGGCCCCATTGCGGTTCTTTTATTTCTTCAGCAATTGGTTTCTGGTATATTTCCTGTGTTTGTTCTGTCTTGAGTTTTCCCGTATTCCAACTTATGCTAGTCTTCTTTTTCGTGTGCATGTGCACATGTGCTTATATATTAACACTTTGTGTAATTTAGTTTTATAACTTGCTAGATGAACCAAAAAAACCGGATTGGTTTTTAGGATTTAATGAATTCGGTTTAAATATCTGCTTTTTAGCTTTTTATCTCGATAATATACATACCTGTTAAATTTGAGCTTTCAAAAATACCTGGAATTTTTTTTTTAATGGTCAGGGAAAACCTGGAAATGTCAAGGAATTTGGAAATCAGAATTTGGTGGGAACGCTCAATTGGTAATAAGTTCGTTTATAATTTCTCTAAGTAACGTTTTTACAAGGATTAATTTACCTTATTTAATACCCCAAGTTGTTCATTGACCTATAAACCACCTCCAATTTTGTCCAGAAAAACGCCATATTTTGAACCTGTTTTCAGCACAAAAAATATATCTATGAGGGCACTACGAGGCAAAACAAACATAAGCGAAGGTCACTGATTATGCACGAAAAATATACCAAACAAAAAAACCCAAAACAATTATATTAATTTATTTACAAACTGAAATTAAGACATTGAGGTTATCTAAAAGTGCACTGAAGAAATCTTTCCTTACTCAAAGCCCACCCATTTCAAAGCTGTAGAGCTTTCATGAGTAGAGGTTGGTGCAAGCCAAGATACAAGCAGAGTTAAGAAATCCGAACTCGCTATTTGTGATTTTAACGCAGTTAATATTTATTTATAAATGCAAAATTAATCTACTCCATATTTTATTATTACCCATCTAAATCGTGGTGTGGCATCAAGTATTAATTGGAAAAATTAATGAACAAGGGTAAGTTTTAATTAGAGTGACATATAACCCCAATTTTAATTTGTTCTACAGAGTGTTTACTATTTAAAACCCGCGTGGGTTTAAATTTTTTAATTTTCTTTTCTCCTAAATTTAAACTTTCTTCTTAAATCCAACAAAAGATTGTGTTAAGATTATTATTCAATAAACACATTTATTCATATTTTTCTTATAAATCAAACTATGCCTAAAATTTGCCCTAAAAAAAACAAAAGTGTGCTAAATATAATAATATAAACGTTAGTTTAAATACAGTTTAGCGAACGAAGAGCACGACCTCTCACAATACACCATATTTACACTATAAATGAAGGCGGATGGTAAGTGAAATAACAATGGTTTCCATAGGTAAGAATAATTACATCCGTTATAAAAAAAAACTTTTTGAATCGATAACCAAAAAACCCATGCTTTATTTATCTGCAGACAGTAACTAAAATCATGTTTTTGATGAAGGTATTAAAAAAAATATTTGGCTGTGCTTTCTATCTCTATTTGACATTTCGCTCAATTTTAGATTTTGAAGAGAATTCAAAAATGACAGAATATACAGGGTATTTAAAGAATACATGTTTTTTCTTACACTCTGACTTGGGGAAAATTTTAAGTAAACTCTCAGAGAAAACTTGAAAAATAGTTCATTTAGCCAGTTTTTGTTTGAACCTTCTATCACGGTTAGTTTAGCCTCTAGAAGGGGGGGGAGAGACTTATAATGGATCACCCTGTACGATAAGATAAAATGGTAAAGGCCAATATTAACGCTTCTCCTTTTGCACCTAACTTTAAAAACTTGAGGAAAAATGCACGGAACAAAGTTTTAACCCTTTATTTTTAATGTTGATGAACCCTTTGAGGAATATTTGAAAAATGACGGTTTTTCGAAAAGAAAAAAGATAAAAAGTTCCTAGTCTCTTAGGCATTTAAAAACTTTTACTGAACTATAAACTCTCGAAGCTCTAAAGAAAAAGAAAGTTTTCTCATTCTTTTTTTTTTAACTTTCTTTTATATAATATTGTAAAAATGGTTGGCGACCAAAATTTCTTTCCAACTTTTTATTTAATAAAATTATGTATATTTTGCATACTACGTTTTATTTTTTAATGGTACCCGATAAACCTAACACGAGATAGGTTCGGGTAATAATAAAGAGTAGGAGTGGTGTGGTGTAAGAGTGGACTGAGAGTGTGGCAGAGTGTTTGGAGTGAAATTGTAATAGTCGAACGCTTTGGAGTAAAACTTGCAAGCTGTAAGCGCTCTGCGCATTTTCGTTTGGTTTACAAACAAAAACAAACCTTTGCTGATTCTAAATGAAATTTTTCGAAAATTTTTCTTATATTGGGGGCCAATTAATTTCAAAAAGTAAATTGTGTATGATGATTCGTCGAATAAAGGATTCGTGGTTTTAGAAAACGTTACCAATTCATTTAATTAAAACTGATTGTATAAAATAATATAAGAAAGCCTCGAAAAAGCACAAAACTTGCCCGCACCGTCACTCAACCTTCACAAGGTGGGACTTATGGAGTGAGTTCCTTTTGCTCTACTCCTAATACCCCAACGCTAAAAGGTGCTGCACTTTTCACTCCGATTTGAATACCCCAACGGTTTGGCGTAAAAGGAGTCAAAAAGAGTGAATGGAGTGCAATACCCGAACGCACCTAGAATTGTTTGTTTACCACTGAGAGCTGGAAGTATTTTTTGATTTCATTTTCTGGTCGTATTTTTGTAATTCTGATTGTTCAGGACTATCAGAGTTTAACTAAGTATTCTAGCTTTCTTTCCTTTTTTTTGTTTTTTTTTAAAAACACAAGGAGAAAAATAGATTTATTTGCAATATGTTACTACATAGTACCTGGTGCTAGACTTATTATTTTTCATGGTTCTTTGTAATTATAGCTTGATAAAGGTGGAAACCATGTCACCGAAACGTTGCCGTTGAAATAAAAAAGCTACAACAATAAGCACGGTACTTTATCCCCGCTAACCCAACAACATATGAAATTCAAGGGCGCTAACCCTTATCTTATCATTCTATCTTTCGTTTATAATAGTGAAATATCAATTAAAAGACCAAAATGCGGGTTGTGTCATGGCTACGTGCAAAAATACAAATCAGTATACCAAAGATACAGGGATCCAATATTATTCATATATTTTTGAATACTTCTTACAGTTTAATACATACACTTCCGGCCACATAAAATGCATAAAGCAGAAGTTAGCTGCAGGTGCAAAAAAGTATCGGGAAGAAGGAACTGTGGTTTGGCGAAAGGAAAGCAGTAACTTAATCATAGTCTATGTTGGGAATTTGGAACCTTTGGTTGCACTAAAACAAAATTATGATTGTTTTCCACAAACCAAAACTACCATTTTTTGCACTCGACGCGCGTTTCGCTAACAACGTTAGCATCATCAGGAGATGATAAACAATAAACTAAATTAATCTACGCTCTATTTTATATACAATCCTTTAGTGGGCGGAGATAAGACTAATAAATTGTGATTGATCACGATTTTTAATCCTATCTCCCCTCAACCAAAGAATAAAGTGTACTAAACGGGATGGGTCCTCTATCCTTATTTAAACTATTTCTGGATTTAATGATTTCCATACTTTCATATGCATTCAAAAGTCTTTTGTTTGGTACACTTTTTAGAAGTTTTAGGTTATCTAATGTGAATCTATGATTGTTTTCAAAAGCATGCTCGGCCACACTTGACTTTTCTGTTCTTTCGTATTTTAAGTGTGCTAAGTGTTCTTTAAAACGTGTTTGAATAGAGCGTCTCGTTTGGCCAACATATTTTTTGTCACAAACCATGCAACTAATTTCGTAAATTCCACTTTTTTCTAGAACTGTAGTTTTATCCTTGGGATTTCCTAGAAAGCTTCTTATTGTGTTACCGGATTGATATACTAATTTAAGACCGGTGTTATTAAATACTTTGTCTAATCCTTTCGTATAATTAGGATTATAAGAAATTGATACAAATTTTGAGTCGCAGGTATCTTTTTGTCTGAAAAAGGTAGAATTCCGAAAGATCTTTTGAAAAGGATGTCTATTTATCAGCTTATTTATTAATCCTTCATCGTAACCGTTTTCGCCAGCTATATTCCTAATCCTATTCTTTTCTGCTTCAAATCTTTCTTTGTTTAAGGGGAAATTTACTAATCTATATGTTAAAAAGTGCCAACTTACAAGCTTATGTTGTAAGCAATGAAAAGAGTCATTTGGAATATACCTGTTGGTGGCCGTGCCTTTTCTGTATAGGTCAAAGTCCAATTTATTTTTATTTCTTATAACTAAAGTGTCTAGAAATGGCAGTGTACCGTTGTTCTCTGTTTCATAAGTAAATTTAATAGTGAGAAATTTGTTATTTATTTTTTCCATAAAATTTTCAACACTAGTTACTTTAGTGTTGAATACTGCAAACACATCGTCTACATACCTGAACCATACTCTGAGGAAATACTCAAATTCTTAACTTATATCTAATTCAAATTTGCTCATCAATAGGTTTGCGATAAAAGGTGATAAACTATTACCCATGGTGGTTCCTTCTAATTGCTGGTAGTAGTTATTTTTATATTGAAAATAATTTTGATTCATGCAGAGTTTTGTTAAAGATAGGTATTCTAAAGTCTGTTTGTCTTCTAGATTGTTTTTTCTTAGTAGTTCCTCCAGGTATTGTAAGGTATAGGGGATCGGCATACTAGGGAACAACGAACTACATCAAACGAGATTAAAATTTCACTTTCTTGGAGTGAAATATCTTTAACTTAACAGAAAAACCTTTTTCTGTTCAAAATTCCCTTGAATTTATCAAGAAAGAATAATTACGAATAATAAAAATCATCTGTCTCGCCCTTCCCTATAACATTTTAAAATTTGAAAAAATTTAACGTGTGCCCGCGCTACATAGGAAATTGGCGGGGTTGTTGCAAATTTAAGAAAAAAATATTTTCGAAGAAAATAATACAAATCTCCGGTTGTTTTGATTTCAAAGAAAGAGGTGTCTTGAAACAAAATACATTTTCTAGGTTTTTTTAATTTGACAAAAAAATTATTTTTTTGAAAAAAGGATATTGTCTTGAAAGAAAACTATAAATATTTTCATTATTCCGTGGTAAGTGAAGAAAATTATTTGTCTTGGATAGAGAATCAAAGTGTTTTGTTTTAAATAAGCACATATTTTACTTCTAGAGGAAAAGGTGTCTTAGATGGAAACAGCTCTTATAAAAAAAAAACAATTTCTGATTGCAAGCAAGGCATATTTTGTTTTAAATCAAGAAAATATTCTCTTGGTGAATAGGAAAGCACAAATTGTTTTATTTCAAAGCAATTTGCTTTGACCTAAGACAAACATTTTTACCGTGTATAAATAACCAAAATCTGTCGATTTTGGACCACCCTGTGAAAGTCCAGACTTCATAACTTTGTCAACCATGGCGAGATGGCCAGGGCACATGAATTATATGGCCAAATATCCGCCAAATTTCCACTACAATAATTATTCATCATTCCGGACAGATGGCGGCTATGAATATGAATTATTGTCCTCATTTATTGATTCTGAAGAGACTAGAATTTTAGTTTGATGGCTTTTCATGAGGGAAATCAAGTTGGACGATGGGTCAAAATCAACGTATTGGTATCCACGGTCTCTAGAATAAACACGGTCTTGTAATTTTTTGCTCCGTTCCCATGATGACGACACAAAGGTATCAGCTGCTTTCTTTTCTTTATTGTTTTTTTTTGATGGGTGACATTTGGGTTTATATTATTTTTGCATAAACTTTTGTAATAAAAATTTTATTTATTCATCATTTCTTTTCTTCTAGCCCTAATCAAATACCCTGTGATATTACTTACATTATTTTCATCATAGGTAGCTGCATTTATGCGTTTTTTTAGTGAAAAGGTTCATCATTAAATAATTAAAAAACCAAAAAAACAATCACATATTTTCAATCATATTTATTGCATATAGTATGCACAAGAAGTCTTTCTTTCTAAATAACAAAATAATCGGTTTGCGGACAACTGCTCGTAAATTTAAAGCCGCAAACAGTTGCGACGTCCTCACTACCATCGCAGACACTTTCCTCGCAGAGCCAAAACGTCGCAAACATTTGCGCCGCGGGTTCATTTCGCCGCAGAGGACGTTGCGATGTGGCCACTAGCGTCGCAAACCATTTCGTCGCAGATCCACATCGTCGCAAACAATTAGGTCGCGAATCCTCTCCTCGAATTTCGTCGCAAAAAATTCATTCTAACAAGCCCAAAATTTCCTATAATTTTGCGACAACATGTTCTAGTTATCTACTAGTTTTTTTTTTACTTCCCCACTTAGCACCCCAAATTCTCCACTGGTCCCATAAGCTTCTGATAATTTAATACCCTATTTTTTTGTATGTGACGGAATATATTTGCAACATTGTGGATTTGCGACGAAACTGTCTGCGACGCTAGCGTGCACGTCGTAATGTCCCATACGACGGAGAGGATCCGCGACCCAATTGTTTGCGACGAAGTGGATCTGCGACGGTAGTGGGGACGTCGCAACTGCTTGCGACGTTAAATTTACGCCCAGTTGTCCGCAAATCAAAATAATCACTCTCCCAAAAATGCCTGGCAAAAATCAAGTACAAAATAAAAGAGCTTCCAAAACAGAAAAAATCACAACTACATAACCTAACTTCTGAACTACGTACTCGAACTAACTCCAACTCATCCGATGAGTTTCTTGACGGAATCGATTACCAACTAATGATCCTAATTTCTATTTGGTGAAAGATCAACGCATGCAGGCCAAAAATAAAGTATATTTACTTATACACAAAAAGTTATAATAAAAGATACAAGCAAAAAATAGGTCCTGCGTCAATCATTTAAACATAAAAGAAAGAAAAATCCGAAAAGTTAATTTAATTTGTCAAGCCTTCATACAAACAGCACCATTAAATTTTTCTCCAAGAATTATAGATGGGACCGCTAGCTTAACGTTAACCTGGCGGTCCTACCATTTTTTTAATTTTCTGCTAAAACTAGAGGAGCACTTAATTTTTAGTTTGGTGACCAAATTAGCACCTAATTCTCGCATATGCCAAATTAGTTTTTGATCAAAGGTACCAGTGGTGGCTCGTCAGATGAGGCAAGTGAGGCGGCGCCTCACCAAAATTTTTGGAAAAACTGGTATATTTATTTTTTGCGAGATTTTTTGTGTTTAATTTTTGTAGAAGAAAAAAGCCCTTCATAACATTTTTTTTTTATTTTAATATTAGGGTGCTATTTCTTTTACGTCATTCATTTCATTATTCCGCCTTGCTTTGTTTTGTATGTTCCATCAAAGATGGATGAAGCACTCATTCCGGTCGCGTCGCTTTCCCACTCTGCAACGGTGTTGATTCGGTCTTCTATCAACATGTGTGTTTATGAAAATACATTTAAAATTTTGTTATACTTTACAGTTGATACCGAGTTATGGAGAGATTCTCAATTGTGTTTCCTAATTGTGTGCGTAAACTTTTTCGCATTTACATGCGAAATGTTTGGATTTTCCGCACGCGATGCAAAAAAACATAAAAAAATGTTTTTAATGTATTAAATGTCAAGTCATACACAAAATATGGAGTGCCTGTAGAACTTTATTAAAAAAATAGCCTACGTAATACTTATTTATTTACCTAACTAGTGCGGAAAGTGGTACTATTACGCAGTTGACCGAACGACGCGTAGAGGAGTTCGGTCAAGCCGTCAAGGACGGAAGTCACTTTACGCATGTATTAGGTACAATATTCTTCCTGCGAGCCACCAACCGTCGCTGATTTATTAGAAATTATTTTTAAAAAGTAAAAATTTTATTTTGTTGAATAAAAAATTAAGTAAAACGTTAATTTGAGTACTTCATTTTAAATTTTTTTCGATATAAAAAAATTAGTGTGAAAAAGTAACTTTACCGTACTAGTCCGGAAAAGTAAAGTAGTTTGTGCTACTTTCCACACGTTCGTAAGAAAAAGGTTTTTTTTTGAGCACAGCTTGAATTTTAGGTCCAAGTGTTTTATGCAAGTAGGAAACTAAAAAGGTGCGTAGTTGCTTTTTCGCCCTTGTCCTCCGTCACGTGCAGAAAAGTTTCACCTTCCGCACTTGTTAGGTAAATAACATTTGTGAAAAAATATACACTGCGTTTTATAAAAACGGCTAAATCAATGTGGAAAATTTAAAAATAAAGAAATATTCTTAAAAAGGAAAGTATATTATAGATCTTAATGATGGTTTTCCATTGTTTAAAAATAAATAGCATATGCTATAATTTTTATTTAACACCTAGAAAAGTATCGTTACGTTTTTATAAAATACTCAAAAAATCTTATTTAGTGTAGGTTAAATTTTTGTTTGTTTTTCTCATTTCAATTTTTTTTTTAATTATACTGCCTTCGGTATAATTTTTAAAGTAAAAAATGGCTTCGTGATCATGCGCGAAATGTGATTTCACATGACATAAATAACATAACATAAAAAGATAAAAGTTGGGCATCTTTATGTTATTTTTCGGTATAAACACCAACAGGGTTTGTCATAAGCTCAACTCATGTTCCTCCATGTTTTAAAAAACATACCAGAGAATTTGCATAATTGCAGGTAAATGATAAAAAAGTAATAAAAATAATGTGTTTATAAAAACATTACGAGCGTAGATACAACTTTCGGCGAAATCTGGCATCGTCGCCAAATTGTTTACCTTATGTCTGATCGCAACTGTGGTTAACATAATGTCTCTATTTAAGTTATACCTTTATGCTAAATTACCATTGAACCTGTAGGGTTTCGGTCCATTTTATTATTTTCCCAACACATTCAACTACATGAAAAATATGTAACTAAGACCAACGAATAATACTAATTTTACGACCCTCTCAACACGATTTTAATGGCTCATTCACGGTCCTGGGATAATAATAGAGCTTAGACCTAAATCACAAGATGGCGTGACAAGCGATGAAAGTTTATTTTGTAAGAGCACTAATTGGCGCATAAATGTGAATTATTTTTCTGAATTTTTAAGACATTAACAGTGAGATTTACTAAGATCTAAAATAGTACCCCCCAGAGGTCGAAATATTTACACCTGTGGGGTGTACTAAATTTTAAAACCAATTTTCAAAAAGCACTTACCCATACAGAATTGTTATTGCAAAATACCACTGAAAAACTGCTTTTTTTCTTAAAATACACCTTATTTTAGAAGAAAATGGCCTAAAACTAATTTTTTTTTGACAGGTTTCAAAATGGCAAATGGTGAATACGCCAAAAATTTGGCACATAATAGCGTCATTATTTGTGTTTGAGGTTATAAAATTGGTGATTTTTTAGACCACCTGAGGGGAATGGTTTAAATTTATAGCCCCAGAAAGGATTGTTTTGTAGCATTTGGTAATAAATTCCTTTATAATTTCCCTAAGTAACAGTTTTTACAAGGATTAATTAACCTTATTTAATATCCCAAGTTGTTCATTACCCAATAAAACACTTCCTATTTTGTCCAGAAAAACGCCATATTTTGAACCCGTTTTTAGCACAAAAAATATATTACTGAGGGCACTACGAGGCAAAACAAACATAAGGGAAGGTCACAGATTATGCACGAAAAATAAACCAAACAAAAAACCCAAAACAACTATATTCATTTATTTACAAACTGAAAGTAAAACATTGAGGTTATCTAAAAGCTCAGTCAAAAAAACTTTCCTTACTCAAAGCCCACTCATTTTAAAGCTGTAGCTTTCATCAGTAGAGGTTGGTGCAGGCCAAGGTGCAAGCAGAGGTAAAAGATCCGAACTCGCTATTTGTGATTGAACGCAGGGCAAATATTTTTAAATTGACAATTCGACAGTGACAGAAATGTAAAAAAACTTGCCTTTAAATTTTTTAATACATTTTACATACATTTTTAAGACATTAACAGTGAGATTTACTAAGATCTAAAATAGTACCCTCCAGAGGTCGAAATATTTACACCTGTGGGGGTACTAAATTTTAAAACCAATTTTCAAAAAGCACTTACCCATACAGAAAAGACACAAAGTTATTGATTATTTTGTATTGTTATTGCAAAATACCACTGAAAAACTGCTTTTTTTCTTAAAATACACCTTATTTTAGAAGAAAATGGCCTAAAACTAATTTTTTTTGACAGGTTTCAAAATGGCAAATGGTGAATACGCCAAAAATTTGGCACATAATAGCGTCATTATTTGTGTTTGAGGTTATAAAATTGGTGATTTTTTAGACCACCTGAGGGGAATGGTTTAAATTTATAGCCCCAGAAAGGATTGTTTTGTAGCATTTGGTAATAAATTCGTTTATAATTTCCCTAAGCAACAGTTTTTACAAGGATTAATTAACCTTATTTAATATCCCAAGTTGTTCATTACCCAATAAAACACTTCCTATTTTGTCCAGAAAAACGCCATATTTTGAACCCGTTTTTATCACAAAAAATATATTACTGAGGGCACTACGAGGCAAGACAAACATAAGGGAAGGTCACAGATTATGCACGAAAAATATACCAAACAAAAAACCCAAAACAACTATATTAATTTATTTACAAACTGAAAGTAAAACATTGAGGTTATCTAAAAGTTCAGTCAAAAAAACTTTCCTTACTTAAAGCTGTAGCTTTCATCAGTAGAGGTTGGTGCAGGCCAAGGTGCAAGCAGAGGTAAAAAATCCGAACTCGCTGTTTGTGATTGAACGCAGCGCTAATATTTTTAAATTGACAATTCGACAGTGACAGAAATGTAAAAAAACTTGCCTTTAAATTTTTTAATACATTTCATAAATAAAAACATCTTTTAAATAAATACAAAATTAATCTACTCCTTATTTTATTATTACTCATCTAAATCGTTGTGTGACGTCCAGTATTAATTGAATTTCTTCTTAAATCCAACAAAGGATTGCTATGTCCAAAACTCAAGGAGGGTTGGTTTAAAATGGCTAAAACCAAAAATTTCACTTAAACTTAGGACCGTTCTAAAATAGACTAAACCTTCTTAGTAAATCCCACCGTAAATATTTATTAAACGTAAATAAAATAAGTAGTAACCTTATTTTTTTAACGTTTTAGACAGAACGTCATTGAAACTTCAGATTATGAAGGTTGTTGACTTAAGAGTGTTCGCGTTTGATATTCTTAATAATATCTGATATTTATGATAACATTTTCATTGTTCGTAGGTAAAGTATAGTACAGTAACTCGCATGTTATGGTCATTACACGCTCAGATAAATTAAGACACTCGCCTACGGCCCGAGTCTCAAACTTTATCTTCACATTTAATGACCATCATAACATGCTTGTTATGTAAACTACTATTATACACTACTTTTCTGGACAACAAGTATTTTAAAAAACACAATAAGTGGAAAAAAATAACAAAAAATGTCCCGTTATTTTCTGATAAAACTAGAGGAGCACTTAATTTTTAGTTTGGGGACCAAATTAGTACCTAAAGAGCACCTAATTCTGGCACTATCGTTTTTTTATTTTATTCAGGTGGGACCGCCTAGTTTATATAGGTAAAACAATATTAGTTCGATAAATATTGAATACCTCATTGGTTAAATAAAATTAACGCATTAAATTACAAAAACCCAAACCGAGTTTGCACACAATATTTGATCAACATTAAAACCACATGTTTGTAAATTGCATGTATGTGATTTTGGATTTTCAATGCTGTTTAATCATTTTGTTGGTTTTTATTGTTTAGCTTTCGTAACAACCTAGCAAATAGAGCAGGGAAAATTTAAAAAATGAACAATGGCATAGCAGATTCTTTAGTCATTAAATCACTTTTAATTTTTTAAGTTAAAAAAATTAATTTGGTATAGGACTATTATTCACGGTGAATAAATATTATTTGGGTCCAATAAATATTTATTCGAGTCAAATAAATTTTTGAAAATTTATTAAAAATTAATAAATTGATTATATTAAAATTATATTAAAATTATATAAAATATTTTAGTTTTTTCTGTGTGATAATGAAGGACAAAATGAACTGTTTATATTTTATTTGTTTAATAATAAAACACCTATGTTGGGAATTTGGAACCTTTGGTTGCACTAAAACAGTTATGATTGTTTTCCACAAACCAAAACTACACTTTTTTGCACTCGACGCGCGTTTCGCTAACAACCTTAGCATCATCAGGAGACGATAAACAATTGTTTATATTCTTGGAATATTAATGTTCATGAATATTCTTTTTGTGTTTACTGGGTTAAAACCATTCCAAAAAAAAATATTTCATTCATTTTTTTTTGGGAAATTTCACTTACTTTTTTATATCTGAGGCGCTTTCGAAAAAGACGCCTCTTTTAAAAAAACTCGACTCTTTTCTGAATGATACATGTTTTTTCCTCAAACGTTATTACAAACATATTAATCAAATCGACAGGCAACCGCCATCTTCAATTTTTGACATTAGTTCCACGAGAAATGTTTTCACGTGGAACTGAAATACGAAAATATACCGGTTAATGAAAAAAGACCGTTCAGAATACCACGTTCGCAGCAACTCCACCTCCAACCTCACTTTATTCCGACAGGCGGCCCGCTGCATATAGCCATACCAAGATATCATTTGACGAGGTTGCTTAAATTCGCTGGGTTTGGTTGCTTATGTTATGCTTCATAAGCCAGGTACAGTCCGATGTTACCCTGATGATTTCTAACAAGGATGAAACAGGCCTGTAGGTTTCTCGTTTATCCATTAGATCTTGGAGGCCTGGTCGTAATGAATTGAAAAGCAATAATAATATGAGTGTCAGATGCCACGAATCTTTCTTTTTATTTATTTTCACGGACAAGAAATCTAGTTTAAAAAGGGATTTAGTGCGGGTGAATAAATAACAAAATCAATGAATAGCGAGCTTTCCCTCAAAAAAGGTAATGGTAACCGAAGATCCGGATTTCTGTAAAGATAGTTATATCTATCTCCGTAAAGACGCTTAATTTTTCTTCAAAATCATTTCATCATTTCATCTCCTAATTCCTAGCACCGTACTGATGAGCACCACAAGTGCGAAATCCGAATCTACGGTTACCATTACCTTTTTTGAGGGAAAGCTCGCTATTCATTGATTTTGTTATTTATTCACCCTCACTAAATCCCTATTTAAATTTATTAACTCCAGAGCTTAGGATATTTGTAAAGATAATTATATCTGTCTCCGTAGAAACGCTTAATTTTCCTTCAAAATGAAGGTACATCTGCCGATTCTGCAATTTGACAGATGGTTGTCTTTTACATGAATCCTGTGTCATATTTTTCCACCATCATTTCATCTCCTAATTCCTAGCACAGTACTGATGAGCACCACAAGTGCAAAATCCGGATCTACGGTTACCATTACCTTTTTTGAGGGAAAGCTCGCTATTCAAGAAATCTAGTTTTCTCAAATAACTAAAATTGAAAAAAACTAACCTCAAAATACATCAAGGCAAATGTCAAGAGCTCAAATCGTATTCAAAGCACGTTCAAATCGCTTAATGAAAAAAAATCGTATTGAAAACGTATTCAGTTCCACGTGAAAACGTAGTAAAAGTCAAATAAGAAATAAACAAGTTCGCTTTTTTTGGGCTTCTCTATACAGGGTTCGACAGTTCTTGTCTAGGGTGCCGAAAAAAAATCTACTTTTCAAAAGTAAGTTCTACATAATGCTATTTTATCTTTTGCGGTTTTCAAGATATTCGCGTTGAAAATGTTAATTTATATTAATAGCAAATACAAATAAGAATACGTAAGTAGTTGGCTGGGAAATGCATTATATAAATAACCAGGAGGGCGGTGGATACAGTAGGCCGTGGAATCACAAAAACAAATAAATAATGACATTTAATTTTAACTGTAAACCAGCTTTGTTCAAAAATTGATCTTTTTAAATTTTAAACGCGAATATCTCGAAAACCGTAAAAGATAAGATCGTAGTGTGTAGCATTTTTGAAAAGTATATTTTTGGGAGAATTTAGAAATACCAAAATTTATAGGGTGTCTCATTTAATGAATTAATGTTTTTGTTACACCCTGTATATGAATTGAGAAAAATTTGAAGTACACTATCAGTACACTAGATAGGGGGGAGGCTTATAATGGATCACCCTCTACAATGGCTAGTAAATGAGATCGAAAGAGATAATAAACTTGAGAAACCGATACGCTATTGCCGATGTCACCCACAATTAACTAAAAGATTCCCAAGTAAGATCTCGTCAAATTTCACGATAAATGTTGCCTTTCGGAATTCCACTTTTTTCAGACAAAAAGATACCTGCGACTCAAAATTTGTATCAATGCCTTATAATCCTAATTATACGAAAGGATCACAAAAACTATTTAATAACACCGGTCTTAAATTAGTATATCAATCCAGTAACACAATAAGAAGCTTACTAGGAAATCCCAAGGATAAAACTACAGTTCTAGAAAAAAGTGGAATTTACGAAATTAGTTGCATGGATTGTGACAAAAAATATGTTGGCCAAACGAGACGCTCTATTCAAACATGTTTTAAAGAACACTTAGCACACTTAAAATACGGAAGAACAGAAAAGTCAAGTGTGGCCGAGCATGCTTTTGAAAACAATCATAGATTCACATTACATAACCTGAAACTTCTAAAAAGTGTACCAAACAAAAGACTTTTGAATGCATATGAAAGTATGGAAATCATTAAATCCAGAAATAGTTTAAATAAAGATAGAGGAGCCATCCCGTTTAGTACACTTTATTCTTTGGTTGAGGGGAGATAGGATTAAAAATCGTGATCAATCACAAATTATTAGTCTTATCTCCGCCCACTAAAGGATTGTATACAGGGTTCCTAAGCAAATCCTTAGGGGGCCAAGCAGCCGTGTATAAGACGCAGACAAACGGAAAAGCACATTAGGCAGAAAAGGATGGGCATGGGGCGATGTTGTCACTACATCTTACACATAGTAAATCCATTCCAGGTTGTTGTTTTCTAATGTTTTTCATTTTCATACCTTTAGGACTGAAATAAAAATTGTTTTTGCTCGACTTTAATACCAAACTGATGAAAGATATCGTAAAAAAAAATATTTTTCGGCTTTTCATTTTGTAACCATTGTCCTTACGCACGGTTTACAGGCTGGGGACTGAGATACATGCAAATGCCTAACCTAAAGCGTTCATACACGGCCGGAGAAATCGACTGAGATATTTCCGTAGAAACTTTATCAAGCAAATAGGACGAGTTGACGCCTTCGACGTCGGGTTGGACGTTTTGCACTTTGATTCGAAATCAAAAAGGAGGAACAGTCAGATGTGGGGCCGTCCACAAATTACGTAACGGTGATTTTACCAATTTTTGACCCCCTCTCTATGTAATGTTTTGTAACGGTTTGGCACGCCACTCCACTAATATTACGTAACGATTTCAATACCACTACCCCCCCCCCAAAAAAAAAACTTTTCGCTTATTTTCATTCCAGATTTTCTTAGTTTCACACAAATGCAAACGCTGTTGAAAACCCCCCTCCCCCCTACGTAACGTTTTGTAACCCTCCTCCATTACGTAATTTGTGCACGGCCTCTGTAGTCCCAGTGGAGGAGGGCGAGAAAATTGATATTTTTTTCTTAAAAATTATACTCTTTAGACCTATTTCTTTGCGTTTCCGAAATTACGTAATTTTTGAAAAAAAATTGTAAGCGGCGCCATTTTTATTTCGTGCTTTGTTTTTCTAACATTTTTGCGTTCGGCTAATTTAATTGAAAAATTTTTGCCTGCGGCGCCCTTTATCTTCTCACTCGAAACCAAGATCCCCCGTTTTAGGAAAACTGATCCTGTCTCTATTTCTAAATTTTTTCGAATAAAAGTAGAGTATGACCATGGGGGAAATAATTTTTTTCTACGATATGACGAAAATTTCGAGAAAGTTGAAGAAAAAAATTAAAAAAATTGGCAGAGCTCAAGTTTTTCGTCAAAAAAACGTTTCTTGTAAAGAAACAGAGCAAAATAAATCTTTTCAACCCTTTTTGGGTGTTACAAATATTGGCAGCCCCTTATTTTTCGCTTTTACCCTTCCGCTAATTTTGAAGAATTGGTTCGCTACATGTTTCGAGATCATGTCATAAAACACCTCGAAAATATCAAATGTAGTGTAAGGCCAGCTTTATTTAAAATCAATAATATCGCAAGCAAAAAGCTCTGCAGGAAAAACAGCGCCGTTTATTGATTTCTGCTAGTGCTAGCTGCATGGTTTGGCCGTTTCCGAATAGATGTCACTAGTAGAACACAATGGAAAGAAATTTAATTAAAAGCGAAGATATTTCTTTCTAATGTTAACAACCTCACGAGTTTATCGCTCAGTATCGTAAATAATGGACCCTGCCGCCTCCTTTAAGCAAGAAAAAGCTGTGGTTTGGACCTGAAAACATCTAAATTTATCTCATTATTGCAACTCTGATTTATGCTCACAATGAAAGAGTGGCGACAATTTTTTCTCATGAAAGCAGTCCGGAGATAATAACAAACTGGCACCATTGCTCAATATACCTGTTTCTTTTGTGCTCGCAGAACTTTTTATGCCATTTCTGTTTGATTTATTGAAATCCTATCTCTAAGGAAAATCTTAGGAACCCTGTATAAGATAAAGCGTAGATTAATTTAGTTCACTGTTTATCGTCTCCTGATGATGCTAACCTTGTTAGCGAAACGCGCGTCGAGTGCAAAAAAGTGTAGTTTTGGTTTGTGGAAAACAATCAAAACTTTGCTTTACGATAAATGTTGCCTTAAAAGGGCGTAAAACAGTGATTATGAGTATTTTCTTATTTTAGTTTGAAACTAGATTCCGCTAAATTAATTAAAAGGTCCATTTATCCACAAAATTTTACAACCGATTGACGTTGCTCTTTCAATGAAGCTGCGAAAAGTCTGAGCTTGACCTGCAATAACCAGTTATGCTAAAGTCCCGACTCTACGAGACAATTTATCGTAGCAGTCTCGCGTTCTCACGAAATATCTTGTTGAAATAAATTAAAAACAAATTATAATTTTTTAAAAGAAGAAAAGAAATTAAAATAACGTAGCGCAATATTTCAATCTGCAACCCTCTACGCTTTCTACTTAGAACACTTTTTGAAACCGTGTTCACGTCTTGTTTAACTTTAAAACGAATTTAAAGCCGTTATTAAATTTAATAATGGAGGGGTGTTTTTTTTAAATTCTTATTCTTGTAGGCTCCTTTATTTTACAAAAATTGCCGAGCAAACGGGGCTCCTCTCCTCTCCTTAGATATACAGGGTCGCGAAGTGGCGCCTGCTCTTCAGGTCTTACATAAAAAATTATTGGTGTTATTTTAATAGCATCATTTCAGTATCAAATAAATAAAAATATTCTTAAGGCTATAGTTTCTCCCCAGATTTTAAGTAAAAAAAAGTACAACTGGTAACACCTTTTTAATTTTTTACTCTTTTGCCAAAGTGTACAGGGAAAACTAAACATCAGAATTAGCTGAAATTTTGCAAGGGTGATCATTTTTAAATGCTTAACAAAAATATCGGAAGGAAGCTCTGGTGCTGTCATCTATCCCAAAAGCCTCAAAATAATTGCGGTTTAGAACAAACGCGATTTACAAAAAAAAAATAGAAAAAAACTCACACTTTCCTCTGGATTACATTTTTCCTTTTTGTATTTCCTTGCTTTAGCGAAAATAAAAACTAAGTTTCCTTTTTTCTAAAAGCCTGTGCACTCCGGAAAAGAAAACGGATAAGTCAATCACACTTCATTGAATTTGGGAGACACACGCCCGACAGATCGCAGAATTTATACGATTCCATGGTAACTGCAGGTGTTTTGTCAACAAATCTTTCAAAAATGTGTTTTCAAAAACATTGTTCTAAAACATATATGAAACCATTCCGCATGTGCGGTCGCTCGACGAAAAAGGCCTAGTGCAGCGCGGGCGTTACCCCGAGTGTATCAAAGAACCAAGAGAACTTTACTGGCTCGCTGGGATTACTAGGAATTCGCATAGAAACATTCGGCGGCCGTAATTCCACATAATATTCATTTTGTTTTGATTCAACCAATTTTATTAATTTAAATTATTGCGGCATAATTGTGTAAGTGTACTAGTGAAATCTTGGAGTGCAAAGGACAGATTTTAGAACCTCAGTTTCAAAAACACACGGATACTCGAGTACTAACAAAACAGGTCAGTAAAGCTACATTTAGAGGTTGGAAAGACTCTTGCTAGTCGTTGACGCTACTGTTTAAAATAGAATACGATTATTTCGTCTAGCGCCAGTAGCCGATTTTTAAATCTGCATGCTTTTAAGTTAACCTGTTGTCGGTATCAGCTAGAGGGAGTGTTTCCAATTCAATTATAAATGCACCTGTAAATGCAACCTTAAACATTACACCCAGTTACTTTAATGCCTAGTTGGCTAGCGTTTTTTCAGCAGGTAATTCTGCAATAAATAATTTTCTATTATTTTAGTATTTTACTTGGTTTTTTAGCGCCGCAGAACGCCAAAAGTCAAAATAATTAACCTGACTCCAAATTTTTGACCCAGTGCTAAAAAATCTCTTGTGTCCCACTGTGGATAAACATAAATAAAGTCTCCGCGTTACCATAGCAAACAAATTCAATGACGTAAAATTTTTCATTAAGTTGATTTCTTGTACAGTGTTGCTAAAAACAATTCCCCAGATTGTAACTACGACCTTAAGATCTTCCAAGTGACTAATTCACGCACGCGTCTTCGAATAAAACAGACTAAAGCGCTAAAAGTGCAGCAGTTTTGCTAAACTGTTTACTTGACAACGTTGCCTAGCCGGCATATCTCCTCAGTGCATCTGAATTGAATAGCGTTCTTACTCAGACACATGCATTTCGTCACCCTAGACGAAAATTCTCGAATCCTGAATAATATTAAAATAAGATTATATAAATAACCAAAGACCTTCATCTAAAATAGACCCATCAAGTCATTCATAAATCGCTTTGAAACGCGATCAGTCGTGAGATATAGGGAAAACCATTTTATGTTCCACCGGCAACACTGCACCAGGCATGCTTTCCCTCACACATGCTCCATCCACCAAACTTTTAGCAGCGGACAGGAGCGACTCGTTATTTATAAATGTAAAAAAGGTGGTCTTTATTTTTAGCCTTGTTAAAATTTTGTTATACTTAACAGTTGATACCGAGTTATGCAGAGGTTCTCAATTATGTTTCCTAATTGCGCGCGTAAACTTTTTCGCACGCATTTACATGAAAAATGTATGGATTTCCCGCACGCGATACAAAAAAACATAAAAAAATGTTTTTAATCTATTAAATGTCAAGTCATACACAAAATATGGAGTGCCTGTAGAACTTTATTAAAAAGTTAGCCTACGTAATACTTATTTATTTACCTAACTAGTGCCGAAAGTGGTACTTTTGAGCAGTTGACCGAACGACGCGTAGAGGAGTTCGGTCAAGCCATCAAGAACGAAAGTCACTTTACGCATGTATTAAGTACAATGTTCTTCCTACGAGCCACAAACCGTCGCTGATTTATTAGAAATTATTTTTAAAAAATAAAAATTTTATTTTGTTGAATAAAAAATTAAGTAAAACGTTAATTAATATCGTTATATTATGTACTTCATTTTAAATTTTTTCCGATATAAAAAAAATGAGTGCGAAAAGGTAACTTTACTGTACTAGTGCGAAAAAGTAAAGTACTTTGTACTACTTTCCGCACGTTCATAAGAAAAAGTATTTTTCGAGCACAGCTTGAATTTTAGGTCCAAGTGTTCTATGCAAGTAGGAAACTAAACAGGTGCTTTTTCGCCCTTGACCTCCGTCACGTGCAGAAAAGTTTCATCTTCCGCACTTGTTAGGTAAATAACTATTGTGAAAAAATATACACGACGTTTTGTAAAAACGGCTAAATCAATGTGGAAAATTTAAAAATAAAAGAAATATTCTTAAAAACGAAAGTATATTATAGATCTTAATGATGGTTTTACATTGTTTAAAATAATATATGCTATAATTTTTATTTAACACCTAGAAAAGTATCCTTACGTTTTTATTAAATACAAACATCTTATGTAGAGTACGTCAAATTTTTGTTTGTTTTTCTCATTTCAATTTTTTTTTAAATTATACTGCCTTCGAAGTCACTATAATTTTTAAAAAGGTGGCTTCGTGATCATGCGCGAAATGTGATTTCACATGACATAAATAACATACAATAAAAAGATAAAAGTTGGGCATCTTTATGTTATTCTTCTGTATAAACACCAATAGGGTTTGTCATAAGATCAACTCTTCTTCTTCACTGAAGACAATGAGCTTCGGGCGTAAGCTCAACTCTTATTTCATTTTATGTAATATCTTAGTTTAAGTCTTATCTCATCTTATTTTTCTGTATAAACCCAGCATTACCTACCTATTTTGTCCATCATATTTTATACCCAGAATGCTTAATTAATTGCACTATTTATAAAAAAAACCTTGGCAAAAAAATGAGCTGACTATAGATAATATTAAAACTGTAAAAGTAGCTAGTTATAAATAAATACCATACGCACATCTCACATTTTTTTTCTACTTGCTTGCTTACTATAGTTATTGTTTTTAGAAAGTCGCGAGAATATCCTAAAGAAAACTTATTTCTTTTCTATATTTACTAATTATATTTTGTATTTATTGCAACACAAGTTGCACGCCAATGGTGACCTATGCAAAGATGGTGTCTAAAAACATATGATAACAACACCACGCACTTTGCCATGTTACTATTGTCACAAACACTGAAAAATCTATCGAAAAAATATTAAAAACTGTCCAATATCTGTAAAATATACCAAAAACCCAATTCCACTAAAACGACAACTGCGTCTACAAATAATGAATGGAGCAGAGTACACACGATTATATAGCTGACCCGCCACAAATGCGAGGTTGCCAGGTTGTTGTAGGTTTAATTCCCGATATATATATTGGAAAATAAAAATATTTATTTTTTCGGTCAAAATATCAGGTATTTTATCTGATATTTCGACCGAAGAAATAAGGTTTCAAGTACCATAACACGTACCTACACATTAAAAATTCTTTATTGATTTAAGAAATTTAAATGCAATAATATATGTATTATATATACCTCAATTTCTTTATGTATGTGAATAAAAATAAGGTGTTTCTCCATGTTTTAAAAAACACACCAGAGAATTTGCATAATTGCAGGTAAATGATAAAAAAGTAATAAAAATAAAAACATTACGTGCGTAGATACAACTTTCAGCAAAATCTGGCATCGTCGCTAAACATAATGTCTCTATTTAAGTTATACCTTTATGTGAATAACAGAATCTCGCATGTAATTTAAAATAACATTTTAAAATACAAAATATTTTCCTCGGTCGAATTAATTAAAAGTTTTAATCGCGATCACAGAGCAGCTATTTTATTGTAAAAGTTTAGAAAGTACAAGCTTTAAATCCTCGCTTAAAGCTCGAAAAGCTTTGTAAATTGCAGCAACATTCAAGGATTATCATTTTCGCTAAACAGATCGGTTTTAGCCTCTATTGCCTGCTTATGCAATTTCACAACTTACATGGTTAGTAATTATAAATTAAAGGGTTGTTAATTCAGCGACGTAGGGTGAAATTTTAAGTAAGGGATGCTTACTTGAACCCTACGCTTATCTTATCCTATTTTTAATGTAATTCGATTCTTCGATCACTTTTTGCAAATTCGTCGTTATCATAAAAACGTGTATGCTATGACAATCTTTGGAAAAGTTTATTTTTAATGGAAGAAACAATAGTTTTTTGTACTTCAGTGCAAAATGAACTTCTAGAATTTCGATTAATCACACAAAGGATGGAATCTAGGACGACGCCGTTTCGTCCTTATTAGGGACTCATCAGCTAGGTGTACCACAACGACAGAGAATTTCGGTCACGCTTACGTCCCAAAGATTACGCACTGAGAAAAAACTCGGGTTGGCATAACTCAAATATGGGTTTTCCTAGCCCGAAGCGTGTTGCAAATAGGAGACACCTCAGACCTGTGTGTTACGACAGGGAATAGTGGTTAAAGTTAGGCAATTATTTTTTGTGGTTCGGAAAACTCATAAAATTAAAACTACTACAGCCCTTATTCTGGACTACATAAACCCACAATTTGGATTACCACAACTCAACTCCAAGCTACCAGAACTGGACTCTGGGCTACCAGAACCGATATTTTGGGCTGCTTGAACTCGACTTTGAACTACCACAACTCAACTCTGGATTCCCAGAACTCATATTCTGAGGTACTAGAACTCGACTTTTGATTACCACCACTTAACTCTAGGTTACCACAACCAAAATTTTAGGCTACCAGAACTCGACTTTGGACTGCCACGACTCCAATTCTGGGTCCCACAAACCCAATAAACCACTCCACTCCATAAGGAGTAGTTTATAGACATCTTGTGCCATTTTGCAAGCTTCAGCCAAATTGAAAAAACACCGTATTTTGGGGTTATTCCTTGCATACTCACCCACTCGAATGAAAGAAAACGCTAATGGGTATGCTACGGGTGTACGACACACATGGCGCGTTCGTCGAAAACGGCCGCGTAATAGGCAGGTTCGATTAGATTCAACCAAGAAACATATCGTCCGACCTCTTACGTCAAACGGACCGTGCGGCGATACTTGCGACGAACTCACGTTCCGAGATGTTGTGCTGCAGGCTGCCGAATCGTAAATTAAATTAAAACAGGTACGCGATTCAGCTCAAAGATTACCTCGGCACTTTCCGCAGCTGTTCGGCTAGCCATTTGTGAGTTCCTGCAGCCCCAAACTAAATTACCAGAACTCAAAAAATTTAATACATATCAAAAGGCTGTACTAACACAGGCTGTGGGTAAAACTAAGGTATCCCTTACACATGCAATGGTCTTTATAACCAAAAAATAGGTTACCACAATCCATACACATGTGTTAAAAGTCTGGGGTTGTGGTACTACAAAATCCAGGTAAATTTTAAGAAGAAAGCAGCCCATCTCAAATGAGTTGCAGCTATTTGCATGGTCAGCTAGAATAACTCAGACATGTGTATTATGTCAGCTCGAAATTACCAACCCACGGTCTGCGTAAACCCTGTTTTCTCAGTGCGGCTCAAGCGGAGAGAATATTCTGTGGAGTACCGACCATCTGTGGGAGCTGTCGAAATTCAAGAAGTTCATTTTGCACTAAAGTACAAAAAACTCTTGTTTTCTTGTTAGATTTATAGTGCCACAGCCATGCTCCGTTTGTTTTTTAAATCGTGCCGTACGGCACCTTTCGGTATTTGTAGATGAAACCTGCATCCAGATGACATTGTGACAGGTCTCTCGTAGGATCGATGCTACGCCATGCACCTACTGCTTACGCAGTAGGTACTATTCTTGGTTGTCGGTGATTCACACAGAGGGCGCCAGGGTCGGTACTCAACAGAAATTCTCTCCACTTGAGTCGTTATCTTTGGCACATAAGCGTGACCGAAATTCTCGATCATTGTGGTACACCTAGCTGATGAGTCCCTAATAAGGACGAAACGGCGTCATCCTAGGTTCCACCCTCTGAAATTCAAGAAGTTCATTTTGCACTGAAATACAAAAAAATTTTTTTTTTCGTTAGATTTACAGTGCGATAGCGATCTTCCGTTTGTTTTTTAAATCGGGCAGTACGGTAACTTTCGGTTGTTTTACAATTTATAATCGCATGCTCGTAAACGAAACCTGCACTCAGATGACATTGTGATATGTCTCTCGCAGGATCGATGCTACGCCATGCACCTACTGCTTATGCAGTAGGTACTATTCTTGGTTGTCGGTGGTTCACACAGAGGGCGCCATGGTCGGTACTCGACAGAAATTATCTCCGCTTGAGCCGTACTCTTTGGCACATAAGCGTGACCGAAATTCTCTGTCATTGTGGTACACCTAGCTGATGAGTCCCTAATAAGGACGAAACGGCGTCGTCCTAGGTTCCACCCTCTGTGTGAGCAATCGTAATTCAAGAAGTTCATTTTGCAATGAAGTACAAAAACTCTTGTTTTTTCGTTAGATTTACAGTGCCATAGCCATCTTCCGTTTGTTTTTTATTTTCAATGACCTGGCCTGTCAAATTTCTCACGAAATTTTATTATTAAGACACACCACACATTCACACCATAGAGAAAGTAATAGCTACGCAAAAGTGACCGATACTGTGTTATACTTGGGGAACATTGTTTGACGGCGACACGAGCGCAGCTGGTGGCTACAGGAAGGAACTACTTGTACAGCCAGACGCCTAATAAAATACATATATTCTTATTTTGGTTAATTTTTTACAGACACTTATTTAATAATAAAAAGATATAAAAAAACTTAACAGGCGCCGTTTTTCCATACTTTTTAGTGTTAAAAAAGTAATGCATTCGCGAAAGGTTTTAGCTCTATACAAACCTTAACCAACTTTGTACTATTCCATGCAACTATGTCGGAAATTTGGAACCTTTGGTTGCACTAAAACAAAATTATGAATGTTTTCCACAAACCAAAACTACACTTTTTTGCACTCGACGCGCGTTTCGCTAACAATGTTAGCATCATCAGGAGACGATAAACAATGAACTAAATTAATCTACGCTCTATCTTATATACAATCCTTTAGTGGGCGGAGATAAGACTAATAACTTGTGATTGATCACGATTTTTAATCCTATCTCCCCTCAACCAAAGAATAAAGTGTACTAAACGGGATGGGACCTCTATCTTTATTTAAACTATTTCTGGATTTAATGATTTCCATACTTTCATATGCATTCAAAAGTCTTTTGTTTGGTACACTTTTTAGAAGTTTTAGGTTATTTAATGTGAATCTATGATTGTTTTCAAAAGCATGCTCAGCCACACTTGACTTTTCTGTTCTTCCGTATTTTAAGTGTGCTAAGTGTTCTTTAAAACGTGTTTGAATAGAGCGTCTCGTTTGGCCAACATATTTTTTGTCACAATCCATGCAACTAATTTCGTAAATTCCACTTTTTTCTAGAACTGTAGTTTTATCCTTGGGATTTCCTAGTAAGCTTCTTATTGTGTTACCGGATTGATATACTAATTTAAGACCGGTGTTATTAAATACTTTGTTTAATCCTTTCGTATAATTAGGGTTATAAGGAATTGATACAAATTTTGAGTCGCAGGTATCTTTTTGTCTGAAAAAGGTAGAATTCCGAAAGGTCTTTTAAAAAGAATGTCTATTTATCAGCTTATTTATTAAGCCTTCGTCGTAACCGTTTTCGCCAGCTATATTCCTAATCCTATTCTTTTCTGCTTCAAATCTTTCTTTGTTTAAGGGGAAATTTACTAATCTATATGTTAAAAAGTGCAAACTTGCAAGCTTATGTTGTAAGCAATGAAAAGAGTCATTTGGAATATAGCTTTTGGTGGCCGTTTCTTTTCTGTATAGGTCAAAGTCCAATTTATTTTTATTTCTTATAACTAAAGTGTCTAGAAATGGCAGTGTACCATTGTTCTCTGTTTCATAAGTAAATTTAATACTGGGAAATTTGTTATTTATTTTTTCAATAAAATTTTCAACACTAGTTACTTTAGTGTTGAATACTGCAAACACATCGTCTACATACCTGAACCATACTCTGGGGAAATACTCAAATTCTTTACTTATATCTGATTCAAATTTGCTCATAAATAGGTTTGCGATAAAAGGTGATAAACTATTACCCATTGTGGTTCCTTCTAATTGCTGGTAGTAGTTATTTTTATATTGAAAGTAATTTTGATTCATGCAGAGTTTTGTTAAAGATAGGTATTCTAAAGTCTGTTTGTCTTCTAGATTGTTTTTTCTTAGTAGTTCCTCCAGGTATTGTAAGGTATTGGGGATCGGCACACTAGGGAACAACGAACTAACATCAAACGAGATTAAAATTTCACCTTCTTGGAGTGAAATATCTTTAACTTTGTTGATAAATTCAAGGGAATTTTGAACAGAAAAACCTTTTTCCTTTATCGGTAAATTTTCAAACTCGTTTGCTAGCCATTTCGAAATGTTGTAAGTAGGTGATCCGACTTTTGAATGCATATGAAAGTATGGAAATCATTAAATCCAGAAATAGTTTAAATAAAGATAGAGGACCCATCCCGTTTAGTACACTTTATTCTTTGGTTGAGGGGAGATAGGATTAAAAATCGTGATCAATCACAAGTTATTAGTCTTATCTCCGCCCACTAAAGGATTGTATATAAGATAGAGCGTAGATTAATTTAGTTCATTGTTTATCGTCTCCTGATGATGCTAACATTGTTAGCGAAACGCGCGTCGAGTGCAAAAAAGTGTAGTTTTGGTTTGTGGAAAACAATCATAATTTTGTTTTACTATTCCATGCAGCTAAAAAACTTTCTTTAGCTTACAAAAAGTTTTTTGGACCCTTTAAAAATCTAAAACAGGAGGAGGGGGTTAGAATTATGTTATTGAGAAATATTATAAAATATTAAAGATACCAACATTTTATTATGTTATTTTCTTTTATTGATTGGGAAAAAATCTCAGCATAAAAGTCTTACAGATGTTATAATGTTTTAACCTATATCTCTTATTATTGGTTGTATTTTAACTTATTATCTTCTTGCTTAACTCTGTATACAACTGAACCCCAAACCAGCCTAATTTGAATGACATTCTAGACTTTAAAATAAGTTGTTAATCCACTATATAGCTCATCCCATAAACTAGTGCGATTTCCAACCAAAACTGATTAAAATAACTCACTTTTGAAAATCTAAAAAAAACCGCTTGCCAGGCTTGACAGATTTTGACAAGCGATGGCAAAAACCGGCAGGTACAAAATTCAAATTGTTTGAAATATATTGAGACATTGAAAAATATTCTGTCTTTCTTTTATGATCATATAGAAAGAGATGGATGGGGCAAGGTAGGTGTTTACTTAATACAAGCATTACTTTCACTCTCCGCTGCAATGCGTTACAGGAACGTATTTCCTACGCGGCCTTATTTTTCTGTTAGTCTCCGTAAGTTATTATGTTGTCTCTAATTCACACGCAATCTTCTTATTGAACTTTCCAATAATTTTAGCGTTATTCCCGACAGCTGAAAAGTCAATTTTATTGCTACATATTAATAAAGTAAACTAATTACGTAGTAAAAGATAATAAAACAAAAACAAAAAAAAATAATACATGTAGCAACGGCCAGGGTCCGCATTGCCTATTAGTTACCCAATAGGGAGCGCGCTCTTCCACCCAGGCCTACCAAAAAATTTTTTCATAATCCCAGTTACATTTCTGTACAAAAAAAAATAATATTACTAAACTAAATAAAAAAATAATATTCCTATAATATGTCTAAGACAATTCGTCAATTTGACACCAACATGAAAATTCTTTTAAAAAAATTATATATATACATATAATAACAAGGTTTTAATTTTAAAGTAAAGTAATTAAAGTAACGTTTTGCCATTAAGTAAATCTTTTTTAATATATTTTTTGAAAAGAGCTATACTTCTGACATTTTTACGATTGTTGGGGATTTTGTTGTAAATCTTTGCGATTGAGGTAGAAAAAGCTTTATGATGATAATATTGTGAAAATAACGTCTAAATAAAACTTTTTTGTAGAGATAGTGTGGTTGCTTATAGGTTACAATTTCATGATAAAAAACTGAAGAATATAGAAATAAGCGTCTCTGTTTCATATTTAACCACCCTAAATCGTGGAGAGGTCTAGAGACATGATGTCTTCCATATCGCACGACGCACGTACACTGTATACACTGATAGCCGTTTAAACTTCCACAAAACCTACTCCGATGATAGCATCCCCGCCTGCCTAAAACACGCCTCCGCGACTCGACGCTCAATGCATTCAGCAGGTTCAATGACCTCTCGACAGCAGGCTGCAAAGAACCTAGCTTCTAATGAATTTTTCTTGGAGTAGTGCGAAGCCGCGCAACGAACTATTTTGCAAGCTTTTACTTAACTTGCAATGTATCCATGTAAATGTATGTGTGTTCGGGTGGAATCTTGCAACTTAATTTTGACTAACTTCCCGACATCCGATCGGATTCAAATTTGGCATGCTTATATAGTTGTGGTGACAACACAAGAGTATAGTATGATGAAATTGACAACTCCCCCCTAATCGAAGGGGGTGGAGGCGGGTACAGTTGAAATACACCCGATTTCGTTGAAATTTGGTGTGTTGTGGCACTTGGGGATGGAAATACCGAATTTCTAATCAGATTTTGAAAATTCAATATGGCGGATTCAAGATGGACGATTTTTGCTCATCTTTTGCTAATCAATTTTAACTAACTTATACACATCCGATTGCCTTCAAATTTGGCATACATTTGTAGTTCCGGTGACAAAACAATAATATGCCGAGGGGAGTGGAGGGGGAAAAGACCTAAGTGGGTCCGATTTCAACCAAAATTGCTATACGGGAACTTTTGGGAATAAGTAATACCAATTATTGATTTAATATGGCGGATTCAAGATGGGCGATTTTTGGTCATGTTTTGCTAACCAATTTTAACTGACTTATCCACATCCGATTGTGTTCAAATTTGGTATGCGTTTATAGTTCCGGTGAAAATACAATAATATGGTATTCTCAGGTACCCACCTCCCTCTAACGAGGGAAGTGGAGGGGGAAAAAGATTTAGTTTGTTCGATTTCAATCAAAATTGGCATTCAGGGATTTTTAAGGAAGGGGATTATGAATTTTTGAGCAGATTTGAAAATTTTTATATGGCAGATTCAAAATGGACGATTAAGTGTACAAATCTAAAAATTAAGGGTGTGTATTCAAATTTGGTATGCGTTTTTAGTTCCGGATACAATAATATGGTATTATTAGGTACACACTTCCCTTTAACGAGGGAAGTGGAGGGGCGAAAAGATTTAGTTGGTTCGATTTAAATTTAAATTGGCATTGGTTTTTCGGGAATCATCCATATTGCTTAATTTATTTTTTTTTAGTTGACCAGAGAACTAAATATTGTGTCAAAGAATTATCAAGGTGAGCTATTCGAAGGATATCCTTGTAAAAGTTTACTTAATGCTGCAGATCAACTGTATGATAAGGAGATTGTAAAATTGGTTCCAGAAATAAAATTGACACATTTTGTGGAGTCCCTAAAGGCCATGAAAAAAGTGGTATAAAATTGTTTTTGATCTTCCTTTACTGCTAAACAACAGGAACTTAAAGATTTAATAAAACACTTGCAAAAGGTTTTTAAAGCCAGTGATCTTTCAGAAACGCTTAAAATACATATTTTAGTTAATCGTCTCCTTGAAAGCTTGGATGGTTTAAATGGAGATGTTCTTGGACTATGGTCGGAGCTAGCCATTGAGTTTATAGGGAGTTTTTAACATATTAGTCCAAATACACATTTACACAATATTCATAATCCCCGATATGGCAAAAATCTTTTAAAATAAGTGGTACAGTTTTTATCAATGCATTTGTAAAATTATTATTCTCTTGTTGTGTTTTATTAACTTTGTTAATTTTTTTTTATTTCTGTTATACAATGTTTCAAGTTTTCTTGTTATTGGTTAAAATTATTGTTTAAACGTTAATTTTTTGAAAATAAATATGCTTCCTGAAACAATATGTTGTTGATTACATATTGAAACAAATTAAATTACACTTGCACGATAAAGGATTAATATTGAAATAATAAAACATCAGTAAATACGGTTATTATAGAAAAAATTTAAGAAATCAATTTTTGTGAACAAATCGATCAGCTGGGATTTACTTTTTTATTATTTTGTAACAAGAAAACAGTTCTTAACAATCAGCCAAGGTCAAATTTTTGAGTCACTTTCATGACCCTCTTTCGATGTTGAGGGAGAGTGTGAGCGCTCTTTAGAGTTTTCAGTGCGTCTATTCTTGAATTCTCTCGCTACTATGCATCTCATTGGTCCAAATCTTCGGTTTAAATCGGTTTCTCTCACTTTTGCCCGATATTGATCGAAAGTAATTCTCTTACTAAAGTCCAATAGAATTACTTTCGATCAATATCGGACAAACTAAGTAACTACTTTTTTTGGGTTTTTCGCCACTAAGTTAAGGAAATTTTTTCAAAAATATGTTAAAACCCACTGCCAACATTCTTTTGAAAATGATCATAGTAATGTGGGGAGAAACCAGTATATTACAAAAAGAACCAGACAAAATTAAACGAAAAATCAAAGAAGCAGCTGTCTTAATGAAGATGAATGCATAGCTAGCATATCAGTTGATATAAAAATAGTTTGGCTTCCAATTTTAAAACAAGATTTTTAAAAAGGTTTTTTTTAAATAAATTAAAAAATAGCATTGATGTTCTTTGGGTTTCTAATGTATTTTTTCTTAAAGTCAGTCAAAAGATAATCTTTATACTTGATTTTTAAAACAAAAATTTTGTATTTTTATAATGTAATCTAAAATCGAAAACACTCAAACAAATATAATTTTGATTTTAAATTTTAGTAAATTCACCCAATACCTTGTTGGCTACTATCAAAAAGTCAGTCAGTTGTATGACAACAGACAGATATTTTAAAAAAAGCATCGAAAAAAATTTTGAAAAGAATAAACTCCTTTGATAACGGCAGTAGAATTTCTGCCGAAACGTCAGATAAGTACTTAGATTCTAGTTACGATTTTGCGTGTGTGTAAAAACCACTGACAAACGAACAAATTTTTTTCGTTAGGAATATACGCAGTGGGTTTTAACATATTTTTGAAAAAATGTCCTTAAGTTAGTGGCGCAAAACCCAAAAAAAGTAGTTTCGACAAAAGTGAGAGAAACCGAGTTAAACCGAAGAGTTGGACCAATGAGATGCATAATAGCGAGAGAATTTAAGTCCCTGGGAGCAAATTTTCTCTCGATTCAAGAATAGACCCCCAGGAAGGAAATAGAAAGTGACTCTTGAAGCAATTTAAAACAAATTTAAAAGAGTTTTTTTAAAAGTGTGAAAATGATCATGCTGTGAACACGAAGTCATGGGGCCAACTTGGCCAAAAATCGGACCGAAAAAGGATCCAGAGACCGGAAAATTGTACGGAAAGTGACTATTTTCCGGTCGGGTAATTATGTAGATATAGTATTTTATAGTTTATGTGGTTAATACCCAGTTTCAAAGAGTGGATAATACTCGGTATAATATAACAGCGATGCCGTTTCACGCGTATTCATCAGAATTCAATTAGCAAGGTTCCACATTGAGAACATGACACATCTGGCGAAGTTCAGTAATTTGATTGAAATGGATACGGTAACTTCGCATAACTAATTTTCCAGCCTTCTGTTGTGAAAGAGTTGTAGGGCCTCTGCCGTATGGATCTATATGATATTATGTAAATTATAGGGTGGAAAACATGGCTCTTTGAGCTTACTAATTAATATTGTTTTTTTTTCAACTGTCGATTAATTGAAACGTTGTCGTCCGTTTAAAAAAAAATTGACTATTTTAAAAAGCCTAGTCTTCAAAATTTAAGAATTAAATGCCAAAATTGATAAAATGTGAAAATCCACGATGGCGAACAATTTAAAAAAAGGGGTATTTCTGATCCCTCCTGCCCTATAAAATATGAGATAGAATCATGGTTTGCTCGAAAAAAAAAACAAAAAAGGGTTGGTTTATTCTTTTTAAACATGCAACTTCAGACTTTAATTATACTGCAATAAAAGCTTTTCCTTAAAATAACCAAACAAATATTTTAAACTTTAACAACATTATAAAAATGGGCGTTCTTGCATCCTGGATATTTTTTGCCAGAAGTTGAAAGTCCTGCTATCTGTAATTAGACTTGCACAATACAGGTCGCAGCCAAAAAACACCAACGCATTTTTATTGTTGCCAAAATATAGAGTGGACCACAAAAACCAGACTAAAATGACATTTATCAAAAACTCAAAATGGCGGATGTCCAAAAGTTTTATGGATCTTAAAAACCGTTGGGTTTGAATATTTCTTTTTGCAATTACAAAAAACCTTCTCTCTATTGTTTATAAATCGATGTATGACTTGATAAATTCTATTAAGAAATAAAAAAACCATGAGTTTTTTCGTATATCAACTTCTTGCATAAAATAAAAACTGCTAATAATATAAGTTAACTGGATTTCGTTATCTTTTCGCCAATTTTATAGACAAGGACACTCTACAGATGCTATCAGTTAGGTTTCTTTTTGTAAATATAAAAAATGACATTTTGTGACAAATCCGAAAAAACAAAAAACCCATAGTTTTTTTATTTATCAATAGGATTTATCAAATCATATGTCGGTTGACAGACAATAGATCGAAGTTTTTTTTAGTGGCAAAAAAAATGTACAAAGTGTCTCAAAAAAAACCCAACGTTTTTTTAAGATGCATAAGACTTTTGGGTATCCGCTATTTTGAATATTTGATTAATGTAATTTTTTGACACATTTACAAAAAGTCTATTTTATTAACTTTTCAAAACTCTTTTTTGCGTCAAAACCCGATATTAAATAAAAAATTGGCAGGGTGATTTATGAAAATATTGCAAAAATACAAACGAACATATCTCGGACACGAATAAACGTATTTACTTTAAATTTCGCACACATAAGGAGCCCCAAAAGCCACTTCTACCTATGTATAAAAAAAAATTCCAGGTCTGGAGTAAAAAAATAATATTATATATTTTTGTTAAAAAAACACTCTGTATACTGCAATATGCAAATTCTGATACCACCGCGTAAAAGCTAAAGAACAATGCTATAATACTTAAGTCTCAGTTTTTTGTTAAAAAAAAACAAAAACTCCAAATTCCGATACTGAGATATTAGGGTTACAAACAATATCACGTTCTAACTTACTAAAATCGTATTTTTAGGTTAAAACTAATTTAAGCATAAATAAATTAACACCCACGCTACCCAAGCAAAAAACAGGCAGGTACAGGGCCTGATTAATATTTTTTAATTTATACTTATGAAATATGCAAACACATACTTTTAAATTATTTATCATCTACAAAACCGTCCAAAGATTACAACCACTTTTCTTTGTTATTAGGCACGCTTTAAAAAGTGTTGGATACAAAAGCTGTATAACTTTTTCCAGGCTTTTAGAATAAGTATGCCAAAGTTGACAAGTGTCATTGTAAATGTAAAATGTTGACATAAAGTTTCTTATTTTAAATAAAACATCCTACATTTTATCGAATTTCTAAATTCCTCGTTTTAAATATATTATCGCTGGTTGTAATCTTGGGACGGTCTTGTAGATGATAGTCAATTTTAAAAAATATTTATAGCAACATCCTTTAAAATTTTTCCGGGCCTGATTTGACTACGACTTCAGATCAATTCCGAAAACGGATTTCAAATTAAAATAGTGTATGCATTTGTATATTTTATAAAAATAAATTAAAAAATAATAATTCGGCCCTGTACCAGCCTGAAATTTTCTTAGGTAGGGTTGATTTATTTATGCCTAAATTAATTTTAACCTAAAAATACGTTTTAATTAGGTGACTTAAAACGTGATATTATTTGTAACCCTAATTTCTCAGAATTGAAATTTGGATTTTTTATTTTTTTTATAAAAAACTGAACGCGTTAAATACAACCTAAAGGTATTGTAGCACCATTATTTAGCTTTTGCGAGGTAATACCAAAATTTGTAAATTGCAGTATACAGGGTGTTGTTTTTAACCAAAATATATAATTCTAAAATTTTATTTTTTGTATACATTGGTAGAAGTGGTTTTTGAGGCTCGTTGTGTGTGCCAAATTTAAAGTAAATACGTTTATTTGTTTCCGATAAATCACATTGTATATTTGAGAAAAAAAAAATCGAAAAAAAAATTTTAGCATTGGATATGATTTGCCCCTGGTCTGTAATACTTACCATTAAAACATTTGCATTTCGTCGTGAATCACCCATATAAGTAAATAAAAAAAAACGAATCGAAAAAATAATATTGTTTTTAGTTAATTAATACGTTTTCACGCGAATCTTAATACGTTTTTTATACGATTCACTTTTAAACCTTCCATGGAAACGCGGCGAATCTAACGTTTTTTCCTTGGCCCTCCCCAAGTTCAATACCGCTTTTTTTGGGATCGTATCGGGATCAAACTGCACGAAAACCAGTATCGTATCGAACCGACTGATGACACTTATATTAAGCAGTTTCAGTGGCGGTCCCAGCCATTTGAAAAGGAGGGGGGGCGGTTTCGATACGAAAAAAAAACTATAATAAAAGCATAGTTTTTATGAGGAACATATCAATATATACAAACAAAACTTAGTAACTACAAGCGCGGATTTAGCCTCAAATCTAGGGGGAGGGTACTCAGATTTTAATTGCTTTATTTCATACATACACGCAGGCGAAAATTTTTAAGAAATATGCACTGAAAAATGCATTTTTTTAATTAAAATTAAACTAAAATTGTAAGTATATCAACGGTTTCAAAGCGCAGCAGGCGTAAATTTTTAAGAAAATAACACTACAAATGCCATTTTTAACACAAATTAAAATAATACCGTAAATATCATTAATAGCGCCGCAGTTTATGCCCTACTTTTGATTTTCGAAATGTTTCGTAAAAAATTTAAATCAGGGTCCCCTGAAATTCGCGCTTGGGTAACTACGTACAATTTTTTCAGTTATAAAAAACATAGATAACAAACAAAACACAAACAAAACCTAAAAGAAGATACTAAAGGTCTAAAAAGCTTTTTAAGTTGTGAAAAGCGAATCATTACCTTCTTATTGCATATCTCAAATTTAAGATGCCTATCTCAAAAAAAAGTTCGTTTCCGGTTTTTTTGGGCAAACCGATCAATGTCTCGCTCAATGTCCATTTCAATATGTCTGTTGATGTGCAGCAAGCTCGTCAGACGAATTTTCGTCATAGTGTTTTTAAGTACTTATGTTTTCAATCTCCTAAGGCAGGAGAAGCTTCTTATTGATGAAGCATTACTTAAGCCGATCACATACAAACGCTGCACTGCGTGCACTGCGGTGGCATAGAGGTTTCAACCAATTAGCGCTCGATCTCAGAACGCCATGTTGAAACCTCAGTGCACACAGTGCAGCGTTTGTGTGATCGGCTTTACTGGCAAACATCCAAGAATGTTTTTATTAACGGAAAAATATCGCCACATTTGTTCATTGCCTCGAAAACCATATCATATGTTTAGATTTAAGCTTTTGCCTACTTCTGACCAATATTAAATTGTTTCCAAATTCTTAAGATACTGACTTTTTCGAATAAAAGTTTAAGAATTTGTGTTTTGGATTAATCAAACAGTTTATAGGATTTGGAAACGACATTAGTTAATTTTGACATGATTTTGGCTTCACGTTCTATAAAACTTGGTATGAATATATTCAGATCAAAAATACTTAAAAGTCTCGTTATTAAACCTTGATTTTATGTCATTCATGAAATGATTTTGTCTAAAATTTGTTTATAAATAGAAACTCTATAATACTGTTCTGTATTTAAGTACGTAATGCGTTTGTTTATTCTTAAAGGAACGTTATGCAATTTCCCGTTTTTTCTCTAAAGACTTCAGGGTTACCACCAGCATCTTTGTTGTCTATTTTTTTCTTGTACCCTAAATCGTCCATTTTGAATCCGCCATATCGAAATTTTCAAATCTGATCAAAAATTCATATCCCCTTCCCGAAAAATCCCTGTGTGCCAATTTTGATTTAAATCGAACAAACTAAATCTTTTCCGCCTCCACTTCCCTCGTTAGAGAAAAGTGTGTACCTAATAATACCATATTATTTTATTGTCGCCGGAACTATAAACGCATACCAAATTTAAACACACACCCTTAATTTTTAGATTTGTAACCTTAATCGTCCATTTTATATCCCCCATATTGAAATTTTAAAATCTGATCAAAAATTCATAATCCCCCTCCTTAAAAACCCCTGTATGCCAATTTTCATTGAAATCGAACAAACTAAATATTTTTCCACTTCCCTCGTTGGAGGGAGCTGGGTACCGAAACTATAAACACATACCAAATTTGAACACAATCGTATGTGGATAAGTCAGTTAAAATTGGTTAGCAAAACATGACCGAAAATCGTCCATCTTGAATCCGCCATATTGAATTTTCAAAATCTGATCAAAAATTCGTATTCCTTATCCCTAAAAGCCCCCGTGTATCAATTTTGGTTGAAATCGAACAAACTTAGTTGTTTTCCCCCCTCCACTCCCCGCATAGGGGGGAGGGTTGCCTACTGACATGACATGTTGTATTTTCACTGGAACTATAAATGCATGCTAAATTTGAAGGCAATCGGATGTCTATAAGGAAATCGTCCATCTTGAATCCGCCATATTGAATTTTCAAAATCTGATTATAAATTCGGTATCTCCATCCCCAAATGTCCCAACACACCAAATTTCAACAAAATCGGGCGTACTTCAACTGTACTCTCTTCCACCCCCATTCGAGTAGGAGGGAGATGTCAATTTTATCACCCTATAGCCGATCAGATGTCGGGAAGTTGGCCGAAATTAAGTTGCAATATTCCACCCGAACAAACATATCTAGTTACACCCATACATACATTGCAAGTTAAATAAAAGCTTGTAAAAATTGGCAAAAACTAACCTGAAAATACATCAGGCAAATGTCAAAAGCTCAAATTGTGTTCAAAAATCGTATTGAAAACGTATTCAGTTTCACGCGAAAACGTAGTAATCGTTATATTTAGTGGGTCATTGAGGTTAGGTTTTGTCTAAATAAAAATGAAACGCACTGTAGTTTTATGTTTCCAAAAAAATCTGCTCTCATACCAAACCTATATAGAGAACAATTCCGAATTATCGCTGTAATTTACGACCCAGCATGCCTACATCCCTAGGCAAACAATAAAATAGGTTTTGAGAAATAAAATAAATATAATTTAACATGCTTTTGTTTTAGTGCAATATTTTACGCTCTTATACGTACGGGAGTTTGCGATAAAACCACTTGTGTTTTATATATACAACGCAGTCTACGAAAACAGGAGGATTTGTTAGAAATATAATGGGAAAATGATTGTGTAAAATTATATTAATCTGGGAAATAGACTTTTTACACCCAATAAGGAAAACATTCTATATTTCGTTTATTTAAACTACACAGCAGCGGGGTGCGGTAACATTTAAAGTAAGGAAAGCAATTTTTTAAAACTCTCTCTATTTAACAAAGTTATGATTAAAACAAAGTTATGATTGTTTTCCACAAACCATAACTACACTTTTTTGCACTCGACGCGCGTTTCGCTAACAACTTTAGCATCATCAGGAGACGATACACATATTTTTTGTCACAATCCATGCAACTAATTACGTAAATTCCACTTTTTTCTAGAACTGTAGTGAATATCTTAAAGGATTTTCGATTTAAGAATTGGTCCTGGTTCTGGTTGACATTATTTTGACATAAATTTTGACAGCGGTTCTAAAATAATGACGTCAATTAAAATATTATGAAGATATCTTTGATTTTACTTAAAAAAAGACTATCTATACTTTTTCAAAATTTTAGGGGTTATGTTTACAACCAAAGGGCCGAACCAACCTCCCAGGCTGGTTCTAAAATTTCATAACCGGGTTGCAACCGTGACGTCATTGTTTTAAAACGAAAGGATTCTGGTTCAACCAGAACCAGGACCAATTGTAAAACGAAAATCCTTTTATTGTGTTTCCGGATTGATATACTAATTTAAAACCGGTGTTATTAAATACTTTTTGTAATCCTTTCGTATAATTACGATTATAGGGAATTGATACAAATTTAGAGTCGGATCTCTTTGTCTGAAAAAAGTGCTTATTTATTAAGCCTCCGTCGTAACCGTTTTCGTCAGCTATATCCAGAAATAGTTTAAATAAAGATAGAGGCCCCATTCCGTTTAGTACACTTTATTCTTTAGTTGAAAGTAGATAGGATTATAAAGCGTGACCAATCACAAATTATTAGTCTTATCTCCGCCCACTAAAAGATAGTATATAAGATAGAGTGTAGGTTAATTTAGTTTATTGTTTATTGTCTCCTAATGACGCTAACGTTGTTAGCGAAACGCAAGTCGAGTGCAAAAAAGTGTAGTTTTGGTTTGTGGAAAACAATCATAACTTTGTTATAGTGCAACCAAAGGTTCCAAATTACCAACATACTGATCCTATTTATATATGGTTATTACAGAGGTTTAAAAAGGTAACTATTACTTTGCTCATGTTCCCTTAATTGTATGTGAAGTCCGGTGAGTCTGCGGGATTTAGTGAATCTATGGGAGGACCGTCAAAAGGCCTTTATGTTATACGTGTTTTGCCTCAAATTGTTCGAATAGAGTGTGTAAACCGCCAGCTAGCATAAAGGACATACAGCCGTCACACGAATGACATAACGCTTTGATGAAAAGCTCTTAGCCGAACCCAAGTCAACTGGAAAATATATGGCGTTTCCTGATCCTATTTTTAAAAACTATCCAGAAAAAAAAGTATTAAAATTTTGTATTAACTGAATTTTTTATAAAAACTGCTAATAGCTTAAGTTAACCGGATTTCGTTATCTTTTCGCCAATTTTGTTGACAGCGACACTCTACAGATGCTAACAATAAGGTTTATTTTTTTTACGTCAAGTAATGACATTTTGTGACAATTACAATTTTATGCATTTTAAAAAACCTGTTGACTTTGTATATTTTCATGCTATATTATTATTATTATTATTATTATTATTATTATTATTATTATTATTATTATTATTATTATTATTATTATTATTATTTTTTTTTTTTTTTTTTTTTTTTTTTTTTTTTTTTTTTTTTTTTCCTTCACGCACTAGTGCGGGTTTTGATTTCAATGCCGGTGGTGTATTACCACAAGGCATAGAAGTTTTGGTTTTACTGTTGTAATTATGAATTATTTAATTATTGAACACCTTTCGCATTATATTGCAAGTTGATAAAATTACTGCTTTCTGAAGCTGCATGGCGAGAGAGTTTTGCAGTCCTATGACTTCAAGATTCTTTTTGAGCTTCTTTGGAATTTCTCCTGTGGCCCCTACTATTATAGGAATGATCTTTACAGACTCAGCATCCCACGTGTTTTTCATGTCCTCGGCAAGCGGTAAGTATTTCTCGATCTTCTCTTTTTGTTTCTTTTCTATGTTAATGGGAGAGGGAACAGCAATGTCTATTAAGATGATGGTTCGTTCTTGCTTGTTGTGTACAAGAATGTCAGGTTTATTGTGTTGTACTTGTCTATCTGTTTGTATTTGTCTGTCCCAATAGATTTTAACGTGTGCATTTTCTAGGATTGCCTGCGGTGTGTACTGATAGTACGGCAATTTATTCTCAATGAGACCTAGTTTGTGGCAGATCTCACCATGTATTATTTTGGCTACATTGTTATGCCTGGTGGTGTATTCACGTGGTGCCATTGTTTTACATCCACTTAGGAGATGCTCGGTGTTTTCATTTCCTTCGCCGCACATACGACATCTTGTATTAGTTATTTTCGGATCTTTGACAATGTATTTCAGATAAGACTTAGTTGGGACGACTTGATCTTGTATTGCGCACAGGAATCCTTCAGTTTCTGGGAAAATGTTGCTCGATGTTAGCCATTTAAATGTAGCTGAGCTATCAATGTAATCATTGTTAAGGAGGTTGGGGTATCTGCCATGTAGCTCTTTCTGTTTCCATCTATTGTGGAGCGTTGTAATGGAGTATTCCTGATCACATCGGTATTCCCTTTCTCTGAGTTTAAGAGGCGATAAGTTTTCATCCAAGTTGATGACTGCTTTGTGTAGCCTTGAATTCGCTTCTTTGGTGAAAAAATATTCTCTAAGCAGTTCAACCTGGCTCTTGTGACGGAGGCGCATGTCTGTCACCCCTCTTCCCCCTATCGTCCTTGGTAAGTGGAACCTCTCAATGGATGCTTTCGGGTGATTCTTGCGGTGCTTCGTGAAACTGACTCTTATCATGCGATTAAGCCCGTCCAGGTCAGTCTGACTCCACGGAACAACACCAAAGCTGTAAGCTACAACTGGGACCGCATAGCTATTGATGGCTGATGTTATGTTTTGTGCCGATAGTTTCGTTTTTAAAATTGTAGTGGTTCTGTGCTTAAACTTTGTCACCAGTTGCTTTTTAACGTCATCTGCTGCAATTCCACGGGCCTGAGCGAATCCGAGATATTTGTAGGTTTCATCCTTCTGCATGGCATCAATCGTTCCACCCCCTGATGCCTGAGTAAGCTCATGACCTTCCGATTCGTGCCACTTTCCTTTCCTCATGCAGTTTGTCTTACATTTGTCCAGACCGAACTTCATTCTGATGTCATTTGAGAAATTTTCGATACATCTGAGCTGCCTTTTAAGGCCTTTGTCTGTCGTGGAGAAAAACTTGATGTCATCCATATACAATAGATGAGTGAGCATGACACCGTTTCCAAGTTCATATCCACAGTTCAGGGTATTTAGGGTGGTTGAAAGAGGGTTAAGAGCGATACAGAACCATAGGGCGCTCAGTGCGTCTCCCTGGAATATTCCCCTTTGGATTCTAATAGTTATTTGTTCACTCTGTATATCTCTATCGTTGTTAACAAGCCGTGTCTCCCATTTCCCCATCATAAATCTAAGCAGATCAATTATTGTGGTATCGATTTTGTACATGGATAAACACTGCAGTAGCCATGAGTGGGGCACACTATCAAAAGCCTTTTGATAGTCGATGTAGGCTGTGTAGAGATCCTTCTTATTTTTGACAGCATGCCGGCTGACTATTTGGTCTATTACGAGTTGCTCCTTGCATCCCTGAGAGCGTTTTCTGCATCCCTTTTGTTCTTCTGCAAGAAGATCGTTTCCAATAAGATGTTCGTATACCTTGTTGCAGAGAATGCCACTCAGAATTTTGTAAATAGTAGGTAGGCACGTAATGGGCCGGTATTTCGAAGGGTCCTCTACTGGTTGATCTGTTTTGGGAAGAAGGTATGTGACTCCTTTGGTTAAGAAAAGTGGTGTAGACTCAGGGTTTCTCAAGAGATTGTTGAGGAAGTGGCTGAGCTTGGGTCTCAGTGCCTTGAATTTTTTATACCAGAAGTTTTGTATTTTATCGGGGCCTGGAGCCTTCCAATTAGCAGCATTCTTGAGTACTGTTTCTACGTCACCTTCTGTGATGTTTTGGGGATTCATGAGCGGAACTTTTTCTCTAATTCTTTTCTCGTTTTTGTTCCAGTCCGCGTTCGATTTATGAAGGGTTGGATTTTCCCAGATGTTCTTCCAGAATTCTTTGACTGCTTGTAGTTTTGGGTATTTTCCTTCTTGTTCATTCCGTTTGGTCGAGCTCAGTTTGCGATAGAACATTCTTTGGCTTGCGTTGAAGAGTTTGTTGTCGGTCCTTCGCAGATGTGCTTCTCTGTATCTTCGTATTCTACATGCTTTGACTCCGAGTTTCTGTTTGAGAAGGTCGAGTACTTCGCCTACGGTCTTGTTGTCCGCATTTTGATGACTCTTAAGGATTTGTTGTAACTTCTTGTCTACTTTGGTGCTATGTTGTCGTTTATTTGCTTCAGTTAGGATCCCAATTTCCTGTCTGAGAACGGTAATTTGTTTTTGCAGGCGGATCTCCCATCCCGGCATACTGCTTGTTTTTCCTTTTGGTGTTATGGTTTTTGGTTTCCAGTGGTGCAGCTGAAGAGTGGTTACTGCAGCAGAATAGACAAGGTCATGTAATTGTGTGAGGTCCCCGCATCTTTCAGCCTCATCTAGAAGAACTTTGTTTACAGATTCTATGATTTTCTTTGTGTCACTAGTTGTCTTTAGTCTTGGGATGTTTGGTCTGGATGTGGGATCCATGCCAGAAAACTTCTGCAGGTTCTCATGAAGCGTATCATAGGCCATTCGATCTTCTGGTAGGACGATCTGAACCTGTCCTACAGCGCCATCATCATTTTCGAGTTCGAGTGCCCGCACTTGTATTCCCATTTCTATAGCAACTTCGTTTCTGATATTTTGTATCATTTGTGGCGGAAGGCGGTTTTTCAGAAATAGTTGCCTTCGCTGGTCCAGGATGTTTTGTACAGATTTATTTTGTAGCTCTGGGAATTTCGTCGTCATTTCATGGTGCAGTCTATGTGCGAAAGGTGTTTTCTTAGTTTGCATTTCCGTAATGAGCAGGTAAGTCCGATAAAGGTGAATGTTCATGTCTTGAGACCATTTAAATCGAACTCTCCTGTTTCCTCTCTGGTCCTCTTCAGCGGGTGGGGCCTGAGCTTCCACAACGTTGACGAGGTTAATGGAGTTATTGCGGTGTTCGTTTCCATTTTTCTGCGTGGTGGATTCCGGTACCAAGGGGGTGCCACCTTGTCCACCCTGACTTGGTCCAGGTCGGGGGTCATCTGGGAGGTTCCGAACAGAAGGGACCTGGTCTTCTGCCACTCCCGAGTATCGCTTATGTCGAGTTCTGACAGCGAATGTTCACGTTAAGCGGGTTGCTGGCCCATCAAAACGGGTTCTGGTTTTTGTCCACCCCGGGTATTTTATTTTCCCGGTACCCTCTAGTTTTTACGCTAGCGAGCGTACCCCATCGCCAGGGGCGGCGTCCGATAGCTGACCAGTAACAGCCACGGATTATTATTATTATTATTATTATTATTATTATTATTATTATTATTATTATTATTATTATTATTATTATTATTATTATTATTATTATTATTATTATTATTATTATTATTATTATTATTATTATTATTATTATTATTATTATTATTATTATTATTATTATTATTATTATTATTATTATTATTATTATTATTATTATTATTATTATTATTATTATTATTATTATTATTATTATTATTATTATTATTATTATTATTATTATTATTATTATTATTATTATTATTATTATTATTATTATTATTATTATTATTATTATTATTATTATTATTATTATTATTATTATTATTATTATTATTATTATTATTATTATTATTATTATTATTATTATTATTATTATTATTATTATTATTATTATTATTATTATTATTATTATTATTATTATTATTATTATTATTATTATTATTATTATTATTATTATTATTATTATTATTATTATTATTATTATTATTATTATTATTATTATTATTATTATTATTATTATTATTATTATTATTATTATTATTATTATTATTATTATTATTATTATTATTATTATTATTATTATTATTATTATTATTATTATTATTATTATTATTATTATTATTATTATTATTATTATTATTATTATTATTATTATTATTATTATTATTATTATTATTATTATTATTATTATTATTATTATTATTATTATTATTATTATTATTATTATTATTATTATTATTATTATTATTATTATTATTATTATTATTATTATTATTATTATTATTATTATTATTATTATTATTATTATTATTATTATTATTATTATTATTATTATTATTATTATTATTATTATTATTATTATTATTATTATTATTATTATTATTATTATTATTATTATTATTATTATTATTATTATTATTATTATTATTATTATTATTATTATTATTATTATTATTATTATTATTATTATTATTATTATTATTATTATTATTATTATTATTATTATTATTATTATTATTATTATTATTATTATTATTATTATTATTATTATTATTATTATTATTATTATTATTATTATTATTATTATTATTATTATTATTATTATTATTATTATTATTATTATTATTATTATTATTATTATTATTATTATTATTATTATTATTATTATTATTATTATTATTATTATTATTATTATTATTATTATTATTATTATTATTATTATTATTATTATTATTATTATTATTATTATTATTATTATTATTATTATTATTATTATTATTATTATTATTATTATTATTATTATTATTATTATTATTATTATTATTATTATTATTATTATTATTATTATTATTATTATTATTATTATTATTATTATTATTATTATTATTATTATTATTATTATTATTATTATTATTATTATTATTATTATTATTATTATTATTATTATTATTATTATTATTATTATTATTATTATTATTATTATTATTATTATTATTATTATTATTATTATTATTATTATTATTATTATTATTATTATTATTATTATTATTATTATTATTATTATTATTATTATTATTATTATTATTATTATTATTATTATTATTATTATTATTATTATTATTATTATTATTATTATTATTATTATTATTATTATTATTATTATTATTATTATTATTATTATTATTATTATTATTATTATTATTATTATTATTATTATTATTATTATTATTATTATTATTATTATTATTATTATTATTATTATTATTATTATTATTATTATTATTATTATTATTATTATTATTATTATTATTATTATTATTATTATTATTATTATTATTATTATTATTATTATTATTATTATTATTATTATTATTATTATTATTATTATTATTATTATTATTATTATTATTATTATTATTATTATTATTATTATTATTATTATTATTATTATTATTATTATTATTATTATTATTATTATTATTATTATTATTATTATTATTATTATTATTATTATTATTATTATTATTATTATTATTATTATTATTATTATTATTATTATTATTATTATTATTATTATTATTATTATTATTATTATTATTATTATTATTATTATTATTATTATTATTATTATTATTATTATTATTATTATTATTATTATTATTATTATTATTATTATTATTATTATTATTATTATTATTATTATTATTATTATTATTATTATTATTATTATTATTATTATTATTATTATTATTATTATTATTATTATTAATTATATTATTAGTTATATCTATTAAGAAATAAGAAAAATATTGAGATTCTAGTGTAACACCTTTTATGCATAAAATAAAAACTTAACGTCAATTTGTCAATTTGTAACAATAAATTATACAATATATACATCAAAAAAATTAAAATACCACTAAAAATTTGAACGAAAATGGTTACTAAATACAGCAACACACACTTACACTAGAATCCCACATTTTTCTTATTTTTTAATAGATTTTAATAAGTGAGACATGGGTTAATAGATAATAGTTGGTACTTTTCTGTTATAGCAAAAAAAATACACAAAGTGGTTTAATAAAAAAGACAACGGGTTTTTTAAAATGCATAAAATTGTAAGGAATCCGCCATCTTGGATTGTCACAAAATTTAATTTTTTTGAAATTTAGAAAACGAAGCCTTATTGTTAGCATCTGTAAAGTGTCCTTGTCAACACAATTAGCGAAAAGTTAACGACATTTTACTTCACTCACTTCACTTAAATTCATTTTCAGTTTTATTTTATACAAAAAGTTGGTATACGAAAAAACCCATAATTTTTTTATTTCTTAATAGAATTTATCAACTAATACATCGGATTTAGAGACACTATACAGAAGATTTTGTACTATGTTGGGAATTTGGAACCTTTGGTTGCACTAAAACAAAGCTATGATTGTTTTCCACAAACCAAAACTACACTTTTTGGCACTCGACGCGCGTTCCGCTAACAACGTTACCATCATCAGGAGACGATAAACAATAAACTAAAGGATATATATATATAAATATATCAATACTCATTGAGTATTTCCCAAGAGTATGGTTCAGGTATATAGACGATGTGTTTGCAGTATTGAACACTAAAGTAACTAGTGTTGAAAATTTTATGGAAAAAATAAATAACAAATTTCCCACAATTAAATTTACTTATGAAACAGAGAACAACGGTACACCACCATTTCTAGACACTTTAGTTATAAGAAATAAAAATAAATTAGACTTTGACCTATACAGAAAAGAAACGGCCACCAACAGCTATATTCCAAATGACTCTTTTCATTGCTTACAACATAAGCTTGCAAGTTTGCACTTTTTAACATATAGATTAGTAAATTTCCCCTTAAACAAAAAACGATTTTAAGCAGAAAATAAGAGGATTAGGAATATAGCTGGCGAAAACGGTTACGACGAAGTCTTAATAAATAAGCTGATAAATAGACATTCTTTTCAAAAGACCTTTCGGAATTCCACTTTTTTCAGACAAAAAGATACCTGCGACTCAAAATTTGTATCAATTCCTTATAATCCTAATTATACGAAAGGATTACAAAAAGTATTTAATAACACCGGTCTTAAATTAGTATATCAATCCGGTAACACAATAAGAAGTTTACTAGGAAATCCCCAAGATAAAACTACAGTTCTAGAAAAAAGTGGAATTTACGAAATTAGTTGCATGGATTGTGACAAAAAATATGTTGGCCAAACGAGACGCTCTATTCAAACACGTTTTAAAGAACACTAAGCACACTTAAAATACGGAAGAACAGAAAAGTCAAGTGTGGCTGAGCATGCTTTTGAAAACAATCATAGATTCACATTAGATAACCTAAAACTTCTAAAAAGTGTACCAAACAAAAGACTTTTAAATGCATATGAAAGTATGGAAATCATTAAATCCAGAAATAGTTTAAATAAATAAAGACCCATCCCGTTTAGTACACTTTATTCTTTAGTTGAGGGTGATCAATCACAAATTATTAGTCTTATCTTCGCCCACTTAAAGATTGTATATAAGATAGAGCGTTAATTTAGTTTATTGTTTATCGTCTCCTGATGATGCTAACGTTGTTAGCGAAACGCGCGTCGAGTGCAAAAAAGTGTAGTTTTGATTGCATCAAAATAGCATCAATCATAGCTTTGTTTTAGAAGATTTTGTAGTTGCAAAAAAATATACAAAGTGTCTCAAAAATAGCCCAACGATTTTTTTAAATGCATAAAACTTTTGGACATCCGCCATTTTGAATTTTTAATAAATGTCATGTTTTGACATATTTGCAAAAAGCCTATTTAATGCTCATCAGACCGCTCGCCAGACCGTAATCTCACAAAATTATGTAATTTTGCGGAAAAAAAAAATCATAAAATTTACGTGATATTTCCATAACATAACTTATGTTTCTTTAATTACATTTATTTACGTAATAACTGTGCAAGGCACTATGCAGAGTTACTTTAGAAGTATATAAATATGATATACACAATATGATTTTAATTTTATATAAATGTTACATTCCAATACGTAATATTTATGTAACATTTATGTTATAAATTTATATAGTAGTTACATAAAGAGTACGTTATTTACGTGAGGTCAAGTTTACCTTGATGTTACTTGTAAGAGATATAAATATTATGTACAAAAAAATAACCCAATTTTATCGATTTACTTTCTAGTTACTTATAAAGTTCGTTTTTTTGCTATCGATTCATCATAGTAGGAAGCCCGACTGGTGGATGGACTGTGTCTGAAACCAGTCAGTGGTAGAACTGGTGGAGAAGGCGAAAAATCCAACAGTTTTCTGTTGGTAAAACCCTCTTTTTTATTTCTAGTTACTAGTTAATCTATATCTGCCGTTTCCCGATTTAGGTTATTTTAATTACATATTATTTATGTAAAAAGTAGGGAACTTGGAAGTTACTTTTTACATTGTTGTGACTTCCAGTTTACCTAAAATTTATGTAACAAACTAAGCATGTGTTGTAACTTTTACGTAATATTACGTAACGGTTGCTATTGATATTTTGGCTTTTTCCTATTTTTTTTGTTTAACGTTTGTTTGACACCTTCAGCAAAGGACCGTGCCTTAAATTAAATTGGCAAAATTTCACGCCCCTTCCTTTTGTTTTAAAGCACATATTTCTTTTAACACCCCGCCCGCAAACTAAACGTTCCATTTATAACACAAAGCCCGTTCAATTACGTATTTAACCACATTCAAATGGGTGTTCCTAATGAAAATTTATGGTCGACAAAATTAAAAGTTGCCAAAGTAACGAATGTGTTTTTTTTTTGGCCCGAGCTAAGCATCCAATTTGCTACGTTTATACGCGCCTAAAACCGATTTTATATAAGGACGGTTTTAAATTGCCGCTTTTCGGCAAGGATCACTACGCGGTACGGTGAGGTAAAGTATTGTTTTGTGACAACATTTAAAAAACATCATGGAAACATTAAATGAAAAAATAATGTCCCGGAAACTAGCAGAGCAAGGTGAGCAGAACAACTTTGTGGTGCATAATTAGGTGCTAATTAAGTGCCCCACTTAAAAATTTAGTGCTCCTTTTTTTTAAAAAAAATACAGCATGTTCTGCTAGCTTCAGATGAACTCAGCAGAGCAATACATTAATAGTAATCGGAATCAAATTTATCATAGTGCATAATAAAGTGCTAATTAAGTGCCCCATTTAAAAATTTAGTGCTTCTTTTTTTTTAAATAAAGCATGTTTTGCTAGCTTCCGATGAACTCAGCAGAGCAATACATTAAAAATCATCGGAATCAAATTTACCATAGTGCATAACTCGGTGCATAATAAAGTACTAATAAAGTGTCCCATTTAAACATTTAGTGCTCCTGTTTTAAATAAAATATAGCATGTCCTGCTAGCTTCATCTGAAGCTAGCCAAACATGCTGTATTAAAAAAATGCAGCAATAAATTTTTAAAAGGGGCATTTAAATAGCACTTAATACGGACCTTAGTATCCACTATAGTAGTTTTTGTTTCAACGATTTTTATTGCATTGCTCTGCTGAGTTCATCTGAAGCCAGCAGTACATGCTATATTTGTTTAAAAAAATGAGACCTAAATTTTTAAATGGGGCACTCAATTAGTTTTTCACTATGCACCGCTACATTTTTTATTCCGACGTTTTTTAATTCATTCATCTGAAGCTAGCACAACATGCTATTTTACAAAAAAAAAATAGTTTAAAATAATTATCACTTTATTATGCACTATGATAATTTTGATTCCGATGATTTTTAATGCATTGCTGTGCTGAGTTCATCTGAAGCTAGCAGAAAATTCTGTATTTTTTTAAAGAAAAAGAGCACTACATTTTTAAATGGGGCAATTAATTAGCACTTTATTATGCACTATGATGATTTTTAATGTATTGCTCTGCTGAGTTCATCTGAAACTAGCAGAACATGCTGTATTTTTTTAAAAAAAGCAGCACTAAATTTTTAAATGGAGCACCTAATTAGCACCTAATTATGCACTATAAAAAAAATTGTTCTGCTCAACTTGCTCTGCTAACTTCAGGGACGTGAAAAAATACAATCTAGTAGGCTTGTTATTTGAAACAGAAGAGTGTTGTTTATTCGTCTGTGTTAGTTCGTCGATCTCTAAAAAATGGAATTTTCTGAAGAAAGCTAAGATATGGAAGAAAAAGCCAACCCAAAAATCAAGAGAAAGGTATAAAAAGGAATATGAACTGTTTCAGAAATGGATGGGGGAAAATAACGTGAGAAAAGTTCCATTTTTGTGTACTTCTCCATGCTGCCAGAAAAACTGAAGCCATCATCATTATGGAGCAAATACAGCATGCTGCGGTCTTGCATTAGCTTGAAGGAAAATGTTCACATAAAATACTCCAAGCTTATTGCCTTTTTGAAGCGCCAATAATAATAATAATAATAATAACTTTTATTGTAAAAAAATACCCTACATAGTTGTACATACAATAAGAAAGTCATAAGAAAAAAAAAATAAGACAAATATATCCAGGATATTTCTACAATACGGGAGAGATTCAGTTCATCCTCAAAGACGGATGTCTGTTCTTCCACCTAACCCAAAAACTAGTTGACTATTATTTAGAATTTAGGTTTTTACAGTAGAACAAAAATTAAATTAAAACTAGATAAGTAAGTAATTTTTTAATAATAAAAAATAAAAATAAATATTTCTAGATCGGAGAGTGCACAGTATCAATCAACAATAATACATTTTCACATTAATTTAGTTGCTTGAATATTAATTTGATTTATGATTATTTTAAGACAATAAAAAAAAGGGAAAAACGGCAAAGAGAGAGAAAGAGAAAGACGAGAAGGAAGGAAGGAAGATTCTTTATTGATCCTTAAATAAGTAGTTAAAAAGTTTCTTCTTTATTTATTATATTATTTGATTGTAGTATTGTTGCAGGAAGTTTGTTTATAATTGATGCAATCTGATAAGAAAACGATCGTTTAAATAGCTCAAAATTGTGTTTGGGGGGTGATAGCCTGCCCCTAGAACGAAGGTTTAAAGTATCCGATCTATAACGCACTTTTTGGTGTGGGTATTTTGAATTTTTGAATTTTATGATTTTAAAATAAAAAATTGCAGCATGTAGATATCTTCGGTTATACATATTGAGCCATTTTGTAGTTTTAAGTGTATGTGTCACATGTTCATATTTTCTAATCCCATGATGAGCCTCAAGCATGAGTTTTGTATTCGCTGAAGTCTGGCAGAGTCAGCTTGCTTAAGACAAGGTCCGTATATAGTGTCACAATAATTGGCTTGGGACAAGACGTACGATTCACAGTGTATAATTTTATTTTTTTTTGATTATATTTTCCGATGTTCATAAATTTTTTTAAGATTAAGGTAGGCTTTTTGCACACATTTGTTAATATGATCTGTAAACCTTAGATCCTGGTCCAAGATAAGTCCTAAATTTCGAATGGTTTTATAAAACGGAATTTTAGAAGAGTCTAAAGTAATTTGGTCCTTGTATGCATTCTCAAATATTTTCATGTGCCTCTTCGGTCCAAAAACCATGGAACCAGATTTTTTTGAGTTCAGTTGGAGAGAGTGTTTCTTTGATAGCTCTAGGATGTTATTTAACTCAAAATTAAGTGCTGTTATTGCTTGACTGCTTTCATCCAGATGAAAGAATATGGAGCCCTGTGACTGTGTTTCTTTGATAGCTCGAGGATGTTATTTAACTCAAAATTAAGTGCTGTTATTGCTTGACTGCTTTCATCTGTGTATCATCGCAGTAGAAATGATGAAGACAGAAATGCAGATGGAAAGTTTGAGACGTATAGGAAGTAGAGAAGAGGGGCTAAGATACTGCCCTGCGGGACGCCAGCATCTACTGTTAAAAATCTTGAGTTTTTACACCCATAAAAGACTGACTGAGTTCGGTATTTCATAAAGTTAAACATAAGTTCTATAGCTTTATTGGAAAAAAAAAAGAAGTTTAATATAGTAATAGGGAGTGATTAAGGGAATCGAAAGCTTTACTATAGTCTAGTAAGATTAAAACTGTAAGCTTATTTTTATCTGTTGCCTCAATAATATTATTTACTATTGATGTTAATGCTGTTGCACAGCTGTGATGTTTGCGGAAGCCAGATTGATGGATGGGTAAGATTTGTTATTTTTCCAGCTGACATTGAATTTGTTGCTCCATTATTTTTTCTAAAATCTTTGAAAGACACGGTAGGATGCTGATTGGCTTTAGTTCAGCAAACGTTTCTGGATTGCTGACTTTCGCTAGAGGTGTTATTTTTGCTTTTTTTCCAGATAGATGGAAGTTCCGAATTAAGGATACAGAAATTAATTAAATGTGTAATGTAAGTTGGTAAACATAGGTTTGTTGTTAAAATTCCAATACCATCAACCCCTATGGCTTTTGATTTTGATTTTTGAAATAACCTCTATTACTTGTGACTCATTGACGGAATTAAATTTGAGTTCAGTTAGGATATGTGCTTTTTTGTTTGTTTTATAATAGTTTAGAGTTTCAATATCTACAGGAAGTTTAGGGATTGAGTTAATAAAATGGTTATTAATTTGTTCTACGTCACTAAGGGTGTTGGTAGGGAGGAATGTTGCGATTTTAAAAAGTTAACATGTCGTAAAGTGACCCATATTTCATTTATATTTTTATTTTCTTCCAAATCTAAAAAGGCTTTTCTTCCCTGGCGATAGTCACTGTTATCATGTTACGTAATTGCTTATATGTGTCCCAGTCTGCTATGTTTTTATGCTTTTTATATTTATTTAAAATTTTATCCCTATCGAGAATCATGGCTTTAACTGTGTCTGTCATCCAAGGTGCATAAGGCTTTGTTATTCTCAAAGTTTTGAAAGGGGCGTAAATATCCAGAAGTGTAATAATGTTTTTATTAATAAAATTAATTTTTTCGTCTATTGTTTTTATTTGGTAAATATTTTGCCAAGGTATTGACTTTAAATCGGTGTAAAATTGGTGTTTGTTCATATTTTTAAAATCTCTTGTCGTTTTGTAAATTGGCATATTTTTTATAGCTTATGTTGGTGACAATAAATCAATTCATGGTCGCTGAGACCGACCTGTAGAACTCCTGATTTTTCTGAAATATTTTCATCAGAAACGAATATATAATCAAGTAACTTTAGTGATGTTTTAGTTATTCGTGTGGGTTCTTCTATAATCTGTATTAGACCTAGCCTTTCAAAAGTGTCAGTAGCTAGCTTAAAATCTGATGAATTAGTGTTGAGATAATCTATGTTGAAGTCCCCTACACTCATGGTTTTCTGTTTTTTTTCATGGTTTTCGTTCAAAGAAAACCTCTACTTTCACAAGGGACGAAATAAACGCATTTATGAGCCAGGCTTCGGGAAAACTAACTCAATGTTCTAATATTTTCAGGTGGCGTTACTTCTTGGAATAGCGGGAGCCTGAGTTGATCAACATGATGGTTAGTGACATCGATGATCGGCGTGACGTGTTGGTCGTCAGAATACCGAATTTAAAAACCAAGACAAAAAGAGCGTTCACGATCACGGATGACACGTTGGGACGGGTTCTTGTGCTGGATCTGTATAGGAAATACGCATCACTAAGACCGAAAAATGTGAGTCACCAACGGTTTTTCCTTACATATCAAATTGGGAAGTGCTCGTCCCAGGTTATAGGAAAAAATACCATGGCACATATAGCTAGTAAAATAACAGAAATTTTGAAACTGGAGAGCAAGGAGAGCATTTAGCAGAACTTCTGCCACCCTATTAGTGAATGCAGGTGAAAATTTACTTACACTCAAACAACACGGAGGCTGGAATTCTTCTACAGTGGCCGAAGGATACATAAGCTAGTCTCTATCGAAAAAATGTGACTTTGCCATTCGCATTATATCAGGGATTAGTCCTAGCAATCCAAAGTGAGACATGGAAAATTAATATCCCGATCACATCATAGCAAATGAATAACAAAGTTTTAACTACCTATTTATTTTCCTGCAGCATTCTACAGTGGCACTAACAATGCTGGTTCAGAATTATCCTTCACTAATTTAACAAATTGTAACATTACTTTCAATAATATTAAATAATTATTTGAGACGAGACGACTATTCTTTGTTCTGGGCGGTACGGGGAGGTAAAGCTGTCACTTTACCTCCCTCCAGGAGGTAAAATATGTAAAACACCCTAGGGAGGTAGAGTAGCATTTTCGCCCCTCATATGCGGGTCGAAAATGTAATTTTCTGACAGGGTAGTAGATAAAATCGTTTTCTATCTAATGCTCAAACCTTACAGTTTGCCAAAAATTAGAAAAATTATATACAGTCTGTTCCAAAAGTCTAGAATAATGGATTTTTTGGGAAAGCTATGGGTTTTTAGGAAAAAAAAGCGGTTTTGAAAAATGTACACCCTTTTATACAGGGTGTCCTAAAAATAAAATATGACAAAAACTTATCTTTTTTAAATTGGACTACTACTACCAACTATTAATACCTATGCATGATGCTTATTTTTCTATCTCTTCCACGCAATTTTAAACTTGAATATCTTGGAGAAGATAAAAGATAGACCCAGTGTTTAATTTTTTTTTAAACTTATTATTTAAGGATTCAGAAAATGAGGTAATATTCAGGGTGTTCAATTTAAAAAGAGATATTTTTTGGGGTACCCCATATAAAAGGGTATACATTTTTTCAAACCGCTTTTTATTCCTAAAATTATCCTATATAAGTTTACAAGAAAAACCGCACTTTTTTAAATAATTATCGCTAAAGAGAAACTGACCCATTTAAAAAAAAATTAACTTCTAAGAAAGCCAAGACGCCAAAATTTACAGATTCGATGTCAATTTGACGTATTGTTTAAAAAATAAGAATTCTTGATCCTCCTCTAAATCTCAAACACTGGCCCAGGCACATAGATGAGATGCAACCTTTAGAAAATTTGGGCAAGAAATAAGGAGGGTTGAAATTTTTTAATAGACCATTGCTTGTCTGCAAAATCAAGCTTACTCCTAACTAAGAAAAAAATACATTTAAACTTTCTAAAAAGTACAGGATTTAAAATTTATAGAAGGTGTCAAAACTGACATTAGTAAATATTTCAACGCATCAGTATCCGTATACCTAACGCGTTCGAAATAAAGCCAAAATACACTACATTTTTGACTTGTTTATACGATGTTTCGAACGATGCACACTTTTTTAAAGGGCGCGATGACAGAACTGCTGATTGAAATCGTTGCGTACATTCGTGGGTCCGAAACGATACGTACATCCTTCCGTACGAAACGAGATTCTGTCAAAGAAGCAGGCATCGTTCGAAACATGGCATGAGCAAGTCAAAAATGTAGCGTATTTTGACTTTGTTTCGAACGCGTTACGTATACCGATACCGATGCGTTGAAATATTTACTTTAAGTTTCTAATATGGTTTTTTCGGTGCAAGACTGTATTTAATCTCAAACATTACTTAAAAAGACATATTATTCCTATCAAGCATTTTGGAGTAACACTTAAAAAATTCGGCAGACAACAGGGGCGGGGGTCTACGCGCAACACTGAGAAGTTTGGATGAGCTACCCGCTCGGAGAGCAACCTACGGTCTTCCAAGCCGAGGTATACGCCATTATAATGGTGGCAACACTAGAAGAGGTTCGCAATGGTCCGGAGGAGCATGCGTACATGTGCTCCGACTGCCAAGCGGCCCTAAAGGCACACTGGAAGCCTCGAGTCAAGACAAGAGAGTTACAGTGATGTGGGTACCGAGACACACGGGAGTGTCGGTTAACGAAAAGTCGGATGAACTAGCTTGGATCGGGGCCAGTACTCAATACGTGGGGCCGGAACCACTCTTAGCTATAACAAGTAGACAGACTCCTGGGAGGGGGAAATAGGATGCAGACAGTCCAAAGAATGCATCGACGGACGGGACGCGGCCAGACTCAAATGGCTCTTGGGAAAGACACGAAAAGATATTGGACTACTGACAGGGATACTGATCGGCCACAACTGACTCAGTAAGCATCTGACTCGCATCGGGATAGGGAATGACTCTATCTGCCATGCCTGCGGGAGGGCGGAGGAGACATCCCGGCACCTCGTTGCGGAGTGCAATGCATACCTAAGGATGAGGCATCAGGTACTCGGACAACCGAACCTGGATGCAGAGGACCTACGAGCTCTCAAGTGGGCCAAAGTACTGGACTTCGTGTCTACTTAAACATTTAAGCCTACGTTATTTCTTGATCGAAATTTTAAAATTTTACAACCGAGATTTAAGATTTGATACATTGTCATACACAGAAAAGATCTATCTTGAACTTTTGAGAAATGTCAGACATTATTAAAATCAAACAGATTCTGGATTAGTTTTAATTTTTTTAAAAATGCGATTGTTTTTGGCGGACCCTATATTTCAATAACAAAACCTTAAATTTCGGGCTGTTGGGCCGTCGTTCTTTAGAGGTTTGGCTCACCTCAATATAGTATAGGGGGACCCAAAAATCTTGTACACTTTTAAATTTGCTATAACTTTTGATCGAATAGCTCGATTTCAAATTTTTTTAACTTTTTTGAAAGACAAGACATGAGACTTTTCCGATCCGGTTCAAAATTTGACATTTCGCAAAAATCCAAGATGGCGGACCGTTTTCAATATTGGGTAATTTTCACCCCCCCCCTGCAAAAAAAATACGTGCGGCACTGGAGCAATTCTAAGTCATTGCGACAAAAGCCTTATGTATGATTTCTATACCAAGGCATTACTTAATTAAATCGGTTGAGAGATAAGAAAATTATAAACCTCTGATATAAGTGGTTTTGGACTCGAAGTCATTTGCAAAAAAATCGTAGTTTTTGCATTTGCTTTAACTTTTGATCGGATTACATGATTTTAAACAAGTGGGGGTCAACAAAGCAAAAAACTTTAACACGCTTTAACCATTGGGTAATTTCACCCCCCTAAAAAAGTAACAAAACAGAATCAAGGCCATTCTACCTCCCATCTCTGCTAGGTATACGGAGATATCACTTGCTTAAATCAGTTAAAAATTAAACAAGTTAGTGTCATCATTTTCAGCGTTTTCAATAAAACTTGGGACTTGTAATAAAATTTAAAAAATTGCTGTGGTTTTAAACTACTGATTTTTTAGCTAGAGTGGCATGTATTGGTTATTCGACCGAGCCTAAGCTGAGTTTACTTTGTGATTAATCATCAAACACTTATATTTGATATAAATTTTTTTGGCACACTTATACTTTTAAATAAAAATAGCCATTAGTTAACGTATAATAATCTAGATCGGGCTACTCAGATTGCAGAAAGCAATGGTAATATTTCTTTGGGGCAAACTTCGATGGGCCTCTGTGATGCCTTGACACAATTCGTTAATGTCGCCGTAGCTGCGGCCATTTCTGGACACTTCTTTTTTTAAATCTTATTTTTTATTTTAGATTTTTTTTATTTTAGATTTTGATTAGTATAGGAACCAAACATTTTTTTTTCGGGGAAGAGAAGGGGGGGGAGTGAAAATTACTGATTATTTAAAAATGTCCGCCATCATGGATTTTTGAGAATTGTTAAATTGAACCACAACTTAAAAGCCTTAAGTCTTGTACTTATATCTAAAGTTACAGCAAACAAATGTCAAATTTTGGACAGGATCGGAAAAGCTTCATGTCTTGTCTTTCCAAAAAGTCAAAATATTTTAAAATCGACCAATTGGATCAAAAGTTATAGCAAATTCAAAAGTGTGCAAGATTTTTTAACCCACCCTTTATTTAAATTTCATTATTTAATAAAAAACAGATTCTTTCGTAAAAGTAAGATTAAATACTTCTTTCGAACTTTTTTTAAGTTTATGCCGCCCTAAAAAAACGTATTTATGCGACAAAATTTTCAAACTGTTCTTATATAAAAGCGCTTTAAGGGATCCGTATAAACAAGGTAGTTTTGAGCGGATTTTATCCCGGTTTACCCCGATGGGATTAGCGTGCATGCAAACTGCTATAAATTTGAAATAGCTACAATCTAGGAAAATAGTTTTTAACAACACTTACTAACCTACTAACCAGGGCTGACACAGCGATACATCTTATGCAAAGAGCAAACGAGGCAACAAGACTTATTAAGGAATGGATGACAATTAACCAGCTAGAATTAGCATCAGAAAAAAATCGAAGCCGTTATACTAAGCGTAAAAAGAGTTTCGACTAAATGGATCCTCATAAAACCGCAAAAGAGCGCACGATATCTTGAAATCCATATCGGTGAAAACCAGAAATTCGGAAAGCATGTAGAAGAAACGACTAAATAGGCAACTAAAAGACTCGCTGGACTACAAAGACTTATGCTCAACATAAAGAGGCCCAGTACGAGTAAGATGAAGTTACTCTACAGTGTAATCCATTCAATCGTGACATATGGTGCAGTGATATGGAGTACAGTACGGTGCCCAAAGAAGTACAGAAACATGCTGATAAGAATGCAACGGAAAGCCTTACTAAGAGTAGCCTGCGGCTGTCGAACGACATCAAATTCCCCAGCAAGCATTTGGACGTTATATTACGTTATGGTCACGTAGGGCAAGAAATACCTGACGTCGGCTCCGACGTCCATCAGTCTTCCTGAGGACTCGATTTAGCACCTAAGTGGGGAATCAAAATTCGAGTCGTTTCGACGTCGGGTGCTGCACAGTGTTTTGGTCAAATATTACGTCAAATTACGTAGACCCACGAACCAAAGTTTTACTGTGCACACCAAGTTTAAACTTATTAGGTAAAACTTTTATATGTCTAAACAAACAAATCTCAATGAACTGTGGATGACAATAATTATTATCTTAGTTATTGTAGGTAACTGAAAAAAGTTAGTTTTACACATTCTATGGATCCAAATCTTCCAGCGAAGGTAGGTTTACTGATAAATATAATTAAAATAGACATTAAAAAATCAGAAACCCACAAAAATAATTCAAAAATATTAAGAAATTAATTTTGAAAAAAAATAACATAAAAATAAATCTTTATAAGGATGCCCGTTTCTTATAGTAAAACATTTTAGACATTTAAAAAATGTATTTTAGTTGCCAACAAATGAGTTAATTTACATATCAAGCCTTTAAAATGAAAAAATAAAATGTACTGTTGTAATGGCGCATCGATGCTCAACGTTTAAAATAGCGTTTCGGGAGCCGACCAAATTTGTAAAGATTATTTACCTATTTAGACAAGAACACCTCCTGCGACGTCGCCTTGTAGAACAACCCGACCTAGAATATTGTAGTATAATTGTAGGTCACGCACCCACGTCGGTGGACATCGAAATAGTTACATTTAATAAATAAAAGTTTGGCAACGTCAATTTTATTATAATTCTATTTTAAAACTCATACTAAATATAACGTCTCATGAATTGGACGTTATACCGAGTGTCCCGAGGTGAGTCGCCTATAAGATTATTTTGTAAACAATACAATAGAAACTTTTAAACTTTCTATTGTAACATAAGTTCATATGAAGTATATTTATAAAATACTTTCGTATTTGCAGTGTTGCCATTTACAAGAAATCTTGGCAACAACTTAATTTATTGACGTCCGTTTTCACTTTGGCCCGACCTTGAATTTTATTCTAAAAATTACGTCGCCGTAATTAACGTTAATTTATGTCGCTGATAAGTAGCGAGTATCACCATCATTTGGCTACGTCAGTTTTAGTAAGTATCGACGTCACAACTGATGCACTAGTTGTTGGCGACATCAGGTCTTAGTAAAAAATACGTTGTTTGATGGAAAAACTAACTTCCGGCCTAAATTTGGGCCAAAACCGACGTCATGTTAGGTTGTAATTAGTCGGAAGTCAGAAAAATTCTTCTTGGGCCCACCCATAGATCTAATTGTTGAAGAAATTGAATATGAAGATAAAAATGGCCGCAGTGAAGAAAACAAAGAACCTGCAGAAACAGAAAAGACTGGGATTCTGCCAAGTAAGACGGGACTGAAATACCGAAAAAGGACAATGGACGGAAAGAATTATTCCCGACATTAAAACATGGGTACACTGCACACACAAAAAAATGGATTACTATATGACACAAGCTCTAACGGAACATGGATCTTTTATAACATACACAAAGCGAATACGGAAAACGGTGTTATGTCGGTACTGTCGAAGAATATATGACGCAGAACAAACGTTAATTTACTGTTCAAGATTTGAGAACTACCGCGAAACAACAAGACACTATCTACAGATAGAGAATATAACCATAGAGAACATTTTGATACAACACGTGGATAAATGGAACCGGACATATGATAAGAATGATTCTAAAAATCAAACACGAAAACGAACGCACCTAAAAACCAGAATAGTGAACGGCGAAATAGTGGGGTTTAGTAGGTTTAGTAGGCGACCTCAAGAGAGGACGAATCGGTCAATTGTAAACTTTATGGTTCACTGAACAAAAGGTAGTTTTTATTTCACTGAACACATGCTAGTATACCGGGTGTTTCAGGGGGGTGGTTCACCTCCTTTTTTCGACAAATATAAAGATAGAAAATTGAAACTTTTGAAAACATATTATGTCAAATTTGACGTTCTCTGACAGGTCACGTGACTTTGGGTCGCTTCAGGTTTTACCGGAAATCGCCCTTACTTTTGATTTTTAAATATAACACACTGTATATTTTTACACTTTTGAATTACTGGGAACATTCTGCGTTTAACAATACAAATTTTGACAGCTTTAAAAAAATAAAAAATAAATGTTTTTTTTTCGATCTAGATCATGATGGACCAAAAATTAATATTTCGATTTCAATTAATTTAACAAAAATAAAAAACACCCTGTAAATCGCGTTTTTAAATTTTAACCTGAAAATACTTTATTTTTTCAAATAGGCTGATATGAGTTCACTCTATCAGAAAAAATGCTTAGTTTATAAGGTATAATTTTCAGTAATTACAAAAATATTTCATTTTTTATAATTTATTTTTTCTTAATTTTATAATTTGTAAGCTTTTGATAGTTGAGAAGGTGATGGATTTTCTCTGAACTTTTAAAAACACAGTCCACTTAAAAACCCGCTTACTTATTTTGACCAAGGTGGCCATGAGATTGTCAGTCTTTGAAATTGAAAAAATAAGTAACCGGATTTCTAAATGGAATTTGTTTTTAAAAGTTCAAAGGAAATCCACCACCTTTTCAACTATCAAAAGCTTACAAATTATAAAATAAAAAAAATATATTATAAAAAATTAAATATTTTGTTAATTACTGATTTTTTCGTTGAAAATTATACCTTATAAACTAAACATTTTTTCTGATAGAGTGAACTCATATCATCCTATTTGAAAAAATAGAGTATTTTCATTTTAAAATTTCAAAACGCGATGAAATTAAGCGTAAAGCTTTTACAGGGTGTTTTTTATTTTTGTTAGATTAATTGAAATCAAAATATTAATTTTTGGTCCATCATGGCCACCTAGATCGAAAAAAAATATTTATTTTTTATTTTTTTAAAGCTGTCAAAAATTTGACATATGGTGCAGAATGTTCCCAGGAATCCAAAAATGTACAGTGTGTTATATTTAAAAATCAAATGATAGGGCGATTTACGGTAAAACCGGAAGCGACCGGAAGTCACGTGACCTGTCATAAAACGTCAAATTTGACATAATATGTTATTCAAAAGTTTTAATTTTCTATCTTTATATTTGTGGAAAAAAAGGGCGTCAACCACCCCCTTGAAACATTAACTGTCAGCAAGAATTTTCGATCTGACGTTTGTTCATTTTTTTTCGCAGAAAGACAGTTACTTTTTTCATGTGTGCTAATAATATTGTTTACTTACGACCAACCTGTAATACTAATTTAAAGTGCCCCACCACGACTGTAATGGAGTATTTACGCTTCTAGGATACTAATGAAGCTTAGAAATAAACCACAAGATGGCGTGACAAGCGATGAAACTTTATTTTATAAGAGCACTAATTGTCGCGATAACATGAATTATTTTTCTATATTTTTAAGACAATAAATATTTATTAAACGAAAATAAATGCAATATAATTTTAGTACCTAACCAAAAATAAGTCCCGATAAATTGACATATTACGCATTTTTAAGAAAAAAAACTTTGTTTTTAAAGAGATCTATGAAAAGTCCCTTAGTAACCTTATTGTTTTGACGTTTTAGATAGAACGTCATTGAAACTTCAGGTTATAAAGGTTGTTGACTAAGAGTGTTCGCGTTTGATATCTTTAATAATTTCTAATATTTATGATGACATTTTCATTGATCGTAGGTAAGCTATAGTACACTAACTCGCATGTTACGGTCATTACACGCTCAGATAAATTAAAACATTCGCCTGCAGCTCGCGTCTCAAACTTCATTTTCGCGTTTAATGTACTATTTAAATATTTCATAAAACCTTTTTTGCACACTTTTTTTACAAGCTTTTATTTAACTTTACCTGCATTGTATGTATGTAGCTATGTTTGTTCGAGTAGAATCTTGCAACTTAATTTTGACCCGACATCCGATCGGCTTCAAATTTGGCAAGCTTATATAGGGGGTAGAGGGGGGTACAGAAATTTGGTGTGTTGGGGCACTTGGGGATGGAGATAACGAATTTTTAAAATCAGATTTTGAAAATTCAATATGGCGCTAACCAGTTTTAACTAACTTATACACATCCGATTGCCTTCAAATTTGGCACGCATTTATAGTTCGACTGACAATACAATATGTCATTATTGAACACCCTCTACGAGGGGAGTGGAAGAGGGAACACACCTAAGTTTCTCTGATACGGGGGTTTTTTGGGATATGGAATACGAAGTTTTGATTAGATTTTGAGAATTTAATATGGCGGATTCAAGATGGACGATTTTCGGTCAAGTTTTGCTAACCAATTTTAACTGACTTATCCACATCCGATTGTATTCAAATTTGGTATGCGTTTATAGTTCCGGTGAAAATAAAATAATATGATATTCTCAGGTACCCACCTCCCTCTAACGAGTGAAGTGGAGGGGGAAAATGATATAGTTTGTTCGATTTCAATCAAAATTGGCATACAGGGGTTTTTAAGGAAAGGGATTTTAAATATTTTATCAGATTTGAAAAAATGGACGATTTAAGGTACAAATCTGAAAATTAAAAAATAAATATTTATTAAAAAAACTAGAAAATAAAAGTAGAAAATAATTTTTTATCTGTCTTATACCATAATAAAAGCGATGGACGCAAATTAAAATTGTTAACTTTACGGTGACAAAGAGAGAACTACAAAAGAAGAACTAAATTCTTCTTCCATTCGAATGATAAACATAATGCTTTTATCTAAAGAAGCTGAAAACGCGTGAGATTGCCGTGATTGCCAAGCCTTTGAAAATGTCCTTAGGTTATAGAGGAATACAGCTGTTTCTTAGGGGAATTGTCGATGTGACCAATATACGATACCTAAATTAAAAATTTTTGATTTGCGTCCATCGCTTTTATTATGGTATAAGAGAGATAAAAAATGATTTTCTACTTTTGAGTGCATTTAATAAAAGCTTGTTCTTTAAAAATTTTTTTTAATAAATATTTATTATCTATAATTTTAGGGATAAAAGCATCAATCTCATGAATGCATCAGCCTTGTCTAGCCAAAAATAATGATACATTTTGTTATAAAATATCAGTATCAAAAAGCGCAAACATTAGACAATAGACACTTAAAAGGCGCGTTTCTGCGAGCTTAACATAGTTACTAATATTCTCTTTTTCTAAATGCCTTCGTCTGAGAGAGACCCAGCACACCAGGAATATAACGCCTGTACACCCTTCGACCCCACTGTCTAACTACCTTTTTGAGATAGTTATCCCCTGACAGATATGCGGGATCGAAGAGAAAATAATAGTAACTATGTTAAGCTCGCAGAAACGCGCCTAAAGTAAATATTTCAACGCATCGATATCGGTATACGTATCGAGTTCGAAATAAAGACAAAACACACTACATTTTTGACTTGTTTATGCGATGTTTGGAACGATGTCCGCTTTTTTGAAAGGTGCGATGACAGAACTGCTAACAGCAATCGATGCGTGCGTTGGGATGGACGTAACGGTACGTTCATCACTCTGTATGCATCGATTTCTGTCAGCTTTTGTGTCATCGCACCCGTCAAAAAAGCAGGCACCGTTCGAAACATGGCATAAGCAAGTCAAAAATGTAGCGTATTTTGGCTTTATTTCGAACGCGATACGTATACCGATACCGAACGCGTTGAAATATTAGACACTTAAAGTAAATATTTCAGCGCATCGGTATCGGTATACGCAATGCGTTCGAAACAAAGTCAAAATACTCCACATTTTTGACTTGTTCATGCCATGTTTTGAACGATGCCTGCTTCTTTGACGGGTGTGATGACAGAATCTTTTTGCGTACGGAAGGATGTACGTATCGTTACGGACCCACGAACATACGCAACGATTTCAATCAGCAGTTCTGTCATCGCAACCTTCAAGAAAGCGGACATCGTTCGAAACATCGCATAAAATGTCATCACACCCGTCAAAGAAGCAGGCATAGTTCGAAAGATGGCATGAGCAAGTCAAGAATGTAGCGTATTTTGATTTTGTTTCAACGCGTTACCGATACCGATGCGTTGAAATATTTACTTTAAGTGTCGAATGAAAATAAAACGAATGCGTGTCAAACTAGATTTATTGGTAGCACAATTGTGAGGTATTTTTAAATAATTTTATTTTCCGGAGTCTTCCATGGCCAAAATGTAATTAAATACTCTTTCCGCCAATATTTGTGTCAGAAAAAACATAACCTGAAAAAGTCAAATTTGACAACAAGAACAATGTAGGGCGTTTGGATTTCTGTCAACATTCAAATCTGGTTTTGTTCAGTGGATCATTAAGGTTAGGTTTTGTCTAAATAAAAATGAAACGGACTTGTACATAGGCATTCGAAACGTTGTGAATAAGTAAAACAATAAAAACAATGGAAGTTCGAAACTCCAGTTTACTCTCAAGTTCCACATTGTCTACCACCTTTACACAACAAAAAAAAGGAGGACACAAAAAAGCTGTTAGTTTTACGACACCATCGGCGGGCGCCATTTTAACAGAAAAATTGAAAAATCACGCGGTTATCCGGATAACGACCTAATCTCTGAAGCCAGGTCAAATCGATATCACACAATCTTTGCATTCCACTGATTTTAAATCACGGCTGTATGTACAGGGTGATTTAAATTCGATGGTTTTGCGGGGTTTCGAGTATTTCTAAATTAGATGAAAAGAAACTGATCCCCCCTTGACCGACCTGGTTGGTATAGTGGGCACATACCTAGTCTATCAGCCAGGAGACTTGGGTTCGATCCCCGCCCAAGTAACATTAATTTTTTTATAATGGCCAACATCACCTTCTGGCAACTACTTAATAAAACAAAAATTTGTATTAGGTTCTCTTTAAAACCTTTTCAGGACTCTTATAAACCCCTTATGCGTCTTAAGTGTCAGTTTTTATGAAGGGATACATTACTACTTACACATGAGTTTTAGTTTTAAAAAATATCTCTAAAAACATCCTCTAACCCTTTATAAAATCTCAAGTCAACTACAGTTTTCAAATGGTTGTCAGAGAGTTTTAGCGCGTCCAATTTGACCCCGCTCTTATTGATTTAACCATATAATATATATGTTTTTTGCTTTCCTTCTTTAAAGTTACAATGCATGCGTTTTTTTTATAATTTCATCTTTGTCTAAATGCATCAAGTAAAATGTTTACAGAAATTACGAAACTTTTGATGGATAATAATTTCGACAAATATTTATAGGTTACATTATTATAATATTTTATTTATGTTTATATCGATTCTCTACGAGAAATCCTATAAGCCACGTCGTCTTTATCGTGTAGAATTCATTTCTGCCTTGAAAAAAACCGTAATTTAAAGTATTTTTAACCAAATTTATGGAGAAAAAAGTAAGGTTAGTTTTCTTAAAATTCCTGTTATTCAAAAAATAGTGAACAAATAACCAAATGCAGGTCGAACGATTAATAAATCAACTTTTATTACATAACTTATTATACTGTTTAAAATTTAAAGTGAAAAATAAAAAAATTTTGAATTATGAAACAGTTTAGGAAAATGGCTGCCAGTCAGATATTTTACGTCAAGTTTTATAAGGGTTATCAAAACCGTTATAGAATCCCAAGATGTTGTAATTACCATTATACTGGTCTTCCTCGATAGTGATTAATTATTTGGTAAACTGTAATCCTAATGGCCCCTTAGCCATTTGAACTAACCAAAATGTTTCCTTTGATATTTGACAGCATCTTCCGTCATTGTCAGTGCGCGCGGATAATTTCGCCACAAAAATTTGTTCCACGGAATTTTATCATGGCCCCCGTCATCTCGGCAGACGAAATTAATATATATATATATAAAAGCTTGTGCAGCTATGGACACCAACAGTTTTGTAGTGATTATATTTAAAAAGTTTTTATTACTATCTTATAACACCTAACTAAATTTCAACCAAAAGTTTTATAAGAAGAGTTTTTAAAATGTTTTGCTAACGATTTTATGGAACTTGACCAACTTTAAGCTAAAAGTTTTATTATAATAGTTTTTAAATGGTTTTGATTACGATCTTATAAAACTTGTCATCTTTACACCAAAAGTTTTATAAAAAATGTCGTCGAAAGGTTTTTATTGCTAAATTATAAAACCCAAAAACCAAAAGTTTTATAGGGAGGCTTTTTAAAATGTTTGGTTTGCTACATTATAAAACCTAAGACAAAAGTTTTATAAATATAGTAATAAGAATATTCTGATTGCTAATTTTGTTATAAATAAATAAGTTAAAAGATTAACATGTTAAAGCTTTTTTTATAAATATTGTTATAAATATTCGCGACCCCTATAAACAAAAATAAAAAAGTTCAAAAATAATAAAACTATGTAACAACCTAAAATGTTACTTGGGCGGGGCCGTCGGTAGGCTACTTGGACTTTTTCTTTTAAAATTACATAATTTTGTGAGATTTAGGAAAAACGCCGGATGGAGCGGAGTAGGCGGTGTTATCTAGAAGGCAGGTTAACACGATTCCATAGAAGATAATAAGAGGACAGTACCGTGTGATCCATGTATTGATAGTGGAGCACGTTAAAGATCCCTAGCACCGACAAAGGGGTTTAGATCTAAATCCCTCTAGAAAAAGAAAACTGCCTTCCTAGGGCGTGCTCATCAGACCAGTGAGCAGGGTGGGGGTGAATTCCAGGGAAAATAAGTGTTAAAGGTATCTTATTCTTCTTTCAGTCTCTCCTACGTGGAGCATTTTATAATAGGATAGGAGGCAGTTTTAAGTCCTAGCTCCACAGGTGATGGGAATTTTGGAAAATAAACTACGTAGTTTTGTTAAAAATTGAGTTCGTTTATATTGCCAACAATTCTTGGTTACCTAACGCGTTTCGGTCTACAACAGACCATTATCAAAGGGTTTTTTAATATGAAATACATAAAACATGAAAAAAAAAATCTTAAACCAACGACAAGCCAAAAAAAATCCTTATTTTTATAGTTAAACTATATAAAACGTTATTAAAAACTTATGTAAGAGGGTTTTTTTCCTCTCTTCAAATGAAAACAACGAAAATCTCGTAAAATTTTATGCCTACATTTTTTAGCGTGTGTGGCGCCCTCTCCCAGGTGTCCAATCCTTTGTTTGGTTGATTATTAAAAAATTCGATTCTGCTGGGTTCCTGTCATTGTTTCCTCGTATTGATTTTTAATATGGAACTTTTGTAATTTTTTTCAAATGCGTTTTTTTGTATTAAACAATTAAGGGGGAAAAATTGTAATTAAATTCCTGAAAAAAAACACAAAAAGAACCTGTTTACTGTAAATATTAATATTCAGAGTAAAGAAAACCGTTGTATGTATTTATGAGTCTGTTTACATGTAATTTATTAGATTTTTTGTTGTTCTTATTTTTAGTTGGTTATTGTTAGGAAAAACTGTAATGTAATTTAGTTTATGTCTTGTTGTTGTTTATTTAATCAAATTTAACTGTAAAATTAAAAATAACAGTTGTCAAAAAACATAAGTAAATGAAAAACTAAACAGGAGGTCAAAATGATTTGAAATTGAACAAATTGACAAGTTTTGCTGCTTCTACAAATATTTGGGGGGATTTTTCATTTAGCGATGTATCTTACCACTCCATTCACGCCGGTAACCAGGCCGGATGGAATCGGATATCACGTGGGGGCGGACCTAATTACACACTCCCTAAGTCGATAGACAACTGGAGGACAAAAGGCCTGCTCTGGGGTTCGAAAGTAGTTGATGACCCGACGTTTTAGGAGAAGTTTAAATGTGAAAACCGCATCTCGATGTGTCGAGCCATTTTCGAGCTACGGGGGCTTTTCGAAAAGCCTGCATTTTGGGATGGGGTTAATGACATTTTTATTTGCGAAAATTTCTATTTGGTGTGTATGGCCTTTTTGTAGATTTTGAAAGCAGAATTCGACTGTTAACTGGATTTTATCTATGAGTTTTAGTTTTTGAAATATAACGCAAAGTTAGTATTTTTCTTATAGAATGACCCTTTTTTATCCAGATTTTGAAATTACCTTTAAATTACCTTTCGAATGATGTGTCACACTTTCTGTTTTATTGTTTGATTTTTGTGATTCTTTTTTATTGTTCATTTATTTGTTCTATTACAATCTTAATTACTTTTTTTTAATACCTTCATTACAAACATGATTTTAGTACCTGTCTGCAGATAACTAAAGCATGGCTTTTTTGGTTACCGATACAAAAAAAAACTTTTTATTTCATCACGGGTGTAAAAAAAGATTTTTGTCCTTTTTTTACCCAAAGTTAAAGAGAAATAGCGGGACATAGTAATATTGAAAAAATCTAATTATTCTTGCCTAAGAATTAAGCCCTTCGAACAGTTTGACCAAGTATTTACGAAAAAATCATTTAAAAATATCGTCACCGAGTAAAAAGACACATCGCTATGGAAACGATTGTTATTTCATTTACCAGCCGCCTTGACTTATAGTGTAAAGATGGTGTGTTGCGAGAAGTTCTCTTCGTTCGAGATTTGTAAAAGTATTTTCCTGTTTTTCTTGGATTTTTTAATAAAGGTATTAAAAAAAATTGTGTTAACAACTCGCGGCTAAACTGCGCTTTTTTTTACTGGCGTTTTTAATAGCGAGCGCAACTCTTGTAAAAAAAAGCACTATTTTAGCCACTAGTTGTTAAAACTACTATTTTACTTAATTTTTGCAATAATAAAAAATTAAAAAAAAAAATAAAAGCGTTAAAACTAGCTATTAAGAAAACAAAAATTATAAAAAATATATATTTCTGGTGTCCTTTTTATGCACATCTTTTTTGAAATATTTAGCTGCCAAACCTAAAAGCCTTGCATCACCATCAAAAAATGCAGGGATATCAATCGTCTTCCCAAAAGTCATAAAAGGCGAAAACCACGAAGAATCTGGAAATCTATCGGTAATAAAATCGCAAATAGCTCTCGGTTTCCGGTAATTTCAGGCAGAATACTTTAATGGCAGTGACTGATTTTAATGCATGAAAAATAAAGGGAAATTACCATATAACTATTGACATACAATAATGGCACAAGGAGTAAAGTAATTGCCAAAATATAAATATATTAGACACTTGCGGTGGGATTTACTAAAACGGTTTAGTCTATTTTAGAACGGTCCTAGGTTTATGTGACATTTTTGGTTTTAAGCATTTTAAATCAACCCTTCTTGAGTTTTGGACATACTTTGATTTATAAGAAGAATTCTAATAAATTTGTTTATTGAATAATCATCTTAACACAATCCTTTTTTGGATTTAACAGGTAATTTTCAATTTAGGAGAAAAGAAAATTAAAAAATTTAAACCCACGCGGGGTTTAAATAGGAAACAGAAAACACTTTGAAGAATAAATTAACATGGGGCTATGTGCCACTCTAATTAAAACTTACTCTTGTTAATTAATTTTTCCAATTAATACTATATGTCACACAATGATTTAGATGAGTAATAATAAAATAATAAAAGGTGTTTTTATTTATGAAATGTATGCAAGTTTCTTTTACATTTCTGTCACTGTCGAAATGTCAGTTTAAAAATATTAGTGCTGCGTTCAATCACAAACATCAAGTTCGGATCTTTTACCACTGCTTGCACCTTGGCTTGCACCAATTTCTACTAATGAAAGCTACAGCTTTAAAATGACTGGACTTTGAGTAAGAAAAGTTTTTTTGACTGAGCTTTTAGATAACCTCAATGTTTTACTTTCAGTTTGTAAATAAATGTATATAGTTGTTTTCGGTTTTTTGTTTGGTATATTTTTCGTGCATAAACAGTGTCCTTCACTTATGTTTGTTTAGCCTTGTATTGCCCTCATAAATATATTTTTTGTGCTGAGAACGGGTTCAAAATATGGCGTTTTTCTGGAAAAAATAGGAGGTGTGTTTTATTGGGTAATGAACAACTTAAAAACGGTTACTTAGGGAAATTATAAACGAACTTCTTACCAAATGCCACAAAACAATCCTTTGTGGGGGCTATAAATTAAACCACCCCCCTGAGGTGGTCTAAAAAATCACCACATTATAACCTCAAACACAAATAATGAAGGTAATATGTGCCAAATTTTTGGCGTATTCAGCATTTTCCATTTTGAAACCTGTCAAAAAAAATTAGTTTTAGGGCATTTTCTTCTAAAATATGGTGTATTTTGAGAAAAAAAGCAGTTTTTCAGTGGTATTTTGCAATAACAATACAAAATAATCAATAACTTTGTGTCTTTTCTGTATGGGTAAGTGTTTTTTGAAAATTGGTTTTGAAATTTAGTACCCCTCACAGGTGTAAATATTTGTACCTGTTTCTGGGTACTATTTTAGATCTTAGTAAATCTCACTGTTAAGTAATGCCACTACTTAAACGTACCCAAGTAACACAAGGTGCTGAAAAACGCAAGAACGTTGCGACAGCAAAACTGCTCTACTATTGTGTTTTTGCTGTTGCCTGCCACAACGTCTTGAAAGTGTTAATAAAACGTCGCCTAACCCAATTTGTGAATCATTATAGTTTTTTCAGTTAAGTTAATTAAAAAAAAAAACATTTCTTACAAAACGCAAAGAAAAAATGGCAAAAAAAACAAAAATAGATTTTTATACAAATTAATGGTTGATGCAGTTTTGAAAACACAAGTATGGATCTATTTATACACTCCCTTAATATCGGATTTTTGGCTTCATCCATGGACCAAATTAACATGCGAAGGCCAGTTTACTGATAATAACACGCGCGCTTCACATATTAAAAATATTTAAAAAAAAAATTAATTTAATTTTTAGGTTACATTTTGTTTTGTTTTTGGATTGGAGCCAAAATAACCAAAAAAGATTTATCTCTACCCTAAAACTAGTTTTAGTTTCAAAAATCTACTCTTTTTATGGAATTTTTTATTTCATTTTGGAAAAAATAATGTTTTTAAGGTTGCTCTCGTGTAATGGCCGCCATTGAAACTAACAACGCGACCCAACTCGACAGATAATGTTGCTGTACTTTATAGCAAATAATGTTTTTTTCCGCTATTTAATATGAATAAGGGGCGGGGCTTTGTTCGCGAAGCAAGCCGAGAGAACCCGACGGCTAAAATTACTATGCCTTAGCTGAAAAGGTTTTTCTCTAGCTATTTTTACAACTTCCTGCACAGAAAGCGCATTATTGTCGAAACGACCCGAGAAAACCGAACAGCTAAACTTGCTGTATTATAGCCAAAAGTATTATTTTTTATTTTTACAACTTGATTGCTCCAATTTCATTTCTATTGGTGTCAGAACTGCTTTAAAAAAGCTACAAAATTTGGCTTTAATGTATAGCCAACATTCTGCCCAAAGAATAGTATTTTTGATCAAAGTTCAATAAATACTTTTGCTTTTAATACAAGTATGGTCATCAAAATATGTTGCGCTTACATTATGAAAGCAAAAAGTATTACAAAAACTAAGCAAACTAATTTACAACCAAAAAGGTGCTGGCAAAATGTTTTTACAGCTTTACTTTAGTCATAAATTCTAATGTGTACAATTTGTCAATCGCACGTCGAGCGAACTGATTTTCATGAGATACGGGCGCGAGCGTATTGTTACGTCGCATCACGTCGACTGACCCGGTAGCATTTAGTCGAGGTGGAAACGCCTACCATGGCCAGTTTTCACCAACGAGAGCGCTGGATTCCAGTACGCATATTCTTAACGTCCCGTGAGGTGAGGTGAGTTCATTTTCCTGTGTAAATAGGTGGTGAAAGTAAGTTCACCTCACCTCACGGGCCGTCAAGAATAAGCGTCCAGAGCTACGTTATGTTTACGCGATGGTTTGGCTTTAAGTGTCTATTGTCTAACCGCTTACAGCAGGGAATCTGCCGCGCAGCCAAGTTTCCCCCTCTACCAGAGATCTCTTATCCAACGAGATACGACAGTCGACGTCGGCACCTTTGAAGTTGGGGGTCCAGTTTTTCGTGTCCTGGATTTCGTATCCATCACTGTACACCCGCTCCGACTGGCTCGACAGATTTAGTCCATGAGCCGGAGCCAAAAAACCGATTTAATTTTTTGATGTATTAATAATTAATTAGCTATACGTAGATAAAAAAAGCAAACGGATTTCTTGGAGAAGGGGAACAGAAAGATATGTCAAATAAATTTTAGGAAAGGAAAAGAGAAAACAACTGATGCCCATACCAGTTTTCGACACACAGCCGCGATAAGCACACCAAGTATCCGGCATGATTCAAAATGCTGATAAATAAATAAAAACCAAAATATGTCAAGAACGATTTCAAAAATAGAAAAACTCGGGTCAGGAGGTTTTGAAGCTAAACTGTGGGTCTACAGTCCCTATCATGCGCATAAAAAAACGGCTTGCTGACTGTCGTATCTCGTTGGATAAGAGATCTCTGCCTCTACTGCACACTGCACCATGAAACATGAGAGAATAACAAATAGAAATAGGTACACTTCGCCACATGTCTTTTACGATTCAGCAACCTGTTCTGTCACAAAGTGTCAGAGTCCACTCATTGTCATGTTTTGTTGTCACAGCCTTGTCCAACTCAAAAACGTCACGACAGCTATCGGAATTCGATGACTAAATTTTATCAAAATTAGTAAGAACTGCACTAAAACGAATAAAGAAGTCGAGACTGAGATGTCGAGATGCAGTTAAAAAGATACTTCTAAGTATAGAAAAAAAGCAAGCCAGATTACTTTTTCGAGACAGAAAAACGAATTTTGGCCACAAATAGCTTTTACCGATACAAAAATTTTTAATCCCATCGAGAACGTTATCAAAATTTAATATTCGTCCACGGAATGCTAACCATTTGATGGAGCTAATAGTTAGAGTTTATGCAGAGATTGTTGAAGAAAATCCAAATTTATTTGAAAAGTTTTAGAAAAATATATTCAAGCAAATGGTGCAATGACCAGATACTGAAGTTAATATTTTTGATTTTTTTTTATCGACAGGTTCTTTATTTCTATTTGTTTTTTAATATTTTGTTGTTTATAAAACTGATCGTGTTTATGTGTATTGAACTTTTTTAACCCAAAGCCTTCCAGTTCTTTCTTCTTTGTATTTTCCTTTTAGTCGCACTATAGTGGACTTATTTCGTCCATTTTGATCGGCTATTTGACGAAGGGGCCAACCTTCTTCTATTTCGGCCAAAATTTGATTGAATTGCTTTATTTATAATAAAAATTTTTAAAAGTGTTTTATCTCTTTTTTATATTTCGTAACAGCAGCCTTAAGCAGCAAATATCGGTAAAAATGTTTTCAGTCTCCTTAACAAAATTTGTTTATGTTGTCTAAAAGCTTTAACCTACAAAAGTCGGTAACAATAAGCAAGCAAAATTTTTAATACATAGGGATGTGCCTATGTGTCGGGAAGTGTACGAAAAAAAAATACTAAAACGTATAATCATTCACAAAAGTAAAAACATTAAAGAAGTTTTTGGTTTAAAATATTCAATTAAATTTGTTTTTTAAATTTTTTAGGTTTCAGCTGTTTGAGTGGCACTGTGTGATGGTGTGGTCTGAAGAGTTTTATTGATCGTGTGGTTGGAGAAACCATTTCTTCGCAGATCGGATCGAATTTTTGCCTATTCTTCATTAAAAAATTCTTCTGTATTGCAGATGCAAGTTGCTCGATCTATAAAAGATTTTGCAATTCCAAGTTTGGTTCATGTGGAGTGGTTTGGTTTAGATATTCTCCAGTATGAGATGGTTTGTAATAAACGTGAACGTGATCACGGTTGAATTCTTTTTAGTGACTAGAAAGAACATCGAGAAAAGGGAGCTGACAATTTTAATATTTTTCAAGAGTTAATGTGATGCAGTTTATTAGTTTCTAGTGTTTAAACTTACCAAAAATACCAAAAAATTACTTTCGAATCAATTCAAGTTTTATTTTTCAGTTTTTTTGCTTTCTATACGGTGTTTTGGTTCCTAAAATTCGTCATTGCCATTAAGGCATTCTAATTTAAGCCATTAATTCCTGAAGATTTATATCATAGCAATAACTGCGAATAATAAATTCGTTTTTAAGTGGAGGGGTAATGGTCGATGAAAATGCTTTGTGTAAATAGTGCATGCACTGGAAAAAATAGCACTAAATTTACAAAAATAATGTAACCCAGAGTGAAGGATCGATTAGCGTGTTAATGAGTATACGAAGGTATTTTCCAAACAAATTTAAAAAATATTTAAAGATATTGCGTAATTGGACACTCCTTCTTTTGTTTTTATGCTTCTGTGCAAATATTATTAGTAAATAAAAATAAATAAAATGAATAAATAAAAAAAAATAAATAAATAATTTAACAAAAATAAATAAGTAAATTAGAATAAATTAATAAATTTTATTCTCATTTTGTTATTTAAATATTATTATTTCTTTAAATATTTGAGCTTTTTTGAAACCTCCAGCAACATAATATATATTATATATTTTGCCTGAAATAATGATAACTTCATTCTAAATTTAATAGAAAATTCGATAGAAAAGAGTACTTTGTCGCTGACTTCCATCAATTGCGCAAAGCTACAAACTGTCACGAGTTCCGCCAAAACCAGTAAATATTTTCGATATTTGTTCTAGGAAGTCCTCTTTTCTATCGAATTTTCTATTAGTAGACTCTCGATATAGTGAACCAACACCGTTCTTAACTAAAAAGCCAATTAACTCATTTTTGTTTTAGTATCCTTTGGCCTATGATCGGTGCCATATTGACACCAAACTGACAGAAAATCCACGTGTTTATTAGCATTTTTAGTGCATGTGCAACACTGACTTTTTGACTTTGTTATTTTAGGTTATATTTTGGGCATATATAAACTTTTTACGGCTTATTTATTTTTTTCTAATTCATTCGGAATATAAGGCCACTAAAAATAAAAATCACATTTGAAAAAGGCAAAAATGTTTTATTAACTAAGCAAAAGCTACACAGTAATTGGTCTATTCAACTAGCTGATTATGAAAGAAGCAACTCTACGATAGTAACTATAATAAATCGATTTCAAGAAGAAGGAACTGTACCTCGAAAGGAAGGTACCGTTCTGATGAAAGTTACTAGCCCAAAAAAATTAAAAGGCCACATAAAGTTAACGAAATAAATAAAATATCAAAAAAATAACAAATTTAAAAACATATAAAAAAATACTTATTTTTACTAGCGCCTCATTGCACCGTTGGCTGCAATGATGTTTTGAAGTGTTCTGGGCATTGAATTGCCTAAATTTTTAAATAAGTTTGTATTTTCAGCAATAACTTACGATGAGTTCCATTTGATGTTCTGAATTCCTGGGAACGATATTAAAACTTGCTAATTTCTTTGCGATAAGTCGTCAAACGTTCTCTATTGGATTCGCAACGGGGGTTTTTGCAGGCCAAGGCAAAACTTGATATTATTATCCTGAAACCATCGCTGCGCAATTCTGGTCATATGAACTGGACAGTTATCTTGTTGGAATAGAAAATTATCTGGATAAGGGACTCTCACCTCTGGAAGCATTACATTTTCCAGCATATTAACGTAAACTTCGGCTGTAAATCGCCCTTCTATTCTATTCTAATAGGGCGCCATGTCCTCTAGCCGATATCCAGCTCCAAACATTTACCGAAAATCTTCCCGCCCGGTCTTCGTTTCCAGCAATATTCGTATTGGGTTCTTGGCGGTCGATAATCCAGAATTTATTTTTTATCGGCTTTAGAAAAACGTCAAAAATTAGTGATGCCTTTGATGTTTGTCATAAAACGCTTTTACAAAAACCGGACAGTTGTGGGTTAAGAGGAAAGATTCTTAACTTTCTTAAAAGCTATCTTTTTATAAGAAAACAAAAAGTAGATGTAGAAGGTGTCATCAACGAAGAAAGAGAAGTTACCTTTGGTGTTCCTCAAGGGACTTGGTCCTTTGTTGTTTACTATCTACATAAATGATATGCTCAAATTAAAAACTAACAGCACCATCATATGTTTCGCTGATGATACCGCAATATTTTGTAGAGCCGAATCTTGGGAAAAAGTAAATCAAATGATGAAGATCGATCTGTCATTGTTAAGAGATTGCTTTAACTTGAATAAACTAACTTTGAACATAGAAAAAACTAAATACGTTCCATTCTCGAAATACCGGAACAATCTGCCATCTTTAGGCAATTTAAAAATCAACGATAGTATAATACCAGAGGTCAAAAGTATCAAATATCTGGGTGTAACCATAGATAACCAGTTAAGTTGGAAACAACACTTTAAAGACATATCAAACAAGCTCAGAGGACTGTTATCAAAATTTATATATTTAAAAGATTTTCTCACTGCAAATGAACTAAAGACCATGTTTTTATCTCTCGTTCACAGTCATCTTATGGAATTCTTGGGTGGGGAGCCATAGCTGAAAATCATATAAATTGTCTGAACACAATTCATAGATGGTTTGTACAAATTATATTTGGCAAAAACAAGATGTATGCTACAGATAACCTTTCAAGAGTGTGGGTTAATGGACTTGAGATAGTTGTATTGTTAATAGATTTAAAATTAAAAAAATAATTCTATAAATACACGAAATAGGGAAAATGCATATCCATCCACAACTCAAAAGACACACGGGCAACGCTTAGTAAAACATTTCTTTCCAAGACTTTACAACATTCTTCCCAATTATTTCTATTAGGAAGTTTGGTCAGTTTGTAAAAGCGACACAAACATGGATCCTTGACAGAGGTCGAAAAGTTTTTAATGATCTTGTAAACTAAAAGTACTTTCAATAAACCTCAGAGTTTCACAATGGTTTCATAAATCAAAATAGTGTCAGCTAGTAGCATGGTAATTAACCAAAATTAATTAATTAGAAATTTCGCTTGATTGTGACTCTACCCAACGTTTCTTTCTTGATAGGACTAATTTTTTAAGTTAATTGTTAACACTTTATTACAATAAACGTTTTTCGATTTGATTTGATTTGAACGCTGTTGGACTTAAAGATCTTCTCATCTGTGAAAACAACCTGCTGCCAAAATTCTTCGTCCCTCAGACAATAATTCAATGCAAAAATCCTCATTTAGTTTATTTTTTTTTGCCGCAATACTACAGCTTAACCTCGAACGTTTAATCCTCCTGCCTAATGTTGTTATGGATCCTGGAAAATTTGATTCAATTTTTACCTCTTTCGCTTTGGCAAACGGATGATTTTCCAGAAAATTGATTGCTTCTTCCTCTGGGCTAGTAACTTTGCGGCGTCATTTTTTTTAAAATTAGGATGACACTGACATGCAAAACATGATGTTGTCAGGTGTCTGTGAGTGCTATTGTCACTTTCAGGAAGACAATGCCGTACTATAAAAATTAAAATTAAACAGGCTGCTAACTTCTGCTCTACCAGTTTTATGTGTAGAGAAGTGTACACTTGATTTCAAAAAAAACTCATTCATGCATTTTTTTCTATGCCACAAAATTTAGCTTTCCATTAGTGTATACTATTATAAGGCACCACCAGCTTAGTATGCCTCACAGCTTAAAATTCAGTGTGACATACTTAAAAATGCCATAGATATCAACATTTACAAAAGTTCAAATTATCACTCGAGTTATAGAAGACGACTGGACCGGTATTCTCGTAATACGTAACGTTTTGAAGTCGCTAAGCGAAACGAATAGCGAACAGCGCGATCAGCGGCACGCTGACCAACGACTTTTCGTATTCGCTCTGCCGAACGCGCTGCCCTGCGAGCAGACAGAATCAAATTCGCTTAGCACATCTTAGCATCACCGAATTTTGCATTTTTATTTCTTGTTAGTCTTGTCGCTCCTTTTCTTTTTCTATGTGTAAGAAAGAGGCCATTACGTGATCGATTTCGATCCTTAGTTCAGAAAGGGTAAATCAAATGGTGACTTGCACAAGTGCATGTTGATCCTTGATGGTTTGGTATAGCTCAGTTAAACCCGCCCTGTGATATAAACTAGTAGTACGTACGTTAAGATAGTTACCTATATTGTTTACTAATTATTTTTTATATCAATTAAGCTATTTATTTCATGTTTCCTAATTTCATATTTTATGGAAGTTTTTAATTTATTTTTGAAAGAAAACAATTAATGTGGGCATGAGCCTAACAAAACCAGATATGCAAATGGTAGGTGTTTCTCAAACGGTCGCCACGCGCTGAGCGCACTTCGTCGACGCCTTGCGTTCAATATACGTGAATACCATTTTTGTTACTTTGGTCACGTGGTATGCGAATATTACGTTATCATACGGTCAGCGAGCGTATTTAGTTCCGAGAATACCGGTCCTGGTCTATAAGAAGAGCGGCCACCCATTTTGTAGTTGATAAAATGACGATAATGCGATGGAAAAAGCGCTGGATTGAAAATAATTCTACGGATAGGACGGAAGTGCAAGATCAGAGACTTATTGACCATCTCAGAAAAAAATTATTTTTTAACGTCGGTTGAAGCAGCTAATGTAACATTATTTCCGGGTTCTTTAGCAACAGTAAATAGAAGAGTAACGAAATCAGAAGTCTCTTGTCGAGTTGCTGCAAAGAAGCCTTTTCTAACAAAAGAAGAAAAACAGGCCAGAGTGATTTTTGCACTGAACAACGTTCTTCGTGAAAATGGATTCTGGTAGAGGGTGGTTTTCACTGAAGAAAAAATTTTCAGTCGTCTTCAAGCAGCAGGAGAATTTTAGTTTATCGTCCACCAAATTCTAGATTTGAACCCGAATATACAAACCAAATTAAAAAAGCTGAACATTTTTCTGTAAACATGCGGGGGCTGGTTTAGTGCTAGAGGTTTGGGTTTTTTTTGGAGAATCGAAGGAAGATTTAATAGCGAACGATACATTGAAATCCTTGAAAACGTTATGCTGCCATCTGTACAGGCTTTACATGAAAATAATGACTTCGTTTATCAGCAGGACAACTGTTCACTACACACGGATAATGTTGTTCGCTAATGATTTCAGAATAATAATATGGAAACACTTCCTTGGCCAGCCAACAGCCCTGACCCTGGAAAATACATGGGGTCGAATTGTTAAAATAATATACCAAAGGAATTGGAGACCACGAAATGCTGAAGAGTTAAGCGATGCTATTTATTTATTTTCAAAATTTAACCTTTTCAATGCCCAAACGTTTTATTTATTTATTTTAGTTCTTTTTTAAGTTAAAATCTTTTTTAAGTTAAAATAATTAGTATTATTTTTACCATCGTTTTTGTCCTAATCCAAGTTTCTTATTCGTCAATTTTTTTTCAATCCAGCGCTGTTTCCACCGTATTATTGTTAGTTTATCAACTACTGCCTTTATTTAAGTAAAAAAAAATAATTTCAGTTTTAGAGACCTTTTTTGTTGTTGTCGTATTTTTGGTAGTCCGTATATATTATCAACACCTGCTTAACTAAAAAGCCAGTTAACTCTTTTTCGATTAAATATCCTTTAGCCTACTGTAGCGGTCATATTGACACCCAACTGACAGAAAATCCATGTTTTACCTGTCAATTTGCTTATAAAAATGGCGGCAATCTTTGGCTAAAGGGCACTGAAGAGATAAGAGTTAACTGGCTTTTTAGTTGAGAATGGTGTTGATATTACACACTTTTAGAAAGGTCAATTTTGTGACTGCACAACACCGTTCTCAATTAAAAAGCCAGTTAACTCTTATCACTTCAGTGCCCTTTAGTCAAAGATTGCCGCCATATTTATAGCTAAATTGACGGGTAAAACATGGATTTTCTGTCAGTTGGGTGTCAGTATGACCGCTATAGTAGGCTAAAGAATACTAAATCGAAAAAGAGTTAACTGGCTTTTTAGTTAATCAAGTGTACATGAAAATTCTCTTAGTAACCTTTTTTTTTTTTGACGTTGACGTTGACTTAAGAGTGTTCGCCTTTGATTTTTTTAATAATTTCTCATATTTATGATGACATTTTCATTGGTCGTAGGTAAAGTATAGTACAGTAACTCGCATGTTATGGTCATTAAACGCTCAGATAAATTAAGACACTCGCTTGCGGCTCGCGTCTCAAACTTCATCTTTGCATTTAATGACCATCATAACATGCTTGTTATGTAAACTACTATTAAAAAGCATTAGGAAATTCACTCCCCATATATGGATGGCCAAAAATGTGCGAATAATTAGGATTGGCAAAGAGAACTAAGATTAGAAAGTTGAAAAAGTCGACTTCTTTCTTGACCTCCTTAATGAAAAATCTACCCTTTAAATGAATTACGTTTCTGCGGTACAGAAAAACTTTTGTTCGATTTGCAGGAAATTTCGCCAATTCAGTGTTAGTTGGCCGAGTAAAACGAAAACTAAAGAAACTTTAAAGTTAGATTTTATTCGAGTATTTCGCCTTAGCTTAGACGCTAAGTATTACGCGAAGGGAATTTTTTTTTCCTAATGCATACTTGAATGAGTGAAAAGGCTCTTTTTTCTGAAGCAGCTAATGTAACATTATTTCCGGGTTCTTTAGCAACAGTAAATAGAAGAGTAACGAAATCAGAAGTCTCTTGTCGAGTTGCTGCAAAGAAGCCTTTTCTAACAAAAGAAGAAAAACAGGCCAGAGTGATTTTTGCAATCTTTGGCTAAAGGGCACTTTTTTTATTTTTTTATTTTTAAATTTAAATAACTTACGCCTACCTGTTTCGGACTTCTTATTTATGGATCCATCTTCAGGGCAATCTTTTAAGTAGATGCAGCATCCCTATTTAACAATATAAACAGGAATGCTGCTTAACAGAACTCCGCTACGTTTCGCTGCGCGTCGTTCCGTCCCCCAGCAAACACATGTGCCACATTAACATAATATTTACGTAAATCTAAAGTAAAAAAAAATACAAAAAAAAAGTTTTCATAAAATTTACGTAATATTTACATAACATAACTTATGTTATTTAAGTTACTTTTTACCTTGTTGTGACTTTAGAAGTACATAAATATTATATACACAATAATATTATAAATTTATGTAGTAGGTACATAAAGAGTACGTTATTTACGTGACGCCCAGTGTACCTTGATGTTACTTGTAAGAGATATAAATATTATGTAAAAAAGTTTAACACAATTTTACCTTTCGATTTACTTTCTAGGTACTAGTTAATCGAAATCTGCCGTTTCCCAATTTTTTGTTGCCATTATTATTTACGTTATTTTAATTACATACTATTTACGTAAAAAGTAGGAAACTTTGTGCATGGCGTCATGCAGAATATGGAAGTTACTTTTTACAAGCTTTTATTTAACTTGCAATGTATCTATACAGACCGCTTCAAGCTACTGCGAACATAGGGGGAATCAAGTCCAATTTACTCTCCGTGCCGTACGACCGAGGTGGATTCGAAGCACGCTGCAGTGTTATCTTTTGGAAATTCATTTTGTTTTTATTATTTTGTTTTATTTCTGCCTTGCTCGAGAAACAGATGGGTAAGTTCTTAATTGAAATAATACATTTTTAAAACTAAAAATGGATGTCTACGAAGTTTCCGAAAAAGTGCAGATGGTCAAATGGTCAAATCGTCATAACCCAACACACGTTCGATATTGGTCGAGGGAAAATTTGCATTTGTATTTTGGGGGGGGTATTGTAGGGGAACACGTAATTGGGCCATTTTTTATTAACGGCAATTGCAATATGAATGGTCCTAGATACTTGGATCTACTGCAGCAGCACATTATTCCAACTGCTAGGCAGTTGTTAGGTGTAAGATTTGATGAAACATGGTTTCAACAAGATGGTTGTTCCGCTCACAATGTTGGCCTTGTTAGGGAATATCTTGATAATGTATTTCCTAATCGGGTTATAAGTACACGGGGAACTATTTTATGGCCAGCTCGATCTCCCGATCTTGCTCCTAATGACTTCTATCTGTTTTTGAAGAAGCTTTTGAAATTATCACCCCTAACATGCTTGGAAACGTTAGAAGGGGTTTTTATAGTAGGCTCCGATATTGTCTAACCGAGCAAGGAGGACTTTTCGAACATTTGCTTTAATTTTTTTTTGACTGGGAGAATCTTTTTGGTTTTTAGAATGTATTATTTTATTTTGAGAACTTGCTTTTATTTTGTTTCTCCTTATTATTTTCATTGTAACACGTCGTCACTGATAAATCTGAGCAGTTGACAATAAAACGCTCTTATTTATCAGTGACAAAAAATAAGAAAATTACGTTATAAAAATTTGCGTATTTATTGACCAAATTCCGGTTTCATTGACTACGCTCCACACAGCACCGTGGTTAGAGGCGTACTAAATACAAGGCGAACGGCAGCGAATGGCGATCGGAAGCCTGAGTGTTGGTTGCTTCACTGATAGGCGTGCGGTGTCTCTGTATGTACGTACACTGGCAAATTAGACTTCTTTCGCCCTATGTTCGCAGTAGCTTGAAGCGGTCTGTACATATAACAATTGCAACTTAATTTTGACCAACTTCCCGACATCCGATTCGGCTTCAAATTTGGCACTCTTATATAGTTGCGGTGGCAACACAAGAATATAGTGTGACGATGAACTTGAGAGCTCCCCCTATTCGAAGGGGGTGGAGGGGGATACAGTTGAGGTAAGCGCGATTTCGTTAAAATTTAGTGGGTTCGGGCACTTGGGGATGGAGATAAGGTAATAGAATTCAATATGGCGGATTCAAGATGGACGATTAACATGTCATTATTAAACACCCCTCCCCCCTATGAGGGGAGTAGAGGAAAACACCTAAGTTTGTCCGATTTCAACCAAAATTGGTATACGGGAGCTTTTGGGGATAAGGAATACGAATTTTTGATTAGATTTTGAAAAGTCAGTATGGCGGATTCAAGATGGACGATTTTCGGATATGTTTTGGTAACCAATTTAAACTGAATTATCCGCATCCGATTGTGTTTAAATTTGGTATGCGTGTATAGTTCCGGTGAAAATAACAATGATATGGTATTCTCAGGTACTCACCTCCCTCTAACGAGGAAAGTGGAGGGGGAAAAGATTTAGTTTGGTCAATTTCAATAAAAATTGGCATACAGCGGCTTTTCGGGAAGGGGATATGAATTTTTGATCAGATTTGAAAATTTCAATATGGCGGATTTAAAATGGACGATTTAGGGTACAAATATAAAAATTAAAAAATAAATTTTTATTAAAAAAAAACTTTTAAAGAACAAGCTTTTACCAAATGCACTCAAAAGTAGAAAATATTTTTTTTTCTTTCTTATACCATAATAAAAGCGATGGGCACAAATTAAAAATTTTAAGATTACGGTGACAACGAGAGAACTACAAGAGAAGAAATAAATTCTTCTTCTATTCGGAATGCTTTCATCTGCTTTCATGCACAGAAATCAAATAGTGTTACCAAAAATGCTTACCACTAAAGGGCAATTATATTTCATTAATCAATTAAAAACATCTCCCAGAAAAAACTATATAATAAAAAAATTAAAGAATGACTTCTTACAATAAACCTCAATCAATTATTACTAATGTAATACATATGCATCTTGTTTCGGTATTAAATTTCTGATTAATAATTTAAAAGGCAATCACACACAAAAATAATGTAAGTAGCTACATATTAAGGGTTCTAAATGGGATAGGGATAGAGTATTTTTTATTTTTATTTTGTTATGTTTTTATGTTAAAAACAAGCCTTTCAGTGTATTACAACTGTATGTCAAATGCATACAAACAAGTTCTTACAGAACTTTGTGGATTTGACGTGCAAGTTTTGAAAAAACACTTATGCGAACACAATTTGTCAGAATCAAAAGTTACATCATTTTACTATATTTATTTATACATTTAAAAAGGAATTGTAGTTTTTCTTTATATTCTTATGATGAATAAATAAATATTAAAACATAAAAACACAAACAAAGAGGCTGAGAACGGGCGAGATTGCCGTGCTTGTCAAGCCTTTGAAAATGTTCTTAGGTTATATAATAATACAACTGTTTCTTAGGTGAATCGTCGATGTAACCGATATACGCTACCTAACCAATGAATAGCGAGATTTCCCTCAAAAAAGGTAATGCTATCCGTAGATCCATATTTCACACTTGTGGTGCTCATCAGTACCGGATCTACGGTTACCATTACCTTTTATGAGGGAAAGCTCGCTATTCATTGATTTTGTTATTTATTCACCCTCACTAAATCCCTTTTTAAATTTATCAACTCCAGAGCTTAGGATATCTGTAAAGATAATTGTATCTGTCTCCGTAGAGACGCTTAATTTTCCTTCAAATTGAAGATACATCAGCCGATTCTGCAATTTGACAGATGGTTGTCTTTTACATGAATCCTGTGTCAGATACTGATGATCACCACATGTGCGAAAACCGGATCTACGGTTACCATTACCTTTTTGAGGGAAAACTCGCTATTCATTGATTTATTTAAAATTTTTAATCATCAATCACCATCGCTTTTATTATGGTATAAGAAAGATAAATATTATTTTCTACTTTTGAGTTCATTTAATAAAAGCCTGTTCTTTAAATTTTTCTTTAATAAAAATTTATTACCTTGTTCCAGTTTACCTACAATTTATGTAACAAAGTAATAATGTGTTGTAACTTTTACGTAATACTTACGTAACGGTGTTGACTGGGCAACGGCAGTTGCGTGCGGAGAAAATGATATCCCGCACTTGTTAGGAAAATAGCTATTAACAGTTTTCATGAATTGCTGAAAGGATGGATCGGCCAGACTAGTAAAACATTAAAAACTTTCAGATGTTCGTGCCATTTTTGCTAAAGTTTTATAAGTATCTTCTAAAACTTGGAATTTTAGTTGGGTTGCGGTTTTTTAGTATTGCTATATTTTACAAAAAAAGAAAGTAGGAGCAGGCTTTCGACTTAATGTGCAGTGCAGTATGGGAAACTTCCGGGAGCTAATTACTTAGTACCAAATAAGGATCTATATATAGGGTGTGCCAAAAAAACCGCACTCTCTTAAATGATTATAACTTAACGGGAAGCTGTCCGATTTTAATAGCATTTAGCTAAACTTGACATTTCCTAAAAATCCAAGATAGCAGACTTATTAAAAAAAACAGGCATTTTTGACCCCCTAGAAAAAACTTTTTCTGCAACACAATAATTAGTCTCAAACATCGGTTTCAAAGCCACATCCTTGCCAAGCACACCAATGAAATATTTTTAAAATTCGGAGAAGAAATACGAAAGTTTTAAATCATTATTTCTTGTACGAATTTTTAAAGTATTAGATTGATGTGCTTGGAAAGGATGTGGCTTTGTAACCGATGTTTGAGATTGCATTGCAATCTTGCATTTTTGTTCTATAAATTTTGAGGCTTGTGTCTTTTAAAAAGTTTAAACTTATTAAAACCGATCAATTTTTATAAAAGTTATTGCTATTTAAACACTCGATTTTTTTTTAATAAGCTTGATTTTGCAGATAAACTCTGGTCTATTTAAAAATTTCAAACTTCCTTATTTCTTATCCGAATTTTTAAAATGTTACTTCGTAACCGATGTTTCAGATTTGTTACAGTGACGCGCACAAAAAAATATCTATGGTGGTTAAAAATGCCTATTTTTCAAATACGTACACCATCTTGGATTTTTAGAAAACGTCAAATATGCCGTTTTCGCGCAACGTTAAAACGTCGACAAATTTTTCCTTCAGAAATCTCTAAATTCTATCTCTCTCTACTTGTCTGTCTTTTGTTTGTTTAGTACCACTCAAAAACTACTAAACGGAAACAAAAGTTATGACTATTTAAAGTAAAACCGGGAAAAAATAGCGAACAAAGACGATGTTCGACTGAATGGCAAAGTTTAAAGAGTGCCACGCAGTGTAATTGAAAAAGATCATAATAATATTGGGGAATAAATCGAAAAAAAAGTTTTTCCTCGACCAGGATTTGAACCCAGGACCTCTATCGCTATTTTAATTCGTTAAAAATTAACAGTGTACCCCTAGTATAGTACCCCTCAGAGGTATAAATATTTACACCTGTGGAAGGTAATAAATTTTAAAACCAATTTTCAAAAAACACTTACCCGTACTGAAAAGACACAAAGTTATTCTGTATTTTGTATTGTTATTGCAAAATACCACTGAAAAACTGCTTTTTTTCTTAAAATATGCGATATTATAGGAGAAAATGCCCTAAACCTAATTTTTTTTTGTCAGGTTTCAAAATGGCAAATGGTGAATACGCCAAAAATTTGGCACATAATAGCTTCATTATCTGTGCTTGAGGTTATAAAGTTGGTGATTTTTTAGACCACCTCTGGGCGGTGGTTTAAATTTATAGCCTCCAGAAAGGACTGTTTTGTGGCAATTGGTAATAATTTCGTTTATAATTTAAACAACTATATTAATTTATTTACAAACTGATTAACACATTAAGGTTATCTAAAAGCTCAGTCAAGAAAATTTTCCTTATTCAAAGCCCACTCATTTCAAAGCTGTAGCTTTCATCAGTAGAAGTTGGTGCAAGCCAAGTTATAAGCAGAGGTAAGAGATCCGAACTCGCTGTTTGTGATTTGAACGCAGCTAATATTTTGAAACTGATTTAAGTTTTTTAATACATTTCATAAATAAAAACACCTTTTAAATAAATACAACATTAATCTACTCCTTATTTATTATTACCCATCTAAATCGTTGTGTGACATTAAGTATTAATTGGAAAAATTAATTAACAAGGATGTTTTAATTAGAGTGACATATAACCCCAATTTTAAATTGTTCTACAGCGTTTTTACTATTTAAACTCCACATGGGTTTAAATTTTTTAATTTTCTTTTGTTCTAAATTGAAACTTTCTTCTTAAATCCAACAAACGATTGTAGTAAGATGATAATTCAATAAACAAATTTATTTAAATTCTTCTTATAAATCAAACTATGTCCAAAACCCAAGGAGGGTTGGTTTAAAATGCTTTAAAAAAAATTTACTTAAACTTAGAACCGTTCTAAAATAGACATTTCACACTTTTTTTCACGTATTTAGATTTTATTAAATAGGATAGGCAATTCAGATATAAATTTTCTGAATATAAAAAATAATTAGAACCTCAATTTTTTTTTATTGACAAGCTTAGGAAGGTCCACCGTTTAACATATAACGGTGGGATTTACTAAAAGGGTTTAGTCTATTTTAAAACGGTCCTAAGTTTAAGTGAAATTTTTGGTTTTAAGCATTTTAAACCTACCCTTCTTGAGTTTTGGGACATAATTTCATTTGTAAAAAGAATTTTAATAAATTTTGGATATTGAATAAGAAAAAAAAATTAAAAAATTTAAACCCACGCGGGGTTTAAATAGTAAACACTCTGTAGAACAAATTAAAATTGGAGTTATATGTCACTCTAATTAAAACTTACCCTTGTTAATGAATTTTTCCAATTAATACTTGATGTCACACAACGATTAATAATTGCTATGTTTTCATGGATATTGAATTCGTTTTCAATATGTTTTGAAAACTTTTTTTTCATGAGTTTTCATGACAGGTTTTCAAATCGATTGTGAATCGATTTGAAAACGGTTTTTAAATTTTGATATTTGGCAGCTGACATATTTCATAGTTGTCAAATATTCATTTTTGAGTTTTGGTACTTTTTTTTTGAATGTATTTTATTCAAAAGATGATGTTGGGCCTTGCCACACATTTTTTAAAATTTTAATTACTACTCTGTTTGCAAGTGGAAGTGAAGAAAGAAATGCTGGACTGGCATATGTGCATAGCACATACACTTTCGAGCCAAATATTTCTTTTATTTTCCATAATTAATTTTTTAAAAATCTTTAAAAAAACAAATCTTTAGTTAATTAAGTAAGGTTATGTTATTAATCTTCTTTTTTCTATACACTCCACCAAATTTTAGAATGCCGAATCCACAGTTTCACTTCTATTTCTCCCTCTCTCTCTCAAAAAGAGTGAGAGCAATAAAATATAATTTGGCGGCTGTATGGTAATCCGACTTAATACGCATGTGTAAACTCAATCCCCGTTTTCATGGAAAATCGGTATTTCGATCTCAATACGATCTTGATCCAACCCTAAAAATTTTCAGGGTCGGATTTAGATTGAAATCGATTTGAATACTGGAAAATCAGGCGTTTTCATGAACGGTATCGGATTGAAATCGTTTTCAAAACGAACTCAATTCCCATGAAAACGTAGCAAATATCAGGAGTAGATTAATTTTTATATTTATTTAGAAGGTGATTTTATTTATGAAATATATTAAAAAACTTAAATGCAAGTTTCGTTTACATTTCTGTCACTGTCGAAATGTCAGTTTCAAAATATTAGCTGCGTTCCAATCAACAGCACCAACCTCTACTGATGAAAGCTACAGCTTTGAAATGAGTGGATTTTGGGTAAGGAAAGTTTTCTTGACTGAGCTTTTAGATAACCTCAATGTTTTAATTTCAGTTTGTAAATAAATAAATATAGGTGTTTTGGGTTTTTTGTTTGGTATATTTTTCGTTCATAATCAGTGGCCTTCACGTATGTTTGTTTTGCTTCCTAGTGCCCTCATAAATATATTTTTTGTGCTGAAAATGGGTTCAAAATATGGCGTTTTTCTGCACAAAATTGGAGGTATTTTAGTGGTTAATGGACAACTTGGGATATTAAATAAGGTAAATTAATCCTTGTAAAAACGGTTACTTAGGAAAGTTATAAAGGAACTTATTACCGATTGCCAAAAAACAATCCTTTCTGGAGGCTATAAATTTACACCACCCCCCAGAGGTGGTCTAGAAGATCACCAACTTTATAATCTCAAACACAGATAATGAAGCTATTATGAGCCAAATTTTTGGCGTATTCACCATTTGCCATTTTGAAATCTGTCAAAAAAAAAATAAGTTTTAGGGCATCTTTTCCTAAAATATGGTATATTTTGAGAAAAAAGCAGTTTTTCAGTGGTATTTTGCAATAAAAATGCAAAATAATCAATAACTTTGTGTTTTTTTTGTATGGGTATGTGTTTTTTGAAAATTGGTTTTAAAATTTACTACCCCCCATAAGCGTAAATATTTAGATCTGTGGGAGGTACTATTTTAGATCAAAAGTCCCCATTCCTACCTCCTCGAGAACTGTCTTTTCTAACCTCCAAAAAACTCCAAAAGTGTTTTTCTTGGTTAATTCCTAAACGGTAACAGACTGTCACAAGTGACAAATGGGAAAAATGTTGCCAATTTAATTCTCTATCAATAAGTGAGTAGTGATAGAGTAGCTTCAGCCACTTCTTCTATCAGAATTTCTGGCATATTTCTTTTTAGCATTTTCATCAAGACTTCTCAACCTACGAGTACTAAGCTTGTTAATGAAAAAAAAATTTGGGTCCTAATTTTTTCCTCTATTTTCCTATGTAGCTTAGCCTAAAAGTGACATGAAAAAAACACAAATGGGAAAAAATTGGGCAACGAGCCGCATCGAATAAGAAAATGAGTGTGAAAAGCAGAAAGAAAAGTAATTGTTAAAAATGATCTCATTTCGTGTGTATAAAAGGCTTTTCAAAATTCATGAATGCCTCTTTCAAGAAAAACATGGACCTTTATTGTATTTTGTTTGGGTCATGAGATTGCCTTTTCATATAAGAAGGAGCTCGTCAAAAGTTATACTTTATAGAGATGGACTTCTTGGTTTTTGATCAAGCCAAACATAGTGTAAAAGTTGATATTTCTTTAATGATCTTTAATTTTAAGAAAAATAATATTCGTTAAACATTCTTGGATAACCTAATCCTTAATGACTGAAAGTTCTCTAAAATGTACCAAAATTTTGTTGTTTCCTTTTACAATTTCTTATTCGAGACTCCAGTAAATAAATAAACATTAATTTAAAACATTTTAATATTTTAGGTTATTTGGGTAAACAGTGGCTGTGGTATGATATGATTATTAATTGATAATAACTGGAGGATTGAAACTACTTTTTTGAGTTTTTCGCCACTAAGTTAAGGAATTTTTTTCAAAAATATGTTAAAACCCACTGCGTAAATTCCCAAAGAAAATGTATTCGTTTATCAATGGTTTTTAAATAAGATAAAAAACTTACCTACATACACGCAAATCCTAACTAGAATCTAGGTACTTATCTGACGGTTCGGCAGAAATTCTACAGCCGTTATCAAAGAAATTATTCTTTTCAAAAATTTTTAAAATTCTTTTTTAAAAATATCTGTCTTTTGTCATACAACTGACTGACTTTGACTGTTGTATATTTCAAATATTAACTTGACAGTTTGGTGCGTCGATAGTAGGCAACAAGGTATTGGGGGAGTTTTAAAATTTTAAATGAAAATTATATTTGTGTGAGTGTTTCCGATTTTAGATTGCATTATAAAAATGAAATGTATATTTTAAATATTAACTTGATAGTTTGGTGCGTCGATAGTAGTGCATAGTCGATAAAACACCGTTCTCAACTAAAAAGCCAGTTAACTCATTTTCGTTTTAGTATCCTTTGTCCTATGATCGGTGCCTTATTGACATCAAGCTGACAAAAAATCCATGTTTTACTTGTCAATTTGGTTATAAAAATGGCAGCCAGGTAGGCTAAAGGGCACTGAGACGGTAGAAGTTAACTGGCTTTTTAGTTCAGAACGGTGTTGGTCGATAGTTATACATCAATCAAAGTCAGTCAGTTGTCTGACAACAGACGGATGTTTTTTAAAAAGAATCGAAAAAAATGTTTACAAGAATAATTCCTTTGATAACGGCAGTAGAATTTCTGCCGAAACGTCCGATAAGTACTTAGATTCTAGTTAGGATTTGCGCGTGTGTAGCCCAATTTCTTATCTTATTTAAAAACCACTGACAAACGAACAAATTTTCGTTAGGAATTTACGCAGTGCGTTTTAACATATTTTTGAAAAAATTTCTTTAAGAGCCAGGAGCCCCAGGGCAAATCGTATTCTGGAAATCCTGGCCCAACAAAAAGTGCTAGAGTGCTAAAATTTTGCACACATAATAATTATGTGACCAAATCTTAATTTTGGAATTTATTTTTTTTTAATAAAGTTTTTTTCTAAAAAAGCTCCCTGTAGCGCATTTGGAAGTGAATTTTTAGGCTTGTATGCAAATGAAAATTGCTATTTTGCACAATAAGGCAACCACTGTTTAAGGTATCTGAAACACTAAATTTTGATTTTATATTCTAGATTTAAAACTTACATTTTTAGGAGAATTTCTTATTTCAAATTCACTAGGTTTGTCTACACTTTTATTTCAAGCATAAACCAAAATAAATAAAACCCAGATTATAAGTTTACTAAACATTGTAGTGACTGGAAACTTTGTGAATAAAGTATCCTTATTCCTGAAGGTGTCACCAACCAACACCGTTCTCAACTAAAAAGCCAGTTAACTCATTTTCGTTTTAGTGTCCTTTGGCCTATGATCGGTGCCATATTGACACCAAACTGACAGAAAATCCATGTTTTACTTGTCAATTTGGTTATAAAAATGGCCGATACAATAGGCTAAAGGGCACTGAAGCAGTAGGAGTTACCTGGCTTTTTAGTTAAGAACGGTGTTGCACCAACGTGCCAGCAGGCATTTTCAGTGTGACTTTGTTGGTGATGGATAAACAAACGTTGCCATATTGTGGTTGTGCTATATAGTGGGGTTCCTTTCTCTTAACTTAGAGGCGAAAAACCCAAAAAAAGTAGATTCAACATTATGAATCCGCCACAAACATATAGATTTTATTTACAACTGAGGATTGAGCCAAATTCTATATAACAACACCTGGTGTAAGTTTTTTTGGTGAATTTCTTGGGTTGCGGTCCCTATTAAATCTCTAATCCCCAACAAAACTCTGGTTCTAAACTTTTCAAAATCTAGACGGCTTTTACCTAAAGACCCTCGAATGCAAACTCTCATGTTTATGCAGGGTAATATATTTTATCATCATAAAGGCAAGAAACCATTTATCAATCGTTTGACGTTTCGTCGCATAAGAACAAGGCGTAATAATGGAACAAGAAAGGAAGAATTTGCCACGATACGCCACGTCACACTTACTACGTTTTGACGCGCCCTAAACCGGTTCTATATATAAGGACTTTTTAAAAAAAAAAACCCTGTACCTTTATTAAGCTTGATAAAGCTACAGTGTTAGCGAGAGTTGTCGAAAAATTATTAATTTGAATTTTTTTGTTTAAATATAGTGGAATTTAGTACAAAGTTGTTTAATTTTCCCTGTATTTTATGCTTTTTTTAGAAAAACTCTTTTAAACGTTGTTATTGGCGATCCGGTGCAGTGTGGGTTGGAGTAGAGGCCCTCTATACATTTGACGGTTGTTATTTTACCAGAGGTGGGCAACTCATATTGCCCTCTCTTTTTTTCATATTTGCATGTAAAACCGATTCTATGAAATGATGTTTTGTTGTCTCTTTTTATAATTTCCCCAGACGATGCCTCCGATATTTAATAGGCCTGGCGGCCATATTGACAATTAACTAATGTAGTAACTGTCAACAGTGTCAATGCCGTCGGCATACGTGTAAAAGCGTATTAAAACGGACGGTGTTGGCTGGCCTCCATGTCGGAGGTATCGCCGCTATAGTAAACATGTCAGTCTCTGACAAAAAAAAACAGTGAAGTTGAATAGATATTGGAAATGTTAATAATAGACACTTAAAGCGAATTTTCAGTTTTATTAGCATTCGTATCCTTATCTCTATCAAGTCGACCAATCAAGCAGGTGCACTTTTAAAATCATGGCGAATGCGTGACAGCCCCAGCTGATTAAATGCACAAAAACTTCGTTAGGTATGATAAGGGAATCGTAATATTACAACCGTCCCTACATACGAAACGATGTTTTGACGCATTTGATCAGCTGGAGCTGTCACGCATTCACCTTTAGTTTAAAAATACACCTGCTCGATAGATCGACTCGGTTTACAGATACGAATGCCGATAAACCCGAAAATTAACTTCAGGGCGGTATTTACTAAGGACTATAGTTTATCGAAAGTTTGGTTTGAAGGCTGACATACAGACCGCTTCAAGCTACTGCGAACATAGGGAGAATCAAGTCCAATTTACTCTCCGTGCCGTACGACCGAGGTGGATTCGAAGCACGCTGCAGTGTTATCTTTTGGAAATTCATTTTGTTTTTATTATTTTGTTTTATTTCTGCCTTGCTCGAGAAACAGATGGGTAAGTTCTTAATTGAAATAATACATTTTTAAAACCAAAAATGGATGTCTACGAAGTTGCCGAAAAAGTGCAGATGGTCAAATGTTCAAATCGTCATAACCCAACACACGTTCGATATTGGTCGAGGGAAAATTTGCATTTGTATTTTGACGTAAGAACACAGTATCCCCAAAAACTAAATGTTTGGGGGGGGGGGGGTATTATAGGGGAACACGTAATTCGGCCATTTTTTATTAACGGCAATTGCAATTTGAATGGTCCTAGATACTTGGATCTACTGCAGCAGCACATTATTCCAACTGCTAGGCAGTTGTTAGGTGTAAGATTTGGTGAAACATGGTTTCAACAAGATGGTTGTTACGCTCACAATGTTGGCTTTGTTAGGGAATATCTTGATAATGTATTTCCTAATCGGGTTATAAGTACACGGGGAACTATTTTATGGCCAGCTCGATCTCCCGATCTTGCTCCTAATGACTTCTATCTGTTTTTGAAGAAGCTTTTCAAATTATCACCCCTAACATGCTTGGAAACATTAGAAGGGGTTTTTATAGTAGGCTCGGATATTGTTTAGCCGAGCAAGGAGGACTTTTCGAACATTTGCTTTAATTTTTCTTTGATTGGGAGAATCTTTTTGGTTTTTAGAATGTATTATTTTATTTTGAGAACTTGCTTTTATTTTGTTTCTCCTTATTATTTTCATTGTAACACGTCGTCACTGATAAATCTGAGCAGTTGACAATAAAACGCTCTTATTTATCAGTGACAAAAAATAAGAAAATTACGTTATAAAAATTTGCGTATTTATTGACCAAATTCCGGTTTCATTGACTACGCTCCACACAGGAAACATACCAAAGGAAAGTCATGCAAGTGGTGAACGCAAGCCTGAGTATTGGTTGCTTCACTGATAGCCGTGCGGTGTCTCTGCATGTACGTACACTGGCAAATTAGACTTCTTCCGCCCTATGTTCGCAGTAGCTTGAAGCGGTCTGTATACACACATCTGGTTTATTTAGGCGTTTGGACACCTTGTCAAAGGCGATTAACTACGCGACTAAAAAATTAAGAAGTTTAAATTTTGGTGGTAACTGAGAGCGCACGGAATCTTAAAAAGCAATTTTCCACGCTTGCGCTATAACCGCTATGCGCAAGCAATTATAGTGCAAAACTGATTCCGGAATAAAGAAGAAGTTAAAAGAAACCTCCAAATCAGTTACTTCAACCGAAAACAAACTAAAAAACAAAAGATCAAAAGATCCTGGGTGGAAATAACGAAAATTCAAACTTGGATGAGCATCCCACAAAGAACACACAAAAGATCAAAGCGAAAGAAGAAATGATTAAACGATGTTTCGCCCTGGGTAACCAGCGTGGGCTCATCAGTAGTTTCACTTTTCACCCTCCACTATATGATGGTGTTTAATGATGTATAGTGGAGGGTGACCAGTGAAACTACTGATGAGCCCACGCTGGTTACCCAGGGCGAAACATCGTTTAATCATTTCTCTTTTCGCTTTGATCTTTTGTGTGTTCCTTGTGGGATGCTCATCCAAGTTTGAATTTTCGTTATTTCCACCCAGGATCTTTTGATCTTTTGTTTTTTGATTCCCGCATATTAACAAACCGCGTAAACGTGACAATATTCGCCTAAATAATATATGATTCAGCGCAAATTAAAGAATAGCGCATGTAATAAATACTAATAATAAAAGTTCCGCAGCCTTAACCACGCAGAATATACCGCGCAAGCTAAAAAATGCATTTTTGGGTTGTTGGGGATTTGCTTATTTTTTTATTGTTTTGGTGGTTTTGCGCGGTTTTGTGATTTGTGCGGTGATGTCATATTACGCGCCGGTAAAAGCCTTCATCGGTTAATTCTTGTTGCTTTAGGGGCGAGAGGAACGTGTGATTTTAGCAATTGTTCTAAATTTTTATGAAAATTCGGAGATTTTTTCCAGAAGCATGGAAGAGGAAGAGCAATTGCTGAGAGCGCACGGAATCTTAAAAAGCAATTTTCCACGCTTGCGCTATAACCGCTATGCGCAAGCAATTATAGTGCAAAACTGATTTCGGCATATTCACAAACCGCGCAAACGTGACAATATTCGCCTAAATAATATATGATTCAGCGCAAATTAAAGAATAGCGCATGTAAAAAATACTAATAATAAAAGTTCCGCAGCCTTAACCACGCAGAATATACCGCGCAAGCTAAAAAATGCATTTTTGGGTTGTTGGTGATTTGCTTATTTTTTTATTGTTTTGGTGGTTTTGCGCGGTTTTGTGATTTGTGCGGTGATGTCATATTACGCGCCGGTAAAAGCCTTCATCGGTAAATTCTTGTGCGTTAGAGGCGAGAGGAACGTGTGCTTTTAGCAATTGTTCTAAATTTTTATGAAAATTCGGAGATTTTTTCCAGAAGCATGGAAGAGGAAGAGCAATTGCTGAGAGCGCACGGAATCTTAAAAAGCAATTTTCCACGCTTGCGCTATAACCGCTATGCGCAAGCAATTATAGTGCAAAACTGATTTCGGCATATTCACAAACCGCGCAAACGTGACAATATTCGCCTAAATAATATATGATTCAGCGCAAATTAAAGAATAGCGCATGTAATAAATACTAATAATAAAAGTTCCGCAGCCTTAACCACGCAGAATATACCGCGCAAGCTAAAAAATGCATTTTTGGGTTGTTGGTGATTTGCTTATTTTTTTATTGTTTTGGTGGTCTTGCGCGGTTTTGTGATTTGTGCGGTGATGTCATATTACGCGCCGGTAAAAGCCTTCATCGGTAAATTCTTGTGCGTTAGGGGCGAGAGGAACGTGTGATTTTAGCAATTGTTCTAAATTTTTATGAAAATTCGGAGATTTTTTCCAGAAGCATGGAAGAGGAAGAGCAATTGCTGAGAGCGCACGGAATCTTAAAAAGCAATTTTCCACGCTTGCGCTATAACCGCTATGCGCAAGCAATTATAGTGCAAAACTGATTTCGGCATATTCACAAACCGCGCAAACGTGACAATATTCGCCTAAATAATATATGATTCAGCGCAAATTAAAGAATAGCGCATGTAATAAATACTAATAATAAAAGTTCCGCAGCCTTAACCACGCAGAATATACCGCGCAAGCTAAAAAATGCATTTTTGGGTTGTTGGTGATTTGCTTATTTTTTTATTGTTTTGGTGGTCTTGCGCGGTTTTGTGATTTGTGCGGTGATGTCATATTACGCGCCGGTAAAAGCCTTCATCGGTAAATTCTTGTGCGTTAGGGGCGAGAGGAACGTGTGATTTTAGCAATTGTTCTAAATTTTTATGAAAATTCGGAGATTTTTTCCAGAAGCATGGAAGAGGAAGAGCAATTGCTGAGAGCGCACGGAATCTTAAAAAGCAATTTTCCACGCTTGCGCTATAACCGCTATGCGCAAGCAATTATAGTGCAAAACTGATTTCGGCATATTCACAAACCGCGCAAACGTGACAATATTCGCCTAAATAATATATGATTCAGCGCAAATCAAAGAATAGCGCATGTAAAAAATACTAATAATAAAAGTTCCGCAGCCTTAACCACGCAGAATATACCGCGCAAGCTAAAAAATGCATTTTTGGGTTGTTGGTGATTTGCTTATTTTTTTATTGTTTTGGTGGTTTTGCGCGGTTTTGTGATTTGTGCGGTGATGTCATATTACGCGCCGGTAAAAGCCTTCATCGGTAAATTCTTGTGCGTTAGGGGCGAGAGGAACGTGTGCTTTTAGCAATTGTTCTAAATTTTTATGAAAATTCGGAGATTTTTTCCAGAAGCATGGAAGAGGAAGAGCAATTGCTGAGAGCGCACGGAATCTTAAAAAGCAATTTTCCACGCTTGCGCTATAACCGCTATGCGCAAGCAATTATAGTGCAAAACTGATTTCGGCATATTCACAAACCGCGCAAACGTGACAATATTCGCCTAAATAATATATGATTCAGCGCAAATTAAAGAATAGCGCATGTAATAAATACTAATAATAAAAGTTCCGCAGCCTTAACCACGCAGAATATACCGCGCAAGCTAAAAAATGCATTTTTGGGTTGTTGGTGATTTGCTTATTTTTTTATTGTTTTGGTGGTCTTGCGCGGTTTTGTGATTTGTGCGGTGATGTCATATTACGCGCCGGTAAAAGCCTTCATCGGTAAATTCTTGTGCGTTAGGGGCGAGAGGAACGTGTGATTTTAGCAATTGTTCTAAATTTTTATGAAAATTCGGAGATTTTTTCCAGAAGCATGGAAGAGGAAGAGCAATTGCTGAGAGCGCACGGAATCTTAAAAAGCAATTTTCCACGCTTGCGCTATAACCGCTATGCGCAAGCAATTATAGTGCAAAACTGATTTCGGCATATTCACAAACCGCGCAAACGTGACAATATTCGCCTAAATAATATATGATTCAGCGCAAATTAAAGAATAGCGCATGTAATAAATACTAATAATAAAAGTTCCGCAGCCTTAACCACGCAGAATATACCGCGCAAGCTAAAAAATGCATTTTTGGGTTGTTGGTGATTTGCTTATTTTTTATTGTTTTGGTGGTCTTGCGCGGTTTTGTGATTTGTGCGGTGATGTCATATTACGCGCCGGTAAAAGCCTTCATCGGTAAATTCTTGTGCGTTAGGGGCGAGAGGAACGTGTGATTTTAGCAATTGTTCTAAATTTTTATGAAAATTCGGAGATTTTTTCCAGAAGCATGGAAGAGGAAGAGCAATTGCTGAGAGCGCACGGAATCTTAAAAAGCAATTTTCCACGCTTGCGCTATAACCGCTATGCGCAAGCAATTATAGTGCAAAACTGATTTCGGCATATTCACAAACCGCGCAAACGTGACAATATTCGCCTAAATAATATATGATTCAGCGCAAATTAAAGAATAGCGCATGTAATAAATACTAATAATAAAAGTTCCGCAGCCTTAACCACGCAGAATATACCGCGCAAGCTAAAAAATGCATTTTTGGGTTGTTGGTGATTTGCTTATTTTTTTATTGTTTTGGTGGTCTTGCGCGGTTTTGTGATTTGTGCGGTGATGTCATATTACGCGCCGGTAAAAGCCTTCATCGGTAAATTCTTGTGCGTTAGGGGCGAGAGGAACGTGTGATTTTAGCAATTGTTCTAAATTTTTATGAAAATTCGGAGATTTTTTCCAGAAGCATGGAAGAGGAAGAGCAATTGCTGAGAGCGCACGGAATCTTAAAAAGCAATTTTCCACGCTTGCGCTATAACCGCTATGCGCAAGCAATTATAGTGCAAAACTGATTTCGGCATATTCACAAACCGCGCAAACGTGACAATATTCGCCTAAATAATATATGATTCAGCGCAAATCAAAGAATAGCGCATGTAAAAAATACTAATAATAAAAGTTCCGCAGCCTTAACCACGCAGAATATACCGCGCAAGCTAAAAAATGCATTTTTGGGTTGTTGGTGATTTGCTTATTTTTTTATTGTTTTGGTGGTTTTGCGCGGTTTTGTGATTTGTGCGGTGATGTCATATTACGCGCCGGTAAAAGCCTTCATCGGTAAATTCTTGTGCGTTAGGGGCGAGAGGAACGTGTGATTTTAGCAATTGTTCTAAATTTTTATGAAAATTCGGAGATTTTTTCCAGAAGCATGGAAGAGGAAGAGCAATTGCTGAGAGCGCACGGAATCTTAAAAAGCAATTTTCCACGCTTGCGCTATAACCGCTATGCGCAAGCAATTATAGTGCAAAACTGATTTCGGCATATTCACAAACCGCGCAAACGTGACAATATTCGCCTAAATAATATATGATTCAGCGCAAATCAAAGAATAGCGCATGTAAAAAATACTAATAATAAAAGTTCCGCAGCCTTAACCACGCAGAATATACCGCGCAAGCTAAAAAATGAATTTTTGGGTTGTTGGTGATTTGCTTATTTTTTTATTTTTTTGGTGGTTTTGCGCGGTTTTGTGATTTGTGCGGTGATGTCATATTACGCGCCGGTAAAAGCCTTCATCGGTAAATTCTTGTGCGTTAGGGGCGAGAGGAACGTGTGATTTTAGCAATTGTTCTAAATTTTTATGAAAATTCGGAGATTTTTTCCAGAAGCATGGAAGAGGAAGAGCAATTGCTGAGAGCGCACGGAATCTTAAAAAGCAATTTTCCACGCTTGCGCTATAACCGCTATGCGCAAGCAATTATAGTGCAAAACTGATTTCGGCATATTCACAAACCGCGCAAACGTGACAATATTCGCCTAAATAATATATGATTCAGCGCAAATCAAAGAATAGCGCATGTAAAAAATACTAATAATAAAAGTTCCGCAGCCTTAACCACGCAGAATATACCGCGCAAGCTAAAAAATGCATTTTTGGGTTGTTGGTGATTTGCTTATTTTTTTATTGTTTTGGTGGTTTTGCGCGGTTTTGTGATTTGTGCGGTGATGTCATATTACGCGCCGGTAAAAGCCTTCATCGGTAAATTCTTGTGCGTTAGGGGCGAGAGGAACGTGTGCTTTTAGCAATTGTTCTAAATTTTTATGAAAATTCGGAGATTTTTTCCAGAAGCATGGAAGAGGAAGAGCAATTGCTGAGAGCGCACGGAATCTTAAAAAGCAATTTTCCACGCTTGCGCTATAACCGCTATGCGCAAGCAATTATAGTGCAAAACTGATTTCGGCATATTCACATACCACGTAAACGTGACAATATTCGCCTAAATAATATATGATTCAGCGCAAATTAAAGAATAGCGCATGTAAAAAATACTAATAATAAAAGTTCCGCAGCCTTAACCACGCAGAATATACCGCGCAAGCTAAAAAATGCATTTTTGGGCTGTTGGAGATTTGCTTATTTTTTTATTGTTTTGGTGGTTTTGCGCGGTTTTGTGATTTGTGCGGTGATGTCATATTACGCGCCGGTAAAAGCCTTCATCGGTAAATTCTCAGATTAATAAAAAAAATGAGATATAACAGTAAACAATATTACCCCGATCAACCAGCCACAATGTTTATTTCCCAAAAAATACATGGTTGCCAATTTACCGCGGGGTTTCCCTAGAAACAAAACAATTCATAAACTTCTTGAAGCTCTTTTGATAATATTATTGATTATTTGACATATTTCTATATAGGATAATTTTTCTTATGCTAATAACTTAATTCTTAGTCCTAATTTTTAGTCTCAATAATTAACTTTTTTTAATTTTTAATAAGTAGAATTTCGAGATTTATAAAAAAGAACACAAGCCGGCAACGTTTTTTCGACGAGCCGCGAATAAATGCCGACATGTTTGGTTGCAGCTGACGGCGTTGTTGTTAACGGGGGTTTGTGTTGTTCGGTGATTTTTGAATTTTATTGTGACTATTTGTGAAAAAAGAACTGTATCAAGCTATTTTGAGGACCAACAAAATGGTTTACCATTGCCTGGTATGCAATAAAAGCCCAGCCCAGAACTAATATTTCGGAGGTAAGAAAGATCCTGTCATTTTACGTTAGTCATGGGCGTAGTATGAGGTAAAAAACTGCGTAAAAAGCTTATGATTATACTATTAATACATCAAAAATCTAAGACTAATACTAATCTTTTTTAAGAAACAAACGTAACAGATAATTTTGCTCCTTTTGCAGCATGTAAAATATTTATTTATTATAATTTATACATAACAAGAGAAGACAATAAGACCAAGTGCTGATAGTCAGGTACTGCGGCAGGTATTTTTTGTATTTTAATGGGTACCTGGGTACTTTCTATAATGTGAATAAAACCGTTTTGGAGATATTTACTCTGAGCCAATCTTATTTTTATTTTCATTAATATTTATTATTTATTTTTTTGCCTTTTGACTCCTGTTTCCTGAAAAACTACTAGTAATTTTTTACCTCTTCCTTAAATTTTCCTTGTGTTCTGTATTCAGAAATGAACATGCAGCCAATGTGTAAAGAATAAAATTTGTTGGCCTTAAAATAATTAACATCACAAAAAGTTCTCTTAATTTGATAAATAAAGTTTATATTCCACTAAAGAAAACTAAAAGAGACATTATTATCATAGTGAAAAAAACGCTTAATAAGCCGTTTATTAGCGTGTTTTTTTTTGGACAAAAACGTTATAAAACGGGTTATTAACCGTTTTTTTGCTATGAAAATATTTTTTTTACTTTTGTTTTGTGGGATACTGCACAATTAAAAAAAATATATAACAGCCATCTTGAATAATTTACCTAAAAATCATTTCAAGTGCTCTTTGGTAAACTTTTGATATGTTCGTAAATACCTACATTCCTCAAACTAAACTTTATCCTTGAATAAATCTATTTTTTGTGGTTATGCAAGTTCTGGCAGTTAATTCTTTTGAATAAGAAAATCCGACCAACCCTACCTTATATCTCGTTTTCACATTTATATATTTAAATTAAAATTAACGCCGCCACTGGTAATGGCAAAAGCAATTTTTGACAGTGTTGCCGTTTTATTGCTCTATCTCTTTTCTGTTCATATAATCGTCCAGACGGGTGTTGGATTGTAAACATTAGAGGATTTCAATAGGGAATGTTTGGTCTCTCTTTAGTTATTAGTCTGAGGGTAAATTCTTGTGCGTTAGTGGCGAGAGGAACGTGTGATTTTAGCAATTGTTCTAAATTTTTATGAAAATTCGGAGATTTTTTCCAGAAGCATGGAAGAGGAAGAGCAATTGCCTCCTCTCGTTCCTCCCTGCATTTCTCCCAGATTCGCAATTCGCAACTGCTTTTCATTACCATTTGTAACTGAAAATGATAAATAAAATAATAAAATAACTAAATACTTCAACATTCAAAATATTTGTTAACCTATTTTAAGAGAGGGGGGGAAGAGAAGAAAGGTATAGAAAATTTTATAAAAATGGACAAAATAAAATTTGACAAAATTGGTGGTTCACGCTTTTATAGATGTAGAAGGCTTTCTTTTACTTCAGAAGGTACGGTTCTCGTTCAAAATGAGCAAAACTTAGCGAGCGAAACGTCAGATAAGTGTTAAATACATGAATTAAAAATTTTAATTTAATTGTTTTCATTATATTAAAGAAGTGTTGTGTAAGAATATACCTTTTCATATGGACATCTGCAAATTTATATATATTATAGTATATAGTATAGTATGTTATAGTAAGTCCAAAATTACAACAAGTTTTATTTAAATTTAAAGAAAAACCCGCAAAATTAGATTAAAATCCACATGCGTCCCATAGTCCTAAACTCTAACCCATCTTAGTAAATATCACCTAAAAAAGTGTCTAATAGGAAAAATGTAAGGAATCTTATCGATCTACATTTTGTAAATTTTTTTCTACAAATAAAACACAGAAACCTAATATTAGGTTATTAAGCTAATATTACTAACCTCGGCAATTCGCCTATTTTTATTAATTTTTTGTTTTGCCATTTTTCCTGCGTTACTTTTTTCCATTGGACAATGGAACATTACAGAGTCGCCGACGTAAGGATTTTTACAGTTTCTTATACCGCAATATTTCATTTTTTAAATAATGGTACGGACATAATGAAGCCTAAAAGATTTTCAGAAAAGATTTGTGGCGTAGAGGGCAAAGGGTGAGGGAATAAATCGGAAAAAAGTTTTTCCTCGAGGGCGTTAAATTTTCCCTTCATTTTCTAAAATATTTTTGTTAAATAGTTTTTAAAGTATTTTTAGATGTGGTAATAGTTATTTACCTAACAAGTGCGGAAAGTTATACTTTTCCGCACGCACCGGCGTTTGCACGAACGACGCGCCAGCGGAGTGAAATTTTGTTTTCTCAACAGCGTGCGTGAAAAATTGTGGCACTTTCCGCACGGAAATGACTGCCAAAAAAGCGTTTTTCCGCACGCTCGTAGGAAAAACACTTTAAAGTAGGACACCTTACTAATACAATACTACCTATTGTCTTACACATTTCACACAGATGACAAAACACAAGATTCAAAATTTATAAAAAATCTGATAAACAAAAACTTTATCGCTTAAATTACCATCACGGGCGTACCATAATCATATTTAAAATTTTATGAATAAAAATTGTGACAGTGACAAAATTATTTAATGCTGAAACTACTTTTTTCGGTTTTTCGCTACTAAGGTAATGAATTGTTTTTAAATATGCGTCAATTCTTAAAGAAAACATTTTTGTTCTTTTGTCAGTGGACAAACGCCGGTAGTGGCCAATATCTTTATGGAATACTTTGGAAACCCAACTGGGAAAAAAAATCACAACACACTAGAATAATTCTTCAATCATGTTAACAGCATAAAAAACAGCATCGAATTCACCCCGGAAAAAGAAGAAAGTTGTCAGCTCCCTTTTCTCGAGTCACCAAAAATAATTCAACCATAATCACTTCCGTCTATCGCAAACCCACTCATACTGAACAATATGTTGATTTCAAATCAAACCGCTCCACATCAACCAAACTGGGAATTGCAAAATCTCTCATAGATCGAGCCACCTACATCCAATACGGAAGAAGCTTTAAATAAAGAAAAGTCAAAAATTCGATCCGAAGATGCGAAGAATTGTTTTCACCAACTACACTATGTTTTTAGATTCTTTTCGGTTGATGTAACTTATTTGAAGATTTTTTAACTTCTTTTTTGATTTTTAATTGCCTTAGGAGCATAATCCTATTGGAAATATTAACACGATAGGACGAATCCGTGTCAGGTAACTTGGATAAGTACCAGTACGGAACGATGCCTATTTGTGAGTGATTCAAAGTTGGAAATCAAAGTGTATTATGGTGTTTAATGATGTATGGGGAGGGTGACCAGTGGAACCACTGACAAGCTCACACTGGTTACCCAGAGCGAAACATCGTTTAATCATTTCTCTGTTCGCTTTGGTTCTTTGTGTGTTCCTTGTGGGATGCTCATCCAGGTTTGAATTTTCGTTATTTCCACCCAAGATCTTTTGATCTTTTGTTTTTAGATTCTTTTCGGTTGATGTAACTGATTTGGCGGTTTTTTAACTTCTTTTTTGATTGTCTAACAACTTCAAACAACACAAAAAATTTGTCAACAATTCCCAGCAACTGCCAAGTCGAGTTGCTCACTTCTGGTAAAACAATAACTATCAAAAATTGTATACAGGGACTCTAGGGTGAGGTTGAGGGTTTGTTTTAAAGAAAATACAATAATATTTGAGATAATTTAGCTGCATTTATGCTGGCGTTATGTTTCAACGCACGTCTAGATATTTTGCAGGTAGCCGCGCGCACAGTAGGACAGCTGCTCCTAAATTTTTTTTTAATTTTGGATGCTTCTACAAGTTATATACATTTCCCTTACCTGTAAAGGAGAATGTACGCTTTTGGTTCATAAGAAAAATGAAAAAAAACCTTTTCAAATGTCCAAATACAAAAAAAGAACGTTTTTACAGGAGCTGACCTACTTTAACAAGCGACTAGAGCTACTCGCGTCATTGCTTGATGTACAGGGTGAACAAAATTCATTTTGGGCTGTTTCGGATACTTCTAAAGGAGATAGTATGCTCAATAAACACTCTGTGGTTCTGTGACACACGCGTGTCCCTCCTCGCAGGCAAACGGTCGCGTTTTTGTGGCTCGTGCAGAATGGCCCTAAAAGTCGCGCGCCGGATGCCAGCGTATCATTCTACATGTAGGAACTTGCAAGCGTCTGGCCGGCCGAACCGATTTGTCCTTCACCAATCCACGATTAGTAGTGCAGATCGGGATATCTCCGATGTTCTGCGAAGCTAAAATGAAACACCCCTAAGGTCAGACGATTAGCACCCACCGGGTGTACCCACCAACGTCTTTTTTTACGTTTTTTGGCCAACAAACTTAATAAAGTTAATTGGTGAACAGCGATACACCCAACTTGTACGGGATCCATAGCACATATGAGGCGTTTAGTCGCTAGTCTAGAATTGGGTTTCACTCGCCGGTTATACGCGCTACAAAGGAGCGGCGTCTACACGCTCGTATAGAATGGGCAAAATTTTCAAACGACTGAGCGACTAACCGGTCGCGTTTTTGTGGCTCGTGTAGAATGGCCCTTAGATTTTTTTTTAATAATGTGAAAAATAAGACAAAAATTGGGGTGTTCCATAAGAAAAATACGAACTATGTGTTATATCTCAAAAACTAAAAGGGACTCATAAAATCTGATTTGGTAATTAAATTCTAGTTTAAAAACTCTACAACAATCCCAAAAGGCAGACTTTTCAAAGAGCCTTCGTAGCTCAAAGACGGGGTGACATATTGAAACTCGGTTTTTGTCAAAAATCTTGTCTTGAAATTGAGCCCCGCAAAGGGGGTCGAATTTTTTTTAGCCCTTCCAAAAGTACCCGAAACTCCCCAAAACCATCGAATTTTGGACACCTTGTACGTTTAGACATGACGCCAGCCTTAATCCAGCTTTAGTCAATATAATTGGACGACATTTGTAGAGCTTACATATACACTAAAATTTAAAAAACATCTAATTTCGATTCAACGCCTCAGCGTAATTCCACGCGTAATAATCCGTGGACGGTTGGAATACTTCTTGTGCCGACATGGTAAAAAGTCGTCCTAGTGTTCTAAACGCTGACGCGATCAAGTGCAATATTCCCCCTCCCAGATACTTTAAATGCGAACTGATGGAGTATTCCGGTGCTTTGGGTTGCAGTAATTTCGAAAACACATCGTTCCCGCACATTAGGTACGCAATAGAAGCCAATAGGGCCATGCCACATGCAAGTCCGGCGATAAACAACAGCGCTAGAAACTGATTTTCGAAAGCGTATCCAAAATACATTTGTCTTTTCTTCTCGATAACGGCGGAGTCCACGTCGGATTCTTCCTCGTACAGATATGTTTGTTTGTCGGAAATATCCGGTGTATAATGGAGGGCTTCCCTTACTAGAACCTGAGTGGGCTTGGGGAACACCGGTAGTGTGTTTGATCGGGTGTAAGGTACTTTCAAAATTGAGTACTTTTCCATGAGCCTTTGATCTTTCCAGGGAAAATGATTTACGAAGGAATCAGGCGCTGTGCTTTCGCTAACTTCAGCTTCTTTAGGTTTTGATTGGGTCATGGTAAATTTGTTTCTGCAAGTAAAAAAATAGCATTAGGATTTAATGCTTTTTTACATGCCCTGGAATTTTGTCCGTATCTATATACAGTATTTTCTACCCGACTCCGACCGAAAGTAAAGTCCTATTTACAAGGCATCTTCAAAATCAGAGCCCGTTTTTTCAAAAATTTGCATTGTTCACCTATAAATTTAATATAAATTAACAAATAAAAAATTTGACACATATCAGCGTAAGCTGCTCCGTGCTATTCTAAATGAGCCTTTAATTGACGTCAACTGTCAGCGAGAATTTTCGATCTGACGTTTGGCAATTTTGTTATCTTGTTGTTTTCTTTGATATTACTTGCATCATTATGCCAATATTATTGTTAGAAAGATTTGATCAAACTTTTTTTGCACACTAAAAGTGCAAAAAATCAAAAATAAGGCAACTTATGTTAAAAAGAGACAAGATACCTGACACTTTGGTTATATTATTATACGGAACAATGTTTACCTTTCTGCTGTTTACAGTAAACACACCAGCGGCGTACCTACTTAAATATAAATTTACACATAAATTATATTATTACAATTTTACTACAATATGAAATCTGCAAAATAATTTAATTAGCATGCAAAAAAAAATAATTCTGCCAATTTGAGCTTGGGAAGCTCTCTAATAATAAATGTTTTTAGTGGTTTTATACAAAATAAATTTATTAAAAAGTTTGTAATACTTTAACACAATCAAATAATGCCAAACATTACAACAAACACAGTTTACAGCACCTGAAACATTAAGAGAAAGAAATAACATTATCTACTAGCTAAAAATTATGTTATTGTGTTTGTGAAATGTGACACGTTGTTCTAAAGAGCCAAGTTTTAACTAAAGTGTGGTACGGCTATAAAAATCTGTGCTAAATTTTAATTGCATCAGATTCTTATTATGGTAGACAGAGCCAAGTTTTAACCAAAGTGTGGTACGGCTATAAAAATCTGTGCTAAATTTTAATTGCATCAGATTCTTATTATGGTAGACATATTGCAATTTCCCCAACAATCCCATACTAAAAGTTAAAATATGAACAAAATAAAGAACAACTTAACCTATATACATGTACTTATTATTTTGCTTAATATGGTTTGCTCTTCATTGAACAACATAACAGAGGCAAATATAAAACAAAATTATGATTGTTTTCCACAAACCAAAACTACACTTTTTTGCACTCTACGCGCGTTTCGCTAACAATGTTAGCATCATCAGGAGACGATAAACAATGAACTAAATTAATCTACGCTCTATCTTATATACAATCCTTTAGTGGGCGGAGATAAGACGAATAACTTGTGATTGATCACGATTTTTAATCCTATCTCCCCTCAACCAAAGAATAAAGTGTACTAAACGGGATGGGTCCTCTATCTTTATTTAAACTATTTCTGGATTTAATGATTTCTATACTTTCATATGCATTCAAAAGTCTTTTGTTTGGTACAGTTTTTAGAAGTTTTAGGTTATTTAATGTGAATCTATGATTGTTTTCAAAAGCATGCTCGGCCACACTTGACTTTTCTGTTCTTCCGTATTTTAAGTGTGCTAAGTGTTCTTTAAAACGTGTTTGAATAGAGCGTCTCGCTTAAAATACGGAAGAACAGAAAAGTCAAGTGTGGCCGAGCATGCTTTTGAAAACAATCATAGATTCACATTAAATAACCTAAAACTTCTAAAAAGTGTACCAAACAAAAGACTTTTGAATGCATATGAAAGTATGGAAATCATTAAATCCAGAAATAGTTTAAATAAAGATAGAGGACCCATCCCGTTTAGTACACTTTATTCTTTGGTTGAGGGGAGATAGGATTAAAAATCGTGATCAATCACAAGTTATTAGTCTTATCTCCGCCCACTAAAGGATTGTATATAAGATAGAGCGTAGATTAATTTAGTTCATTGTTTATCGTCTCCTGATGATGCTAACATTGTTAGCGAAACGCGCGTCGAGTGCAAAAAAGTGTAGTTTTGGTTTGTGGAAAACAATCATAATTTTGTTTTAGTGCAACCAAAGGTTCCAAATTTCCAACACAGAGGCAAATATACCATTCATCACACTTATCTTTGTATCACAAAGACTTATGCCGTCGCCGTCTAAGTTCAGCGTTGTATATATGTATATACATCTAGGGCAGATGAAAAGATTCAAATATCAATTCGAACAGCGAGCACAGATGGCAACGGCGCGGCGGCAGTATAAATCAACCTTAATATTCTGATAAGAGTAGATAGGAATTCAATATTCTTATAAACCTGAACACATTAACTTTTATTGTTGTTTGTTAAGTTAGTTTAAGTAATTTACCTACCCTTATTTTATCGTCTTTATAAAAAAAAACTTCGAAAAAAACTTACAAACACCTTCGAAAATATCTCATTTGACGCATTGAGCATTAACTACTTCATTAAAAGTATTTTAAATTTTGAAAATTAAAAAAAACGTATTGTTTGATATTTTAATTTATTTTCTGGGTATCTACCGGCATGTACCGCCACTGACTGATTTCACTTGCTCCCCCTTCGTTTTCAAAACATTGTACGATTTCTTCCAAAATATCACTTTAAATGCACTTTTTCTCCTACTAGTAAAAAAACACACTAAAAAACTTTTTTTGACAAAATGTGGTTTTAAACTGCTTAAAACATCCTGAAAAATAACACGAAAAAGCTTATGTCAATAAACATATCATCGGATCGTCTGTGCCCTGCCGGACTGTCCCACCCACAAGACAATTACAACCAAAAGTGGTTGACACAGAATTCTCTGTCCCTATCGTTCTAACGTAGTTTAAAAGAAAAGAAAATTAATCGATATTTCTCATTTTTGTTTTGATTTGATTTTATTTGTAAATAAACCTTAGTTATTATTTGCCAAGGAGTTTTCCTTGGATCAGATATCTTGTCTCTTTTTAATCTAAGGGTGGCACAATCTGATTCTACGGTTAAAATGTATACAAATACTCTTTGCGCGAAAATTTTTGTCAGAAAATACGTAGCCTGAAAACTTCAAGCGGACTGACGTCATTTTTTTGTATCTCTATTTAATACATTGTTTTAGACAGCGACAATAAATATTTGAAAAAAAGTCATGTCGTTAATTGTTTCAACTGTCAGTTCAAATTGACAATAACACATTATTTGACATGCGAACTGTTAACCACAAAGAAATACGTTTTCAGAGGCAAAAATGACGTCAGTCCTCAAATCAAAAAATTAGACTATAGGTCGTTTGCATTTCTTTCAAATTTCAAACCTGGTTTTGCTCAGTGGGTAATTGAGGTTAGGTTTTATCTAAATCAAAATGAAACGGACTATAGTCCCTGACTTTGAACAAGATAAAAGCTTACGATAACATAACATTCACTTCAATTTCCTTTTTTTTTCTTTTTCTCTGATACATGATTTATTTAGCAATTGGCCAATTTGCCCGAGCTAAAATCAAATTACCAGATTTGGCCAACAAAAACAAGTTGAAATTAGACACTTAATGTTGGCAAGTTATTTTTGATTCCTTGTTAATATCGTATCTTTGATGCGTTTGTGAAAGCGCCCTTAAAAAAAAGAGTTAAAGTTGTGCTTACAACATACGACGTAACCAAATCGATTCTTGTTCAGCCCAAGTAACATTTTAGATTGCTACATAGTTTTATTATTTTTGAACTTTTTTATTAGGGGTTTATAGGGGTCGTGAATGTTTATAACAGTATTTATAAGAAAACTTTAACATTTTAATGTTTATAAAGGTAAAAAAAACCAGACGAGCATTATTCTTTCAAAATTAGCAATCAGAATATTCTTATTACTATATTTATTAAACTTTTGTCTTGGGTTTTATATTATAGCAAACAAACATTTTAAAACCCCTTGCTATAAACTTTTGGTTTTTGGGTTTTATAATTTAGCAATCAAAACCTTTTGACGATATTTCTTTTAAAACTCTTAATGTGAAGTTAACAAGTTTTATAAGATCGTAATCAAAACCTTTTGAAAACTATTCTTATAAAACTTTTGGTTTAAATTCATTTAAGTTTTATAAGATAGAAATAAAAACTTTTTAAATATAATCACTACAAAACTGTTGGTGTCCATAGCTCAACAAGCTTTTATAAGATAGCCGGGAAAACTTTCTGAAGATTTACCCTAAGCTTTTCATGTGTAAGAATTTTTTAAGTTGTTAGGTAGTAACCAAAACCTTTTCAATAATTTTGATATAAAATCTTTGTTTTAAAGAGAGAGCCAAAATCACGTGACTAGGTAAATTAGCCACGCACCAGACGCGCAAAAGGCCAAGTGCCCAATACATAAGTGGCCTGAATATTTTTATGTTGTTCACGCGTGTGCACGATTTTAAAGCCATACATTTTATGGATTTTATTTTTAAAAAACAAATTTTTCTGACGAAATTAACCGCGCGTACTGACAATGACGGACGATGCTGTCAAATATCAAAGAAAACATTTTGGTTAGTTAAAATGGCCACTAGGACTTCAGTTTACCAAATAATTAATCACTATTGAGGGAGACCAGTATAATGGTAATTACAACTTCTTGGGATTCTATAAGGCTTTTGATAACCCTTATAAAACTTGACGTAAAATATCTGACTGGCAGCCATTTTTCTAAACTGTTTCATAATTCAAAAATTTTGTATTTTTGACTTTAAATTCCAAACAGTATAATAAGTTATGTCATAATAGTTGATTTATCAATCGTTCGACCTGCATTTTGTTATTTTTTCACTATTGTTTGAATTACAGGAACTTTGAGAACACTAACCTTACTTTTTTCTCCATAAATTTGGTTACAAATTCTTTAAATTACGGTTTTTTTCAAGCGCGCATGTTTTTAGAAGGCAGAAATGAATTCTACACGATAAAGACGACGTGGCTTATAGGATTTCTCGTAGAGAATCGATATAACCTTTAAATATTTTTCGAAATTAATATCCATCAAAAGTTTCGTCATTTCTGTAAACATTTTACTTTATGCATTTAGACAAAGATGAAATTATAAAAAAACGCATGCATTGTAACTTTAAAGAAGGAAAGCAAATACCATATATATTATATGGTTAAATCAGTAAGGGGCGGAGTCAAATTGGACGCGCTAAATCCCTCTGACAACCATTTAAAAACTACTGGTAGTTGACTTGAGATTTTATAAAGGGTTAGAGATTGTTTTTAAAGATATTTTTTTAAACTAAAACTCGTGTGAAAGTAGTAATGTATCCCTTTATAAAAACTGACACTTAAGACGTATAAGGAGTTTATAAAAGTCCTGAAAAGGTTTTAAAGAGAACCTAATACAACTTTTTGTTTTATTAAGTAGTTGCCAGAAGGTATTGATGGTTATTATAAAAAAATAAATTTTACGTGGGAGTGCTTCACGCACAGTTTTACTTCAGGTTCCTCACTTCTATTTCCTTCCTTGTCGAAAAAAGTGAGATTGCGATAGATTGGAAAATAAAAGGAATAAAACTGTGGATCAGGTATTTATCAAAACCCACAGATAACAAAATGGTTAGATACGCTAGCTGCGTATGAATATTGCTAAGGTGGTGGTAGAGATAGGTGAAACGTGGTCGCTGTTTTACGACGTAACCGTTCTGAACATGCGCATACGATTAAGTATTCTCTATTTGTGCAACTTGATCGGTAGACTTTTGTGTTTAATGAGAATGCTGAGTTTTGACATCATTTTTGTATTTTTAATTAATTTAAGAGAGTGTAATAGCTAATTGCACCAACATTCACTTAAGGAAAGTACAATTAAGGAACCTTAAATGTAAAGAATCCTCAAAACTGATTTTGATTTGCACCATTCGTTTCTGAGATTTGGGTAACTTTCGTTTGTCTGGCAGTTGTTTTGGGAACACTGATGAATGTGTCAACCAATTTATGTTATCTGTTTTTATTTATTAATATAAATAAAAAAAAGGCGTGCCAATTTTATTCCAAAGGAGAATATTTTTCTTAAGGCCACAAAAACGGCGTAGATTTGTCCACACTGCTTTACTATTTTTTTGAAAGATCAACAATAGGGGTCAGTCCATATCAAGTCAACCAGGGTATTTTACCACACCATCTCCGATGTTGATGATTTTTAGTATACATGTTTTTCCTACCAAAAAACTGGAAAATCCAAAATTTAAGACTTTTTTGACCAGTTGTTTATTTTGAATTAATTTTTGAAAATCGAAAAAGTCACTTATTTGTCCTTAACATGTGCGCACAAAATTAGGAATATCCAAAGAACCACTTATAATAGAAAAGTAGGTGAAGGTTCATTTTAAAGCTCTTATAAAGACCTTTCATATGAGAATATTGCATAACATATATTGAAAAAAAAAATAAAAAAAAAAATTTTTGATTTTTTTTTTGAAAAATTTCAAAAAGGCCATTTTTAATTTTTTTCAAAAAATTATATTATTTTCTTTAAAGTGTTATTAAACTATTCACAAAATTTTGAGATGGACAAATCATGGGTTCAATGTGAAAAAATTTATTAAAAATGTCACATGCATGAAAAATCGCCTATAAATAGACAATGCATTTTGGTAATTAGAAGAATATAATGGGGTTTAAAGCGATATTATAAAAATATTTAACAATATTTTATTTAATAAAAAATTATATCCTACGTTTCATTCTGTATCATTAATCAGATTAACATTGCCCTCCATTGTAATATTTACTTACAGAACCTCTTTTCCACCGGAGACGTACTATTGGATGTTCCAATTCTTAGGAAAATATCCCTGTATAAACCTGCCAATACTTTTGTGAAATACTGCCTGTTTATTCCTGTTTAACATTAAGGACACACCTCCTTCATTTTATTGGTCTGTTTAGGTACATTGTGGGGATTTGCTGACATGAAAATTCCTGCATAAATTGATTTTAAATTTTTGGCAAGTATCTTCCTGATACAGCTCCAAATAATCGATACATAATAGTTCGACTGAAGGTTTATCAGAAGTCATCTCTGTGTAATTTTAAAAGTTTCAACTATGGGTGAGGCAAGTGGATGGACTAAATATAAAGTAAAGTGCTGTGATCCACTAGAGTTAAAAATCAAGCATTTTGGGAAATTAAGAAATGTGACCAAGTGGATGTGGCAGTTACAAAAATGTCAAAATGGGAATGAAAATCTGTGATGGTTGTAGACTAAAGCTTTCAAAGGAGTTTAAGGCATCTGAAGAAGATGAGGCAGGGTAAGTAACAAATAGTATTTTTTAATATAAAATTAATAAACTAAACCAATTGCGTCAAGTACGGAGTGGAAAAATCTCATGGCATTATTTTGCATGGCATTATTTTGCATGGCATTTTGAGAATACAGACATTATGTACAAATTTCTTGGCATTATGTACACATTTTGGGTCAGCTGTTACCCCCTTTTTAAGTTCTTATAAAAAACTAACTTTTTAAATTTTTTTGGACCCAGTCAAGTTCCAGAAAATGATCCAGATTTTCAAGATCCTGCTGAATCATTTACTCTTTTAAACAAGTCATTGGAGCTTCTTGGTGTGTCGCCGATTAAAAGAAAAAATGTATACAAAGAAAAAATTGATATTGTACAGCATACAATTGCGAAAGCATTTACAAAGGAATCAGATTCAACGCTAGTAAAGGAATGCCAGAGTGACGAAAGTGAAATGATTAAGCAGTTAAAGGACAAATTTTTAAAAACCGAAAAGAGGAGTAAGAAAATACTAGTTTTATCATGTTTACCTCAAAGTTGGAGTAGAAAGAAGATTGAAGAAGAATTTGGAGTTTCTCAATATTTGGCCAGAGCTGTAAAACAGTTAGTTAAGGACAATGGGATATTATGTTCTCCTAACCCCAAACCGGGAAAGACCCTTCGTGATAGAGTGGCCCAAATAGTGGTAGATTTTTACCAAAGGGATGACATTAGCAGGACCATGCCAGCTAAAAAAGATTATGTTGTTATCAGAAAATATGGAGCTGAAAAAGAATATGTACAAAAAAAATTAGTCTTAGCTAATTTAAAAGAAATTTATGCATTGTTTAAAACTGAGTACCCCAATGAAAAAATTGGGTTTTCAAAATTTTGTGAACTGCGACCCAAAAACTGTATACTGGCAGGAAAAAGTGGGACTCATACTGTATGTGTATGTACTATACATCAAAATATAAAACTAATGCTCAATGGCTCCAAATTAAATAAGCTATATGATGAAAATAACAGGCCTCTTGCAATATCTTATCATGATTGCCTTTATAAACTAATGTGTAATCCACCTTCAGTGGACTGTTTTTTAAGCAATAGATGCAAGCAATGTCCTGGAGTAGAACAGTTTAAAAATACGTTAATAGAAAAATTTGAGGAAGAATTAATTGATGAGGTCTCATTTAAAAAGTGGGTCTCAGTAGATAGGTGTACTATGGAAACCGTTGTTAAGAAAAGTGATGATTTTGTCCAGGAATTTACTGATGATCTTGTAAAACTTAAATCACATTATTTTATTGCAAAAATGCAAAAAGATAGATACAATGAAATAAAAATTAACCTTAAACCTGAAGAGTCTCTGATCACTTGCGACTTTGCGGAAAATTATTCCTTTGTTATGCAAGATGAAGTCCAGTCTTATCATTGGAATAACAGCCAGGCAACCCTCCACCCTTTTGCCATTTATTTTCTAAGTGATGGTAAACTGCACAACCTGAATTATGTGTTTATTTCGGAAAGCTTGACACATAATACAATTGCATTTCATTTATTTTTAAAAAAATTAATGCCTGATTTAAAAATCAAAATACCAGGACTTAACAAAATTTTTTATTTTTCGGATGGATGTGCTGCGCAGTACAAAAACAAAAAGAATTTTCTGAATATATGCCTGTATAAAAAAGATTTTGGTGTTGAAGCAGAGTGGCATTATTTTGCCACCTCGCATGGCAAAAGTGCCTGCGATGGCTTGGGAGGAACTGTTAAAAGACTTGCTGCCAAAGCCAGTTTGCAGAGGCCCTATGACAATCAAATAATGACACCTCTACAATTGTTTACTTGGTGTGAAGAAAACATATCTGGCATTGATTTTAAATATTGCACAGAAGCAGATTATACAAATCATGAAATAATTTTGAATAAAAGATTTGCGGAAGTCTTAACAATACCGGGGACACAAAAAATTCATGCTGTAATTACTCTTACAGAAGGCACGTTTTTGGCAAAACAGTTTTCTACATGCTTAGAGGTCGAAACACATAATCTTTTTAAAGGTGGAAGCATTATTTTGCAAAATATCGAGTCAGGGTTTGTCACTGTAGAATATGACAGTGCTTAATGGCTGGCTTGTGTCTTGGGGAAAAATAATGAGAGCGGAGAACTGAAAGTAAGCTTTCTTCATCCACGAGGACCTGCCTCATCATTTTTTTACCCAACACCTCAAGATATTTTAATTATTAAACCAGAAAGTCTTATAAAAAAAGTTGAACCCAACACTGCTACTGGCAGAACTTACAATGTCAGCAAAAAAGAAATGTCAGATTCATCAGAAATTCTTAAAAGAAAGTTAAAAAAATAAATTTAAGGTATATAGTTAGTCTTAGTGTTTTCTGTCTAATTTTTATCAACGAAGTAGAAAAGTTTGTTTATTTTTTTTGCGAGTTTAAAATAAAATAATTTGTAGATAAAGCCTCTGGGTATTTTTTAAAACCTGTATCCATCCAACAAATTTATTTATTTTAATATCCAGTGCACTATTGGTGCTCCTAAAATATGTTTATTTTTTTAAATGCATGATTTTTAATGTACTTAATATTTTTGATATTTTTTTTGACATTGAACCCATCATTTCTCCATCATAAAATTTTGTGGATAATTAAGTAACACTTTGACCAAAATTATATATTTTTTTCAAAAAAATTAAAAATGGCCTTTTTGAATTTTTCAATTTTTTTTTTTCAATTTTTTATTTTCATTTTTTTTTTTTGTTAAAAGTATGTTGTGATATTTCATAAAAAAGAGCTTCAAAATGACTTTAAAATGAGCCATTTATTACTTTCCTAGTGTAAGTGGTTCTCGAGATATTGCTAGTTTTGTACATTCTTGTTAAGGTCAAAATGCTGACTTTTTTATTTTGAAAAATTAAAAAAAAAAAAAACTACGAATCAAAAAAATCTAAAAATTTGCATTTTCAACTTTTATGGTAAGAAGAAAATATATACCAAAAATCATCAAAATTGGAATTGGTCGCGTAAAATTTTTGTGATTTTTTGGTTGATTTGATATGGAATGACCCATAGGTGGCATCACTAATATCATTTCGAGTGAGATCGTGCAGTGTTCAGAACACGGTGCGAATACCATATGTTAGGAAAAGTATAATTTATTAGGAACGTAACCATTTATTAATATTTCTTTAAAAGATTTTGATGCTCGGATTCATGCTTCGCGGATTGCAATGTCTCGAAATTAAAAAGAATCAAAAGAAAAATCATTATTCAATTTATCACTTGACATGTATCAATTTATTGGCCGAATGTTCTATTAGACCAGTGGCCGGTGGCTATGCGGAACCTGAATTCCAATACTCCAATCGAACTCACTTCAGTTTCCTTGGGCCTACTGAATTACGTGAGCTTGGAGTTACAGAATTCCGGCAGAATATTGCTTACAAAGAAAAAAACTCAACTTTTTTGTTATCAGATAATAGTATTTATAAAAATCTACAACCTTATCCAAAGGATTTTTCAAAATTTGGTGTATTTTTTTCAAAAAATAAAAAATCCAAAAATTGCTGTTACGATTTCTGTATTATCGACGAGGCTTAAGAAAAAGCCAGGTAAGATTTTTGACTATTGTTAGCCGTAGTTATTTTATTTCGAAAATGAGAAAGTCCAGCAAAAATCTGTCTGGATACGGTTGTGAGGAATTCAAAAATAAACATTCCTGCCAAATTTCAACAGATTCCGTTTTCTCGTTTCCGATATTCTGCACGGTAAAGATTGGCACAAAAACGGCAGAGCAGTGTTGTCAAATCTATTCCGTTTTTGTGGTATTAAGGCTATGTTAAGCGACTTGCAACAGATAACCAGTGCCTTTAATTCAGCAAGTGAAGAGAGCATTCATAGGACGGCCGAGAATTACTTTTGTCATATTTTTCTCGGCATCCCAAACTCAACGAGAGGTCAAGCAATTCAATATCACCATCAATAAGGTCAGGATCGTCTCCCAAGTAGTCGTAGAAAAAAGGGCGACTTGAAGGCATGGCAAATATAGGCCCTAACCGAGGCCCCAACGTGCAACGGTCCTTTTTTGCCAGGGAATATAGCTCTTTATTGACCTACCCCGAGAGGGGACCTCCAACATCTACACCTGTACCGCGGCTGGCTCTGCGGGTCTCCCCGATCTCTTCACAAAGTCCAGATTCGTGACATGGTGTCTCTTCCGCCCTACAGCAGGTCGGTTTCTTTAAAGTTGGTGCAAATAAAATGCTTAACTTAATGTCTGCATAACGCGAAGGAGTCCTTATATATATGTTGGTGCAATTCGCTTTAAATCTTTCGCATTTCTCATTTTTTGCGTTTGGCAAACTAAAAACACAAAACTATTGTTGTGATGTCAAAAATGAGTGTTCCTAAAAGTCAAACAAAAAAATCTACGAGTGAATTTAAACCTCTTCGTTATGAGAATTTTGTTTTAATTCTGTGGCCATCCTTTTTGCTACCCAGCCAGTTACTTGGAAATTGGTCAATTGAAACTAATTATTTTTCCTACATGATATACCAGAAAAAAAGTTTTTGAGGACGTATAATGATTCAGAATAAAGCAAAAAAAGCAACAATTGAAGAAAAAAATAATAACAAGGCCATCTCCCTTTAAAGTTTGTCTATCTCTATCTCACTTTTTAATAAGACTCGCCTACCCCCCTAGCAAATCACCCCTGCCAATTTCATTGTCCAAGTCTAATTAAAAGTCCCCCACGGACGCTCCGAAAAGCTTCTAAGAAAAAAACTGTGTGAAAGAAAAGTGAGCAGTTTTCTATACCACACGCGCACTCGCTCTGTAAAACTGGAAGGCCAGGTGTGTGTGCGTGGTAGACAACTGCACAGTTTTTCCGGAAGTTCGGTGAGGTCCTTACTATTTGACCTTGTGTGCATGGTAGAAAACTGCATAGTTTTCTCTGTAACATCCGCTTCGTAGCGGGAAGGCCAGGCCTGCTCAGTATTTCCTCAAAGGAATTTAAATATAGTCCAAGCCTTATATCAATATTACCTGGGACCAATTCTAGCGTCACTGGATTTGATCTCACACGAGTCGAATATCAGCGGGCTACTGGGGGTAAAGATTCTGGAATTTGATTTCGATAGAATGTTGAAAATTTCTGACTTTGATTTCAGGGCATCTCTGTCTTGCTGTGGCATTTTTTCTTTGGGTGGATCGTGCGTGCTATTCAACGTAGGTTTTTTCTCTCTTCGAGTACAAGAGGGATTGAGATTTAGTGCTTTGTAACTGATGGCAAGTTTTTTCAAAGCCTCGCTTACCAAACCCTTTTCTGCGGAACATGTTGGTTTAGTTCTGCCTTCTGTATACTGGCGGAGGACTAAATCGTCTTTTTTTGTTTTCTTATCCTTGCACCCTCGTAGATCCACACAGTCACTTTTGTAAATTACCTTTGGATTAGAACTATTTCTACTCATAGTTTTTAACTAAAAAAAAAAATGTAATTTTAAAATAAATAATATGTCAACGTGAACTGACATCAGCCATTATCACTGCCTCCTTCAATTAATTGGAGGAGGCAGTGCTATCCAATACCTTCTCAAGTAAAAAGCCAGTTAACTTTTTTTCGATTTACTCAGAGACAACATAATAGACACTTAAAGTAAATATTTCAACGCATCCGTATCGGTATACGTAACGCGTTCAAATCAAAGTCAAAATACGCTACATTTTTGACTTGTTTATGCGATGTTTCGAGCGATGCCCGCTTTTTTGAAGGCTCAAAACTGGGTGTAATGTTTAAGGTTGCATTTATAATTGAATTGGAAATACTCCCGCTATCTGATACCGACAACAGTCCTTTTTCGGCGGGCGACCGCACACGCGGAGTGGTTTCATATTTGTTTTAGAACAGTGTTTTTGAAAACACATTTTTGTAAGATAAACATAACCTGGAATGGTTTTCTGTCAGAAAACCTAAAAATACTTTTCTGTGCCACTGCGACCCTAATTTAAAAAAACACCTGCAGTTACCATGGAATCGTAAAAATTCTGCGGTCTATCGGCCAAGAGTTGAACTGCGTGTGTCTCCCAAATTCAATGAAGTATGATTGATTGATCGGTTTTTTTTTCGGAGCGCACAGGCTTTTAGAAAAAAGGAAACTTAGTTTTTATTTTCGCTAAAGCAAGGAAATATAAAAGGGAAAAATGTAATCCAGAGGAAATGGTGAGTATTTTTCTATTTCTTTTGTAAATCGGGTTTGTTCTAAAGCGCAATTATTTTAAGGCTTTTGAGATAGACAACAGCACCACAGCTTTTATTTTGAAGAAAAAATAATTGAGAATTTTGAAAAATCCTTCAGATATTTCTGTTAAGCATTTAAAAATGATCATCCCTGAAAAATTTCAGCTAATTCTGATGTTTAGTTTTCCCTGTGCACTCTGGCAAGATTAAAGAACAAGGCGTTGCCAGTTGTACTTTTTTTTACTTAAAATCTGGGGAGAAACTATACCCTTAACTGGAATTTTAGTTGAAAATAGTGTTTTGCATATACTTATGAACTTAATATACATACCCTGAAAGTGGCAGTTTTGTTAGCAACATGTCATGGTCAAGTAGGCCATGAAAATAAAGATACGCGGCCGTTTTGCACAAGTGCGTAGGATTGATGTTATTCCTGACGCTATTTTTGTTTTTTTTTTATTCCGAAAGTCGGTGTGTTTTTTCGGTTTTTAATTTTACTCACAGTACACACTCTTTAGTGTACTGTGATTTGACTTTATCTTCTATGTTTATGTCAGGCACTTATACAAAATAAATTTATTTATACAAAGAAAAAGAAATACCTGTAAAGTTTTTGTTATAATCCAAAAAAAAGATCTGCCTTGACACTTTCACATCTTATTAATTTTCTGATCATTAAAATGCGATTAAAAACGCCATAAGATCACATTTTTATTTCGGACGGCACATATTTTTACGTAAATAAATTAAAACTGCTTGGTTTTTGAAAAATAAACACTACTGTCATCGGCCATCGCAGTGAAGGATATCGCGCATGCGTAAACAGCTTAAATTTCAAAAATTTTCATAGCCTCCTAGATTTAGATGATCAATCTTGCTTACAAAAACTTTCACGGGGATGCAGATTCATAAGTATATGGTATTGTGCTATGATACAGGTATTAAAAAATAGTACTGGGAAATCAATTTAACTGTGGTGACCTGATTTTTTTGCAAAATTTTACGTCATTGCATTTTTTTTCCATGCCAACGCGGGGTATAGGACACCAGAGCTTTTTTAGCACCGGGTCAAAAATTTGGGGTTAAGTTACTTATTTTGACTTCGCATTCCGCGCCGCTACAGCAGACAAGTTTTTTTTACTTTTACTTTTTTCGTAATGTGTGTGCGGTCTGACACGCGTCCGTGTAAGTCATGATGCGTTGCTGTAGCCCGAACTTGCCTTACTATCATTACCGCCGTTGTACTGTACTATGACGCAAATAACCCTCTAGGTCCATGTAACCGCGTGTTTATTTTGATTTTTCAGACAAAAACAGTAAGTTTTTCTATTGTGTTTGTGCCTCGGTTTCTGCTAATGCAGTACATGTGCCCCTTGGTGGGCTTAAAGACTCCGAAAATATGTAATGGATCTCAATATATTCCCCAATACTAAATACTAATACTAATAATACTAAAATAAAAGAAAACCAATTACTGCAGAATTACTTGCTAAAAAAACGCTACCCAACTACATATTAATTTATAATTGAATTGGAAACACTCCTGCTAGCTGCTACCACTGGTTTTAGGACAACTGGTTAACTTAAAAGGCATCCAGATTTAAAAATCGGCTGCTGACGCTAGACGAAATAATCATATTCAACGACTAGCAAGAGTCTCTCCAACCTCTAAATGGAGCTTTACTGACCTGTTTTGTTAACACTTAAGTATCCGTGTGTTTTTGAAACTGAGGTTGGAATCTAAAATCTATTCACTAGTAAACTTGCACATAACTATGCCGCAATAATTTAAATAAAAAAAAATAAACAACAAAACAAATTTATGTGAGGTTATAGGCGTTGTCTTTTGTTGTTTCTAAGCGAATTCCTAATAATTCCAGCGAGCCAGTAAAGTTCTCTTGGTTCTTTGATAAACCCGGGGTAATGCCCGCGCGGTGTGGTCTCATATTCGTTTTAGAACAATGTTTTCGGAAACATATTTTTGAAAGATAAACATAACCTCCAATGATTTTCTGTCAGAAAACGCAAAAATACTCTTCTGCCCCACTACGGCCTTTGTTGACAAAAAAACTGCAGTTGCCATGGTATCGGGGGCTTTAGGATAGTTGGGTGCTTTAGGTTAGAGGGTGCTTTGCTTATTTTGATTTCACAATAGAGACCGTGGTGCGGATAAACCTTATGTCAATAATTACCTGGGTCCAATTTTAGCATCACCTGATTTTTTTCTCACACGAGCTAAATATTAGTGGGGTTCTAGGCGTCAATCCTTTGGAGAACTTGATGTTAGTATGTTGGATATTTCAGACTTTGATTTAAGATCGTCGGTGTCTTGCTGTGGCATCTTTTCCTTCTGAGGATCGTACATGCTATTGAACGTCGGTTTTTTTTTCTCTCCGTGTAAAAGAGGAATTAAGATTTAGTGCTTTGTGACTGCAAATTTTTTGAGAGTCTCATTTAACGAACCCTTTTCGGCCGAAATATTTGGCTTGGTTTGGCCTTTTATACACCGGCGAGCCATTAAAACGGCTTGTTTTATTTTACCGTCTTCATACTGTCGTGTATCAACGCAGTCACTTTTATAAACCAGCTTTGGCTTGGAACTATTTTACTTCGAGTTTTTTTAACAAAAAAAAGGTTCTGTACAAGAAAAAATAATACGTCATTGTCAACTGATATCAACCAGTCATCATTCAATCATCCGAAAAAGAGAAAAATTAAACTGTAAGGGCACCGATAACTAAGCATATATCCCATATGACACAAAAGTTGCGTTTTTTCTCACAACGTTGCGTTGGCGTTGGACAACGCGAATGTTTTTTTTGTTTGGTGGCATCAAGATACGTTCACACTAAAAAATCTTAAGGTCGTAGTTACAATCTGGGGAATTGTTTTTAGCAACGTAACACTGATTGATTACCTTACTGAATCTGTTTTCAATGGCAACGTGGAGACTTTATTTATGTTTATCCACAGTGGGACACCAGAGATTTTTTAGCACCGGTTCAAAAATTTGGGGTTACGTTACTTATTTTGACTTTTCGCATTCTACGCCGCTAAAAAACCAAGTAAAATACTAAAATAAATTAAAACCATTTATTCCAGAATTACCTGCTAAAAAAACGCTACCCAACTACGTATTGAAGTAACTGGGTCTAATGTTTAAGGTTGCATTTATAATTGAATTGGAAACACTCCCGCTAGCTGATACCGACAACAGCTTAACTTAAGAGCATGCAGATTTAAAAATCGGCTACTGGCGCTAGACGAAATAATTGTATTCTTTTTTAAAGAGTCTTTCCAACCTCTAAATGCAGTTTTACTGACCTGTTTTATTAATACTCAAGTATCTGTGTGTTTTTGAAACTGAGGTTCTAAAATCTATCCTTTACACTCCAAGATTTCACTAGTACACTTGCACATAACTATGCCGCAATAATTTAAATTTAAAAAAAAAAATCTTTGATGTACTTGGGGTAATGCCCGCGCAGCGCTAGGCTTTTTTCGGAGGGCAACCGCACACGAGGAGTGGTTTCATATTTGTTTTAGAACAATGTTTTTGAAAACACATTTTTGAAAGATAAACGTAACCTCGAATGGTTTTGTCAGAAAACGTAAAAATACTCTTCTGTCTCACTGCGGCCCGATTTAAAGTTTGTTGACAAAACATCTGCAGTTACCTAGAGTCGTATAAATTCTGCGATCTATCGGTCAACACTTGAAATGCGTGTGTCTCCCAAATTCAATGGAGTGTGATTGATTGATAGATTTTCTTTTCCGGAGTGCACAGGCTTTTAGAAAAAAGAAAACTTAGCTTTAATTTTCGCTAAAGCAAGGAAATATAAAAAGGAAAAATGTAATCCAAAGGAAATTGTGAGCATTTCTCTATTTTTTTTGTAAATCGGGTTTGTTCTAAACCGCAATTATTTTGAGGTTTTTGGGATAGATGACAGCACCAGAGCTTTTATTTTGAAAAAAAAATAATTGAAAATTTTGGAAAATCCTTCAGATATTTTTGTTAAGCATTTAAAAATGATCACCCTTGCATAATTTTAGCTAATTCTGATGTTTAGTTTTCCCTGTGCACTCTGACAAAAGATTAAAAAATTAAAGAAAAAGGCGTTGCCAGTTGTACTTTTTTTTTACTTAAAATCTGGGGAGAAACTATAGCCTTAAGGTTTTCTAAGTTTTAAAATTTAGACAACCAAACCAAAAGCAAACTTACAGATTCCTTTAGAAAAACCATCCAATAGAAGTGGTCAGCAACATTAAATATTCAGGCGTCACTTTCTCCTCTTCTTCTCTTTTCCATGAAATGGCTTTTAATACAGTAACTAAAGCAAAACAAGCCGTTGGTGCGGTGCTTCCATTTATGGCCAAAACCAAATTGAATAACTGGACTTCACAAATGTACATCTTTGATTCACTAGTAGCTAGCCTAATTTCGAATTCCTTCCCAGTTTGGGGTCTAAGGTACCAGGATCTGCTTGAAAGGATTCAGGTAACATTTCTTAAAAGGCTATTACTGCTGCCCAAAAACACAGCTGACTTCGCTGTAAGAATAGGGACAGGAAGGGTCAGAATGACCTAGCACTTATTTACAGCTTCCTTAAATTGGCTTATAAACGTTTTCAATATGGCTTATACCCACCTACCTAAAATCTGCTTTTTACGTATGTTAGCTCTTTACATTAATTGTGAACAGAAATAAAACTGGTTTGCTCAATAAGGAGCTACTTGCTTTTGTTGATTTTTCAAATATCTGGGGTCTGCTAAGCAGTTACCTTCTATCTCATGAAAAATCACTCCTACTCCATAACTGTAAAGAACGGTTAAGACAACAGGATCTCCATTTAGCTAATCAATCTGCCTACCTAACAGTCTACAAACATTTTACTTTAAACTGGGGACCGCAAAATTATTATTTATTTAATTTTAAGGGCTTCAGTTCTAAAATTAACCCAAAAGAATTATGTACCGTTTATGACCGGTCTATCCAAGAAACTTTATTTCACATTCTCTTAGATTGTCCTATTTATGCATCTATGAGACCTTCTGATCTGAATTTCTTTTGTTTTTGAGAACCCTGGACGACATAACGCCTCCTCTTCCTAAAGCTCTGTTTATGCACTTGTGGAATATTTTAAAACTACAATCCTTTATAATAAATAAATAAATATTTCTTTTTTATGTTTTCTTCACTATAAATCATTCAAAAATCAATATCAATATAAACTTTTAAATATTTTTTCTTTTTTTGTTCTTTTGAATTTGAATCACTGGTAAAAATCAGAGAAAGGTAAGGTAAAAGACGCTGCTGCGTAAAAAAGACATGCTTTGTTAATAGAGAGCATCACACAGCGAAAGAGAAGCGATACCATCGGAGGTATGGAGTGGAGAAAGTACAAAGGTTTTGTTTTGGAAAGCTGCAGTTAAATTCAGTGGTACACAAGTTTATATTTTTACTCCACCAATATGGTATGGGGGACTATTAAAATTGTGAAATTTGAACTTTTATCAAAAATAAGTTACTGAGGTTTCTTTCTGTACACACGATAACTCAAGTACGCTTTAATAAACACTATAAAAACTTTAGTTAAAATGAATTATTTGTTTATTCTTAATTTTATTTAAGTTTCGATGTAAACAGTGTAATGCTGGAACAACGCACCCAACCAACTGTTTTTCTCTGGCGTAGTTGAAAATGGCCGCCCTCTTTGTTGATTCTTTTGCGCAGGTCAAAGCCTATTTTTAATCCCTTCTATTTCTATGGGCCTGGCGTGCGGCGGCCCAAACAGTGCCCAAGCCAACCGCGATTTTGAATTTTCTTTATTTTTCAAAGTTATTTTCGTTACACATTTTGCAACACTTGGGCCGTTATAGTATCTCATAGGTATATGGTTCAACTTAATAGAGACATAAAGCTATTTGTAACTCATCGCGGTATACGTATCCGCATCTAGCGAGAACCAAGCACATTAATTGGTCAGAAACTTGTACCACGTTCGAAAAGAGCAGATATATGCTAACCTAAGGTGATCTTGAACGCGATAGGTGTTGAGATGCGTTAGGTATCACGTATCGTTACGGCACATGTATCGTATCTCGGCACCTATTGCGTTCAGAAACACCTTAAATTAGCATATATCTGCTCTTTTCGAATGTGCTACAACTTTCTGACCAATCAATGTGCTTGGTTGTCAATAGCAATAGCAATATAGCAAATAACTTTATGTCTCTAATAACTGTCAAAGGCGCAGATATATAAACATTATACGGTTGAAAAAAAACTGCTTTCATTAAACTTATGCTGTAGGGGACTTTATTTTTAGTAAAACTTTCTGGCAAGAAAATCATTCAAAATGTCTACTCATAGAAAACTGCGAATTGAAGTTGCATTAAATCCAGGAAATGAATAGAAGTAATCGAAAACTTAAATTGAAGTAAGTTATGAAGTTTTCGGATTTTGAGTCAAATCGTATTAGATATACTTGAGAAATTTTATTGCACCGGCTGCTACATAAAATTTTAAACTAATTAGATATTTTATGACGAAAGTTATTCAAGGTTTATGGTAAACTATAAATTTTAGATATCTCACTGCTGCAAAGCTCGAGGCTTTACTGCACAATATAGCTAGGCACAGCATAAAATGGTCGCAGTAGGGCTGCATTTAACTCAACTTTGGTGTTTGTCAAAGTTTTCATGGCTAATGAAAAAAAAATTGCTTGAACGCTTGCAAAAAAGTGCGTATTAACGCGTGCGAGAAATTTTGAACTATTTGTGAAGGGGCATGTGTAAGTCCGTGGGATTTTCAAAATCATAATAAATACAACTTTCGCAATCTTATACTTATACTCGATTTCATATAACTCGAGGACGAGGATTTCAAAAAATTTACTTTTAAGGTCATCCGACATTAAATAACCTTGAAAATCGCAAAAAACAAGATTTTTGCCATTTTCTTTTCAAAAAATCTTAATAATTCGACGTTTTGTCAGACCAACTTCAAATGTATCTCAAACTATTAGGCATGTATGCCAAATTCGATACTTAGAGCTTGATGCAGTTTGAAGCTTCATGATCTTGAAAAATGCCCCAAAAGAACCAAATTTGACAACAAAGATAAGAAGGTTAAGTCCAACAATTTTGTAAAAAAAAAAATTTTGTTCAGCTGTGACGTGTTTCAATAAGGCCGCTGATATATCAAAATGGCGACCTATACCATATTTTATTTTATCCAATTTCGTAAAAAAGTAAAAATGAAAAGGTGCTTAAAGTTTTTGCGTAGTTGTTAATTGTAAAAAAAGAACACTACAAAAAGCCGGTTTTTCAGTTTTACATGGTATTTTCAAGGTCAATCAAGGTCATAAATCAACTTTTTTTTTCATATTAAGCGGAGATAAGTCAACAAAAATTGATGGTCACCTTGTTATTTTTACTTTTTTACGCAATTGGATAAAATAAAATGTGGTTGTAGGTCTTTATTTTGAGATATCAGCCGCCATATTGAAACGCGTCATAGCTGAACGAATTTGTTTTTAACAAAATTGTTGGACTTGACCTTCTTATCTTTGTTACCCAATTTGGTTTTCTTGGCTTTAATAATTGATAAATAGCGCCCTTTAGTATGTTATTTTTGCAATTTGTTAATTTTGCTGGGGTATTTTTCAAGGTCATGAAGCTTTAAACTGCATCAAACTTTGAGGACACAATTTGGCATATATGCTTAATAGTTTGGGGTACATTTGAAGTTGGTCTGACTAAACGTCGAATTATTAATATTTTTTGAAGAGAAAATGGGAAAAATCTTGTTTTTTGCACATTTTCATGATCATTTAAGGTCGGATGACCTTAAAAGTAAATTTTTTGGAATCGTGGTCCTTGAATTATATGGAATCGAATATAAGTATTCCCGGTTGCGAAAGTTGTATTTTTTATCATTTTTGGCCGGCATCTTGAAAGATGTCGTCATATCAACCCCTTCTAGACGGATGCGAACAAAACACCCGGTAACACTTGATTGTGTGACTAATGAGCTATCAATCCCACATAGTCAAAAAACTCCTTCATAAAAAATCCCACGGGATAGAAATTATCGACATATGCCCCTACACTAATATGGTTTTTGTGTTAGGCATCCCACCTGCGGTATTCTGTTGGATCTGTCTAAAGCATTTGACATAGTAAACCATAAAATACTTTAAAGAAATTTGAGGTCTATGGAGTCTGTCTCTCTTTCTTTAAATCTTTTTAAATCTAATCTGACGGATATAAAACAAAAAACAATAATACAATCGAACAAGGGAGTTTCCGAATCAAATGCAAGTAAAATAGGCACTGGCGTGCCCCAGGGAAGTGTTCTGGTTCGTCTACTTTTTGTGATATATTTGAATGATATGGATAGGGCCTTTAAGGAACCAAATTCTAATACAAATTTTGCTCACGATACAAACGTAGTGGTACCAATATTAAAAAATAAAAACATTGACGAAAAGTGTAGTGAAGTTCTTATGCAAACAAAAAAGTGGCTTGACATAAATCAACTAATTTTAAATGAGAAAAAAAAACAAAAATCTTAGTTTTTAGCAACGAAAAAAAAGAATACAACGGCACCATAAATTTGAACAACACAGAAATTGTGTTGGTAAAAAATGCTAAACTACTAGGACTCATTATAGATGAGTCACTAAATTATTCAGGGCATATTCAGGGACTGTCTGCAAAGTTCAGTAGGGCACGTTATATCTATAAGAGTTATATGACAAATATTTAAAAAAGTAGCAATAGTTTAAGAACCATTTATTATGGCATTTTTTATTCACATAATAAATACTGCATCCTACTTTGGGGAAGTAGTAGCTATGCCCAAAATGACTTCATTTCACCAAAAGAAGTTATGCACATTATTTTTAATCGTAAATTTAATGAAAGCAGTAGAGGAATATTTAAGGCAATAAGTACCTAACGGTTTTAGGTGTGTGTATATATATGAGTGTGTTACAAGAAACCTACAAAAACTTAATCATGTAAAGCTAAAGCATAGTCATGAATTTGATACAAGAAGGAAAACACAAAAAGATTTTCTAAACTACACAATTCATAGGTTGAAATCAACAGAGAAGGGTCCTGATTACGTATCAATTAGATATTTTAATAAATTGTCAGAAAAATTTTTAAAAGTAAGTACATAAAAGCATTTAAAAAGGACTGCTTTAACTTTATTTATAACATTGAGCCATACACCATCGATGATTTCTTAAATAAGTCGCCAAATTTTTAGCGAATTTTAAATATATGTTTTTTTTAAGTAGTCGTTTTTAATATATTTTTGTGTAATATCGAGCCGTACACCATCGACGAAAAAACGTAAAACTATTCTAGTTTCCATATTTTAAACAATTTCAACTACTTGTAACTTTTAAATATTCGTTTTTAATATGTTAGTATATTTTTTTGTTTATCTATTTTAATTTAAAATAAAAAGTTTACAACATAGTTAAAAAGTTTAACTTTATGTTTCGTTTGTCTAATATGTAAAATTCGTGCTTGTAGGTTTGACAACTGTTTTATCTTCTTTTTTGTTCTTGCAAAAATTTGGCGATATTATGTGTATGTATAAATGTATAATAATACTGATAGTTTTACATTTCTTTTATACTTTCATATTGTATTGTTTTAAATTGTAATATTTTAGAAACCATTTTTATATAATAACTGTATATTTTAATTATATGGGAAATAAAGATCTATCTATCTATGTCCAAGTCCGATTGCTCCAGAGTTACATCACATTAGAACCGCTCAAATTAACTTGGAAAAATGGAAAGAAAGTATTTTGATAACAATTTTCAAAAAGGGAGAAAAAACTTGATGAGTGCGGTTCTGAAACTATTTACTAAAGTCTTGGCAGAAAAAGTAATGTCAACTGGCATCTGTGAAGAACAGCAAGGGCTGAGAAATAACAGGTCGGCTATATTTATAATACGCCAAATAACTGACACGGCCATAGAGTTCAACAAGACAGCTTATATGTGCTTTATTGACCTGACTCAGGCATTCGATAGGGTACGCTTAACTGATGTTTTAACGCTACTTAAAAAAGGAACATTTACCCCAATGTAATAAAAGTTATCGAAAAGCTCAATACCGAGAATTATGCATATGTCAAAACGTCAAATAAATTAGGCAATAAAATACTTGTGGCAACTGGGATCAGACAAGGAGACATCATAATAGATGAAATCATTGATGAAGTAAAGCAAGCTGGAAGGGGATACCGAATGGGATCAGTGATCATCTCGGAAGACGAAGATAACCTACAGAGACTCCTGTATAAATTCCAACAAATAGCAGAAACGTTCAAAATGCAAATATTCACAAAGAAAACAAAATCACTTACAATATCTAGAGAACCGAAAAGATGTAAACTAGCGATTTACGACCAGAGTGTAGAACAAGTGATGTCTTTTAAATATCTAGGGGTAAACATAACAAGTAAGAGGAACCTAAAGGATGAAGTGAAAGCCCAAACAACAAACGCATCATTAATATCAGGATACCTAAGACATTTAATCTGGCAGAATAAACAAATGAGCACTAGGAGTAAAGTCAGTATATATAAAACCTGCGTAAGACCGGTCATGACATACGCTATAGAAACTAGATTGGAGAACACAACAACTAAACGACTTTTAAGAATAACAGAAAAGCGAACACTAAGATCAATAACAGGACATACGCTATTTAACCGGAAGAGAAATGAAGAAATAAGGGAAATATGTGAGATCCAAGATGTAGTAAGATGGGCAAGAAACCGAAGAAAAGAATGGAGAGACCACGTGTACTGAATGCCAAATGACCGGCTGGCAAAAATTGCGAAAGAGAAAAAACCAAATACATCTCGACCTTCTGGACGACAACCTATAAGATGGTATGAAGGCTGGTCTTCAGCATCCCAACTGCTCCTGGTAAATCATTAATGAAAAACACAGGACTCAGTCCTAACGTAAGAAAAAGAAGAAGAAGACTGAACTTGGCGCAATTGGACTTTATGTTACAAATTAAAAAAAATATATTTAAAAAGGGATCTAGCGAGGGTGAATAAATAATAAAATCCATGAATCGCGAGCTTTGCCTCAAAAAGGCAACGATAGCCATAGACACGGGTTTCGCAATTCTGGTGCTTATCAGAACCGCGCTGGGAAAGTGAGATATGAAATGATGATAAAAAAATCTGAAACAGGATTCATGTAAAAGACAACCATCTTGCCTTCAATTTGAAGGATAATTAAGCGTCTTTACGGAGACAGATATAATTATCTTTACCTATGACCAACGAATAATACTAATTTAACGACCATCACGATTTTACGGGCTCATTTACGGTCCTAGGATAATAATCAATAGACGTAAACCCGAAGATGGCATGACAAGCGATGAAACTTTATTTTATAAGAGCACTAATTCACACAAAAATGTGAATTACTTTTCTATATTTTTAAGACAATATATATTTATTAAAAATAAATAAATGCAATATAATTTTAGTACCTAGCCACAAATAAATCCCGTTAAATTGACATATTAGGCATTTTGAAGAAAAAAAAACATTCTTTTTTAAAAGATAAGTAACCTTATTTATTTTGACGTTTTAGATAGAACGTCATTGAAACTTCAGGTTATGAAGGTTGGTGACTTAAGAGTGTTCGCGTTTGATATTTTTAATAATTTATTTGTATTTGTATGGTACACTAACTCGCACGTTATGGTCATTACACGCATAGATAAATTAAGACCCTCGTCTCCATTGTGAATAGCAAGCTTTTCCGCAACATGAATCCTGTTTCAGATTTGTACCGTACCGTACTGATGAGCACCACAAGTGCGAAACCCGGGTCTACGGTTACCATTGCCTTTTTGAGGGAAAGCTCGCTATTCATTGATTTAGTCAAAAAAAATATATTAAAAATATCACATTTGTTGTAAATGTGTTCAGTACAAGAGTTTAAACACGAGTTGTCAAGTGGTTTTAAATGCAGCCTAAACAACCCAATGAGCATTTTTGTCTATATGAAAGTTACAGCAAATAATACAAAACCATCATAAAATAACCAAAAGTTATATTATTTAGTGTTGGTGATAATTTTATAACTCTAATATATCTCTTAAATGAGTAAAAAAGACTTGAAAAACAACTGACCAACACCAGCTTATAAAAATTTATGGTACATAGTAATGGATAGAAAAACAACATATAGATTTTATAAAACTTCCTTATGAACCCTCAAGTCTAGATATTAATATAAAAAGGTTTTACAACTGTTCTAACAATACTACATAACAAATTAAAGATTTTTATCGATTTAGAAATATAAATTTTCCATCTTTCTTCCCTTTGCTTGTTATGTATTATTCTTTTTCTTTTTAAAATAAAAAATTTATAAAATGGTGTTTACCAATCTTCTAAAATAAATTAAAATGAAAGTGAGATAAGTTGAAGCAGGAATATGAATATTTATATACTATAGGTTAAATAAAAGCTGTTTTCCCAGTCATCTTACTCTGATAATCAGCTACGGTCCCGTGTGTACTGTATAGTTTTCGAATACACTCACAAAATTTTCATGGGCTCCAAAAAACTTGAGAAAACGGGAAAAAAATATTCATTTAAATAATTATTTTTTTTCACATATGTTTTTTGCTTTCTGGGAGAAATATTGAATTTTGTTTTTTGTTCTTAACCCTAAACAAGCAATATTTCGATTAAAGCACATGCTGAAACCCCATAAATAACGTTTTTATTTTGGTCAAACACCTATTGTTGGAATCCAAAATGGCGAAAATTTACGACAATTCTATAAAAAAAAACAATACAATTATACCACTGTTTACCTCTTTCAACACTATTTTATCAACGTTTTAAAACATGATGCTAGTTGGAACAAAAGGCTTCAGATGGCGCAGTGTTGAACACTGAAGGTCCGTTTCTGCGAGCTTAACATAGTTACCATTGTTCTCTTTTCCTAAATGTATTCCTCTGAGAGAGGTCCAGCATACTACACATACCAGGAAAAATACCCGCCTGCACACCCTTCAACCCCGCATAACTTTCAGAGGTAACTATCTCAATAAGATAGTTAGATTGCGGGGTCGAAGGCTGTACAGGCAGGTATTTCCCTGGTATGCTCGATCTCTCTCAGACGAATGCATTTAGAAAAAGAGGATAATAGTGACTATGTCAAACTCGCAGAAACGGAGCTTGAGGCTGCGTTCCGTCGCGTCGTAAGGTGATGTGTTCACAATTGCCGCCGACCAGCCGTGCGCACTGTATGCACTCGAAGTTTCACGGTGCATTTTTGTGAACTTTATTATATTGTTCTCTTTTTCTAAAACTCTGTTCCCATCTATGGGTTTCTTATGCGTGGGCTCCCCGAATCAAAACACGGATCACGAAGTCTAAGCGAGATTTGCCTATACAAGTTCATATCAGTCCACGTGATGAGTTTTGTGAGTCAGGGTGGCCGCGCATGGGAAACGCTGGTCGGAATCGGGTTTAGAATGAATTCGATCCCGATATCTGTCATCGAAAACTATCTCAAGAAGATTTGGATCTCTTATGTCTCTCCTCAGATTGATGTAAATAAAACCAGATAATGATGGTATGGTATCTCGCAAAAACGCGCCTTTTGATGTCGCAAAAACGCACCTTTTAAAGTCGCAAAAACGAGCCTTTTGATGTCACAAAATTAACCTAAAAAATCTTGTTAGTTTTGTTATAAATTAAAATTGTTTTTTTGTTGTAAAAACAGTGGTATTATAACCACTATAAAAAGAAATTAATAAAAACATTATAGAAAGAATGGGCAAAAAAGGTTTATGAATGAGTTCATAAGAATATTACAGGCACCAATTTATATAAAAGTGTCTCTTCGTTGTTGGTTAATTAAGTTTTTATAAGTGAGTTAATAGCAACATTTTAAAAACCAATCTATATATCTTTAATCGATAGTTACTTACGGTTTTATAGATGGGTTAAGAGAAAGTTTTATGTAACCTTAGGGTACCATCAATTTAGAACCTTTAATAAAACAAATATACAAACTCAAATCCTGTAGGAAACCTCTAAATACCCTAGGGCATTAATGGAACCCTCTTTATAATAATTATATAAATTTTTGTCATCAGAGGTTTCTGAAAATGCTCATTGGGAACGCTTATCCTAAAACCTCAATACACTCAAACATGGTATGCAAAACAGACGTCATTATAATATGCGCGATCTAAGCCTACTAGATTGCAGTTAAATTCAACGACGATCAATGGAAACCTGTCGTCATTTGTTACATCACTAATGGGGTTTATGCATCAAAAATAAATGTTTTTTTCTTGTATACACTGAAATAAAAACTGGTTCAATGTAAACGTAACATTCATTTTATTACTCACGCACGGTTGTTCAATAGCGATTTAAACTTGGTTTGGAGTTTAAACTTGGTTTAAGTTTTTGGAAGAGTTGGTTGAGCCTTAAACCGAGTTTAATGGCAGGTTTAAACCTCGGCTTAAACTCAGTTTTCCCAAACGCCCAAATTCGTAGGTTTAAACCAAGTTATAAATACAAAAATCATGTTTTATAGAAAAATTAAGTGTAACAATCAATTGTTTATCTTTTAACTATTAAACGAAAATTCGATTTTTTCCAAGCCTCCTCTTTTTTTTGCTGGCGATTGATCCTGTCTCTTTGCACTCTAGTATACTTTTAAACGCTTTAGCCAGATGAGTTAAAAATCGTTACCTCTTCTTGGAAAAAGTTTGGAGCACGCTTTTCTAGCCATTTTTTTTGGCTAAAAACGTCGAAACAACGTAAAATTCTTGTCTAACGTCAAATGTCAATGACATTTTGCCAAAGTGCTGTTCCAGTTTGAGTAATTATAAGAAAATGTTATCAAGTTCAATTCCTTAATGGCGCTACACCGCAAAGTAATCTTATTCTGGTTTAAACTTGGTTTGAACCAAACTTGGTTTACATTTGAATTGAACAACCGCTCACTGAAAATAAACTTGGTTTGAAGAAAAACTAAGTTTAGGTTAAACTAAGCTTAAACCACTATTGGACAACCGGACCTCAGTTTCATTGGTGCAATGTACTTTGTATCTTCTAATGAGTTTTGTCTCTGTGTTTTTGAAGGCGAACTTCCATTGGTCGACTTGTTTTCCCGATAATAGTTAGTAGTAGAGAAACCAGCGCTTTGCAGTTCGGATCAAATAGTTAAACGTATTTGGTTTGGTGGTTGGTTTTGTTAAACGTTCAACTTAATTCTCTCTAAAATGCAATTCACATACGTAACAAGTACAAAAATCATTTTAAATTATCACAAATTTCACTACTTTTGTCACTTCTTTATCTTACTCTTGAACTTTTGTTTGGGGTGAAATTTTCACGTTTAATTGCATTCAGCCATTCTTGGCACTATTTGGAAATCGAAACAGATATATTTGGTCCATTATTTTTGTAACTGCTCGTGCAATTCGGCACACAACAAGAAGTAGGCATTTTTGAAAAATTGACATAAAATATTTATACCAAATTCACTTGTTACAAAATAACACATAGGTACCTGTAAACAAAAAATCTCTAAATTATATTCCCAAGCACTTTTTCGAACAAATTGCCTATTTATACCGGCGAAAAATCGTTCATAACCCTCTTAATACACCACCCGACCGGTCATTTGATAAAATCTCTGAACCTATTTACCAAAAAAAACACAGGCTCTTTCAAGATCTTTTCATCTTTTGTTTTTAGGTTCTTTTGGTTTGATGTAACTTGATTTGGAGGTTTTTTAACTTCTTTTTTGTATAAGTTACCTGTTATGAAACTGTTTGTAAGGTTTTAATAATATGTAGATAAAAAATTAACCGCTAAAAATGAAAAATAAAATAGCTTCTAACCTTCTTCACCGAATGTAAACAAAGCACTGAGTAAGCGCCATTCGCAGCCATTATGACGTCATCAGGCATACGATATCTCGCCTGTAGTAGAGGGCGTGTTGGTCGGAGCTAAACCAATTTCTTTTGTTTTGATAATTCCATGGCTGGCTAGATTAATAGATGTTGCTTACAAGTTGGCCTGGGTAATGCGCATATTTAAGCTAATAGGTATATGTCTACACCAAAACCAATTAAATATATAATATACACAATTAACTGTAGCTTATTTCAAACCAATTTCCAATTTGCAAGTAGGTCAAACACGTTAGAGCCCGTTTTATTAGGAGATAACAGATAATCCATGTATTTAGGGAGTTCCGGAGAACTTAAACCCTTTGCTTTAGCGGCTTTTAGTGCTTTAAGCATCTAAGATTAGGATCGGGATAGTTTAACTAAGTGTCACACGGTGTTATCTCTATCGTAATAAGTAATTATAATAAGCTTTGTGCATGCAAGGTTTTGCGTGGCGTGCATGAGACAAAGCGCGTTTAATTTTGTAGTAGTAGTAGAATATATATAGTAGTAAGGTATTGGTAGTAGCATAAAGGGTTTATTGACATCGAAGAGGTCAGCCAAGCTATTTTAACTTAACCTCAATTACCCACTGAACAACACCAGGTTTGTAAGTTGACAGAATTCCAAACGGCCTAAATTGTTGTCGTTGTCACGTTTTTTTATAGTAGAAGAGCCAGCGGCCAAATCGACTAAGGTGTTTTAGCAAGGCTTGAATTTTGCAAACCTATTTTTAAATGGTCGTTAATAAAAATGGTACTGACCTGCCAAACCATACCGGGTTGCGTCCCTGAGAAATGAATTTTTCGAAATTCAAAAAAAAACTTTTTATAGTGTCTACGTCTAATATCAAAAAATAATGGAGAGACGATTTCGTGACAGGCGGCCATATACTCACTATATTTTATGAATTTTTTATGTTGCTGTAACAAAACTACAATTTATAGGAGATGTTTATGCATCTATTGCAGAAGAGAATTTTGTTTAAAGTTTTTTTTTTAATCAAAATTAGGTACCTATTAAGTCAAAATTAAAAAAAAATGTACAGGCAATTTTCTTTTTAAAAAAGCTTTTCAGCAAGGTGCCACAAGTATTATCATGCTGTTTACAAAAATTAAATGAGGTTGGGTTTCATCATCTAAAGCATATTTTATCATTACTGAAGTAAACGAGTATCATCTAATTCGATCCATAGCAATTCCACACCAAATTACCCAGGAATCATATTGGGAAATCGAGACAACCAATTAAATCACAGCTGTAGATTATAACGCTCAACTATACTTTCAATTAAATAACGACGACCTGAAAGAATGCCACAAAATTCAAGAAGACGTTTTTTATATGTTCTCCGACCACCACCAAAAGCATAGAAATAATTCAAATTGTCCTATAGACGAAATATATCACCGAAATAAAAACTCAACCTGCTCTGTGCTAAGACGTCACATGCAAAACATTATATGGAAATGGAAGAAACTAACTACCTACACCTAATGCATGGATGTTTTTGATATTGAGAGCAGTGAAAATAGCATTAATTTGTAACGGAATTCGAGAAGAAGTCACTCTAAATCAAACAGGCATTATAAGGATATCTTAAAACTGCATTATAAAAACAGTTAGCATCTTAGGAAACAGTATTCAACCTGTAGACATTAATATCACGGACTATAATACGGCGTCTAGCAAGTCGATCCGAACTATAGACGAGCCGGTCATAAATATTAACAGCAACAACCAGGTGAATCAACTATATAACGAAGAAACCAACAATAGTCAGCAATTATGGGAAACAAAATGGAATCCAATTCATCATCATTTAATCATAACAAACACAACCATAACAGTATTATTACGGCGATAATCATGACATTGTTATGGGTCAAACGAAAGTCAATATCCAGAAGGATACGATACTCGACTGAACAAGACAGTCCAATCGATGATGCACAATCCGCAACGTTGGCCGGGCAGTGCTTGACGCACAGTTTTACTGTATGCCGCTTACTTCTATTTCCTTCCTTGTCGAAAAAAGTGAGAGGGCTATAGAATGGAAAATAGAAGGTGTGAAACTGTGGATCAGGCATTTATGAAAACCCACAGATAACAAGATGTGTTAGGATACGGTAGCTGCGTACGAATACTGTAAGGGTGGTTTTAAAGATAGGTGAGTCCTTTTTGTACGACGTATCCGTTCCGGGAATGCGCACTGAGATACGATTACGATTAATTTCTTCTATCTATTTGGGAATCTTTAACAGTGGGATTTACTAAGATCTAAAATAGTACCCCTCACAGGTCTAAATATTAACACCTGTGGGGGGTCCTAAATTTTAAAACCCATTTTTAAAAAACACTTACCTATAGAGAAAAGATACAAAGTTATTGATTATTTTGTATTGTAATTGCAAAGTACCACAGAAAAACTGCTTTTTTTCTCAAAATATTCCATATTTTAGGAGAAAATGCCCTAAAACTATTTTTTTTTTGACAGGTTTCAAAATAGCAAATGGTGAATATACAGAAAGGATTATTTTGTGGCAATTGGTAATAAGTTCCTTTATAACTTCCCTAAGCGACCGTTTTTACAAGAACAGTTTGTTGAGCCGACATGACTCCTTTGTGAACGCATCAGTTGGATTCAGGTCTGTTTTTAGCCGCATTTTTTTTCATGACCTACTTTGATGAAATATTTTTATTTGTAGTTTGCGATTGCGATGGGTTTGTGTTTGTAAAGTTTTTTCATACTTTTGATAGATAAAAACCCCTTTTAAATAAATACAAAGTTAATCTAATTCTTATTTTGTGATTAGAGTAACATATAACGTCAATTTTAATTTGCTCAACAGAGTGTTTACCATTTAGAACCCCCCCCTCCCCTAGTGTTAAAATAAAAGTTATTTTAAATAGAAAATTTCTTCTTACAGTAAGGGTATTATTACCTGTGGCTTCCATCAAAATAATTTAGGGTTGAGGAAATTGTGTTTCCGGTATCATTGGTGTACTTGAATTGCCTCACATATATCTATATGCATGCAGCCATAATTTTCAGAAAACAAATTTTGAAGCTCGCCTAAAGTTTTATTAAACCAATAAATAAACACAGTGTACACTCTCCCAGGAAAAATAATCAATTTAGCTTAGACAAGTTGATATATGGACGGTAAATTTACAATGTAGGTATACAAAACATTGCAGCACACATTCATATAGGTTTAATGTATCAGTTACTATGTTTATACGCGCCACTGAAGTGTGCATCGTTGCAACAATAAAAATATTCAAAAAGACTGAAAAAATCAAATTAAAAAAAAAACCCATAGATGTCTACGCCTATGACGATATAGTGTCTGACCAGTTAACACGATCAGGGACAATAATGGAAAATAGTTACTGAAAATAATTAAAAAATTCTGGAGTTAAAATTTTCAACAAAAAAACAATAAGCAGCAAAACACCGTCTTGCCCTGGGGCAGCAAACGGCGCCTTGATGCATAAGGAAGATTTCAGTTTGGCCGGCGTAAGCCGCTTTTTTCCTGTGTCCGTGGAGCGGCATATGCCGCTTTCTACGCCAAATTGTTAAGAAAGTATAAAACTACATAAGACTAGAGGACCTTGGCTCTTTCATTTAACAAATTTACTAAAAAAAAATAAAAATTCCTATTTTATTACTAGAGGCAGTAAATACAAGCGGAACGTGTCGTTGGAAATGCAATTTTATCTAGTATAAGATCCAGTGAAAAGCGGGACCTTTTTTGTGTATGCCAGTAACAGTGGCGTATCAAAGAGTTTTGCTACAGTTTAAAATTTTCTAGTTAAGAAAATCGGACTACGCCCCTGGAAAAATTAAGTTTATTGATATAATTTAGGTCATTGCTCTTAGATCATCCCTGCCAAGTTTGGTAGTCGTAGGTTGAGAAATGAAAATGTTAAAAAGGGATATGCAAGAAATTGTTCGAATTGGCATAATTTTTGCTAGGATTTTTTTAAATTTTTCTGGTACAACAAGTGGTTAAGGTTACACTATTACTATTTACTTATTAGACTCTTAAAGTTAATTTTTAGTTTTATCAAAATTCGTATCCTTATGTCTATCGAGTCGACCAATCAAGCAGCTGTACTTTTAAAATCATGGCGAATGCGTCACAGCTCCAGCTGATTAAATGCACGAAAACCTCGTTAGGTACGATGAGGGAGTCGTAACGGGATGACCGCCTGTGCATACGAAACGATGTTTTGATGCCTTTGATCAGCTGGAACTGTCACGCATTCGCCATTAGGGATAATGATACGAATGCCGATAACCCCGAAAATTAGCTTTTGACAATCCATCACAGTTTAGAAGTTATCCAAGAAAAACACTTTTTTTGAGGTTAGAAATGAGTGTTCTAGAGGGGGTAGGAATGGGGACTTTTAGTATGTTAAACGCTGGACCTTCCTAAGCTTGTTAATGAAAAAAAAACTCTAGTTCTAACATTTTCCTCAATTCAGAAAATTTGTAACTTGCCTATCCTATTTGGCGTATTAACCATTTGCCAACCTCAAACCTGTCGAAAATATTAGTTTTAGGGCATTTTCTACTAAAATATGATATATTTTAAGGAAAAAGTAGTTTTTCACTGGTATTTTGCAATAAAAATACAAAATAGTTAATTACTTTGTGGCTTTTCTCTATGAGTAAAAGTGTTTTAGAAATTGGCTTTAAAATTGAGTACCCCTCACAGGTCTAAATATTTAAACGATAAATAAATAAAATATTAAAAATTAGTTACTTAGGTTTTAAAACAACTTAATCAACGAAAAAAAAAGTTGTCTGTCGGTCTGTTGTCTGTCTGTATACACGATAACTCAAGAACGCCTTAATCGGTTTTGACGAAATTTGGTACAAAAATCCTCTATCCGCTGATCATGAACTGATTAACTTTTGAGTAGGTTAGTGGGGGGTTGAAGGGGGAAAAGGGGGATAAAATATTTAAAAAAAATCTAACTTTGGAAAAAAAGCAAGTAGCGATATACGGTTTTTAGATTTAAGTTTCCATGAATATGGACGTAGATAGAAAATACATCTACGATATGGATTACAAATTTTGTTATAAAGTCCATATTCGTGGAAGCTTTAGTGTCCGAGTTATTTGAAAAAACGTTAAAATATAATTATAGAAAAAATCATAACTTTAGAAGTAAAGCAGTTATTGATATGCTGACGTGCTTACTAGCACCAATTTTTTAAGGACGGTTTCACAAACGCATCAAAGATACGCTAAGAACAAGGAATCAAAAATGGCTTGCCAACTTGTGTCTGTCATTTAAAAAGTAATCCCTTAAGATTCCTACCTCAAAAATTTTCCTTATTGGAATTATAGCGAAGCATAGTTCTAAGATTTAGTTTTTGATATATCAAGAAAAGGACATTTAAATGCATGTAACTCGACGAAAAGCAGTTTCCTAAATTATCCTTGGTCCTTTTCCAATTAACTTTTTACATTTTCGACAATAAAGTTTCAAATTAAAACTGGCGAAAATGAAATAATAACGTTCCAAAGCTTGCGTGGGACTTTATTTTTTCCGGCGTTCGCACAAAGAGGGTTATTAAAAAATAATAATACAATGTTTGTGTTAGTCATTGAATTTAAAGAATAGCTTGTTTGGTTTAACAACATCTATTGTCCAGAAGGAGAGGAAAGGAATTTTGGGTGTCCATAATGACATGGTGGGCAAACGATATACCACGAAACAACGAAAGAGGGCGCCCAGGCAACCATTACACGTGCATTTTTTGAACGTGTTTTCATGTTTAATTTAGTTTTATTCAGGTCAGTGAAGTTGGCCCCACCCAGTGATAATTTTAAAGAAAAAAATATTGCACTAAAATGCACTAATTATGCACCAATATGCACCACCAATAAAACTTTCTGCACCACTTTCTCTGAGAAACTACAGCGACTTTTATGTGGGGGGGGGGGCTAGATGAACGCTGGTTCCCCCTAGTAATTATTTTTTCCAAAAACATGTTGCACCAGGCAGCACTATTTATGCACTAATATGCACCACCAATAAAACTTTTTGCACCCCCTCCCTTAAGTAGTTTCAGATGTTTCTTTAGCGTGAAGTTGCCCCGCCCCCCATAGATATTTTTGTAGAAAAAGTATTGCATCAGACTGCACTATTTATGCACCAATATGCTCCACCAATAAAACGTTTCTTGGTGCAGTTTTTACAGATAAATAGTTAACAATATTTTTGGTAGACGCTTTTTAATACAATTTACCTTGTTTAATGTTGTAAACAAATATTGGTGATAATAGACACTCTTGCAAAATTTTTGAACATGTCAAAAGATCCACCTTACATATTTCTTTTGTATTAACCAAGAAAGTTCCGTTTTTTCTTAATATAAGTTCAAAAATGCTTACGTTTTAAAATTAGGGTTGATTGGGTACCAATAGTGTGTTCAGTGGTATTAGCTATAAATTAACAAGGTACTATAGTAGTTATATCTGATCCTGATTAATCATTCTAGTTTATTATAATTGCGAAGAAATTAGAGCTTTTTTTCTAAGTGACAAAAAGCGCTTAATTTTTATCAATTTATCAAATAATTTACCTTCTTAATCTTATATATTGCTTTAGTAATAACCTTTAGAAAAGTTATAGTACCGTATTATCAGGGGTGCACGGTGGTTGTAGTGAAAAAAACTCACACAGAGATGATAAGTATTATATTTACTTATGTCCCTATCCCCTGACCAGCCGCAGTTAATAATTAATAATGGTACCTACCTACAATAACCAGCGGCGCTATATTACCCCTCTCCCCTTTTCTACATCAAACTAGTAATTTTCTAAAATTGGTTATAAAACTGTTTAAAAGTTACTTTTATTACACACTAGACACCGCCGCGCCGCTTTGTCTGCGGTTTTACCCATTTTTCCCGCTTTTATTCCTTTAAATGCCATAACTTTTGTTTCCGTAAACCGATTTTGATGAAATAAATGAATAAGTGTTGCCTAGGAACACAAGGAATGCAATAGTGAAAGTCCCATCAAAATCGGCTGTGCGGTCTATGCGTGATGCTGGAACAAACAGACATACATACAGACAAACATTGTAAAAATTGCATTTTTGGTATCTCGTAATGTACAATTCAACGTACAGAAATGGTCCTTTTAGAGATTTATTATATGTATAGATAAACAACTAATTATAGTCAGGGGGATAAGTGGCGATTTTTCCAAATTTCATAAAATTTCGGTTCAGTGGATTTCGCCTAATTGTCTCCCAAACAGATAGACACCATGAAAAAATTTTATATTTAGGTCTTTCTCTTTACCGATCCCATTAGCCTATACTATAGTATGGATGGCTAAAAATAGAATTCTAGATTACTACATAGCCGGTACCTACTAATTTTTTGTTTATGGGTAATAAAAATAACACGACCGACTTATTTATAATATTGCTATTGCTATTTTGATAGAGTGATGAAAGAGAAAAAATTAGAGATAAAAAGTTTGGTCACCTCTACTTGATTGCTGTAGGTATTGCAGTATGTATATTGACTATATAAGGCTATAGGTCTGTATATCCTTTGATTTCAAAAATATTCAATGTACAGAGATTAGAAATTTACCGATAAATGTACCAATAAATTTTAGAAAATTAATAGTTTAATGTAAGAAAATGGGGGGGGGGTTTACTGTATCGCCACTGCGTATTGTAGGTAGGTAAAATTAATATTATTAATATCGGTTGGTCAGGGTATGGGGACATATAATACCTTCTTCATTTTATTTTATTGCAAAGATCGACTATATGCTTTTCCACGAAATCACTCTCATGCTTAACGTTGGTGTATTCATGCCATCTCTTTCATGTGCGCCCGAAAATATCTACCTATTTCTGCGTGAGTTTGATAATACGGTACTATAACTTTTGTAAAGGTCATTACTAAAGCAATATATAAGATTAAGAAATTGAATTATTTGATAAAGTAATGCTAAAAGTAAGCGCTTTTTGTCACTTAGAAAAAAGGCTCTAATTTCTTCGCAATTATAATAAACCAGAATAATTAATCAGCGGATCAGAAATAACCACTATAGTACCTTGTTAATTTATCGCTAATACCACTGAACACATGTATGTATGTATGCAAATACAAAATTACCACATTTTTTTCTTCGCCAAGTTTTATTTTGTCGATCTTTGGTACCCAATCAACCCTAATTTTAAAACTAAAGCGGTTAATACAAAAGAAATATGTAAGGTGGATGTTTTAACATGTTCAAAAATTTTGCAAGAGGATCTATTATCACCAGTATTTGTTTAAAACATTAAACAAGTTAAATTATATTAAAAAGTGTGTACCAAAAAATATTGTTAACTATTTATCTGTAAAATATCCTGTTCTGCATTATCTATGGAAAAAAATTCACTACAGCTGCAATGCAATGACGACTACACTACTGCACCTTAACCCCCTTCCATGAGTAGTTACAGATGTTCCTTTATCGTGAAGTAAAAAAAAATAACTTTTCGCACTAGTGTTAAAAAGTTACTTTACTTTACGATTGTTGTTTTTCATAAATTATATTTAATGAACTGTGTCACTGTTCAATCTTATGTGTCGTTTTTTTACATAATTATGAAATTTATGATTATTAAAACTTATTTAGTGAAGATGTGGCAAATAACTATTATCTACCCGCGTGCGGTAAAGGACACTTGTAGGGGTTTTCGTGCGGAAAGTTGTGCTTTACCGCACTCAAAAACCAAGAAAGTCTTTCATTCTAGTGCAATATTTTTTCCTTAAAAAATATCATTAAAACGACACTTCACGGTAAAGAAACAAGTTCAACTACTCCTGGATAGTTCAGTCTGGTGCAATATATTTTTCTTCAAAAATATCATTTGGGGGGGGCTAACTTTACAGCAAAGAATCAGCTGTAACTTCTCTGGGAAGGGGGTGCAAAAAGTTTTATTGGTGGTCCATATTGGTGCATAAATAGTGCAGCCTGGTGCAAATTTTGGGGTGGGCAGCGTTTATTTGCCCCCCCCCCACATAAAAGTCGATGTAGTTTGTCGACGAAAGTAGTGCAAAAAGTTTTAATGGTGGTGCATATTGGAGGGTAACTAGTGCATTTTAGTGCAATGTTCTTTTCTTTAAAATGATCACTGGGGGGGGGGCACACATTGAATAAAACCGAGCGGTTTTATTCAATGGAAGAAGCGCATATGCACTTTATTTAGCAATGTACATGGTGATCATTTATAAACACACCCCCCTCCCTTAGTATTTATCGCAGAAAGTTAACCAAATCTAAATTACTCATGAAATTACGTAGATTTTTATGACAGTTTCAATTTTTTGTAAATCACCCGATACATACATAGGTGCATTTTTTAAATTTTACAAATTTCGAAACATATCTTCTTTCTGGTTCCAGAAATGACTTATAATTAACTGACAAAAATGTTGCCATAAGGGTAATGTGTTTAACAAAGAATCACTCCGGCCTCCATATCCCGGCTAGGTGCATGGATATGTTGTGTTTGTCTTTAACTTTACATAAACTTGGCTGACACATATTTTCCTTGTCTACTACATTTTAATCACGGCAAAGAATTTTTAATTTTACTTGAGAACCGCAAAATATATCCAATATATTATACAGTGTGTCCCAAAATTTGGATGGATTTTTTGTTTTTTTATGGTTTTAAAAAAAAAACTTATATAGAATCATTTAGGTAAAAAAACAGGTTTAAAAAAAATGTAAATCCTTTTATACAGCGTGTCCCAAAAATAAGATATGGCACAAAATTATCATTTATAAAACTGGACACCCAGTATACCCACAATAGACCACTAATTTATCGTCACCCAGTGGCGTAGCTAGGGGGGATTAAACCCCCCCCCCCAGAAGGTCCAACCCAATCTACAATAAATTAATCATGATCAAGAACCCTGGGAGAGCTATAGCTCCCCCACATTTTTGCTTTACTCCGGTTTGTGACGCGTGTTTGGTGTGATGTGTGAAAAACATTTTACAAAAAACCTAAGAGATCAAAATTTTTTAATAATTATTTGTTTTTTTTTTTTGGTCAAAATTTTCGCCTGCGGCACTATACCAATATTGAATATTGTTACAATTTTTTTGTAAACAATATTTGGAACGCGTAAGAAATAGAATTTTGGGGTAATTTTTATAAAAATTTGGCCTTCGGCGCATTTAAGGGTAAATTTTGAAAAAAATCTACAAATGAGACTAGATCAGACTTGCTTTTAAAAAGAAGTATTTTTGTTCCGTATATATTAACTCAACACCTATTAAACCGCCCCTCTCCCCTGCCTTCAGTTCAAGAGCTCAAGCAATAGGCACCTACCTAATTTTTAAAAATTAGCCAGTTGATTTTTATTGAATGATGAAACCCCCCCATAGTCGATTTCTGGCTACGCCACGGCGTCACCTTATTTGCTTACCGTAATTGAGATGCTATAAAGCGTTTTAAAACCACAAACATAAATTACTGTAACCATATTTTTTGGCCCACATACAAACTTCCAATGTAAATAGTATATATATAAATCTATAACTAACCAAAAAAACGAATTATCATTTACCAGCTACAGCTTTTGCTCAGAAATAAATCGGGTTGGTTAGAAAAAATAGCCAAGCGGGCCCCGTTAAGCCTCCGTAAGTAACGTATTTTGGTTCGGTTATTTTTGGATACGGGAGAAAAATAACCGATTTTGCGTACGGTATCACCAATTTTGATGTCTATTAACACTCTGATAAGACTGGTAGGGCATTTATTTAGCCTATTTGTTAATTAGGTACATTTTTTTAGCCCATTCCGTTCAAAAATGCTTATGGGTAACCAGTTACACCAAATTTTTTGAAAAAGAAGAAAACCCGCAAGTCTTAAAAGAAACTGCTGCTATTGAGGCCGGCGTGAGAAGCAGAATAAATAGTTTATTAATAAATACAATAGTTTCGATATGTATACTATTATATCTTCTTAAAAAGATAATATAATATATTAAATACGACGCATTTGGTTTATTTCTTAAATTTCTAGTCATTAGAATCAACAATACTTTGGAAAATAAAATTAATTATTGATGAATTAGGTTTTCCAAAATAATGTTATCTCTAATGAACTGAAATACTTTAAAAAATACCCAAATTCGAATTTCCCGGCGCCAGCGCCGCTACCCTAATTTAAGCTTCGGGACCGAGTCACTAGAGGCGCAACAGTAGCAAAAAACTTATAACAGGATCCTAAGTCGTCAGATCGCCTTCTATAGCCGTAGGTACATATTTTGTGGCTGAAGTTGACAGTATTTGCATGTCTAAGTCCGCATTGTCATCTATATCGCACGACGCATGTACAATGTCCACACCGTTAGTCGTTTAAACCTGCAAATAACCTACTCCAATGATGACTTTCATGCCCGTCTAAACCACGCGAACGCGACTCGATACTCGATGCATTCAGCTGGTTCAATAACCTCCCGACGCACACGAAAGCAGGCAATGTAGAATGTAGGTATACTGCTGCTGCCGGCATATTATAGCTGCAGGCTGCCGAGAACCTAGCAGAGGGGATAGCTTCTATTGGATTTTTTTAGGTTGTAACTTGGTTTGAGTTAAAGCGAATTTGATATGGGCTTGATATTTGAAATAATTTTTAGCATTTTTAATTCAATCTAAAGTCATTGTTTCTTCACGGTAAACATTTTTGTCTTAGGTCAAAGCAATTTGCTTTAAAATAAAACAATTTATGCTGTCCTATTCACCAAGAGAATATTTTCTTTTTTATAAAATAAAATTTCCACCTAAGACACCTTTTCCTCTAGAAGTAAAATATTTGATTATTCAAAACAAAACACTTTTGATTCTTCATCCAAGACAAATAATTTTCTTGATTTAAAATGGAATAATGAAAATAGGTATTTATAGTTTTCTTTTAAGATAATATCCTTTTTTAAAGTAAAATATTTTTTTTAAAGACGAACCTAGAAATGTATTTTGTTTCAAGACAAATCTTTCTTTAAGATCAAAACAACCGGAGATTTGTATTATTTTCTTCTAAAATCATCTTTTTCTTAAATTTAAAAGAACCCCGCCAATTTCCTATGTAGTGTGGGCACCCGTTAAATTTTTTGAAATTTTAATATGTTATAGGGAAGGGCGAGACAAATATTTTTTATTATTGCCACCTCTCCCAATAGCTACAGGATGAGCAAGAAAATAGTCAATTTTACCTTATTTTCTGGCTCACTCTGTACCTATAGGAAGGGGTGGCAATGATAAAAAAATATTTGAGTGATCCTTCCCTATAACATAAATTTGAAAAAATTTACCGAGTGCCCACGCTACATAAGAAATTGGCGAGGTTCTTTGTACAAATTGAGCTTATTTTCTAGAAGAGAGGACGCTAATGTCATTGGTATATTCGTTTCCCAATTCCTTAGCTTATTATGTTAAAGAAATATTGGTCACTATTATGTCTTTTTCGCATTTTAAAGATAAAAGTTGCACTTTTTATCCCTAGGGATCGGAACGAAAAATGACCTATCAGGGATAAAAAGTAACAGATCATTTTAATAGAGTATCAGAATGTCGCATAACTGAAAAAAAACTCAGGAAAAAATTTCAAATGTGCGAAAAATAGTGTATAAACCTCGTGATAAAAGTGGTTTTTTATCCCTCGACGAATTGTACAAACTTTACGTCTCTCGATAAAAAGTGCCACTTTTATCCCTTGCTATAAAATATACTATTGTTAGTTAATTATCACACATACATAATTTATTTTTTCGATTAGGAGCTTAATGTGTACTGACCAATATCCTTAGCTGTTATATAAAATAAATAACGAATTTTATCTATGAGATCAACAACTTTTTTTCTGTAAAACAAAGTCAATTTATAAAAAAGGTGTAGATAATACCTACCCTTTAATTCATTATCTTGTCAAATAGATGACAATACTAAAAAGTATAATAATTTAAAAAAGATCAATGTGATTTGATACGAGGATTTTAAAAAAATATATTTTTATTTATCGGAAACATAACATAATAAGAACAAAACAAAAGTACTGCGAACGCGAACATCTTTAGGATACATAGTTTAATATTCTAAAAATCTGAAAAAAAAAACATTTATTTCTATTCTGTCGGAAACATAACGCAATAACAAAAACACACTTAAAAGTTCTATAGTCCGGAGTATAAGAGGTCCAACCTTACAAAAAATGACTAAGCAATGAAACTTGGCACGTATACTATGTGGACCCTCAGGTACTTTTTGAAATATGTAGCTGCCATTCAGTCCCCTGCAGAAGACCCCTATTCCCGAAAGTAAAACACAAAATTTTTGAATACTTCAGGGAGCATATCCCATTCTTCCATATTTCTATAGATCAAATCAACATTCCGATACACTTACTCGTTTCACATTACATTAATAACTAAGCGCATGTCAAAAATCGTCCAAGACAATAGGAACTCTATTTTCAGACTTTAAGACAAATGCCTCAGGTTGTTTTGGTTCAACGAACAGCATATTTTTTGTTTTCGTTAGAGATAATTTTCAAGATTTAATTTTTCTCACTAGAAGACAGAGCGTCGTAGCTTCGATAGAAACTGATTTTTGTTTAGTTTTAAATAAAATAAAGCAAGAATTCTGAATGACTTATATGAAGACAATTTGTTTTGTATCGAAACAAAACAATTAAAGAAAAAAAATAAAGTCTCATTTAAAGATTAAACACTGCGTTGAATTAAAAAAAATATTTTAGTTTAAAACAAATTGTTTTAAGGTTAATGGTTGTTTTAAGGTAAAACAATTTGTTCAAGAAAAGAACGTGTTTTCATTGTAGACAAAATTTTTTACCGTGTTACTTCAAAAAATACATTTAAGAAGATGATGTTTTTCTAGAAGAAGCAATCTCGTGCTTCCATGGACCACAAGCCGCTAGGTAATACCTATTTATAATTTTTACTATGAGCACTTTCTCTACAAAACTTTGTCACAACGGAGGACAAAGTAGATTATCTTATATTATTAATTGGATCTCTTGCTATTTGCTAGTTCTGAACAAAAGTAGCTGTTTGAAAATTGATCCGATACCCATTCTATAACTATTCGTTTGTTTCCACAGCTAGAACTTTATAATTAAACCGAGGAGTTTCGTTTGAGTTCGACATTGAGGAAAATAGGCTATGTCTATAAGCTGTGCTTTTTAACTAAGGTACCGTCGAGGAATATGCCCATATTAAAGAAAATTAAAACAATAATGATTTATTTAATTCTTAAAAAGTGTGTGCAAATGGGCATATAGCGAAACCGTGCTGGGAATATGCCCATTGGTAAATAGGTAATTTGCCCAGGGTTTCAACAATATTTTTTTGACTTTCATTGATAAAAAAGTTACAGGCCAAATTCTAAAATGAATATTTTTCAAGAAACCCGAGTAGGTAGCTCAAAAACGTATTGACATACGACGTGCCGTTTTTATCTTTATTAGATTTTCAAATTCTGTAAACATATACATATACTAGTTTCCCCTCGAATTTGGGCTACCCTGCATGTACAGATTAAATAATGGTTATTTTAATTATGCATGGCGTTAATATTGATAAATGTTATTTTAACTGCGAACAGACTCCTCTGTTATTTGGGAAAATAGGGAATGGGGGTTAATAGGGAATATTTTAGCTTCAAATGTGCCAGAGATTTTTTAATAACTAGTAAATATGGTAAGGGAAGCAATTTTTTAAAACTTACCCTATTCGTAATGTAATTTGTTTCTTCGATCACTTTCTGCAAATGGGCAAAAGCGATATTTTCGAAAGTCTCTCCTAACCTATATATTATTAAGACACGGTCCACACATAGACACAGAATCTTCCGAACATTTTTAGCGTCATTCTAGTCAGCTGAAGTTGACGGTATTTACATGTCCAAGTCTGTATTGTCTTCCATATCGCACAACGCACGTACACTATACGCACCGATAACCGTTTAAACCGGCAAATAACCTACTACGCCTGCCTAAAGCACGCGACCGCGGCTCGATGCTCGATGCATTCAGCAGGCTACTGCCGGCGTATTATAGCTGCAGGCTACAGAGAACCTGGCGGCGGGGATAGCTAGTACTGAAAAGCCGCACGCACACAACATGCGCGCAGACTTTCTGATGTGACTCGGTTTGCGTTAAGGCCGAATTTGTTATGGGCTTGATATTTAAAATAATCTTTAGCAATAGTAATTGTTTCCTATTTCAAAAATTACATTTAGGAAGATGGTGTTTTTCTAGGTGAAGCACTGCCTCCCTGACTTCCATGGCCGCACGCCGCTGATGTATACCAATTCCAGGCCAGAGCAATCATGTATAAGATAGGTAGGTAAAATCTACAAAGGGAAGTTGACATTAGACACTTAAAGTTAATTTTCCGGTTTATCGGCATTCGTATCCTTATCTCTCACGAATCAACCTATCGAGCAGGTGTACTTTTAAACTAATGGCGAATGCGTGACAGCTCCAGCTGATCAAATGCGTCAAAACATCAATTCGTATGCAGAGACGGTCGTAATGTTACGAATCCCTCATCGTACCTAATTCGCCATTCGCATTCGCCATGATTTTACAATTGTACCTGCTTGATTGGTCGACAGATTAGGTTGATTAATTAATTGATATATTGCATATAGAATAAGTTAACACAGACATAATAACAAAGTTATGATTGTTTTCCACAATTGTTTTTTATCGTCTCCTGATGATGCTAACGTTATTAGCGAAACGCGCGTCGAGTGCAAAAAAGTGTAGTTTTCGTTTGTGGAAAACAATCATAACTTTGTTATAGTGCAACCAAAGGTTCCAAATTCCCAACATAACAGACATAATAGTTTATACAGGGTTCCTAAGATTTTCCTTAGGGATAGGATTTCAATAAATCAAACAGAAATGGCATAAAAAGTTCTGCGCGCACAAAAGAAACAGGTATATTGAGCAATGGTGCCAGTTTGTTATTATCTTCGGACTGCTTTCATGAGAAAAAATTGTCGCCACACTTTCATTGTGAGCATAAATCATAGTTGCAATAATAACCTTTGCCAAGATGTCTGCAAATTCCGCTAGATGGCGGCCCCACCATGAGATGATCGAGGAAAAACTAGATGTTTTCAGGTCCAAACCACAGCTTTTTCTTGCTTAAAGGAGGCGGCAGGGTCCATTATTTATGATACTGAGCGATAAACTCGTGAGGTTGTTAACATTAGAAAGAAATATCTTCGCTTTTAATTAAATTTCTTTCCATTCTGTTCTACTAGTGACATCTATCCGGAAACGGCCAAACCGTGCAGCTAGCTGTAGCAGCCAAAAAAATCAATAAACGGCGCTGTTTTTCCTGCAGAGCTTTTTGCTTGCGATATTATTGATTTTAAATAAAGCTGGCCCTACACTACATTTGATATTTTCGAGGTGTTTTATGACATGATCTCGAAACATATAGCGAACCAATTCTTCAAAACTAGCGGGAGGGTAAAAGCGAAAAATAAGGGGCTGCCAATATTTGTAACAGCCAAAAAGGGGTGAAAAGATTTATTGTGCTCTGTTTCTTTACAAAAAAACTCGAGCTCTGTCACTTTTTTTATTTTTTTCTTCAACTTTCTCGAAATTTTCGTCTTTCCGTAGAAAAAAATTATTTTCCCCATGGTCATACTCTACTTTTATTCGAAAAAATTCAGAAACAGAGACGGGATCAGTTTTCCTAAAACGGGGGATCTTGGTTTCGAGTGAGAAGATAAAGGGCGCCGCAGGCAAAAATTTTGCAATTAAATTAGCCGAACGCAAAAATGTTAGAAAAACAAAGCACGAAATAAAAATGGCGCGCTTACAATTTTTTTTCAAAAATTACGTAATTTCGGGAACGCAAAGAAATAGTTCTAAAGAGTATAATTTTTAAGAAAAAAATATCAATTTTCTCGCCCTTCTCCACTGAGACTACAGGGGCCGTGCACAAATTACGTAATGATCATAGGGGGGAGCGGGGGTTACAAAACGTTACGTAGGGGGGAGTGGGGTTTTCGACAGCGTTTGCATTTTTGTTAAACTAAGAAAATTTGGAATGAAAATAAGTGAAAAGTTTTTTTTTGGGGGGGGGGGTAGTGGTCTTGAAATCGTTACGTAATATTAGGGGAGTGGCGTGCCAAACCGTTACAAACATTACATAGGGAGGGTATTGGTAAAATCACCGTTACCTAATTTGTGCACGGCCTCACATCTGACTGTTCCTCCTTTGTGATTTCGAATCAAAGTGCAAAACCCAGGTTGGACGTTCGAAGGCGTCAACCCGTCCTATTTGCTTGATAAAGTTTCTACGGAAATATCTCAGTCCATTTCTCCGGCCGTGTATGAACGCTTTAGGTTAGGCATTTGCATGTATCTCAGTTCCCAGCCTGTAAACAGTGCGTAAGGACAATGGTTACAAGATGAAAAGCCGAAAAATATTTTTTTTTACGATATCTTTCATCAGTTTGGTATTAAAGTCGAGCAAAAACAATTTTTATTCCAGTCCTAAAGGTATGAAAATGGAAAACATTAGAAAACAACAACCTGGAAGTATTTACTACGTGGAAGATGTAGTGACAACATCGCCCCATGCCCATCCTTTTCTGCCTAATATGCTTTTCCGTTTGTCTGCGTCTTATACACGGCTGCTTGGCCCCCTAAAAATTTGCTTAGGAACCCTGTATTATCCGACCATGAAATGAGGGTGACCTAAATGCACCTAAATGAGTTTGAATGATGTTATGGATATATAATTATATTACCCTACAACCGGGTCAGTATAAAAAACCCGAAACCAAATTTGGCAGTAATATAATTTGTCAGCATTAAATAGTTGGTCCCAAAAAAATTGTCGCGAAAATGAAATCGCTGGAAAATATATGCAAAGAATTATATTTAAGCGAAACATATTTTTATAGAAACACAAAATGTGAAACAATATTTTTAACGAAAATAATTTAATAGAAACAATAATGCCGAACCACAAAATTCCAGAAACCCAATCTGTCCGAAAATGATTTGAACCGATACCCACGAATTCAATTGCTACGTTTCCAGGCCTACGGCAGTGAAGGGTCGAAGTAAGTTGTGATATTGTATTAATTTACCCCCTTTACATTTCTCAACCACCCCCTACCCTAACTTTTTTTATAATATTAAAATCGGTTCACGAAAAGTGTGCCAAAAATGAATGGCAATATTTGATAGACAGTTAGACAGCCAGAAACTGAAGTTAAATAGTTTCTCCCAAGATTTTAAGTAAAAAAAGAAGTACAACTGGCAACGCCTTCTTCTTTAATTTCTTAATATTTTGCCAGAGTGCACAGAGACACTTAACATCAGAATTAGCTGAAATTCTGCAGGGGTAATCATTTTTAAATGCTTAACAAAAATATCTGAAGGATTTTTCAAAATTCTCAATTATTTTTTCTTCAAAATAAAAGCTCTGGTGCTGTCATCTATCCCAAAAGCCTCAAAATAATTGCGGTTTAGAACAAACCCGATTTACAAAAAAAATAGAGAAATACTCACAATTTCCTTTGGATTACAATTTTCCTTTTTATATTTCCTTGCCTTAGCGAAAATAAAAACTAAGTTTCCTTTTTTCTAAAAGCCTGTGCACTCCGGAAAAGAAAACCGATCAATCAATCACACTTCATTGAATTTGGGAGACACACGCAGTTGAAGTGTTGGCCGATAGACCGCAGAATTTATACGATTCCATGGTAACTGCAGGTGTTTTGTCAAGAAACTTTAAATCGGGCCGCAGTGAGACAGAAGAGTATTTTTACGTTTTCTGACAGAAAACCATTCGAGGTTATGTTTATCTTTCAAAAATGTGTTTCCAAAACATTGTTCTAAAACAAATATGAAACCATTCTCAAGTCTATCAAAGAACCAAGAAAACTTTACTGGCTAACCCCCCATAACTTTGTTTTTATTTTGATTCAACCATTTTTTTTTAATTTAAATTATTGCGGCATAGTTATGTTCAATTGTAGCAGTGAAATCTTGGAGTGCAAAAGATAGATTTTAGAACCTAGAGAAAAAAAATTCTCCTCTAGGTGGCGCTGAGAGAAACTTTTCAAAGCCGCAATCCAGGGCCTACGGCGCTCTAGAGATTTAAATTTGACGCATGCCTAATAGCGATTCGTGTGGATTGTGGTTCTGATGATTTAAAGATCGAGCATATTATTTTCTGGTTCAGGTGTTTTTCGTTTCTAGAAAATTATTTTCGATACTTTTGTAATTCTGATATTTTAAAATTCGGGAAAATTACAATCGGTTAAATTATATTCGTGTCTTTTAAGGATCGAGTAAATTAAAATTCTATAAAATTGTATTCGTATCTATTATTTTCTGGGTGTTTTACTTTCGTTCATATTTCGTTTCGGACGTTTTATTTTCTGTTCAATTTTGTTTCGGTTTTTGTAAATTCGGCTTTTTTGTGGGTTCCCACTACAACCCCTGATACATAAAATTTGAGATAACTTTTTTCAATTTTTTATATTATACCCCAGCAAACACGATTCCCTCAGGCCTTCGTTGGCCCGATGTTGATTACCGAATTTGCCGTCATCGGCATGACGTCGATTTACGACATTGGACCAGCAGTATTTTTTGTCCGCTTTGCGATGTAGGCCCAATGTATGTTTGCCGACGCAACGCTGGACTGTAGCCAGCCGTCGGACCAAAGGTAAATTTTACTTTTTGGTGACATCGGCATATCGTCGCCCTACGATCAAGGTCCGATATGGTTTAACCATATGGTACCGACCATCCGCCCATATAGCTGCTTAATTGGTCGGTCTAACGCATGCAAGCTGGTCTCAGCCAGACATCGGTAAACTATTCAAGTCCGACATTGGTTTCCTAAACCGATCCAACGTCGGCGATTGACGAAGATCCGTCGGTGGTAGCTTAAAGCGGCCCCACAATGGCAAACCACAAAGGTCCGATAATGGGTGGATAATAAGGCCCCACGCATCGGCCTCACAAAGCGGCCCGATGCGGCGTCGGTGATTGCTTGACACGATCCGACATTTGCAACCTACAAAGTTTCGATAAGCCGGATGCTTAACCAGTCGGGGTGGTTTAAGTGGCGGAAGAGGTGATTCTTGAAGAGAATTACCACCATCTTGTCAAGTCCGCATTCTAGTTTTGAAATATCTTTGCTCATTATATATATAATATTATCTTCCACTGTATAGGGAATATAGTGACATTAGCGCCATCTCTACATACTAGGAAGAAACTATTAAGCTTTAAAAAATTTAATGTGACGTACCATCGTCTGTTGCCGGTTATCGACCAATCGAACAAAAATCTCATCAGGCCATCGTCGATCCTAAAACAGATAGAGTGCGTTTCTCCATAAAGTCGACTATAGTAAATCGCACCATCGTCAGTTGCCGATTCCCGACCAATCAAACAAAGTTCCAATCGGACCATCGTCGGCCCTAAATCTGATAAAGTGGTCGTCGGCATAAAGTCGACTATAGTAAATCGGGTCATCAACAGTTGCCGATTCTCGACCGATTAAACAAAGTTCCAATCGGACCATCGTCGGCCCTAAAGCAGATAAAGTGGGCGTCGGCATAAAGTCGACTATAGTAAATTGGGTCATCGTCGGTTCCCGATTTTCGACCGATTAAACAAAGTTCCGATCGGACCATCATCGGCCCTAAAGCAGATAAAGTGGGCGCCGGCATAGAGTAAATCGGGCCATCATCAGTTGCCGATTTTCGACCGACTAAACAAAGTTCCAATCGGACCATCGTCGGTCTTAAAGTAGTGTCGGCATAAAGTCGACTTTAGTAATGTGGACCTCTGTCAGTTGCTGATTATTGAGCGAAAACTGAAAATTGCAATCTGTCTATCTGTGTAGTCGATGCCGACACACTGCCGACGTTGTCGACATTGCCCCGATTTAATGCCGACGATTTGTGTTTGCTGGGACTAGATCGGTTTTTGCATTTTTTCCAAAGCCTATGTGTATTTTCGGCGATTTTCGGGCATTAAATACGAAATTAAAATCAAGTTGTAGACTTCAATATGCTAGTTTTTCATACAATTAAATTAAAATTACATTCCAACTTTGCCGAAGTCGCCATATTGTTAGTAGCTGAGCTCCGCCTAATTGTACCATTATCTTTACGTATTATAAATAACAGTTTCTACGTTTTCACGTAGAACTAAATACGTTTTCAATACGGTTTTTATGAAGCGATTTGAACGCGTTTTAAATGCGATTTGAGTTTTTGACATGACTTTTTTTCGTACTTTAGATACCGTTTTTTTTTTCATTTCTAAAACTAGGAAATAAACATAAAAGTTTGGTTTGTCACAGTCACACAGTCACCACCCAACCCCCAAGGGACCCAGGGAGAGCTATAGCATTTTGCCTACGGTGCTATTGTTACAATTTAAGTTTAATTCCAAGGAATTTTTATCACTAGCATTCAAAACGTGTGATAAATGCATTCTTAGCATAATATTTCTTAAAGTTTTCATCTGCGGTGCATTTACGATTTGGCACCTAATCTATATACCGGGTGGGCCATAAAAAACCGGACAAAATATTTTCCGTTATAACTTTCGAACCATACCACTGATTTTAATGCAACAAACTGCTCCTTGCAGGGAACTGAGCAAGACTTTGAGTAAAAATATTTTTTTATCCGCCATATTAAAATATAAGATGGCGGAAAGAAACAAACTTTACCCTTCAAAGAGCCACGTTTATTCTTATGTTACGGAAAATTTTTGGATTTTTTTATAAAGTTGTAAAAAAGCTACTAAACCGATTTGGATGATTTATACCTCGTTGTGCGTGGCGAAAGCGGAACTTCTTTACAAATCAAAAAAAAAATATTTAAAAGATTACAGATCATATAAATAAACGAGCCTCTTTAAAGGGACAAGTTTGATTTTGTCCGACATCTTGGATTTCAAGATGGCGACAAATTTTAATAGCAGTGGTTAAATAACAATCGATTTTCGCCATGAGGCTTTTTATTTCATCAAAAGCGGTTTAGTAATAATGAATTTATGAGAAAATGTATGCAGACAAAATTGAGACGGCAATCGCATAATCCGTAAAACACTGATTGAAAATTTTATATTTTTTTTTGGGAACCACTTAACCGATTTTAATGATTTGCACTTTGTTCTACATGGCAGAAACAAGGCTTTTTTACGACTTCATAAAAAAATCAAAAAAAATTCCCTAAGATAAGAATAAACGAGGCTCTTTGAAGGGTAAAGTTTGTTTCGGTCCGCCATCTTGGATTTTAAGACGGCGGAAAAACAAAAATATTTCTAATCAAAGTCCTGCTAAAGTCCCTGCAAAGAACAGTTTGTTGCATTAAAATCGGTGGTATGGTTTAGAAGTTATAACGGAAAACATTTTGTCCGGTTTTTTATGGCCCACCCGGTATACCACCGCCACCCACCTTTTCTTAAGATCTAATCCAATTTACTTTTTCAAAAACATTATTTAAAAAACCTAAGAAATTAAAATTTTAAAAAAAAATTTATGTTTTTTTTCAAAATTTTCGCATTCGCATAGCAATATCAAATATTTTGTTTAATTTTAAGAATTTTTTTTTAAACAACATTTAAAACGAGTAAAAAATAAAATTTTAGTGTAATTTTTATAAAGTTTTTCCCTGCGGCGCACTTAAGGATTACTATTGAAAAAAATCTACAACTGAGGCTAGATGATACACTAACTCAACACCTACTAAACCGTCCCTCTCCCCTCTCTTCAGTTCAAGAGCTCAAGCAATAAACACCTACCTAATTTTTAAAAATTTGCCAGTTGATTTTTATTGAATGATGAAACCTTCCCCCAGAGTCGATGTATCTCACATACGGAATAAACTGTCAAATTTAATCTGCTTAAAACTTTCATTCGTTTTCGATACGATCTGCCTTTTCGCGACAGCTAGATTTCGATACGATCCCAGAAAATAAACGTATTGAACTGAGGCAGGACCGACGAAAAAGACTTGAGTTCGCTTTTCGATCCGCGTTTTCACGATAGTTTTGAAAATGAATCGTATTGAAAACGCATTCAGTTCTACATGGAAACGTAGCACATGTCGTATCCCCTTTATTTTAACGCAATGGCCAGTTGTCCCAAACTATCATACAAGTTGCGAATATGGAGTTTATAAAGCATTTTCCCTGCAATAGTAGAAAGGTATAATAATTGTGCCAAAATGATTATTTAAGCTTTATGAATTCGATAAAATCAGCAATTTATACGACCGGAAAGTGTTCGGCGACGATAGTGGTTTCTTGGCGGTCATATTTTCCAGATTTTCAGAGGTCTTAGTCGGCAACTTTGAAAATAATTGAAGTTTAACTTTGGTTTTACTTGGTTATGTGCAAAGATTTCTAATACTAAATATACATGGAAAAATATTGACTTAATATGTATACTTAAACTACAATTATGACCGATTACAAAATTTTTATTTGTACCCAAGAATAGGTATTTACGTCACTAGACCGGAAAATTGGTCTTTACAGGTCGATGCAGGAAATTTACAGGGCGAGCCGCAGGCGAGTCCTGTAAACCTGCGGAGACTTGTAAAGACGCTTTCCGGTCATGTATCGTACGTACTTTTTTTTTCAAACGATCAGAAAAAACATTTTAGTATCTATCACTTTCGTCGACGCCTAGCCGTGTTGCGTAATTTATGAACAGTCCCCTGATATTTTCTGCTTCTTGTTGGCTAGATAGCCACTGCCGCTAAGGCCGGTAGTTTTTAAGATGAAAACTAAGAAAAACAAGTAAAGTTTTGTGGTTAGAAATGATTTTTGTATTTTTAACTTGTGCAAAATTATATAAAACATTAGAAAAATTATAGTGTAGTGCCTATTAGCTTCACACGGCTAAATCAGTGAAGACTGACGACCAGTTATGGCCAACCATGGCCAACTTATCAAGCAAAATAATGATAAAGAGCTCATAAAAGGCAGATTTCTAGGTTTGTTCTTTATTTGCCTATATTTATAGTATACTCTTACTATGAGAATTAAAAATGTGTGGTCGATTTTTCGGTGTATGTGACTCTTGAAGCAGCTTTTATTATTTCCTCCGGATTCAACTCATTTTCTAGATCTGAGTCCATTTTTGTAAACAAAACTTTTGAAACAAATTTAAAACAGCTTTTTTATAAGCCTCAAAACTTCCAAAAAAAACAAGCTAAAAGCTGTCAACAAGAAGTTATAGCCAACTTGGCCAAAAATGGGACCGGAAAAGGATCAAGGGACCGGAAAATTGAACAAAAAGGTCCTTTCTGGAGAGTGGAAATATTTCGAAAGAACATGCCTTGTAATGTAGAACTTTCCGTATGAAAAATCGTACGGAAAGTGGCTATTTTCCAGTCGTTTGAAAAAAAATGTCTTTACAATGGCGATATTTTTCAGAAAAGTATACTTAATTTGTTTTCGAGAAATTCGAGTTTTAAATCGCCATAAGTCAACCCAACCCATATAACTATGAGATAATAGACACTTACAGTGAGATTTACTAAGATCTAAAATAGTACCCCCCACAGGTCTAAATATTTACACCTGGGGGGGTACTAATTAAAAAAAAACCCTTACCCATACAGAAAAGACACAAAGTTATTGATTATTTTGTATTGTTATTGCAAAATACCACTGAAAAACTGCTGTTTTTTCTCAAAATACACCATATTTTAGAAGAAAATTCCCTAAAACTAATTTTTTTTTACAGGTTTCAAAATGGCGAATACGCCAAAAATGTGTCACATAATAGTTTCATTATTTGTGTTTGAGGTTAAAAAGTTGGTGATTTTTTGGACCTCCTCAGGGTTTATAATTTCCCTAACCGTTTTTACAAGGATTAATTTACCTTATTTAATACCCAAGTTGTTCATTAATCAATAAAACACCTCCTATTTTGTCCAGAAAAACGACATATTTTGTACAGCAGTACGCTACGAGGCAAAACAAAACCAAAGTGAAGGTCACTGATTATGCACGAAAAATATACCAAACAAAAATCCCAAAACAATTATATTAATTTATTTACAAACTGAAAGTAAACCATTGAGGTTATCTAAAAGCTCAGTCAAAAAACTTTCCTTACTCAAAGCCCACTCATTTTAAAGCTGTAGCTTTCATCAGTAGAGGTTGGTGCAAGTCAAGGTGCAAGCAGAGGTAAAAGATCCGAACTCGCTGTTTGTGATTGAACGCATCGCTAATATTTTTAAACTGACATTTCGACAGTGACAGAAATGTATGAAAAACTTGCATTTAGGTTTTTTAACACATGTCATAAATAAAAACACCTTTTAAATAAATACAAAATTAATCTACTCCTTATTTTATTATTATTACTCATTCTAATCGTTGTGTGACATCAAGTATTAATTGGAAACATTAACGAATAAGGGTCAGTTTTAATTAGAGTGACATATAGCCCCAATTTTATTTTTTTTCTACAGAGTGTTTACTATTTAAACACCGCGTGGGTTTAAATTTTTTAATTTTCTTTTCTTCGAAATTGAAACTTTCTTCTTAAATCCAACAAAAGATTGTGTTAAGATGATTATTCAATAAACAAATTTATTAAAATTATTCTTATAAATCAAACTATGTCCAAAATTCAAGAAGGGCTGGTTTAAAATGCTTAAAACCAAAAATTTCACTTAAACTTAGGACCGTTTTAAAACAGACTAAACCCTTTTAGTAAATCCCACCGTTAAAGTACATATTTCAACGCATCCGTATCGGTATACGTAACGCGTTCGAAACAAAGTCAAAATACGCCACATTTTTGACTTGCTCATGCCATGTTTCGAACGATGCCTGCTTCTTTGACGGGTGTGATGACAGAATCTCGTTGCGTACGGAAGGATGTACGTATCGTTACGGACACACGAACATACGCAACGATTTCAATCAGCAGTTCTGTCATCGCACCCTTCAAAAAAGCGGGCATCGTTCGAAACATCGCATAAACAAGTGAAAAATGTAGCGTATTTCGACTTTGTTTCGAACGCGTTACGTATACCGATACGGATGCGTTGACATATTTACTTTAAGTGTCTAATATAGCGGCCCTCCCCTTGCTTTTCCCTAGAAAAATGCGTACCGATAATAACTCTCTCAATCAAGTTGGCCTGGAAAAACACCATAGACGAGGAGTGTCATGGACAGGCGCGTCGATTGCGTCAGAAGTGAAAGCAACTGACAACCATCTGACAGCAAAAATGTAGGTTTATGTTTAATATTTTTGTTTACTTTTGGAAAATGTATTAAAAGAGTGAACACTACCGTAAAAAAAATTGAAAAAGTGTTGTCTAGTGTTTCCCGCGTAATAATAACGCACGCAATCATAGAAAATACCGCCACAAAATTTTAAAACACAAAAACTCCACAATAACGTAAACAAAATGGCAAAAACATACCTCGTCAAAAATGTAAACTTTTCGACAATCCCCAGTTTTCTTAGGAAGTGGGTTCAGCACGTGGGACCATGTCCTCATGTAACGGGTTTACCTTGTGGATTAAAACCCTCGAGTAAGGTTAAACTTGGAAATGTTTTGTCCATAATATAATAAATAAATTCAGTTAAATAAAATCAAAGTTTTCGGACCGTAAGGTCACTACGACACCAGGCATGGATTTGTTAGTGCATGCGCAGTAGATTTTTGGTTTATGGCCTGGTGGCCCAAACAGTTTCAAAGCCAACCGCGATTTTGAATTTTCTTCTTTGTTTTTCAAAGTTATTTTCGTTACACATTTTGCGGCACTTGGGGCGTTATAGTATCTCATAGTTATATGACCCAACCCATTTCCTAGGACAGAGAAAAATACCAAAAGGTTCTGAAGAGGGTATTAAAAACGACGCGCGATGTCACCGAAGAAATTTTAATTTGTTTTTAAATATTAGAAATAAAATTTGTTTTTGGTCACTTATGAATTAAAATGCAAATATCTCAAAAAAGAATGGAAAAGTTGACCAAAAAATATCAGCTCTGTAAAAATAACTAAAAACTCAGGTTCCTTTTTAAATTTCAGAGGTAAGTGTCACCCCTCAGAAGGGGTGCGCACTACGGTTAAAAACAAGACTGCAAAAAGTGTCCAAAGGTTTTTTCAAAACGTTTTAAAAATTACACAAAAAAGCCTTTTTTTCCCAGTAACGTGGAATCGGGATTAATACCACCAGAGTTTTAAAATTTCCCATAAATAATATTTCACATTTGTGTGTTTTCTCTAATTTCATCACTAAGAACACACGCATGAGTGAAAAATTATTTGGTTAAATTTAGAACCCGAGTGGTATTATTTAGGAGATTATTTCATCAAAGAAAACACAAAAGGACATAAAATACTTAAATAAAAAAATTACCAACTGGTTTACGTTGAAACAGCTCCAAAACAATTTATTTAACAGAATGTAAACAAAAATTAGAAACAGTCAGAATTTTGACACAAACAATTCAATAAAAAACCCACGCCAAGAGCAATTCACTTTTGTAATAATAAAATATCATCTTTGACAAACGCAAACCATTCGTTTGTATAAAAAATTAGTATCGCTTGATGAACTTAAGTCAAAAAGTTTATCGCTATAATTTTCAGAAATCACACTTGTCTTGAGTTGAGTTGTTTCCCTCCTCGTTTGGGAGTTATAATTTATATAATAGGCGAAGTTTTATATTTAGGCTCTTACATAATTTATAAATGGAGCCAAGATACCTCTTATCTGGCTTATAATTTATATATGGCACCCTTTAGAACACTGTGACAATCCTTAATTTTTAAAGGATATTTTTATAACTTGACCACCTATGGAAATATTATAATGGTATATTATGGAGCAAAAACATAATTTATAAATGGAGCCAGCTAAAGCTTGTCGGGATGGCCACCACAGGGTGAAACCCTCTACCCACCCGGCGGGTACCACAGCCATCATGTTTTTGACCTTTTCGACGGTTTCTACAACGTATTGTAATTTTTCTCACTCGCTTCTTGCCAACAACCGCACAAAAAGAACCGGATTTGAATGACTGTTGAAAAGTAGGGTTATAGTGGCCAAATGTCATTCTCTTCTTTTAATGATGGCCATTTGACCAAGGATTTGTAGGTGTTGTTTCACCTACTAATGGCAATTTAGTAAATTAAAAGAACCTTAAATAAAAAATATTTCATATTTTTGTTTTACCTTTAATTTTAAACGATATTATTTTTCAAATTACGTTTTTTTTTTCTTCTGTTTCTAAGGTTTCTAACGACATTATGCATTTTTGGCAGAAATTGTTTTAAGAAAAAACAAAATTCAAGGTGTATATAAATTTCATTAAAAAAAAATTGAAAAAGTGATTATTTCCAAGGCGCGTGTGTTTTTTAAGTTTAATATGATTTTATCAGACAACTTTGGTTGACGTGTCTTTTTTGGTAAAAACAAAGCTTTTAATTCCGTTTTTAAGTTATGCACGTAAGACACGGCAGTACTAAGACCAAGGATCCAGTACGGATCCATAGTCTGGTGGCCAGCGGTAGAGAAGGTCACTACTCCCCTCAAGCTTAGGAGCCTACAGGGAACCATATTCAGAGGGATAACCGGCGCTATGAGGACGGCACCTATACAGGGACTCGAAACCATTCTGGGACTGCCGCCGTTTCCGATCTGGATCAGAAAAGAAGCGATGGCGACCCACCTCCGGCTGAGAGATACAGATCAATGGAGAGGAAGAGGGGAAGCTGCGGGGCATCTTAGGATTGCCCAAATCGCCGAGAGAAAAATCCCTATGGCAGCGATTAAAACACAAAGACCAAAAAACCCCTGGAGATTCAACAAGAGGTACAAAGTAGTCATCCCAGACAGGGAACTATGGCAGAGTGAAAACCTCCGCGAACAGTTCGAGGGGAACGCCGTGATTTGCTACACCGACGGGTCGAAACTGTCGGAGAGGCAAACCACAGGATCGGGGGTCTATGTGGAAGACCAGGAGGTTCGAAAGAGCTACCCGCTCGGAGAGCAAGCCACGGTCTTTCAGGCAGAAGTGTATGCCATAATAATGGCTGCAAGCATGGAAGAAATAAAGAACGGTAGGGAGGAGCATGTTTATATATGCTCCGACAGCCAATCAGCCCTAAAGGCACTAAGGGCGCCCAAGATCACCAACACCCTGGTGGAGGAATGTGCGGATGCACTGGAATCCTTGGGAGAGAGCAAACAAGTGACACTTATGTGGGTACCGGGACATATGGGGGTGCCGGGTAACGAGATGACCGACGAGCTCGCCAGGATCGGGGCAAGCACCCAGTATGTAGGGCCGGAACCACTCCTAGGAACAACCAAGAGGCAATTGCAAAGTCGACTTAATAAATGGGCAACGATGCCATGACGACCGCTTGGAGAGCAGGAACAGGATGCAGACAGACCAAGGACTTCGTGAAGGGACCGGATGTAGCCAGACAAAAATGGTTGGGGATATCGCGAAGGGACGCTGGTCTGCTGATAGGTATCATAACAGGTCACAACCGACTAAGGAAGCACATGAGAATGACTCGACCTGCCGGGCCTGCGGGCGGGCAGAAGAAACATCTCGACACGTTATAGCGAACTGCGAGGCATACCAGAGGACGAGATATCAGGTATTCGGTTTCCCGACCCTGGATGAGGAGGACCTGCACACGCTCAAATGGGACAAAATACTGGACTTTGCAAAAAGAACAGTGAGATCAAATGAGCAAACTGCCAGACCAGTGGTGCAGGCGGTGGATTAGGAGCAGGCTCGGGGTAGGGCAGAAAGGGCCCAGGGAGGCCTACTTGCCAGACTTCGCGCCGCCCCTTCTCTACTACTACTACTATGCATGTAACAAAATATTAATAATTTATAGGGATTCTACTATTTTTGTGCAGCTAAATTATTTATATGACCATTGCTTTTTTTAAATGTTAAAAACATTTAAAAAAACTTTATGAACTAAAAGTTTATATGGAAACCAAAAGACCATATAACTTATTGTGGTTCTGTAGATGGTATTAGAATATATCTGGGTCTTTTTTATAAACAAATCAGGTTGCCTTGTGTTTTATATAGATGTGCCAAAGGTTATAAAAAGATGTTTAGATTCTGTAAAGGATTTTATAAAAAGGTGGTCACAACCTGTTTGGGATTATCCATTTAAGAGGTTTAGGGGCTATATTCTGGTAATAGGAAAGTTCTGGGAACTAAATTTTAAAACTTTAGGTTTTTAATGTTTGGTGGTGGGATTATTGCCATTACTATTATAAATAAATAAATGTTACTTGGGTTAAAACGTTACAAGGGCAAAACCGCATAAAAGTAAAATAGTGTAACACATTCCCGCTAGATGGCGACACAGTAAACAGCCGACAACAGCTGGACAGGAAAACCTGTGTAATATATTGCCGCTAGATGGCAGTACATAGCCGACAAATAGGATGCAGACTATCTTTTCGTAACGGCTTTTGCCGCGCTTGCTTTCCATTGTACAGAATGGGGTGGCTCCCTCAAAGGGACTATGAATACGGTCTTTAGATAGGTATTACTTCATTTCAATTGTCCGACTCTAGGCGAAGCCAGCTCCCTCTGTACCTAAAATACAGAAGGCGCTGTCAGGCTAACAAATCAAACGGTGTCCGTCATATCGCAGCGCCATGTAGCGACAATATGTTGCACTATTTCACGTTTTTACGGTTTTGCCCTTGTAACGTTTTAGTATTGTAAGGATTTAGGTCAGTACGTTTTGACCAATTTCTGTTTTGCCGCTACAAAGTTTTGTAATTGTAAAATATTTTCCCAGTACTGATTTGTTTGATTCCAATGAACTTGTAGTTTTGAGACAACCCAATTAGCATTTGGACGTCGTTTCGACGTTGGCGTAGACCATCTGACGTCAGGAAGCTACGTCAGATCGACCGAGCACCGACTCAAATTTATACCAAAATGGGGAATACAAATCCGAGTTGTACCGAAGTCGCCATACGTGAGTTCCATAGAGGAATAACAGAAATTTGTACATTCTAAAAAATAAGTCGTACTTAGTGCAAATAGCTTAACGTCTGGACAACAAACTTAGTTAATATTTTTGTCCAAATTTTGGTAACCCCTGCGCTTTGATTCGAAACAACAACCAAAGGTCAAAAAATATTCCGTCCGTCAGTGCTTCATGTCAAAATTATTACATACCCCATGAGAACACTTTGGACTTGTAACTTGTGCGAGCTTGAAAACCAGGCTGAACACCAAAAATTACCAACGCACATCAGTTTACTGACACACATGACCAATGCAGGGCCGAAAACACACGATCGCCGCGAATATTCTCACGTTTCCAATAAAAAATTTAGACATTTCAATAATATTTTATTGCAAAGTTCATGTGATTTCATGATATTTGAGACAAAAATACAAAATTTCCAATCGGCTTTCTTAATTATCCACACTAAGGAAAAGATGGCTACGTTAGAGAATTCCAGTAAACTTGCCCGATTTCTACTGAGAGTCTAGTTTTATTTCCCAAATCTGACTTGTCCTGACCACTAGTGAATTTTTGTTTACTTCATCGGTCGCCCGTTCTGGTGAAAGGTTGGTTTCATATACAGTGACTTCACTGCAAGATCCTAGAGGGCGCCAGCCATGTAAGTTTGACTCGATCTGGTAAGTCTGACCTCTGATGGGGTTTGGTTAACTTAATCTGTTTAGGGAACTTTGCTTCCAAAAAGGATTCCTTCACTACGTCTGTCCAACATCGGAAAAATAGCCAGAAAGGTGGCAGCAGTGAGTTTTAACGGAATGCCAAAAATTCTAACCTGCATAATTTTGTGATAATTTTTGCACCTTTTCCAACTGCCTTCCATATTTTCTTCCGTTTTATGTTTTGCAACGACGTTTATATATAAGACGCTAAGTGATCCACATGAGTGATACACAACACACAACGGTTAAGGTAAGTTTAAAGTTGAGCTTCTAGATTCCTGTAGAACTAGGTAGAATATTTGAATTGGTTTTTCTTTGGCGTTATTAGTTATAACACAAAAATGTACCTCAAGCACGAAAATACAAAAAACTTTTCACTAGTTTGGGTTGGATTCCAAACCCTAACGTAGAAAAACCGTCAGGTGTAGGTCAAATATCATCACCACATACAATGGGTACATTTTTCCCATCCCAGACGTGGGACGGACGTCGCAGTTTTTAGTGATTGCAACGTTGGCAGCACAGACGTTGGACCGTCATCAGAAAACTTTACTAACACAAGTACTACAAGTTCAGACGTCGGGCTAACGTCTTACTCTGTACTACATGCCAACGTTCTCCTTAACGACGTCGAAGCGTTGTCGGGAATCTACACTAGACTACACACAACGGCTCCAAACGTTATTTCGATAACTAACGTCCGTCTATACAAGCTAAGACGTCGTAACAACGAAAGATAAGGTATAATCCTTGACTTAAACCACTAAAGTCGGCAACTGAGTATATTTTATACTCCCTTTGGCGTTAGATGCCGTACAAAACTACTCAGAAGATGGAAAAATGCTATTTGCGAACCCGCTTTCATGCCAAATTATCGAGAATTTTCAAGCACTTCGTGTAATTACCCTCCAAAATATTAAGGTTCAATTTCTTTTCACGTCCTCAAAACCTCCCCGCACCAATTAATTGGCTAAAATTTAGCGAAGTAAAATTTAGCGCAGATTGTGTTATCAGTTCCCTTTAATCTTCATTTTCTCATTCCCTATTGCCGCAATTGATTGAAAAATAATTAAATTGATTTGAGCACAATCGAACAGCGATTGGAAATGAATTTCGAGCGATTCGGGTCCCTTCAATCATCCTGCCAGATTGCTTAGCGCAGAATGAGGAAATCGGAATGTAGTTTGTACTACTTTATTCTGATTGCAAGTATCTAATTGTTTTTATTTGTTTTAATGGTTTACATTTTTTAATCTAAGAGCATCATTGGGAACTACTCGAAAAATTAACCGAACCATATTTTTTTACACAGTTCTTTCCCTGCCCAGTAAGAAGGCCCCAGGATCCTGCTTTTACGGCGCAAAGCTGACTATTAGACACTTTAAGTTGATTGATTGATTGATTCATTTGTGAGTGTGCCACTGTTGCACTGTCCACTGCGACCACTATTGGGCCTACTGTGGCTCACTTTTAACATTTTTGTTTTTGCTATAGAATATTCAGACCCTTAAAAAGGCTCGCAACTTGCTTTGGTGAAGCGTCATTTATATCCAGTCCGTCGATCTGTGGGTTACCGAAGATACGTTGACGCTGATGTGCAATGGCCGGACATTTACACAGTAAATGTTTGGCCGTCTTATGATACGAGTATTTCATACAGAGCCTACATTCGGTGTCCTCACTTAGAACCATTCTGTTTAATGTTACTTTCAGGCTGAACTCTTTGGCATGTGCCAGTCCCGGCAATTATCTCCAGTATTGGTGGAACTTATTCTCCATCCAGCCTGAGAGAGCAGTGTTGATTGTGTTGTATGCTATTCCAAGGGCTGATTCGGGGTCAACACACTTTAACTTAGTCATAGGACGTATGCGCAACCGTGGAATATATCGCAATATTCTGTCTTCCTTTTATCTGTACAAAAGCAAAAACTTTCGCCTCTGCCGTCTTTGGTTAAGCTTTTTCATCAAGGTCACGTCTTTATCATGTATAACGTTCAGACATGACGCTAACCTATGCAGTATAACGTCTGCGGCATGTTGCTAACGTAAAGATATGTAAAGTAAATATTTCAACGCATCCGTATCGATATACGTAACGCGTTCGAAACAAAGTGAAAATACGCTACATTTTTGACTTGTTTATGCGATGTTTCGCACTATGCCCGCTTTTTTAACGTTGCGTACGTTCGTGGGTCCCTAACGATACGTACATCCTTCCGTACGCAACGAGATTCTGTCATCATACCCGTCAAAGAAGCAGGCATCGTTCGAAACATGTCATGAGCAAGTCAAAAATGTAGCGTATTTTGACTTTGTTTTGAACGCGTTACGTATACCGATACGGATGCGTTGAAATATTTACTTTAAGTGTCTAATATACGCAGCCAGTTTTGCCGATGCGACGAGAGTCAAAAAATCAATTGACGAGTGGCCGAACCAAAGGTAGCAGGATAGAAATACATGGTAATAAAATATAAAAAATTTCACGTTTACCGCTGGGCACCTCGTACAGATCTGGCGAAAAAAAAGTAGGATCGATACCTCCGACATGGAAGCCAGCCAACACCTTCCGTTTTAGTACCCTTTTGCATTAGTTAATTGTCAAAATGGCTGCCACATACGTTCAAGGCTCTCTGAAACGCGAGTAGATGGAAGGCCTATTAAAATATCGGAGGCATCGGTAGGGCAACACCATTCTCAAGTAAAAAGTTAACTTAACTCATTTTCGTTTTAGTATCCTTTGGCCTATGATCGGCGCTATATTGACACCAAACTGACAGAAGGTCCATGTTTTACTTGTCAATTTGGTTATAAAATGGCAGCCGCAATAGGCTAAAGTGCACTGAGACGGTATAAGTTAACTGGCTTTTTAGTTGAGAATGATGTTGGGTAGGGCATGTAAAATATATATTTGCTTTTTTTAGTATGTCACGTTTAGATATTTATTGGTTTGGCCACCATTCGTCAACATTTTGAAATATCTGACAATTATCTGATGCTTTCTTTAAAGGAAGGAATTTTTATAGGACGTGATATTCGTAAATTGAAGCGTGATGAATTGTTTGAACAGACTTTAAATGAAAATGAGTTAGATGCATGGCGTGCCTTTGTCAATGTTACAAAAGGTTTTTTGGGCAAAAATAGAGACGAAAATTACGAAGGACTGGTGCAGCAACTTCTGGTCTCTTATAAAGCTTTGGGATGTCGCATGTCCTTGAAAATCCACTTTCTTCACTCACATCTCGACTTCTTTCCGGAAAATCTTGGAAATGTTAGCGATGAAATGGGAGAGCGGTTTCATAAGGATATAAGAACGATGGAAACTCGATATCAAGGACGTTGAGACTCTGCAATGATGGGAGACTACTGCTGGTCAGTGAAAAGAGAAGATCCGTCGTTTCATAAAAGAAAGAAGTAAAACTGATGGTGTCTTCTTTGCATTTTTATTGAAGTACATATTGCACACATTCTGTGTTTGTAATACTATTATACTGACTTAATAAATAGTTTTTAATTGATTTAATTTAACAACTCACTTACGTCATTTATTTGGCTGGTAAACATGATAATAATTTATGCGCCCAGTAAATAATGGTAAAATTGGCAACTATGCGTTACACAAAAATACGAGCTAATGGAGGAAAACGGTTATCATATTCGCACTCAGCAACCCTAAATTAGTTAAAAACAGTGGATTTTCTTTCTGCAACTTTTCAAAAGTTCAAAAACGTCGGCCTGTGATATTAGTGAAAAACTGAAGTAAATGTGGTATATACTAGTGATGGGCACATCGAAAGAAAACATCGATGTTGAACATCGATGTCAACATCGAAACACATCATCGATGGTGAAAAAACATCGATGTTTCTGAACATCGATGTTTTTTTTTATTTTTTTTTTATCGAGTAGTTTCCCTTATTCAAAAAATCGCAGAAAGAGTTTTTTGGTCAGATAAACTCTTGTAGTTGACATTAAATGTAACGTAACTATTTCTGATAAATATAATACTATTTTTTTACACATTTTATTCGAATTAAAGAAGATGAAGGCGATTATAAGCACCTTTTCAGTAAATTTAGCAATTTTATAAATAGGTTTTTCAAAAATATTGCGAAAATAAGTAAATAAAAATAACGATAATTATGACGAAGTGTCAAAAACACTAACCAAAAATACCCTATTGTTAATGTTACATAATACTTATAATAAGCATGCAAATAAGAGATTCATTATAATAATCGATACATGATATACAAAAGCTATTAAATATCTTAGGTAAAAAACAACCAAGAAAATATGAGTAGTACATTCAAAAGAAACTATATATTTTATAAAATGTTGTTCTCATTGAAGCACACCCTTATGCTCGTAGCCACCAACGCAAAAATTCCCCGATTAGGCTTTAATTGTGATTAGTTACTCATCGGTGTTTAGAATGTGGTGTTTTACATTGAAACTTTGTTTACCGAGACTCATTCCAAACTTCGATTAGTGTTAATCATGATTAAAGCTTAATCGGAGAATTTTCACGTTGGTGGATACGGACATGGTCCCAAAAGCTTTTTCGTACTCTTTGTAGAAACACTAATTTATTGAGCGTTGGTCCATTCCATCGATTTCTTCTTTCGGTGAGGGTTTGGTCAGCTCTTGAAAACAAGCACTCTGATGCGGTGAAGTACAAGTTTAAACTTCTAGACACTATTTCCTATAATTTTTTTTTGAATCGATGTTCGATGTTCCGCTGTTTTAAAAAAGTATCGATGTCTTAGCATCGATGATTTTTTATAAACATCGATATTAAAGACGTCGATGTTGAACAAAAAAATCGATGTTTTGTGTCCATCACTAGCATATACATTTTTGGCTTGATATTACAGATTTACACCTTGCCCACGCTTACCCTTCCAGATGATTTTTTTTTAAACTCTTCCGTTTGAGAAATATTTTAAGAAGTCAGTAAATAGAAATTAAGAAAGAGTCATTAGGGATATTTTGGAACGCCTTTTTGACACTTCGTAGTGGTTGTGGTAATTACTGTGTCTGCGCAAACGCTAAACGTCATTCCGTTGTGGTAATTAACCACTACCACAGCCGTAAGCTACGAATCCATTTCGTTGTGGTTGTGTTTATTTTTCTGGTTAATTTTAGAGAAGTTTGGCGTAATTAATTTTAATAATAATTAAATATTACCAGCTTCAAACATATAAAACACTTATTTTGTAAAATTAAGCCAAATTTTTTACTTTTTCTTATCTCTAAATTTTTTTACAAGTGACAATTTTTAATGGGTTTCAAAAACTCTGGTAAAATCGATGAGTTTTAGTGGTAGTGGTTGTTAAATACTACCACAGCGACTGCCAAAGTAGTAAAAATTTTAAGCATTCCAAAATATCCCTGCTGAAAGTAAAATCTATTATTCTAGTCATGATTCTTTCTCGAAACCTCCGAAATCCAGATTTTGCTCCGTAATGGCTCTAGATCAGTTTAATTATGTGTCCTTTGTCTAATTTTACCGATTTCCACCCTCGGTACACACATAAAGGACCTTTGCAAGCAGAATTGAAGGATTTCGCACATCGTTGCTTGACAAAGAGACAATATAGGTCGGTAGACGAGTCCAGTGATTTAATTTAATTAAACAAAAAACATGTGGAGGCGGAAGACCAATAAGTTACTGTGTTAATCGCAGACATCCTATAATTTTGCGGTCCCATGACGACCGCAAATATATTTATTTTCTACGTTTATTTTCGCTTCCCAAGCAACAAAATCAGTCGTGGGCCGTCTCCACGCCTTATCCCTAATAGGGTTGCGGCGACGCGCCGGTATCCTGCCAAAAAAAACCTCATAAAAGATCATAGCAAATAACAGATAAAACATCGTAATAAATTTATGATATTTTATAATTTTTGACTAGTGAAAGTGAAGCACAAATCCCACACATATTGACTATGTTGGGAATTTGGAACCTTTGGTTGCACTAAAACAAAATTATGATTGTTTTCCACAAACCAAAACTACCCTTTTTTGCACTCGACGCGTGTTTCGCTAACAACGTTAGCATCATCAGGAGACGATAAACAATGTTTATCGTCGTTAAACAACAATTGTTTATCGTCTCCTGATGATGCTAACGTTGTTAGCGAAACGCGCGTCGAGTGCAAAAAAGTGTAGTTTTGGTTTGTGGAAAACAATCATAATTTTGTTTTTCCACACATATTGGCCAGTTGGTTTATAAAAGTTTACAATATTTTATGATTTTTAATATGACAATTAAAAGGCTTAAAAGATTTTATCGACGAATTTTGTGACCCAAAATTAAATTTAACTTGAAATTTTGTTAGATGGGATCAAATAAACAGAAACCAGATTTCTTTTCAATGTCGACGTTTCGACTCGTTTATTGAGTCATCATCAGGACACTAAAAATAATAATGTACAATAGTACTGGGTTTGTTTCTACCTAAGTATGTATAGAAAGTAGCTAAGTTATTTATAAATAGATATATATATATTTTAAATTATAAGTAAAACATAATAAGCATAACGAAATAAGAAATGACATAATGGTCGCGATTCTTCAGGAACGACAGAAAATCTCACCCTTCAGAGTTCTGGAAAGTGGCGATTTTTACTTATTGCCTCATTTAAAATAAAAACACAGCGTCCTTAATATTTATCTTAACGTTGTTGAACAAACTGCCTCATTTTTTTATAAACATTTTGTAAATTTATTGTATCAAAGCTATTTTAAGGGACTATATTTTTACGGCGGAGCTAACTTGCTACTACGCGTACCAATAAACGTCAAAAAGTGTCGAATATTGTCACAATGTAAAAGGAAAGACAGAATTTGTGTGACTTTTCTGAACAGTGACAGCGACATATTCCATGGCTATCTATGGTTTTGTATCTTAAAAGTTTTAAAGGTTTGTTGATAAAAAAAAAGGATTTTCCACAAAAACTGCCTACAAAAATTAAAATTGACATATTTTTTATTTACTGAAACAGTACCTTTAAACTAAATTTTAAGGAATATTAGCAAATAAGTAATTATTTGGTTTCCTCTGTTATTACTAAAACTACACAAAAGGACACTACATTTAAAAACATTCTAAAATAGTAATAGTTTTATTTATAATTTAAAAAAATAATATCTATTTATAAATAACTTAGCTACTTTCTATAAATATATTATAAAAATTGTTTAAAAAAAAAGATACTTAGGTAGAAACAAACCCAGTACTATTCTACATTATTATTTTTAGTGTCCTGAGGATGACTGAATAAACGAGTCGAAACGTCGACATTGGAAAGAAACCTGGTTTCTGTTTATTTGATCCCATCCAACAAAATTTCAAGTTAAAAGATTTTATAAAATCAACCTGTAACATTCTAAAATAAAAAAATTACGGCACAACTTTAGCAGTTGTAGTAGTAGTAACAGTAGTAGAGGTAAATTATATTCTAACCTAAATTATAAACTACGGCCTAACCCACTATAATATAATAACACTCCTTGTGCTTGCACAACATCTACACATCTAATAGAAGATTGTTCTCGAATAAGTACTTATTTATCGCCAGGAGCTGTGGGAGAGATGTTACTTTGATACATTTCTATGAGATTCTTTGAGGTATTGTTTATAAAATCCTACAAGATTTCATAAGCCAAAAACTATTTTTTGTTCTAAAAGTATTTACGACAGATGATGTGATTATAGTTTTTTATAAGATTTTATAAGTTCCGGTGAACGACGACTTAATATTTTTTTTTATGTGTTGTGGCAGGTAAACTCTAATTACTTCGATAAGTTTCTATGAGATTCTTTGAGGCATTGTTTATAAAATCCTACAAGATTTCATAAGCCAAAAACTATTTTTTGTTCTAAAAGTATTTACGACAGATTATGTGATTATAGTTTTTTATAAGATTTTATAAGTTCCGGTGAACGACGACTTAATATTTTTTTTTATGTGTTGTGGCAGGTAAACTCTAATTACTTCGATAAGATTCTATGAGATTTTGTAACATTTTATAAAAGATTTCCCATACAGCCACGGTACGTACACGTACGTACCGATGACGTACACTTGCCAACGGTTTGTACGTCCCCGGTACGTCCTTGGGATGTGGCACAGTACTATGTACGTCCTATGTACATAACTGGACGTACAAATTAGACGTAAAAAAATCATCCCTCCCAAAATGTACTTCCCTGGGACGAAGAGTGCTGCATGGGATCATGAGTCAAAAAATATTTTTTTGTAGAAATAAGTAAGAACTATACTAGTTAGTATAGCTTTTTTACGAGATTTAATAAGGTTTTTTTTTCGCAGGATGGACACATAAAAATCTCTAAATTCTTGTAAGTTTGTCTAACTATAAAATCTATTTAAAGACTTATAAAAAAATTGTTTTTACCAACTCATAGAAAATTATAAATGTTCAAGAAATTTGTCAAATTCTATGAGTTGGTCTGATCATAAAATATCCCAAAATCTCATGAAATAGTAGTTTTCACAACTAGTGGCTAAAATAGTGCTTTTTTTAAAAAGCGTTGGTTTAAATAAAGAGCACAGCGAGGTATTTAAAAACGCAAGTAAAAAAAAAGCACTGTTTAGCCCTGAGTTGTTAACACTATTTTTTTTAATACCTTTATCAGAAATCCAAGAAAAACAGGACAATACTTTTAAAAATTTGGAACGACGAGCACTTCTCGCAACACATCATTTTTACACTATAAATCAAGGCGGCTGGTAAATGAAACAACAATGGTTTCCATAGCGATGGGCCTTTTACTGGGTGACGTTTATTGTTGCGACGTTTTAATCTTTGACAGTTTGATATTTTGACGATGTTTTTAAACGATTTTTTCGTAAGTACTTGGTGAAAACTGGCAGAAATGAATTAATTTTTAGGCAAGAATAATTAGATTTTGTCAACATGACTATTTTGCGCTATTTCTCTTTAAGTTTGGGTAAAAAAAGGACAGACATCTTTGCTTTAGCTATCTGCAGACAGTTATTAAAATTATTTTTTTGATGAAGGTATTAAATAAAACGTTTTTTTAAAACGTTATAAAAGAACGAGGGTGTAATCATAGAACCCCATAAAATGTTATGAGTTGGTTTGATTATAAAATCTTTTAGAAAACGCATAAAAACATCGGGTTATATAATCACATAATACATTATAAAAGAAAAAACATGTAATTATAGAAACCCATAAAAGTTGATGTGTCGGTTTGATTATAAAAAAACCTAAGAAAATTATGCTTTTATAAAATCATAAAATTTGTTAACAAAATATCTGCACTTATCAAATTTTATAAACATTCATAAGTCTGTGTGATAATAGGCTCAGATAAAAAACACATATATGAAACCACATAAATTCTTAACAAAATCAAAGGCATACCTCATAAATTATTACAAACTTTTATAATCCTAAAATTTTGCTTCACAAAAGCTTATAAACCTTCGAGTAAACCTTATAAAAACTTATAAAAATCAGGTGTGTTTTTTATGATCTTTAATGCGATTTTTTGGCAGGGTAGCTTTGTGAAAATGTAATTTTTTTTAAACAATCCCTAACAGCAATTGCACCTCTCCAAACCGATCAGAAGTCCGGTTTAATACAATACAATACATTAGGTTTTTTTTATAGAAAGTCTGTTATCCTCATAGAAGCAACGTCGCGGCGTCGTAATGAATGGCCTATACAAATCCTTGGCCTTTTGAGTTGCATACCCTCTTTAAAAAACGATTTTTTCGTAAATACTTGGTGAAAACTGGCGGAAATGAATTAATTTTTAGGCAAGAATAATTTGATTTTGTCAACATGACTATTTTGCCCTATTTCTCTTTAAGTTTGGGTAAAAAAAGGACAGACATCTTTGCTTTAGTTATCTGCAGACAGTTACTAAAATTATTTTTTTGATGAAGGTATTAAATAAAACGTTTTTTTAAAACATTATAAAAGAACGAGGGTGTAATCATAGAACCCCATAAAATGTTATGAGTTGTTTTGATTATAAAATCTTTTAGAAAACGCATAAAAACATCGGGTTATATAATCACATAATACATTATAAAAGAAAAAACATGTAATTATAGAAACCCATAAAAGTTGATGTGTCTGTTTGATTATAAAAAAACCTAAGAAAATGATGCTTTTATAAAATCATAAAATTTTAAAAAGTTTATAAACATTCATAAGTCTGTGTGATAATAGGCTCAGATAAAAAACACATAAATGAAACCACATAAATTCTTAACAAAATCATAAAAACTTATAAAAATCAGCTGTGTTTTTTATGATCTTTAATGCGGTTTTTTGGCAGGGTAGCTTTGTGAAAATGTAATTTTTTTTAAACAATCCCTAACAGCAATTGCACCTCTCCAAACCGATCAGAAGTCCGGTTTAATACAATACAATACATTAGGTTTTTTTTTATAGAAAGTCTGTTATCCTCATAGAAGCAACGTCGCGGCGTCGTAATGAATGACCTATACAAATCCTTGGCCTTTTTAGTTACATACCCGCTTTAAAAAACATAGTGCCTTGTTAGCCAAAGGTTATTATTGTGGTCCACTCCTGCCCTTTCTATTATGTAAACAGTTTCATTGACCCAATTATAATAAAATTACATTACATGTTTTGGTAGAAATGTCAAATAAAAAAAGCAATAAAAAAAAACCGGTTATAACAGAGTTACTGCGCACAAAAAATGCTTATTTTTATAGATCTACACAAATATTTCTTTGACTATTTCCCTTAGATGCAGCTGGCAGATTTCAACCAATAATTTGCACTATTAATTATCGCACTAGTGCAAATTATCGCCTTTCATAAAAAGCCTATTTTAAGACATATTTTGCCTATTATTGTCAGGTAGAATATTGTTTATGGTGACTGAACAAACCAGCTCAGTGAAACGCAAGTTATAAAGATTAGAATTATAACATATGATAAGAATTCACACAATATTTTCTTCAGGAAATAGTCCACAGAATATCTTTCGTGCACAGCAAATGATGATCATTTTTACCTCAGCACTGGAGCACATTAAAGTTAATTTTCAGTTTTATCAGGATTCGTATCCTTATCCCTATCGAGTCAACCAATCAAGCAGGTGCACTTTTAAAATTATGGCAAATGCGTGACAGCTCCAGCTGAATAAATGCACGAAAACCTCGTTATGTACGTTAAGGGAGTCGTAACATTACGACGTTAACGTTACGTCCCTGTGTACATAACGATGTTTTGACGCATTTAATTAGCTGGAGCTGTCACGCATTCGCCATCAGTTTAAAAGTACACTGCGCACAAAAAATGCTTATTTTTATAGATCTACACAAATATTTCTTTGACTATTTCCCTTAGATGCAGCTGGCAGATTTCAACCAATAATTTGCACTATTAATTATCGCACTAGTGCAAATTATCGCCTTTCATAAAAAGCCTATTTTAAGACATATTTTGCCTATTATTGTCAGGTAGAATATTGTTTATGGTGACTGAACAAACCAGCTCAGTGAAACGCAAGTTATAAAGATTAGAATTATAACATATGATAAGAATTCACACAATATTTTCTTAGGAAATAGTCCACAGAATATCTTTCGTGCACAGCACATGATTATCATTTTTACCTCAGCACTGGAGCACATGAAAGTTAATTTTCAGTTTTATCAGGATTCGTATCCTTATCCCTATCGAGTCAACCAATCAAGCAGGTGCACTTTTAAAATTATGGCGAATGCGTGACAGCTCCAGCTGAGTAAATGCACGAAAACCTCGTTATGTACGATAAGGGAGTCGTAACGTTACGACGTTAACGTTACGTCCCTGTGTACAAAACGATGTTTTGACGCATTTAATTAGCTGGAGCTGTCACGCATTCGCCATCAGTTTAAAAGTACACCCTCTCGATAGGTCAACTCGCTATAGATAAGGATACGGATGCCAATAAACTCGAAAATTAACTTTAACGGCCCAATTACATCGTTAAACCGGCAACGCTGTTGGGTCCGTTTAGTAGGCAATTCTTTTTCCGCATGTTTCTCGGAAACGGGACTTCCAAATGGCCTGAAATTTTGCCTAAATTGTTTATTGGACTATGTTTTTCTATGAAATCTTGGTACTTTTTTAAAATTTTGTTTATTTTTTGAAAAAAACTGATTTAGCTTTTGTGGTGTTTCAAAATTGGCGCCCATATTACGTCAGAAACAGTCAGAAATACCCTTTATAGAGACCTGTAAAACTAAATTGGAAATATTTGTAATTTTCCAAATAATGGACACCTAATTTCAAAAACTCTCTAGATTGTATTAATAAGCTTAGTAATCCTCTTCCTCTAATAAAAAACAAATTGAGTATTATTTTCCTCTAAAGCTAAAACGTGCGGAAATGTAAAAACATGGACTATACTGGTTACCTATCAATATTAGTTATATGCCTAGCATCAAAAAGTACTTAAATGGTTATATTATAGATACCGCCACCATCAAAATTAACCACCCACGTCTTTTTTTTTGTGAGCTTACCCTAGGCATAGTTTCTAGTGTTCTCCTTTCCTAAATGTATTCGGCTAAGAGAGATCTAGCATATATACCTAGGTAACACCCCTTACCAGGAAAAAAAAATTATGCCATGCAAACATCGAAATTGGTCGACTCACTGTATTTGCAACTAACCAATGTCAGTGTGTCTGCCTGTCATTCTTCATAACCTTAGTTTTGTCGTTTTGTTTTGGAGTTCGTCGGCCTGGATTTTGTGTTTTATTTAATAATTTTTCCTTTGGTGAAAAGCTACTTTTTAGAACCGTTAACGGCCCAATTACATCGTTAAACCGGCAACGCTGTTGGGTCCGTTTATTAGGCAATTCTTTTTCCGCATGTTTCTCGGAAACGGGACTTCCAAATGGCCTGAAATTTTGCCTAAATTGTTTATTGGACTATGTTTTTCCATCAAATCTTGGTACTTTTTTAAAATTTTGTTTATTTTTTGAAAAAAATTGTTTTATCTTTTGTGGTGTTTCAAAATTGGCGCGCCCATATTACGTCAGAAACAGTCAGAAATACCCTTTATAGAGACCTGTAAAACTAAATTGGAAATATTTGTAATTTTCCAAATAATGGACACCTAATTTCAAAAACTCTCTAGATTGTATTAATAAGCTTTGTAATCCTCTTCCTCTAATAAAAAACAAATTGAGTATTATTTTCCTCTAAAGCTAAAACATGCGGAAATGTAAAAACATAGACTATACTGGTTACCTATCAATATTAGTTATATGCCTAGCATCAAAAAGTACTTAAATGGTTATATTATAGATACCGCCACCATCAAAATTAACCACCCACGTCTTTTTTTTTGTGAGCTTACCCTAGGCGTAGTTTCTAGTGTTCTCCTTTCCTAAATGTATTCGGCTAAGAGAGATCTAGCATATATACCTAGGTAACACCCCTTACCAGGAAAAAAAATGTATGCCATGCAAACATCGAAATTGGTCTACTCACTGTATTTGCAACTAACCAATGTCAGTGTGTCTGCCTGACATTCTTCATAACCTTAGTTTTGTCGTTTTGTTTTGGAGTTCGTCGGCCTGGTTTTTGTGTTTTATTTAATAATTTTTCCTTTGGTGAAAAGCTACTTTTTAGAACCCTTAACGGCCCAATTACATCGTTAAACCGGCAACGCTGTTGGGTCCGTTTATTAGGCAATTCTTTTTCCGCATGTTTCTCGGAAACGGGACTTCCAAATGGCCTGAAATTTTGCCTAAATTGTTTATTGGACTATGTTTTTCCATCAAATCTTGGTACTTTTTTAAAATTTTGTTTATTTTTTGAAAAAAACTGTTTTATCTTTTGTGGTGTTTCAAAATTGGCGCGCCCATATTACGTCAGAAACAGTCAGAAATACCCTTTATAGAGACCTGTAAAACTAAATTGGAAATATTTGTAATTTTCCAAATAATGGACACCTAATTTCAAAAGCTCTCTAGATTGTATTAATAAGCTTTGTAATCCTCTTCCTCTAATAAAAAACAAATTGAGTATTATTTTCCTCTAAAGCTAAAACATGCGGAAATGTAAAAACATGGACTATACTGGTTACCTATCAATATTAGTTATATGCCTAGCATCAAAAAGTACTTAAATGGTTATATTATAGATACCGCCACCATCAAAATTAACCACCCACGTCTTTTTTTTTGTGAGCTTACCCTAGGCGTAGTTTCTAGTGTTCTCCTTTCCTAAATGTATTCGGCTAAGAGAGATCTAGCATATATACCTAGGTAACACCCCTTACCAGGAAAAAAAATTTATGCCATGCAAACATCGAAATTGGTCTACTCACTGTATTTGCAACTAACCAATGTCAGTGTGTCTGCCTGACATTCTTCATAACCTTAGTTTTGTCGTTTTATTTTGGAGTTCGTCGGCCTGGTTTTTGTGTTTTATTTAATAATTTTTCCTTTGGTGAAAAGCTACTTTTTAGAACCCTTAAGTGGTCTGTGTGTATGGCCATTTGACTAGTTGTCACTGCTCTCAATTCGATCACCTAGGTGATAAATAAACAATCCCCCATAGGGTCACTGGATCGTGAGACCTGCGGTCCCAGCCGCAGGTTTTAGGATCCAGTGACCCTAATCCCCAATGATTCGCGGCGCAATCTGTGAACAGGAGAATACAGTAAAGAAACCAGAGATAGATAATGAGTGGTAGATGACGTATTGAAATCGATTGACAAATTTATATTATCTCTGGATTGTTCTTGCGCCGTTAAGTGGTCTGTGTGTATGGCCATTTGACTAGTTGTCACTGCTCTCAATTCGATCACCTAGGTGATAAATAAACAATCCCCCATAGGGTCACTGGATCCTGAGACCTGCGGTCCCAGCCGCAGGTTTTAGGATCCAGTGACCCTAATCCCCAATGATTCGCGGCGCAATCTGTGAACAGGAGAATACAGTAAAGAAACCAGAGATAGATAATGAGTGGTAGATGACGTATTGAAATCGATTGACAAATTTATATTATCTCTGGATTGTTCTTGCGCCGTTAAGGGCGGTATTTTCTAAGGACTATAGTTTATCGGAAGTTTGGTTTGAAGGCTGGCATATACATGGGTATCAAAAAATTTATTTTAAGCCGAACCAGACCACAATTTATAAAATAATTTTACCTGGATAGACGTCAAAATGTACTGGAATGAGACGCATAGGGTCATTTTTTCTTAAAACAATCCAAATAATCCGTAAATATTAATAAAATATGGGATGTTGTATTTTGAGTAAAATCATCGTATATTATAGACCAATGCCAAGAGGTGGTTTATCTGCTTTAAATTTTAAAACAATCACGATTTGGTTGATTTTTTTATTTAAAATAAATAGTTTGAAGTATTTTAATTACTAAAAAACCAAATTCCAGACTTTTATTGCCTTAATTGGTTATTCCAGCGCATTTTTTAAGACAATGTATAGTATCTCACTTTAAGCTGATTTAGGGAGATCACTAAATCAATGAAAAAGCCTCATACATATACGTAAAAAATTAATTTTCAATAATTAAATGAAAATAAGAAATCTGGTTTTCTTAGGCGTTTGCACACCTTGTTAAAGGCGGTTAACTACGCGCCTAAAAAATTAAGAAGTTTAAATTTTTGTGGTAACTGAAAGCTCGCGGAATCTTAAAAAGCAATTTTGAACGGTATAAATCTTGCGCTTTAACCGCTGTGCACTGTTATTTTTCAAGCAAGCAAGCAATTATAGTGTAAAACAGATTCCGGCATATTCACAAACCGTGCAGACGTAACAACCATCGCCTAATAATTGATTCAGCGCAAATTAAAGAATAGCACATGTAAAAATACTTATAATAAAAATTCCGCGGCTTTCTTGGGTTATTCGGGATTTGCTTATTTTGGTCTAGCGCGGTTTTGTGATTTGTGCGGTGATGTCATATTAGGCGCCGGTAAAAGTCTTCAGCGGTAAATTCTTGCGCGTTAGGGGCGAGAGGAACGTGTGATTTTAGCAATTTGTCTAAATTTTTATGAAAATTCGGAGATTTTTTGGGAGAGCAATTGCCTACTCTCGTTCCTCCCTGCATTTCTCCCAGACCTTGCCTTACGCCTAAACTCCAAATTTAAACCTCTTGGTGGCATCTAGAAATTAAGTAATGGCGCGGGGGAGTAAGTGAGTGTTACAAGGCGGAGGGGAGAATTCGTAACTGCTTTTCGTTACCATTTGTAACTGAAAATGATAAATAACATAATCAAATAAGTAAATACTTCAACATTAAAAATATTTGTTACCTTATTTAAAGACGGGAGGGGGAGGAAGAAAGGTATAGAAAATTCTACAAAGATGGACAAAATAAAATTTTTCAAAATTGGTGGTTCACGCGTTTATAGATGTAGAAGGCTTTCTTTTATTTCAGAAGGTACGGTTCTCCTTCAAAACGAGCAAAACGTCAGCGAGCGAAACGTCACTTTAGTGTTTGGACAGTTTTTAATCGATAAAAATACATGAATTAAAAATTTTAATTTAATATTTTCATCATATTGAAAAAGTGTTGTGTAAGAATACATCTTTTCATACGGACCTCTGCAAATTGAGGAATAAAAAGCGATAAAAAAATATAAGTAAGTAACCCATTTAGCAGAGTATTTTTACTTAAAAAGCCTACTATACGGGGATAAACCCGCCGTCAATTTTCTTCTTTTACATTTTTTTCAAAATTTTTTTGGAAAACCTGTGTTTTTTCTTGCGAAATCAATAGTAAGTCCAAAAATAGGTTTTCTGCAATTTTTGATTTTTTTTGAAAAATTCTTTATGGGGGCACCTTCTAGGGTCCCTAGGACCCCAAATCCGTCTGCGCCGGTTGGTTTTTTTTTGTTTTGTTTTTTTTTAAATTTTTTATCACTAAAACAAACCAAACCAACACAGTCCAATCCAACCTAATCCAAACCAACCCAAAACAGTTTAAAAAACACTTTACAACCCCCCCTGGGCACCCTTTTTTCTCGTTAAAAAAAAAATCGGGCGCAAGCGGATTTGGGGTCCTAGGAACCCTAGAAGGTGCCCCCATAAAGAATTTTTCAAAAAAAATGGCAGAAAACTGTATACTGCATAATTACCCAAAATTACAACAAGTTTTATTTAAATTTAAAGAAAAACCCGCAAAATTAGATTAAAAACCACATACGTCTCATAGTCCTAAACCCTAACCCATCTTAGTAAATATCGCCCTAAGTGTCTTACCTAGAACTATCTCCATCAGAAAATATTTACCAATGAAATTGATGCGGCTGGTAGATTTGGACCAATAGAAAACGAATTGCAGCTATAATTTTCACTAGTAGTATCCGGTTCCATAAAAAGCCCATTTTAAGACATATTTTGCCTATTACTGTTAGGTAGTGTATTTTTTATCGTAACTGAACAAAACAGCTCAGTAAAATGCCAGGTGTAACGATTAGGATTATAAAATAAGACAAGAAATCATGCAATAAAATTATCGATAATTTGCTATGCACTTGGGATATTACCTACAATTTTTTTTTCCTAAATTCCATTAATTTATCTCAAATTTTTGTTAATGTGTTCCAAAAAAAAAACTATGGTTTTGTTCAAAACAAAATTATGATTGTTTTCCACAAACCAAAACTACACTTTTTTGCACTCGACGCGCGTTTCGCTAACAACGTTAGCATCATCAGGAGACGATAAACAATGAACTAAATTAATCTAGGCTCTATCTTATATGCAATCCTTTAGTGGGCGGAGATAAGACTAATAAATTGTGATTGATCACGATTTTTAATCCTATCTCCCCTCAACCAAAGAATAAAGTGTACTAAACGGGATGGGTCCTCTATCTTTATTTAAACTATTTCTGGATTTAATGATTTCCATACTTTCATATGCATTCAAAAGTCTTTTGTTTGGTACACTTTTTAGAAGTTTTAGGTTATCTAATGTGAATCTATGATTGTTTTCAAAAGCATGCTCGGCCACAGTTGACTTTTCTGTTCTTCCGTATTTTAAGTGTGCTAAGTGTTCTTTAAAACGTGTTTGAATAGAGCGTCTCGTTTGGCCAACATATTTTTTGTCACAATCCATGCAACTAATTTCCTAAATTCCTAGTAAGCTTCTTATTGTGCTACCGGATTGATATACTAATTTAAGACCGGTGTTATTAAATACTTTGTGTAATCCTTTCGTATAATTAGGATTATAAGGAATTGATACAAATTTTGAGTCGCAGGTATCTTTTTGTCTGAAAAAGGTAAAAAGGTAATTATACGAAAGGATTACACAAAGTATTTAATAACACCGGTCTTAAATTAGTATATCAATCCGGTAACACAATAAGAAGCTTACTAGGAAATCCCAAGGATAAAACTACAGTTCTAGAAAAAAGTGGAATTTACGAAATTAGTTGCATGGATTGTGACAAAAAATATGTTGGCCAAACGAGACGCTCTACTCAAACACGTTTTAAAGAACACTTAGCACACTTAAAATACGGAAGAACAGAAAAGTCAAGTGTGGCCGAGCATGCTTTTGAAAACAATCATAGATTCACATTAGATAACCTAAAACTTCTAAAAAGTGTACCAAACAAAAGACTTTTGAATGCATATGAAAGTATGGAAATCATTAAATCCAGAAATAGTTTAAATAAAGATAGAGGACCCATCCCGTTTAGTACACTTTATTCTTTGGTTGAGGGGAGATAGGATTAAAAATCGTGATCAATCACAAATTATTAGTCTTATCTCCGCCCACTAAAGGATTGTATATAAGGTAGAGCGTAGATTAATTTCTCTGATGATGCTAACGTTGTTAGCGAAACGCGCGTCGAGTGCAAAAAAGTGTAGTTTTGGTTTGTGGAAAACAATCATAATTTTGTTTTAGTGCAACCAAAGGTTCCAAATTCCCAACATAGTATGGTTTTGTTAATACGCAACTTTTGAGCGCAGCCGTTTTGGCACCGGAAAACCCAACTCACAACCTCACCATAGCCATTAAAACAAAAAAGAAAAGCCAAGCGAATCTTTAGCAACTCGTTGATATATTGACATTCTTCGTTCGAATATGCTTCCCAAATTTCTCTTTTGTCGACGCCCAAATATCCAGCGCTCAAAAGTCCTACTTCTAGTAAAAAGCACCGAAACGGCACAGGTAATTTTTCCCGACCTTTAAAAAAAACTATATTCCTTTTTTATAGCCTGCTTTGCGCTTTTATATCTCTTTCCAACTACATGAGACCAAATACAAAACAAGTTTTATCGTACTCCATTGTGTTTCAACTCTCCAAGGAGTTTAAAACCTACTTTTTAAATCTACTTAACCTGGAACAAAACGAAATTTCGTGGATTATATGCGTTATTATAAACGAAGAAGGTTGACTCATACAAACACATATTTAGCCTCTTTCTTTCAGTAGAAGGTACAGTACAGATTCAGGGGTCCTTTCTCCCATACCCCGTTGCGTACCCCTATCCTCCTACTCTCTCTCCGGGCCTTCCAGGGGGCTTATTCTTGAATTTCGTAGGAAAGATCGCACGCGAACGGTCCTCTCCCTGGGGTCGTATTTTCGAAACCATACGAAATTATTCGCATTCGACTACTTCCGTCTCTTCCTATACCGTATAGAAAAGGAGGCAAAAGATATGCCTATATGCTGATTCATGGGTAGTACGTGCAAGAATAACCGGTTTTTCATGCGAAACAACACGAATGCCTCCACCCACTCGTGCAATATTGCGTTAAACCAGTCGAATTCGAACGCGGTCCACACATACCGGCTTATCTTTCGCCTCTCATTTCACACGGTATAGAAAGAGACTGACATAAAAATTGTTGATTATTCAGTATACGTATGCGGATATTTTCGTATGGATTCGAAAATCAGACCCCTGATATCGACGCTTTGAAGCGATCACGAGTTATCCAAAACCTATCCGACCACGACCGAAGCTAATCCGATTACCGTGTATCGAAGGAACTTTCCTACACTTTCGTACACCTGCCCCCGAACCAGGTGTATGAAACTGTAGGAAAGTTCCTACGATACACGGGTGAGCTTCGGTCGTGGTCGGATAGGTTTCGGATAACTTATGATCGCTTCAAAGCTTATTATTGGTCGATATCAGGGAGAGGACCGTTCCCTTGCGATCATTCCTACGAAATTTAAGAATCAACCCCCTGTCTTCTTTACGAAGTTCAGTATGTCGGCCCATCGAGGGTCGGTCAACTTTGCCCTCCTCCCCCCAGATACGGTTTCTGAAAAATGTTTAGGCCATAATTTTGCACACATTTGGCACAATTTTGCACACCATAAATTAAATTATGCACACCTTCCTACGTGTAACTGGTCATTTTTCTATGGAGGGGGGCTAATTTTAACTTGATCATTCGAAAGGTCCAATTTTGCACCCGATTCTCGATTAATGAGGCTGGCCTCCCCAGATGATATTTTATACAATTTTCCACACCTATTTTGAAATTTTGCACATCTCATGGGAACCCGTATGTTTCTTTTTGAAAACTTTGGCCTCATTCAAAAGGTCTAATTTTGCACAATTTTAAACACTTATTTAGAAATTTTGCACACTTCATGGGAACCCGCAATATGGTTCTCAAGTAACGATGCTGCCCCCCACGCCCCAACCCAACCCAATCCTATTGCGCGTTCCCATGGGGTGTGCAAAATTATAAAATAAGTGCGCAAAATTGTGCAAATTAGATCTTTCGAATGGTACCAAAATTTTTAAAAAATATCGTCTGGGGGTGTCAGCCTCGTCACTCAAGAACCCTATTGGTTACCGATGCAAAAAAACTTTTTTTTTATCACGGATGCAAAAAAAGATTTCTGTCCGTTTTTTACCCAAAGTTAAAGGAAAATAGCGGAAAATAGTAATATTGAAAAATTCTAATCAATCTTGCCTAAAAATTAAGCCATTTTCGCCAGTTTTCACAAAGTATTTACGGAAAAATCATTTAAAAACATCGTCAAAATATTAAACTGTCAAATATTAAAATATCGCAACAATAAACGTCACCCGTTGAAAATTCACATCGCTATGGACACCATTGTTATTTCATTTAACAGCCGCCTTGATTTATAGTGTAAGAGCGAGAAGTTTTTTAAAAGTATTTTCCTGGTTTTCTTTGATTTTTTGATAAAGGTATTAAAAAAAAATAGTGTTAACAACTCGCGGCTAAACTGTGCTTTTTTTACTCGCATTTTTAAATATCTCGCTGGACTTCTTATTTAAACCAACGCTTGTAAAAAAAGCACTATTTTAGCCACTAGTTGTGAAAACTACTATTGTTAAATACACATCTTAAAATATTTTTAGATGTGATAACATTCTTCAAAATTTTCATTTTTACAAAGATAAAATATTTTTGGCAGTCCTTTTTTTAAACGCTAACAAAACAGTAAAAACTTGAAAAAAATTTTTATTTTACGAATCGACATTTTAAAAAAACTATAAGATGTGGCTAAAATTATGGCTTCAAAATGTGAAAAAAAAACGCTAAAATAAATTTATTAGCGGTCTTTGAGTTAAAAAAAGACAAATAGCTGCGAGAATTATTGGAAAGTGGTAGAAAGTTTCTTCTTTAACGGATTGGTATCCAAAGATAAATCCGAAAATATACCTGATGCTGCCCTTGTAAACACATTTATAAGTAACTTTATTGTAACTTGCATCAATAAAAATTGTTCAAAAAATAGTCCCGTGTTGCTTAAAACACTAAATTTCAGTTTCAATTCGGTGAAGTTACTGTGCAACTAACGCTGATTTTATGCTGTTTATAAGCGAACACATGGGGTAATTATAAGTTCTTGTTGATAGTATTTATAAATGATGACTTAAAACTTACCAATTTAGGCAAATTTTTGGTCTATAACGTTTCTTCGTCGACCCGACGCAACCGAACCCATAACCACTTGAGCATTGTCCTCCTTGAAAATAATTTTGTGGACGTTCAAAAACGTATTTCTTTAGTTTTTGTTATAAAACTTATTTTACAAACTAACTATAAACCAGACAAAAATATACAAACAAGAATGACACTGTCAATGTTAAATTGTAAAAACTCAAGACTTGCACGTCACTGGATGCGCACAGAAATCTCTCGGTTTCTCTCCACCCAAGCCAACTTAATTTTTCCGCGAGGTTGCCGTTACAATAGATAAGAAATAGGGAGAAAATGTATAGGCATAAAATAAAGTAATTTTAATTTTTATGCAAAACTCAACTTTTTTGGAGTGCCTATATACTGATTAAACTAGTTGCCAAAGCCAAGGAAATATTGTTGGAAGAATTTGGTTGTACTTAAAGGTTTTTGTAAAAATACCATTTCCATTTTTCTTTTTTTTCCAGCGCGCCTACTTACCTCAAGGCTAGCATTCTCCGGTTGCAAAAATTCACGTTCTTTTTCAGCTACCGGCGTTGCTGAAAGAAAAAAAAAGAGGCTTTATAAATATTTTGCATTTTTTATTCCAAGGCATACCCTTTTTGCAGACCGACTATAAGGAAAATACTTTTTCTTTTTTCGCCTTCTAACATTGCAAGTAAGCCATTTTGCTATTGATTTGGTATAGAAATAAGAGGTTTATATTGTTAAAACCCTCTTCCTTCCCCACTTGATATGGCTTTATAAATATTTTCTATTTTAGCTTCCTAGCCAAATAGGCTAGGAACATCAGTCCCGTTAAATAAAAGAAAGTTTAATAATAAAATTATTCACTATAGAAACCGCAATTCGTTAAACCAATTTTTTATCCGAACCTTATTTCTTCAAACCCATTCAATAACAAATTCGAAATTTATAGGACACATTTATAATCGAACCATTTAATATCAAATTCCTGATTTGTAAAACCCATTTTTAATAAAACCCGGAATTTGTCAAACCATTATTTTTTTAAACCGGAATTCGTAAGACCCGTTGTTTATTAGAAATTTCTGATAAATTGATTGCGTATTCGCCAATAATACATGAACGGGAGGCGTAAACGCAGGTGGCGCGGCGTTTCGATGCATTTGTCGCTGCTACGCGCGCATACTTGTAAAGATAGCGTTCAATAGTTTGTGTATAGATGTCACTTGCAAGAACAAATTTCTGATAAACAACGGGTCTTTCTTACGAATTCCGGTTTTAAAAAATAATGGTTTGACAAATTCCGGGTTTAAATAAAAATGGGTTTTACAAATTACGAATTTGTTATTGAGTAGGTTTGGAGAAATCGTTCTTACGATGAAAGTTTTTATTAAATACGGTCTGATAAATTCCTGGTTTGACAAACCACAGGCGCACTGTGGAACGATCCCATGTAAATCCCGGACATTTCGGAATAAACAAAATATTATAACCTTAAAACAAAAATCATTGAATAGTCTTCAGTAAAGTCCAATCTATTTATTGGCATATAACTTTTATTTTATTTTAATTTTTTTATAGTTAAAATGGCTAACAAATGTGACTATGTAGAAATTGCAATTTTTTTACCGAAAAAAAAACACCTATTTTAAAAATATATATTTCTGTATTACCAGTGTTAATTTTTTTTTTCTCCCAATATCTAGACTGATTCTTGTTAAATAAGCTTCTTTGAATTTTGGTCAATTTTTTTTATCACAGTCCCTACAAATAGCATAAATTTAGTGACATTTTATTTCAAATAAGCTTAAAGTAGGTTGGGTATTCGAAGGGAAAAAAGTAATGTATGAACATATGGCTTAGTTAGTAGTAAAGACCTGCTCTTGGCCCCCCTCCCCCCGCCTCGAGAGATAAAACCATCTTCTTATTACTCATAGTAGAGCCAAATGTTATGTGGGTAACCAACTTTTTCAGAAATGAAGTGTTTATTGATTTTCTTAGAACTTTTACAATCTTGGTTACCTCCTACGCATGTAACTAAACCTCAGTTACCCCCAGATATTACGTAACGCTAGCACCTTTGGTCAAGAAAAATTTTTAAAAGTTCACTTTTCTAAAAATCAACAATTTGTCAGGAATACTCAAAACTTTTATTAAAAAAAGTCAAACACAGTTTCTTGAAACCAGTTCAACTCTAGAGTTAAATTACTGTAGATAGAGAATACTAGGGATTCTCTTTGTACAGTTTTACACATTAAATCTTTCTATCCTAACTTTTTAACCGATGGACCATTTTTTACGAATCAAACTTTGTTAGGTTTAAAATCAACCAGGATTATTATTTGTTATATTTTATGCAGTCATCTTTTGAGGAGTATTTTACTGTATGTAAAAATTATTAAATTATTAAAATCGGTATATCTTAAAAACTACTAAATCGATTTTGGTGATTAATAACTTTTTTACCAAAAAAGAACAAGGCTTTTTTCCAATAATTATTTGATTGTAAAATTTTGTAAAATTAAAGCAATAAGCATGAAAGCTGGGTAGTTACCTCCACAACGCAGTTTATTTTACTAAAATTGGTTTAGAATTTCAAAAGTTATTTTGTTTTTTAATTAGGAAAAGCATATTTAAGTACATTCCAATCAAAATACCGAGTTAAAAACTGTAGTTAAGCTTTATAAATATATCTGTATTCTAATTAATTCTGGCCGGTAAGACATATTATTTAGCAAGGACTCGCCATCTTATAATCCTAAATATTAAATATTTGAATAAAATACAGTAAAGGCTGTTGCTTAAGCTTTCCAAAAAAGTATAAAACATTAAAATCGGATAAAAAATTTTCATTACTGAATTTTATTTTGAAATATCCAAGTTTCCCTATACCTATACCTGTGAGGCGTTTCTCTATACCCGGAAAAAATTCTCGGACAAAAAAACACCTTAAAAAAAGTTAATAAAACTGACCCAAACCCAACTCTAAAATAATATTTAGTTATTATCTATTTTTACTTTTTAATATATACCAATCAATTTTTCTTCCGAGGTTTTTTTATGCGGGTTTTTTTCGTTTCTGTTCCGATTTTTTTTGCGTTGGACCAGAAAAAAAACTAAATTTTCGAAAAAGAGCCTTATGTTCTTTGTAGTTTACACAAAAAACTCGCGCCGAATAGTACCTTTTTCCATATAAAGTGTATAGCTTAAGTCAAAACAAGACAAAATATTCCTTACTGAGTGGTGAGATAGAAAACTCGAAAAAATCGGAATATCTTGCAGAAACAAGCCCTTTAAATTTAAAAGTTTAGTGCCAATCAGGCAAAAATTATTGATTTTCTACCACCATGATATAAGAACTAATTATCCATCAAAAAATTTGCACTCCCCAGTTGGTTGGACTGGCATTTAGGCCAGTCTTGATCAGTGTTGCCAGGTCCATTTTTAGAATAATAGTAGATCAGAGACAAAAATAATAGTAGATTCTAGAATTTTTATAAAAAAATAGAAGACTACAAAAATAAACTTTTATTGATTAACAACTAAAAAAAAAAAAAAATATTTTAATCTTTTAACCCATCCTAAACTTTATAAATTGTTTTCTATCTCACTTTAGTTTAAAACCATAAAAAGGATAAGAGTAATGCGACCACGTTCCTTTTGAAACATCTCTTGCTGGTGAACAGCGGGAGCTTTTAATCCTATAAGAAATTTCCTGTGTGATGGAATAAGAAAACAAGTGTTCTTAACTATCAGCTAATTTTGGAACGAACTCCGTTCCAATACTTTCTGCTAACCCGTGCTCTGACCGACAGTGCATTCGCTCCAGATAAAAGAGTTTATAATCGAAAATGACCAATTTTTATCACCATAATATTGACTGTTTATCCAGCTGCTTTTGGTATCTATTGCTGTGGTAGACTTTCACTCAAAGAAAAGTATAATAGCAGATTTTCACTTAAGAATAGTGGAATAGTAGACGTGAGTAATAAATAGTAGATCTACTATTAAAATATTAGACATGGCAACACTGGTCTTGATTTCACCTTTTAAGTACTTGTCGCATTTTTATACTCTTAGCATTCTCGGATTTTCTTTTTAAATTATTTTTGTACAATAACAACCCAAACCTGACACCACTTTTGCTGCTGCAAATAAAAAAAAGTTTTTAACCTCCTTTAGGCATCAATCTTATAAAAACCCTTTTGTACAACAAAACACACCAGAAAATCGCTAAAAAAACTAATACACCGCAGCACAACGCGACGTGATATTAGAGACCTTTTGCACCTTTTATGAAAAATCCCCGTTAGGTGACTTTATCGCTTAATAACGCGTTGTGAAGTAGCTAACGTCACGTTATTTTTAAGACAACATTTTTAGTTTTTGCACGCCGCCTTTGCTTTGTGTATGACCGACTTTATTCGGTATTTATTATTATAAAGATTTACAAAAAGAATTTGTCCAATAATATAGGAGCACACAAAAGTCCAAAGTGAAAAGGGAAACAATTAAACGATGTTTTGCCCGGGGTGACCAGCGTGGGCTCGTCAGGTTTTTTTTAGAGAAAAGGTAGGTTATGATAAACAGATCGGAATCACTTGTCATAGTTGCCAGTGCAAATGAATGTCTTACATTTCTTACGAAGTTCTAGCCAAAAAAACTTATTAAACAAAGACTAACACACTTATCTTTAAAATTAAAAAGAATACAGAACATATCTGCGTTCAAAAATCAATTTAAATTTTTCTGTTTTTCTACTTAACGTGTTACTGTCGGCAACCATGTCAATTATAAGGGATACGGTATTCTCCCGCAAATAACGTCAAACTTTATCGGTTAGTAAGGGATTCCGTTATTACCTCGTAACTGCGCATGCCCGAAATGAGCGATAAAGTAAAAACTCATCAAAATTATAGGTGCAAAAGGTCGATACGATACGATACGAAGATAAAAGCACAGCGGGTCACGCACTTGCTTGATGATTGTTTTTTTTGTTTATAAGCTTCAATGTACAGTCGAAGGCAAAGAAAATGTTGTTGCACATTTTTGGTTATTGTTTTGGGACAACTTTTGAACAAAGAACCCTGCACAAATTACATTGGGATTGTCTTTCGGCTAAATGTTTTTTATATATTGCAGTACTCGATCAATAAAGCACAAAAATAAAAAAAAACGAGACAGAGAGCAGGATTGATTTCTGAGATATGGAGCTTTAAATTTGGTGTATTTTAAAGCTATATTTTTGGAAATGATCCAAAATTTTTCCCACAACTTTGTTGGCTAGCGCCAAAATAAAACGATTCGTTTTTCTATTTGTCCTGAATGAAACACCCTTTCCATCCATGCAAAAATATTTCTATAAGGGTTTTTCGGTACCACCAAAGAGTCACTGATTTGCACATTTAAAAAACGAAAATGACCGTATTTTAAAAAATTTAAATTTTTATTTTCTTTAAAACAAACGGCCAGATTTTAATAGTTTTTACATATTTTAATAAAAATAATGTTAATAAGCTTAAAAAAAAACATTTTTGCTTGAGTGGTACCATTAATTGGGAGTATGGTAGTCACCTTTAATGCTTTTTAATATTTGACCAATCAAATTGCTCGTGTGCTATATGCTTTTAGGCTAACTTAAGGTTGGCGGTAACGAATATAATAACATTTTTCCGGTTGTTTATACTGTGTTCCCAAATAGAATGCGTAAAATTATCTGTCAGCAAATGACGTCGTTTCTTAAGCAAAAGTTTGACGTTGTCAAACCTACCTTGATTTTTTTTAAATATAAAGCCGCCGCATGCAACACCTGCTTAACTAAAAAGCCAGTTAACTCTTTTTCGATTTAGTATCCTTTAGCCTACTATAGCGGTCATATTGACACCTAACTGACAGAAAATCCATGTTTTACCTGTCAATTTGGTTATAAAAATGGCGGAAATCTTTGGCTAAAGGGCACTGAAGAGATAGGAGTTAACTGGCTTTTTAGTTGAGGACGGTGTTGCCGCATGCAGCCATATTAAACATATTTTAAGAGTTTTTACTTTTTGCAAACCACTTTTCCACACTTAAGTAGGAAAAACACTTTAGCTACTTTTTTTTTCTAGTAGAAAAACGGTAATAGTAACCGGAAAAATATTTTCAAATTCGTTACCGGCGATCCCAAGTTAGCCTAAAAGCATATACCACACAACAATTTGATTGGTCGAATGTAGGTACCAATAGGTACTAATTGGTATTAAGCTTTTGGATTGGATTTGTCCATAAAAAGTTTTTATAACCTACCTATAATATATTTAAAATCACTTTTCGTATTTCTCCAATATCAAAAATATTAAAAAACTATAAAGGCGCCTACCATTTTTGACATTTATGGTATCACTCAAGCTAAAAATTTTTTCTTTGGCCAAGTGGCATCATTTTTAATAAAATATGTGAAAATTTTTAAAATCTGACCGTTTGTTTTAAAGAAAATGAGAATTGTCATTTTTTTAAAAATGATCGTTTTCTTTCTTTTTTAAAACTTACAAATCAGTAACTTTTCTAGTGGTACCAAAGAAACTATACAAAAACATTTTTATATGGGTGGAAGGGGTATTTCATTCCAGACAAATAAAACTTCGAATCATTTTATTTCGGCGGTAATTAACAAAGTTGTGAAAAAAACTTGTACCATGTCCAAAAATATATCTTAAAAACACGTCAACTTTAAAGCTCCATATCTCAGAAAGTAGTCCTGCTTCCTATCTCGTTTTTTTTTATTTTTTTGTTTTGTTGATCGAGTACTATAACATATAAAAAAATTATGACATTTAGCCGAAAGTCATTTCCAATGTAATTTGTGCAGGGTTCTTTAAGCGAATCGTCATTTCGGGTCCCTATAAAAAACCAAAATTAAATCGCTAGAAAATATATGAATAGAATTAGATTTAAACGAAACATATATTTAATAGAAACAGAAAATATTTTTAACGAAAATAATTTGATAGAAACATAGTAATGCCGAACCACAAAATTCAAGAACCCCAAACCGATAGTCACGAATTCAATTGCTACGTTGACAGGCTTACTGCAGGAAAGAGTCGCAGTAAGTTGTAGAATTGTATTAATTTACCCCCTTTACATTCTTCAACCACCCCCTACCATCAAATTTCTTCATAATATTGTATTATCATCGGACCTATATTACAAAAATAAATCGCAGACAGTTAGACAGCCAGAAAATTTGATATTAAGGAAGTAGTTACAATCTGGGGAATTGTTTTTAGCAACACTGTACGGGAAATCAATCTAACTATATGGACCTGATTTTTTTGCAAAATTTTACTTCATTGAATTTGTTTTCCATGGCAACGCGTAGACTTTATTTATGTTTATCCACCGTGGGACACCAGAGAATTTTGAGCACCTGTTAAAAAATTTGGGGTTAAGTTACTTATTTTAACTTCTTGCGTTCTGCGCCGCTAAAGCACATAAGTATTTTTTACTTTCGCTTTTTTCGTAAAGTGTGTTTGGTGAGCACTAAAAAGTTTATAATTGAATTGGAAACACTCCCGCTATTTGATACCGACATCAGGTTAACTTAAAAGTATGCAGATTTAAAAATCGGCTCCTGGCGCTAGACGAAATAATCGTATTCTATTTTAAACAGGAGCGTCAACGACTAGCAAGAGTCTTTCCAACCTCTAAATGGAGCTTTACTGACCTGTTTTGTTAGTATACTCAAGTATCCATGTGTTTTTAAAACTGAGGTTCTAAAATCTATCCTTTACACTTCAAGATTTCACTAGTACACTTGCACATAGCTATGCCGCAATAATTTAAATTTAAAAAAAAATGGTTGAATCAAAATGAAAACAAAATTATGTGGGGTTATGGGTGCTGAATGTTTCTATGCGAATTCCTAGTAATCCCAGCGAGCCAGTAAAGTTCTCTTGGTTCTTTAATAGACTCGGGGTAATGCTCGCGAGCGCTAGGCCTTTTTTCGTAGTGCGACCGGACACGCGGAGTGGTTTCATATTTGTTTTAGAAATATGTTTTCGAAAACACATTTTTGAAAGATAAACATAACCTCGAATGGTTTTCTGCCAGAAAACGTAAAAATACTCTTCTGTCCCACTGCGGCCCGATTTAAAGTTTGTTGACAAAACACCTGCAGTTACCATGGAATCGTATAAATTCTGCGATCTATCGGCCAGCACTTGAAATGCGTGTGTCCCCAAATTCAATGAAGTGTAAACGTTTATGATTGATTGATCGGTTTTCTTTACCGGAGTGCACAGGCTTTTAGAAAAAAGGAAACTTAGTTTTTATTTTCGCTAAAGCAAGGAAATATAAAAAGGAAATATGTAATCCAGAGGAAATTGTGAGTATTTTTCTATTTTTTTGTAAATCGGGTTTGTTCTAAACCGCAATTATTTTGAGGATTTTGGGATAGATGGCAGCACCACAGCTTTTATTCTGAAGAAAAAATAATTCAGAATTTTGAAAAATCCCTCAGATATTTTTGTTAAGCATTTAAAAATGATCACCGCTGCAAAATTTCAGCTATTTATGACACTTAGTTTTCCCTGTGCACTCTGGCAAAAAATTAAAGAACTAAAGAATAAGGCGTTGCCAACTGTACTTTTGTTTTACTTAAAATCTGGGGAAAAACTATAGCCTTAAAGAAAATCGTTTAGTAAAAAAAAATCCCCGTGTCATCTTCCAAATAAAGAAACTTCTCAACGCCGCAATCCAAGGCCTACGGCGCTCTAGAGATTTAAATTTAATCTATGCCGAATAGCGATTCGGCTGAATTGTGGTTCTACTGATTTAAGGATCGGCTATATTATTTGCTATCAATTTGTGAGTAGGGTGTTTTCCTTTTCTAGACAATTATTTTCGATACTTTTGTATTTCGGATATTTTAAGGTTCGGGAAAATTATAATCGGTTAAATTTTATTCGTGTCTTTTAAGGATGTAGTAAATTAAAATTTTATAAAATTATATTCGTATCCATTATTTTCTGAATACTTTCGTTCATATTTCGTTTCGGACGTTTTATTTTCTGTTCACTTGTGTTTCGGTTTTTGTAAAAACACCCACCAGTACTAGGAATCATTTTTATACATAAGTTGTGAAACACCCTGTATATCGTACTATCGTACATATTTTCTTTAAGCAAATATTTTATGTTAAAAAACTAATTTTTTTTGGTTTATGTAATTTAACCAAGAAGCGAGAAAAATCTTGGATTTTCGGTGACATTTTCATTATTATAAGGCGATGCGACGTCGACTTATTTTCTTTTCGCCTTATTTTCGCCAAAGAATCCATTTATAAGGGCGTTTTTTCTAGGTTATTTTGTTACGAAATTGTAAATCATTTGTGGTTTTTATTCAAGGGAAAAATGGTTATGAAAACAGCTGTTGCCTTCCACTTGCGCACCCAGAGGATACTTTATGCGGACCCACTGTAGAGTTTTACAAATCCTACAGACTCACTTTAACGATAAACCTCTGTATCCTGAATGCTGCATGTTCTTATTTTGGCCATATTGGGCTCCGGAAATATTTGTCTTTGGAGGCGAGTGTTCATGCAAAGAGTTACAACGACACCCATTCTAAATAAATGGTCGGAGAAAGCGTCATTTTAACAAAAAATCAGCATTTTTAATCAGTAAAGTGATATATAAATTTAAGATGTTGTGACTTCAGAAAAGTGGTTAATAAAATGGTAATTATGACGTATATGTTATGATATAGATAATATTTTTGTTTTCTGTCATGTCTTCACATATTTTATGCTATGTGTCGTGTGTCGTTTAGACAAAGATCATATGAATGAATGAATAAATGCAGAAGTGCGGGCGGGACAATTCCCATGTACGAAGGCCACCTTGCTGGGCCCGTTGCACGCCCAATTTCCATGTTTTAGCCCAGGAAGCCAACCTCTTTCACAAAAGAACAGGTTTTTAAGGGCTGAAACTGTCTTACATCGCCTGTGGCTAAACAGATGGTTCCCAAGGTGCGAATTTCTTGACCTGGCCAGAGCCGGATACTCTCTGAGTCTCCGGAGATTCCCAACGCCCCTGATGCATTTTTAGTGTCCAATGGGAACTGGTGCAGTTCCCTGTCGGTTGAAGAAGATCTACTGGGTCCTTCAACAGTTCCTTGTTGAACCTGTTCGGTTCCCTGTGTTACCTCCTGGTCGTCGGAGGGTCTTTCTGGAGTTCCCTCACACACGAGCAAACTGGCTAGAATCACCTCCTCAGCACTTCGGGGATGGGGCTTTATACAACAGGGTGCGCCTGGTTCCCTAAAGAAGGTTTTTATTGTGGTGCATCCACGCGGCCTGGGCGTTCAAGCCAAGGCCCCCACACCCGTCCCCGAAAAATCATATTTTCAATTAATAATGTGAGAAAGAGTAAACCTGTAAAAACCCTATAAAGTCTGAAATACTACTTTATGTGGTAAAAAGGACGTTGGAATAACGTGCCCGTTAACTAGCCTCGACTACATAACTAATTTATCAAGAGTAATCATTACCGTCGCGATGTAGTTGTATAACCGTCCCAATGCATTCCCAAAAACAGCGAGTACCTCGAGGTATAGTAGTAGTAAAACCGTCGCCGTGATATGACGCCACAAACCTATTAGGGATAGGGCGTGGAGACGGCTACTGCACGTCGCGACTGATTTTGTTGCTTGGGTGTTGTGAAAGGTCGAAAATGTCAAATCAAATTATTTAATTTAAAAAAAAAAGTTATTACTTTTTAATAAAAAAAAAATTGTATTTCAAAAGTTCTTAAAAAAACAAAAATTAAAACAGAATTTTTCTTAAAATCCCAAAGTTATAAACAAATTTAAAAATTATTTTGTTTTAATAACTGGCAAAATATTTTCTTTCCACAAAAGTGATTATAAATTAATATTTTAAAAGGTTTCTTTTTTTTGTTTCAGAAGTAAAAAAAAAGAACTAGGTATGATAAATTTGAAAATATTTTTGTTTTCTTTTGATATTTTTTTAAAAAATATTTTCTTTTTAGCAGCCAACCTAAAAGATTGTCATAATAATTTTTGTTAATGATTTTGAAAATTTAAATATTCAAAATATTTTTTTCCTTGTTTCATAAGTTCTCCAAAATAATTTTCATAAAATTTTTAATAAAGTTTTCCAAAATAATTTTCATAAAAATTTTAATAAATTTTTTCTTCAACATTTTCTTTTGGAAAAAACGGAAAATTTATTATAAAGAAATATTTCTTACCCACAATAAAAAACAATATTTAAATTAAAAAAACCAACAATCACAAAAAAGTCCAAACACCCACTGTGTTCTATGTCTACAGACCGCTTCAAGCTACTGCGAACATAGGGGGAATCAAGTCCAATTTACTCTCCGTGCCGTACGACCGAGGTGGATTCGAAGCACGCTGCAGTGTTATCTTTTGGAAATTCATTTTGTTTTTATTATTTTGTTTTATTTCTGCCTTGCTCGAGAAACAGATGGGTAAGTTCTTAATTGAAATAATACATTTTTAAAACCAAAAATGGATGTCTACAAAGTTGCCGAAAAAGTGCAGATGGTCAAATGGTCAAATCGTCATAACCCAACACACGTTAGATATTGGTCGAGGGAAAATTTGCATTTGTATTTTGACGTAAGAACACAGTATCCCCAAAAACTAAATGTTTGGGGGGGGGGTATTATAGGGGAACACGTAATTGGGCAATTTTTTATTAACGGCAATTGCAATTTGAATGGTCCTAGATACTTGGATCTACTGCAGCAGCACATTATTCCAACTGCTAGGCAGTTGTTAGGTGTAAGATTTGGTGAAACATGGTTTCAACAAGATGGTTGTTCCACTCACAATGTTGGCCTTGTTAGGGAATATCTTGATAATGTATTTCCTAATCGGGTTATAAGTACACGGAGAACTATTTTATGGCCAGCTCGATCTCCCGATCTTGCTCCTAATGACTTCTATCTGTTTTTGAAGAAGCTTTTCAAATTATCACCCCTAACATGCTTGGAAACGTTAGAAGGGGTTTTTATAGTAGGCTCGGATATTGTCTAGCCGAGCAAGGAGGACTTTTCGAACATTTGCTTTAATTTTTTTTTGACTGGGAGAATCTTTTTGGTTTTTAGAATGTATTATTTTATTTTGAGAACTTGCTTTTATTTTGTTTCTCCTTATTATTTTCATTGTAACACGTCGTCACTGATAAATCTGAGCAGTTGACAATAAAACGCTCTTATTTATCAGTGACAAAAAATGAGAAAATTACGTTATAAAAATTTGCGTATTTATTGACCAAATTCCGGTTTCATTGACTACGCTCCACACAGCACCGTGGTTAGAGGCGTACTAAATACCAAAGAAAAGTTATGCAAGTGGTGATCGCAAGCCTGAGTATTGGTTGCTTCACTGATAGGCGTGCGGTGTCTCTGCATGTACGTACACTGACAAATTAGACTTCTTCCGCCCTATGTTCGCAGTAGCTTGAAGCGGTCTGTATAGGCAAAGCGCGCACTACCGATGTCGACTAGTTGTTGCTCCGTCAAAAAATTGTTAAAAACTAAATTCAATTTGCAGAGCTCCGAAAAACAATACCTACGTCGCGTCAGTTAACAAGATTCATCACATGACCGCGAGATCACTGTAAGACCGTGCTGATAGGACGTGTATTCTTGAAAGTCGTACGATATGTGATCATTCTCTATAGCGATTTATGCCGCTCCCTGTTCAGGAATAGACTTCCAGCACGAAAGCGCGTTTTTCTGAGAATTTCGGCGCTTACGTCGAACATTCCACGCAAACATTTTGCTATAAAAGCAAAATTTAGCTTAAACAGAAGACAGTTCAAAATAAATTATCAAAGATATGAGTTCTCAATAAATTCTCAAAGAGAAGAGTTCGAAATAAATCCTCCACCAAGAAAGTTCAAATAGAACAAACCCAATAAAATAGAATGTAAAAAGTAAAGTTTGTTCGTTAAAAGTATTTCAACATACTAAAATTTTGGGAGCCCGTTATAAAAACTGTCGTGTGGAAGTTAAAAATCAAACGAATAATGTAAAAAATGTAAAATAGTGTAGTGTAGTGATTAGGAAGGATGTAAGCCGGAGATTTCCTGAACTACTATATCGGTCAGATTTTATGAAATGGTAAATTTTCATGCAAAATACTTGTATTAGAGTAGGACTGTTTAACCGAATATTATATCACAATAGATTTGAACTTTAACAATTGCGATAAAATACCTTTATATTTCTGAAAACTCGAGTTGACTGTTTGTACATCCTCAAAAATTAAATATTACTATGCACACTAAAACGCTCATGTCCAAAAAAGTGTAAGAAAAAATTGTGGTGTCTCTTAAGGAGTTAAAAGTTATCCGCTCGAACTTTAGAAATAACTCTTAAGGGCCGTTGTTCACAGTGTCCTCTAAGACTCGACATTCTTCGGAAGCCTTTCTCTTAACGTGTTTCCATAACCTGCAAGAATGGGTTCAGAACTTATATAGGTTCTTGCCCTGCCGCCTTTTCGGCTACAGCATTCTGCTTTCTCGCTTTCCATATCTCCCTTTTTTCCAACGTTACTCTATCGATTGGAAATATGAGGTTAAGTGCCTCGACGAAGCTTTGGTTTCTATTTTAATTAATTCCTGCACTCTGCGCTTTCCTATATATGTTTTCAACAAGCTAGTCATGTTTGATACCTGACTTTGTGCAATTTCGTAAAATGTTACAAATTTTACAGTGGTATTTCGGACTCATCATCAGTTTTTTTAATTCATGAGTATAGACTACTATACCTATAATTAAAAGTATGTATATATGTGTGTGTTGTTTGTTCCTCAATCACGAAAAAACGGGGGCGGCAGACAAAAGGTCGAAAAACCAAAGGTCGAAAGAGAAAAAGGACGAAAGGTAGGAAATACCAAAGGTCGAAATTACAGAAGGTCGAAACTACAAAAGGTCTAAATAACAAAAGATTGAAACTACAAAAGGTCGAAAATAAAAAAGGGCGAGGTTCTGATACGTTATATCCCTCTCCTCATTTCTTATAATGGAAAGATTTTCTTGCTTAGAATATGTAGTTTGACTCTTTCCGAAACCATCCAGGTATATTAATAAATCTGCCTTGAAAGTTTTTTACAGGTTTTCTGTGTGTTATGTGTGTGTGTTGGGTTTGGTTGGTTATTTTGGGTTGGGTTGGTTATGTTAGGTTGAGTTGGTTATGTTGGTTGTGTTGATTATTTTTTTGTCGTTTCGACCTTTTGATATTAGACCTTTTGTAATTTCGATCTTTTGTAATTTCAACCTTTTGTGATTTCGATCTTTTGTATTTTCCACCATTTGGTATTCGACCTTTTGTAATTTTGACCTTTTATAATTTCGACCTTTTGTAGTTTCGATCTTTCGACCTTTTTGTCTTTCGACCTTTTGTTTTTCAATCTTTTATCCGCCGCCCAAAAAACGGGTAAACCGATTTGGATGAAATTTCGTAAGAAGATAGTGGGTGACCTGAGATGAAACATAGGCTACTTTTTATTTGACATTTTAATTAGTGGCAGCTGTCAAATGACCTTTTTTTTAATATCGCGGGCAACACCGCAGGTCAACCGCGGTTAAATTGTAAAATAATTATATTAATTTGGAATTTTAAAAAAATCACAAGATGATTTGGTTTAAGAAAATTGCTTTTTTCTATTGAGTTATTCATTTTTTTAAATGTTAACCAATTTACCTTCAGCAAAATAAAAACAAAACTATGGAAAACAGGAATGTGGATGTGCTCAACCAACCGCATTTTTTCATCAAAGTAAATTAAAAACACAAAGCATTATTGATTTTAAAATAAAAACTTTATGCATGCATGTGACAGGTACCCTTTCAATTTTATAAAAGCACCGCATAACCAAATAAAAACGAAAAAAATTTGGTGCGGTTTTAGAAAAACCTAATTGGAGAACTTTCAAATGATATTTTACTTATATTTTTGTAAATAAGACAAAAGCTAAGAAAATTTTCATATTTTCCATTTATTAATTAATTAATAATTGTAAAGGGGTTCTACACTTTTTTTTGCTTCAAACATAAAAAAATCGTTAAGTTTTACTTGTGTAGGTGTAAAAAGATATTTTACCTGCAACCAACCAATAAACCTAATTTTACGAGCGTCGGGCCATAAGATGGCGCTCCCAGCCATTAAACTTTCTTTCATAAAAACACTCGTTGATCCAAAAATCTAAATTATTTTTCTACATTTTTAAGAAAATAAATATTTATTAAACGTAAATATATCCAATATAATTTTAAAACCTAACCGAAAATAACTTCTCTTGGCATATTACGCATTTTTTTTAGGAAAAAACTACTTTTTTAATTAACTTTCAAATTAACATTTAAAAAGTTCTTCACTCTGTCAGTTATCTTATATGTTTTAAGGTTATGATCGACAGCGTCATGTTGATTGTTGATATTTTCAAACACTGCACAGTGGTTCAGGCCTATGACAAAGAAAAAATTCATCTATTGAAAAACATCCCCCTGTATCCAAAACTACCATCAATATTTTAAATTAACCATATCTAGTAGCCTGCTGGCCCATAATAGTTGTACGTGATTTTTTGTTTTAATGGTTGTTAGCATTTTACTGTCAAGTTTTACTTAAGTTTGGCATCAAATTGCGAAAAATTTGTGAAAACTTTTAAACTTTATTGGTGTAATTTCGAAAGACTGGTAGAAATTTATTGGAATATTGAAGATTTCAAAATAAGTTTGATAATTAAAAGGGAAGGTACACACTAGAATGAGATTTCTTTGGAAGTTTCCCTAGTGTCAATTTAACTGGAAATTTTACACGAAAATTTTTAAAAATTGATAAGTAGAAATTGCATCCGTTTTGAAAATTGCATCTGGAAATATCCCGGGGATAATTGTCATTTGTGACATTTATAGTTTCAAAACATCAAAACAGTCGACCTGTCAGAATTTTAAATCAGCATAAACTTAAAATTTTAAAAATTGCTACAGTAAATAATAATTCGATTTGGTCGTCGTTTTCACAGTCATTTTGAACTTTTTAAACAAAATACAGAAATGGCCCGTTTCGGTAATGTTTCTTTAAATGATATCAACGAAATTGCGGAAAATAGTACTCCCGTCAATACTATAAAAAGCAGAAAATCGATTTTTCAACAGTTCCAGCAGTTATGCAATCAAAAAGGTTACTACTTGGTGAAGGAAAAGGGCACAATCAACATACTAAACGATGCACTACAGGACTGGGCATTCAATTTATTTTACGAAATTTGGTACCAAGACTGATATTTACGGATATCGAGTACGCAAGTTCCAGAAAGGCAAGAGATTCAATGAGGAGGAAACTGCAATCGCTTCCAGAAAAACGAAAAATGAGTGCAGCCGCTCCTACCAATAAAGAATACCAGGCCATTATATCATACTGAAAGGAGGACACACCCGTTGGACTTCAAAAAAAATTCTACCATATAGCAGCAGTAGAGCTAGCGTGGAGAGGGGGCGAAGCTAGCAACCTCCTTTTGTCTCACTTTCGCAAAGAAGTCCACAATGATGGAACCTTTACAGGTTAGTTGGTTTACCTTCTTAAGTTTCTATTCTTAAATCAAACTGTTTTATGGGGTTTTTTTATGGAAATAAAACTTACATTGGGTTTTTGTTGTTTTAGGAAGAGTGGAGTACAATCCAATATTGTCAAAAACAGCCCAAGGAGGATCCCAGAAGTGCGCCGAGAGTAAATTGCTTGTGCAAAATAAAAAACAACCACAGGGGGATTTACTATGATCTAAAATAGTACCCCCTACAGGTCTAAATATTTACACCTGGGAAGGCACTAAATTTTAAAACCAATTTTCAAAAAACACTTAACCATACAGAAAAGACACAAAGTTATTGATTATTTTGTATTTTTATTGCTAAATACCACTGAAAAACTGCTTTTTTGTCAAAATAAATACCATATTTTAGAAGAAAATGCCCTAAAACTCATTTTTTTGACAGGTTTCAAAATGGCAAATGGTGAGTACGCCAAAATTTTGGCACATAATAGCTTCATAATTTGTGTTTGAGGTTATAAAATTGGTGATTTTTTAGACCACCTCTGGGAGGTGGTTTAAATTTATAACCCCCAGAAAGGATTGTTTTGTGGCGATTGGTAATAAGTTCGTTCATAATTTCTCTAAGAAACCGTTTTCACAAGGATTAATTTACCTTATATAATATCCCAAGTTGTTCATTAATCAATAAAACACTTCCAATTTTGTCCAGAAAAACGCCATATTTTGAACCCGTTTTCAGCACAAAAAACATATTTATGGGGGCACTACGAGGCCAAACCAACATAAGTGAAGGTCACTGATTATGCACGAAAAATATACCAAAGAAAAAAACCCAAAACTACTATATTAATTTATTTACAGACTGAAATTAATACATTAAGGTTATCTAAAAGCTTAGTCAAGAAAACTTTCCTTACTCAAAGCCCACTTATTTTAAAGCTTAGCTTTCATCAGCAGAGGTTGGTGCAAGCCAAGGTGCAAGCAGAGGTAAAAGATCCGAACTCGCTGTTTGTGATTGAACGTAGCGCTAATATTTTTAAACTGACATTTCGACAGTGACAGAAATGTGAACAAAATTGGCATTTAAGTTTTTTAATACATTTCATAAATAAAAACACCTTTTAAATAAATACAAAATTAATCTACTCCTTATTTTATTATTACCCATCTAAATCTTTGTGTGACATCAGGTATTAATTGTAAAAATTAATTAACAATGGTAAGTTTTAATTAGAGTGATATATAACCCCAATTTTAATTTGTTCTACCGAGTGTTTACTATTTAAACCCTGCGTGGGTTTAAATTTCTTAATTTTCTTTTTTTCTAAATTGAAACTTTCTTCTTAAATCCGACAAAAGATTGTGTTAAGATGATTATTCAATAAACAAATTTATTAAAATTCTTTTTATAAATCAAATTATGTCCAAAACTCAAGGATGGTTGGTTTAAAGTGCTTAAAACCAGAAATTTCACTTAAACGTAGGACCGTTCTAAAATAGACTAAACCTTTTTAGTAAATCCCACCGCCAGTGTTTTTGTTTATACGAAACACTCATGGACAAAAGACCTCCAAACGCAACTACTGACAGATTTTTTTTGACGCCCAATCCAAAATTTTTGCTTAACAATATCTGGTACAAAACCGTCCCAATAGAAAGAAATACGATTTCTTCTTGGACTATGGACTCTGCTGAACATACAGAGCTTGAGACTCAGATTTAAAAAAATTACAAATCACTGGAACAGGTCCACTACAGTGAGCCAATTAGCAAAATCAGGAGTCCAAGAACATCAGCTTATCAAAATAACAGGACCTGAAAACGTTAACTCAATAAAACCGTATCTTCAACTGGATGAAGACCACCATGTGTCATTAATTCAAGGTTTGAGAAAAAATACTACTTCGTTGTCAACTGAATCTGACGGTTGCAACACTGGAATCGGCAGCCCAAAACGACAGCTATGACCAGCAAGTTTATAAATCAGAATCACAATACTCCCGTTACTTATCAAAATTGTACATTTTATAGCAATTGTAGTTTTCAGAAGCAGGACTAAGTTCAAGTTTTTTTTTAACATTAGCATTAGTAAGAATATTAATTTTTATTAAAGTATGGTATTATTTAAATAAATAAATATATCAATATCAACTTTTTAGCAACTTCCTAAATAAACTTTTATTTATCAACTCGGGAAATTTCCAATCAAAACATAACACGTCCATAAAAATTTGGTCTTTAGCCATTTTTTTTTAAAAAAAGCAAAATTTCTGGAAATATTTCTACAGGAAATATCCACGTTTCCAAGTGTTTAGGTTTATTGAGCAAGTTTTATCACACTCATTTCTGTGCTAGAAGGTAACCCAACAAACTAGTAAGTCTACTTCTATGGTTCATAAAATCTTAGCCTTCGGCGCCCGACCAGGATTGTGTGTTTTTCTAAATACCGACAGACACATGTTTGGATTTAAAGAATAATTTTGCGACTTTTTAAACCACCAACTAACTTTTGATTTACACCTCCGATTTAAAAGATTTTAGACTTTCTAGAAAGAACAATGACCGAAGTATTGGTTTGAAAATGAAAATTTAGTATTTTTTTAAAATCCAAGATGGCGGACACCTTTTAAAAATGGGTACCTTTTACCCCCCTGAAAAAGAGTTATGTGCGACCCTGAACCAAATATAAGTTATTGCATTAAGGCCTTTACCTTTTGGCGTTAGTTTGGAGTATAACCCATTTCGATTGCTTAAGAAATAAAAAAGTTATGCGCCTTTAAATTATAAATGTTCTTGTTCTTATAGCATTTTTTCTGAAGAGACTCATTGGCACACCTTAAAATTTTGAGAAATTACAAATTTGTATTTAGAACTCCCAAAATGCTTTAAATTTTAAAAATCGGACGAGTAGCCCCCCCCCCAGACTCAACAGTTTGAGCCAATGAACAGTTTTTCGAAAAATATGATTAACAGAGCAAAAACATTCATGATTCAAAGACGCATAACATAAGTAATTTTAGTAATTTCTATTATATAGCACATACAAATAACTAGTAAAACAATTAATTAAAACCACAGTTACATTTAAAATAAGTTATTTTAAATAAAAAATAGATAAAAATAATACTTTTAGATTTTTTTGATGATTTAAAGTAAAATAAAAAGTTTTGTTAAAAAACAAATCTTACTTATTGGTACGCCACTGCGTTATGTTTTGCATTTTAAGCTACCCCCAAAATACAATATTAATAATCTAGTAGTATATTTAATGTATTAGGAAAGCATGATTTTTAAAGTAACATTCGTGGCATATCAAACAAAGCGTTTTTGTTTTTCACTTCATTACGACCAGGCCTCCAATGTCTAATGGAGAATCCAGACACCTACAGACCTCTTTCATCCTTATTAGGAATCATCAGGGAGTCGTAGGATTGTACCTGGCAGTTAAAGCAACACAGGGAATTATGCACACCTCTTTAATTTAAAACAAAAATTTTGTAATCCGCGGATACGTCGTACCTGTGTGCGCCACCTGTCGAATAAATTGAGAAACAAAAACATCAAAATTGGAAAGTGCAGAAGGCCGTAAATACAGAATTCTGTACCTTTCAGCAGGTTATAAAGAAGAAACCTGTAAAAGTATAAGGTCACTGTAACCACTGTGCACTGCTTAGTGCAATTTGACAATTTCTGATATTTATGATAAAATTTTCATTGGTTGTAGGTAAAGTATAGTACCCTAACTCGCATATTATGGTCATTACACGCTTGTTATGTAAACTACTAGTACGATACATTATCCTGATCTTTAATTCCACCAAAAATAGTAGTTTACATAACAAACATGTTATGATAGTCCATAAACGCGAAAATAAAGTTTGAGACGCTGCCGCAGGCGAGTGTCTTAATTTATCTGAGCGTGTAATGACCATAACATGCAAGTCAGTGTACTATGAAAACGTCATCATAAATATTAGATCTTTCAATAACGTTCTATCTAAAGCTTCAAAACAAATAGAGTTACTAAGACATTTTTCATATATCTTTTTAAAAACAAGGTTTTTTTCTTAAAAATGCGTAATATGTCAATTTAACGGGACTTATTTTTGATTAGGTACTAAAATTATATTGGATTAATTTATGTTTAATAAATAGTTATTGTTCTAAAAATATAAAAAAATAATTCACATTTTTGCGCTTATTAGTGCTCTTATAAAATAAAGTTTCATCGCTTGTCACGCCATCTTGTGGTTTACGTCTAAGCTTTATTACTATCCTAGGACCGTAAATGAGCCATTAAAATCGTGTTGAGATGGTCGTAAAATTAGTATCATTCGTTGGTCGTGGGTAAATATTATTTTATTAAACTTAACGCCAGAATAATTAGACAAATCCTTGCGAACCCGACTTAAAATCTAAAAAAACTTGTTGTTTCCTTTTAATTCTTCTTGGATAGAGTTTTTCTAGTGTTATTAAAAAATTCAAAATTTCCTCGAGTCAAAATGTTTGAAATTTTAATTTTGTATAAAATATTCTCCATTATAGCTTATCTTTTTCCTGGACTTTTCAAAGTCTTGATGTCTGGCACTGCCGTCTGAGGGTTTTTTACTTACTTTGTCGCGCTATTAGCATAAAATGGCTTGCCAAGGCAAGAAAAGCTTATTCGTAAGAAAAGGAGAATTAATTTAGTAAAAAAGTGGAAAATAGGAATTGCTTTATATACAGGGTATCTCACAACTTATGTCAGAAACTTTTAGAGCGTATGAAGTGGAATGCAATATGTAAAAAAACCGATTGCGCCGTTTTCAAAGGTATCTTCAAAAATGTTTCAATTAGGGAACATTTTTTCAAGACATGACTGTTCCACTAAAAGTAGGCAAATGATTCCTTGCCCAGTATACTTGTGACTTTAACTTAAAATTTATATAAATCTAAGGTTCACATATTTATGTAAAATATGTTACACCATATTTACGTAAATCACAAATAAAAATATTTTTATAAAAAAAAATTATTAAACATTACGTCAAAACTTTGACTATATATTTAAGTCATCATAAACAATGTTAATTTTACGTAAATAATATGACTTTATAAATAAATTCTTAAAATTTACGTCAATATTACGTAAATAGTGGGACCTTAATTTTACATAAAAAATATTACATATGTATTATATAAAAAACTATATGTAACATTGAAGTAATCTAACTTACGTAAACGTTACATAATATTATTTACTTTAAACTATTATGTAACAATTTACATCCAAAATTTTACATTACTATTACGTAAAACATTTTATGTAATATTTATATCATCTAAATTATTATGAAACAATGTGAACCTAAACTTTACATTTACAATTTTACATATTTGCTACATAACATGTTTTATGTATTAATTATGTCATTCAAATTATGTAAATTCCCTGTAAAATGATTTGCGTCAAATTAAAATCCTAAATTTTACATGATTATTATATAGTCAATTGAACCATAAGTTTACATTTCAAATGTTATATAACTATTATATAAAACATTTTATGTGATATTAAAAATATTGAGATCAAAAGATTGTGTTTAACAATAATGTTTATATTACAGAATGTCCAGCCACGCCTCTAATTGATCAACCTAGATGCAGTATTTTCCAGAAGTTGGGCTTTATAAAATAAAGAAATTTGAAAAGGCATTTTTTATTTACTTGTCAGAATGAAATCCTAAATGACATGCTTTGACAGCTTTAGACAAATACAATGATGAGTGACTTTGTTTGTAAAAATAGACCAAGTTATTACAACAAAAAATAGTGTGTACGTGTAAGTGGATACAGAAATAAATTCGGTAAGCTTCTGCGGCGGGTTGGTGTGCTTCTTTATAAACTAAAACAATATCCTCTAATTTGTGTTTAATTTCCCAAGAAATGAGTTGTATGTCATATTTTACTAGGGTTGCCAACTTTTAATTTTGATTTATCTGGACATTCGTTCTAAATTATCAGGACATTTGATGCAAAATCGGGACATTTTCAAAAACGCTTAGAAAAGAAAGAGAAATGAGAAATTTCAATCGAAACAAAACAAAGTAATAGTATATTACATATCAAGAAAAGAAAGTGACAAGTTTCACACGAGCGTAAATATTGTGAACGAGGAGTAAAACAACACGCGAGTGTAAGAAAGTTACTTTCTATCGAGTTGTGTATGCTACTTTTCCTACGAACACTGTTGAATTGCACAATTTTTGTAAAAATTGCTCTTTAATTTCGCGCAAATCAAATAAAATTGCTTTTTCGCACATGTGCGAAAAAAATTTCTGCACACGGGTGAAATTTAACGTTTTCTAAGGATGCAAATCGTGTGAAATCCATTATTTTCATATGTGGTCGTAGGAAAAAATAGTTCCACTACACAAAAACCTGTGGCCTAGATGGTTTACTAGTAATTTTCATAAAAAACTGTAAATTTTTCTTGTCCAGTATTTTGGCTAAAATTTTTAATAGATCATTTTCTACAGGAGATTTTCCGACAGCTTGGAAGCTAAGATCAGAAGCGGAGATAAGTCAAACATTAAAAAATACAGAGGTATTTCAAAAATTTCTTGATTTCCTAAATTGTTTGAATCAATAGTCACAGATAAAATTGCACCATATTTTCATAATTATAAACCAACAACACGGGTTTTCAAAAGATAATTCATTAATTACTAATCTCTTGATATATGAAGAAACTTTGTTGGAAGCCTTGGAGAGTGGGTATCAGGTAGATGTCATCTATACCGATTCCTCCAAGGCTTTCGACAGTGTCGATCATAACCTAATACTTGATAAACTTAAAGTCATGGCGGGTATCCATGGCTGATCTTTCAACTGGTTTCGGATTAATCTAACTGAAAGACGCCAGGCAATAAAAATAGAGAATGTTGTCTCCGCCGAGTTTAACGTTTTGTCGGTGTCCCCAGGGCGGACATTTGTCTCCATTTTTATTTAATGCATTTATAAATGATATATCTTCCGCTTTAGAAAAGTGTAACTTTGTACTTCTTGCTGATGATCTAAAATTCTTTAGAATTATAAGAAGTTTGGAGGATTGCCATATTTTGCAACAAGAGTTGAATGGGTTTTTAGATTAGTGTGAATATAACAATTTATCCTTGAATGTTGACAAATACAAGACTGTATATTTTTATAGAGAATTAAACCATATCGAGTTTACTTATCAGTTGGATAACTCCAATTTGGAGAAACCTTGCAATTATCATGCGTAACTTGGGTGTCTTTTTTGATAGAAAAATCAGTTTTGTTAAACACATAGATATTATTGCAAATAAGGCTATGAAATTGCTAGGATTTTTGTTTAGAACATTAAAAGACGTAAACAACATTTTTACATTAAGAAATTCTTACTTTGTAAAAATTATAAGGTCAATTCTAGAATATGGTTGTACTATTTGGTCTCCATATTATGAGATTCATAAAGATCGTTTGGAAAAAATACAAAGAAACTTCTTGCGCTTTATATGATATAAATTACACATAAGCCATATGCATGTGCCATTACAAAACACAAGAAATCATAAATTATTGGCAACTCAACATCATCGCACTAACTAAGGTTTTAACTTTCCGATCAACAGGCTCAGTAGGATCGGTAATGAACTGATTGAACAAACTGATGTCGATTTTTTTAACACTGCATTGCCAATAGCTAAATATTTCAAACGCAGCTAAGAAAAAAGAAAGAATTTATAGTTAACCACTGGCCAATAGATATGGGATTCTGATTTTAATTGGAAACTTTTAGTGCCGATTTCGCTGAAAACTTTTCATCGGGACATTTGGCGTACTGACGAGGGTCTCTATCTTATATACAATCCTTTAGTGGGCGCAGATAAGACTAATAATTTGTGATTGATCACTATTTTTAATCCTATCTCCCCTCAACCTAAGAATAAAGTGTACTAAACGGGATGGGTCCTCTATCTTTATTTAAACTATTTCTGGATTTAATGATTTCCATACTTTCATATGCATTTAAAAGTCTTTTGTTTGGTACACTTTTTAGAAGTTTTAGGTTATCTAATGTGAATGTATGATTGCTTTCAAAAGTATACTCGGCCATACTTGACTTTTCTGTTCTTCCGTATTTTAAGTTTGCTAAGTGTTCTTTAAAACGTGTTTGAATAGAGCGTCTCGTTTGGCCAACATATTTTTTCTCACAATCCATGCAACTAATTTCGTAAATTCCACTTTTTTCTAGAACCGTAGTTTTATCCTTGGGATTTCCTAGTAAGCTTCTTATTGTGTTACCGGATTGATATACTAATTTAAGACCGGTGTTATTAAATACTTTTTGTAATCCTTTCGCATAATTAGGATTATAAGGAATTGATACAAATTTTAAGTCGCAGGTATCTTTTTGTCTGAAAAAAGTGGAATTGCGAAAGGTCTTTTGAAGAGAATGCCTATTTATCAGCTTATTTATTAAGGGGAAATTTACTAATCTATATGTTAAAAAGTGCAAACTTGCAAGCTTATGTTGTAAGCAATGAAAAGAGTCATTTGGAATATACCTGTTTGTGGTCGTTCCTTTTCTGTATAGGTCAAAGTCCAATTTATTTTTATTTCCTATAACTAAAGTGTCTAGAAATGGCAGTGTACCGTTGTTCTCTGTTTCATAAGTAAATTTAATTGTGGGAAATTTGTTATTTATTTTTTCCATAAAATTTTCAACACTAGTTACTTTAGTGTTGAATACTGTAAACACATCATCTACATACCTAAACCATATTCTGGGGAAATACTCAAATTCTTTACTTATATCTGATTCAAATTTGCTCATAAAGAGGTTTGCGATAAAAGGTGATAAACTATTACCCATTGTGGTTCCTTCTAATTGCTGGTAGTAGTTATTTTTATATTGAAAGTAATTTTGATTCATGCAGAGTTTTGTTACGGCACACTAGGGAACAACGAACTAACATCAAACAAGATTAAAATTTCACCTTCTTGGAGTGAAATATCTTTAACTTTGTTGATAAATTCAAGGGAATTTTGAACAGAAAAACCTTTTTCTTTTATAGGTAAATTTTCAAACTCGTTTGCTAGCGATTTCGAAATGTTGTAAGTAGGTGATCCTTCAGCGGAAACTATAGGTCTAACCGATTTTCCAGGCTTGTGGATTTTCGGAAGACAATACAGTTTTGGCATAGTGGGATTGCTTACTTGTAGCTTATATTTAATATTGTCAGTAATAATATTAAAAGCAATCATAGATTCACATTAGATAACTAAAAAGTGTACCAAACAAAAGACTTTTAAATGCATATGAAAGTATGGAAATCATTAAATCCAGAAATAGTTTAAATAAAGATAGAGGACCCATCCCGTTTAGTACACTTTATTCTTTGGTTGAGGGGAGATAGGATTAAAAATCGTGATCAATCACAAATTATAAGTCTTATCTCCGGCCACTAAAGGATTGTATATAAGATAGAGCGTATATTAATTTAGTTCATTGTTTATCGTCTCCTGATGATGCTAACGTTGTTAGCGAAACGCGCATCGAGTGCAAAAAAGTGTAGTTTGGGTTTGTGGAAAACAATCATAACTTTGTTTTAGTGCAACCAAAGGTTCCCAATTCCCAACATAGTTTGTTTACTTTAAGCGAATTGAATCGTCATTTTAAACACCGACCAGTATTAGGAATCACGTCTTTCATTTTTATACAAGTTGTGAAACACCCTGTATAGACACAGGCTGGCAACAACGCGAGTAAAAAAGCACAGTTTAGTCGCGTGTAAGCAATTTTTAAAAACTTACCGTATTTGTAATAGATAGGGAGGTGGTGGCAATTGAGGTGTATGATTTCATCCACATTATAACTAGTATAAAACTGTAGTTTACATTCATACGAATAAAGTAAAAATATTATGATGCTCAGGTGGTGGGTTTTTTTTAAAGGGAGGACCTAAAACTTTCAAAAAAATAATAGCTCTATGAAGTCATTTCATCTCTTTTCTGATGAGTGCTATTGTGTTTTTGCTCATAAAGAGGTTTGCGATAAAAGGTGATAAACTATTACCCATTGTGGTTCCTTCTAATTGCTGGTAGTAGTTATTTTTATATTGAAAGTAATTTTGATTCATGCAGAGTTTTGTTAAAGATAGGTATTCTAAAATCTGTTTGTCTTCTAGATTGTTTTTTCTTAGTAGTTCCTCCACGTATTGTAAGGTATTGAGGATCGGCACACTAGGGAACAACGAACTAACATCAAACAAGATTAAAATTTCACCTTCTTGGAGTGAAATATCTTTAACTTTGTTGATAAATTCAAGGGAATTTTGAACAGAAAAACCTTTTTCCTTTATATGTAAATTTTCAAACTCGTTGTTTGCTAGCGATTTCGAAATGTTGTAAGTAGGTGATCCTACAGCGGAAACTATAGGTCTAACCGATTTTCCAGGCTTGTGGATTTTCGGAAGACAATACAGTTTTGGCATAGTGGGATTGCTTACTTGTAGCTTATATTTAATATTGTCAGTAATAATATTAAAAGCAATCATAGATTCACATTAGATAACTAAAAAGTGTACCAAACAAAAGACTTTTAAATGCATATGAAAGTATGGAAATCATTAAATCCAGAAATAGTTTAAATAAAGATAGAGGACCCATCCCGTTTAGTACACTTTATTCTTTGGTTGAGGGGAGATAGGATTAAAAATCGTGATCAATCACAAATTATAAGTCTTATCTCCGGCCACTAAAGGATTGTATATAAGATAGAGCGTATATTAATTTAGTTCATTGTTTATCGTCTCCTGATGATGCTAACGTTGTTAGCGAAACGCGCATCGAGTGCAAAAAAGTGTAGTTTGGGTTTGTGGAAAACAATCATAACTTTGTTTTAGTGCAACCAAAGGTTCCCAATTCCCAACATAGTTTGTTTACTTTAAGCGAAATGAATCGTCATTTTAAACACCGACCAGTATTAGGAATCACGTCTTTCATTTTTATACAAGTTGTGAAACACCCTGTATAGACACAGGCTGGCAACAACGCGAGTAAAAAAGCACAGTTTAGTCGCGTGTAAGCAATTTTTAAAAACTTACCGTATTTGTAATAGATAGGGAGGTGGTGGCAATTGAGGTGTATGATTTCATCCACATTATAACTAGTATAAAACTGTAGTTTACATTCATACGAATAAAGTAAAAATATTATGATGCTCAGGTGGTGGGTTTTTTTTAAAGGGAGGACGTAAAACTTTCAAAAAAATAATAGCTCTATGAAGTCATTTCATCTCTTTTCTGATGAGTGCTATTGTGTTGAGGGCCACACCAATATACCAAAAAAATATATTGCACACCCCTAGGTGGGGGCTTTTTTTACAGGGAGGCCTCAAAACTTGCAAAAAATAATTGCTATATGAACTTATTTCATGAAGCCTGCCTGAAAAATACGGCCCCACCCTGAGGGGTCCAATATTTTTTTTTGCTATCTTGGTGTGGCCGTTAACATAATCAGAAAAGCGATGGAATGAGTTCATATAGCAATTATTTTTTGCAAGTTTTGGGGCCTTTCTGTAAAAAACGTCCCCACCTGCAGGTGTGCAATATTTTTTTTTAATATTAAAGTAACACTCGTGGCATATCGGACAAAGCGTTTTTGTTTATCACTTCATTACGACCAGGCCTCCAATGTCTAATGAAGAACCCAGACACCTACAGACCTGTTTCATCCTTATTAGGAATCATCAGGGAGGGACTGGCAGTTGAAGCTACACAGACAACTATGCACACCTTTCGAATTTAAAACAAAAAGTTTGTAATCCGCGGAGACGTACACGGAAAAAAATTTTCTACAAATGAGTATTTCAGTATGCTCAAAACTGCATCATTGAAATGAAAATCTAGAATTTTATTTTAAAGAGATTATTTTAAAATAAACATAATGTTATACTTAAATAGAAAATTTAATTTTCCCAAATGTTTTCTTTAATCCAAGTAAAGACTATATGTTTAAAAATTTTATAATTTTTGATTTGAAGCCTAAGATCTTCATTTGGAAATTTACCGAAAACATTAAATTAAAACGGCACTAAGTTTATTATGAAACTCCGTTTATTTTTATTTTAAGAGCATATCTTTAAATTAGGAAAAAAAGTATTTTTTATTTTAAAACATTGCAAATTATGACATGAGACTATTGTAATTTTAATATTAACATAAATTTTGGTCTTTAGGTTCAAAATAAGTATTTAAAATACTAAAATTAAGTATAACCTTCAGATGCCTAATTGAAGAAAATTCTTGTCGTTTTATTCCGTTCCGAGGTAGGACGTAAGAGCCTGTCAGTCTTTTATTGTATGTGCATTGCATACAGTTGAATTTCGAGGAAAAGCTCGTCAAAAATCAGAAATTCGGAATTGAAAATTATTGGGAACACCAATTATAATTTTATTATATAGTTACCTAGGTATAATAAATCACCACCCTTTTATTAATATTCTAGTCCCTCTTAAAAATATTTTAGTTTAAAGTTGACCTTTGATGAGAATTTTGTGTGTTAAATATTTCGTGAATTGAACGTTTCGTTTTCCGCAACTTATTGAGAAAATTTCAAGATATCGTCATGGAGTCTATTGCTGCTGGTGGTAAGTAGAATCTCAAAAATTTTGTTGAATTGAAATATCCACAGAACTTTTTTAATTTTGATTTTTTAATTTTCTAGACATAAAGTACATTTACCCGCATTACCCCATTTTTTAAATATGTATTTTTGGCAAGACCGTAAATTACGGGGAAATGTACTTTATGGCTAGAAAAGGAAAAAAATTCCTATTTTTATTTTTTATGAGACTATATAGTTTCAAAAAATTAAAAAAGTTCTGTGGATATTTCAATTCAATATAGTAGTTTTTTATACCTTCATCAAAAACCTGATTTTAATAACTGTCTGCAAATAACTAAAGCATGGCCTTTTTGGTTACCGATGCAAAAAGAAACTTTTGGTCACGGGTGCGTTTTTTACCCAAAATTAACGAGAAATAGAAGGATTTGAAATCATGACTTCCATGTCTGCAACCACAAGTGGACTAATTTTTAAACACCATTTATTAATAGTTCCAAAATACGTAGCTAGGTAACTCACAGTTAATTATAACATTTAGGTGGCTTTTAAAGACTTCCCATCCATTAAACTTACCAACGAACCTTAGTTTTCCGTCAAAAATGGATATTTTAGCTTTAAAATATAACAGAATGAGAAATAAATTCCCAATGTCCATAATGGAGTTAAATATAAATAAGAAAGAGAGTTTTACCAACAGAAAACTGTTGGATTTTTGGCCTCCTCTACTAGTTCTACCACTGATTGGTTTCAGCATATAACTATTAGATATATAAAGGACTAGGATGCGAGAAAATCTTCGCGGCAACGGTCAAAATCTAGATTGCCATGACATAGCCAATGGGCTAAAGACAGCTCATTACCCTCTCCACATAGGCCGATCAGCTCTTATCGTTTTAGTGTCCTTTTATCCACCTTCGCCGCCATTTTGACAGAAAACTAATGGATTATCTGTCACTTTTGAGTGAAAATGGCGGCGAAGGTGGATAAAAGGACACTAAATCGGTATGAGTTGATCGGCCTATCTGGAGAGGGTACTGGACAGCTCGATCTGAGTTTGCGAGAGTTTGTAACGTAGAACCACCTCATTTCTCGTTCAGCCCACTTCCAGCTGACGCATGCGCATTGGAGCCCGTCTTTAATCGGCTTTAAACCTATTTTAATCTGTAGCCATCTAACAGATTACTTAAAAATTATCAAAAATAACTAAAAAATCATCAAAATCCAGTAAAAGAACAAGATTTTTTTAACGATTTACACAAATGGCGTAGCGGCGCAAGTCAGGAAAAAAAATAGTATGGCGGCAATAATCATTTCTTGGTTTACAAAAAACTTAACCGTTTTGCGACTAAGGACGTGCCTTCTATAGCTGTCAGATACAGTTGTATTTTGTAATTGGCCGCAACTGCATTGATTATTTGGCCACAATTGTCTCGTAAAGAGAAACGTTGAAAAAACGTAAATTTATTAACTAGTTAATTATCAACGTTTTGGCGTCGTTGATCCGTCGTTCGTTGTTACAAGGTTGCCATATTTACCCTAGTTAATAATAACGGTGTGGCGTCGTTTTCTCGTGAAATGACTTGTTTATTTCTTAGTTACGGCAACTAAAAATTGTTACTTGGGAAAGAATCTCTGCTCCTAAAAGCAAACACGACGTTTACTTTAAATAATATTCGTTCATTTAGTCTGACTAAAGCAAAGTAAATATCGATTTAATTTTATCCCTTAGCACTTATACAGAAAAGTCCGCTTTTAAACGATTCCAATTTAGAAAACCCTAGCACAGCATATGTAAATCCACACAGCAGATAAAGACTTGCCTGGCCGTTTTTAATACCCTCCTTTGCAAGTTTGTATTATTATGTTGAATCAATTGAATACAAAATGAAGGGAAAATTTAGCGCCCTAATAAATTTACAGAAAAGATTTGTGGCGTAGAGGGCAAAGGGTGAAGGAATAAATCGGAAAAATTTTTTTCTTCTACCAGGATTTGAACCCGGGGTCTCTAGAATACCAGTCTAATTTCTTTCTGAAAAAATTCTGTTGACAAAGCAGGTTAAATAATCTAATAATTAATAAGTTTGTCACCAAAATTGATAAAGTAAGTTCTAAAATTACAACAAAAATAATATTAATACTTAAAACAATAAGGAAGTTTAGACATTAGACTAAACAAACAGACTAAATAATTAAAAAAAAGTGAATGACGGTTTAAAAAAAACTATAAAATAAATAAGTCATAAACATCATAAAAACTAGACAAAAAGGACAATAAAGAAATAATAACAAGGGAACGAAAAACAAAAAAAAAATAAAAAAGATAGTAAAAACACAAAAAGACACTAAACACTAAAAAAAATTCCCAAAAAATAAAAAATTAAAATTAAAGCCAGAACATAGAAAAATTATAACATAAAAAACTACAAAAACTAACTTTTAGACGTTTACTGCTTTTATCCATGCATTATTAAAGCAAAGTGTTTCTTGAAAAAAAATTGCACGCAGAGTTGATTATGTGAGACTAAGTTTTTTGGTAGATGGCAAGCGTTTTTTTTTAGCTTAAGTTTTTAGTCCAATGGCTCCATTGAGTTATCAACTCGCTGTTTTGATATAGGGAACCGTAAAAAAAATAGAGTGTAAAGTTTAAATGCTGGATTGTATAATATGCTGTGATTTCCTAAGAGCATTATTCTGTTATTGCTGCTACTGTAGTAGTAGTAGCCCTAAATTAACTAACTGGGACCCAGCTAATAATTACATATTATTTTTCGTAAAAGTAAAAAAGGGTGAAAATACAGCATATCCTACGCGTCGGGTACCAAAATCCAAGGAAGGAAATGCATTTTACTCTCAAGGCATGTATTTAATTTTGGCTACTGCCTTTTCTAATAATTTCATAAATTAGAACAATATTTTTATTCCGTTGAAAAACATTCATTTGCCGAACTGTTGAAACAACCCCCGTATTTTATAAAAATCCAGTGACACCTGCCAAAATGGTAATCTGAAGCTTTCTGAAGATAGAATAAAATCAAAGTGCGTTGCGTTGCTATTGTAGCAGGAATCTCTGTTCTCTTTAGAAACATCAGTATCCACGGAAGTACCTAACAAGCCACTTATTTCTGAAAAAAAAATGTATTTTGCCAATTCGGACCACCCTGACTCAAAAAACTCGTCACGTGGTCAGACATGAAACTATATAGGCAAATCTCGCTTAGATCACGTGATGCGTGTTTTAAGCCAGGGAGCCCACGCATGAGAAATTATTCCTGAAATGAAAGAAGCTTTGATTTTCCAAAAAGCATTTAGTGTAATGTACAGCAGCGTAGGATACCCAAAAGTTCTAAATCTTAACTACGCCTGCATTCTGATTCTAGTATAACCACCATCTCCTCCACTCGTGTTAAAATAGCTAATAATTGCAACAATTACGTTTCAATTCGTAATTGCTTGGGTAAACGACGTGCTAGAAATCAAATCATTAAATTGTATAAGTTTTCTTCTGTTTTATATAAGAGATAGTTTCAATGAAAGTAAGAAGAAAGGGGGCTGCATGCAATATCCAATTTTATAGTAACGGTAAGGGTGAGATTTTGCTGCTAACCTCACTTTTTATGATGTATGCTTATGTAGAAATATTATTCTCTTCCGATTTTTTATACTGCCTTTGTGTCAAAAAATAAGTTAGTTCTGAACTGTCGCAAAGTTAAAAGATTAGTTTATTTGTTTTTGGTACCATTTTAGAGTCAACAACAAAGTAAATATGATATTCTACTTTTTTCTTGATAAAAAAACATTTTTTCATCTTGACCTTTCTAAACCGAGAGTTGTAAACTGTTACCTAGCTGTAAACAGACAAAAGTTTAAAAAAAATTCCAAATCTGCCGATTGTCACCTCGAATGTCTCGTCATTAAAAATCACGTAGATAGAGGTAGACACAGGCGTAGATAGGGTATTCTCTATTTACAGCACAAGAAAATTACGCCATTACTAACAGACACACCCTACCAATAGACACTTAAATAAATTAACAGAATGAGAAATAAATTCCCAATGTCCATAGTGGAGTTAAATATAAATAAAAAGAGAGTTTTACCGACAGAAAACTGTTGGATTTTTTTTTATGTCGCACTGATGATCTCTAACAAGAGTGAAATACGTGTCTGCGTCTAGTCTCCAAGTCGCACCCGGTATGTATTCTTGTGGTACTCCGGTGTATTTTATAAAGTTCGTTTTTTTGCTATCGATTCGTCATAGTAGGAAGCCCGACTGGTGGATGGACTGTGTCTGAAACCAGTCAGTGTAGAACTGGTGGAGAAGGCGAAAAATCCAACAGTTTCCTGTTGGTAAAACTCTCTTTTTATTTTTACTTAAATAAATATTTCACCGTATAACGCGTTCAAACCATTAATCATGGATCCGATGACAACTGATTGCAATCATTCCATTCCTGGACAAACTTGTAAACAACATCAATAATCTAGCGAGCCATGGAAATACCAAAACAAAAGACATTTTCTTAGCTCCAACCTTTTGCACACGCGCGAAAGTTTATCGATCCGGTGATTTCGGTTAGTTTCAATCGGCGTCGCGGCCTACATCATATATCTTCAAACAAGGCGACGCCATTTTTGTTGTTGATTTATTTTGATTCCGTATTTTCATTTGTGCTACGCGTATTTTTCACTGTTAAAAATTAAAGAAAAGTAACACTGCCTAACACAGATATGGTGTATTTATCGAGAATATCAGACAACGAATGAGGGGCGATATCATCGAGAGGAGAAGTCCAGAGGTTGGTAGCTTTTTTGTTTTGGAAATCTGTAGTTAAACATCAACGGGATTTTGTTTCTTCCTCTCAGTTTCTTGAAAAAAATACAAAAGTCGACAGTTTTTAAGAAAAGTATATAAACAAATAGCGATTTCTTTCTGTCAAACAACAACGATCGGGTGCCTTCGTAGTTTCGGGTCTTAGCCGATGACATTGCCGCGGCGCATGTGGAGAATAGCGTTATCAACTCAAACGAGATAATAGAGATGGAAAGGGAGATAAATGAGAGAGAAAGTATAGAAACATCTTGCTTACAACTTCGTGCATGCTGAAAGCATTGGAAGGACGGATATTTATGCTAATAGGTATATCCCTAGTAACACATTTTGTTCCCGGTACGTCCCCTGTAGGTCCCGTAGGTCGGTAACGTCGTCCACCCAAATAGTACGTGCTAGGAATATTCCCAGCAGCGGTCTAGCGAACGTTCCAAACGGAACGTCCCATATTGATACACAATTTGGCGATTGAGCTTGAACATGTACGTTATGTGAACGTTCCCGTCAGCAGTTCAAGGAACGTTTGAAATAACATGTGGGGGAACGTTTGTTTTAGACTTAAGGCTATAGTTTCTCCCCACATTTTAAGTAAAAAAAAGTACAACTGGCAACGCCTTGTTCTTTAATCTTTTGCCAGAGTGCACAGGGAAAACTAAACATCAGAATTAGCTGAAATTTTGCAGGGGTGATCATTTTTTTCAAAGCTGCTGTCATCTATCCCAAAATCCTCAAAATAATTGCGGTTTAGAAAAAACTCGATTTACAAAAGAAATAGCGAAATACTCACAATTTCCTCTGGATTACATTTACTTTTTATATTTCCTTGCTTTAGCGAAAATACAAAATAAGTTTCCTTTTTTCTAAAAGCCTGTGCACTCCGGAAAAGAAAATCGATGAATCAATCACACTTCATTGAATTTGGGAGACACACGCAGTTGAAGTGTTGGCCGGTAGATCGCAGAATTTATACGATTTCATGGTAACTGCAGGTGTTTTGTCAACAAACTTTAAATCGGCCGCAGTGGAACAGAAGAGTATTTTTACGGTTTCTGACAGAAAACCATTCGAGGTTATGTTTATCTTTCAAAAATGTGTTTTCAAAAACATCGTTCTAAAAGAAATATGAAACCACTCCGCGTGTGCGGTCGCTCGCCGAAAAAGGCCTAGCCCTGCGCGGGCATTACCCCGAGTCTATCAAAGAACCAAGAGAACTTTACTGGCTCGCTGGAATTACTAGGAATTCGCATAGAAATAGTCGATGCCCATAACCCCACATAATTTTGTTTTTATTTTGATTCAACCATTTTTTTTTAAATTTGAGTTATTGCGGCATAGTTATGTGCAAGTGTACTAGTGGAATCTTGAAGTGCAAAGGATAGATTTTGGAAGCTCATTTTCAAAAATACGGATACTTGAGTACTAATAAAACAGGTCAGTAAAGCACCATTTAGAGGTTAGAAAGACTCTTGCGAGTCGTTGACGCTCCTGTTTAAAATAGAATACGATTTCGTATAACGCCAGCAGCCGATTTTTAAATCTACATGCTTGTAAGTTAACCTGTAATTATAAATGCACCTGTAAATGCACCCTTAAACATTAGTCCCAGTTACTTTAATAGGTAGTTGTGTATTCTGCAATAAATTCTGCAATAAATGGTTTTCCTTTATTTTAGTATTTTACTTGGTTTTTTAGCGGCGCAGAACGTGAAAAGTCAAAATAAGTAACCTAACCCCAAATTTTTGACCCAGTGCCAAAAAATCTCTGGTTCCCACTGTGGATAAATATAAATAAAGTCTCCGCGTTGCCATGGAAAACAAAAAAATCAGGTCGAAATAGTTAAATTGATTTCCTGTACAGTGTTGCTAAAAACAATTCCCCAGATTCTAACTACGACCTTAAGATAAATCTCGCGCTCCGTTTTTTTACAAAAGTTTAAGATAACTTTTTTAACAATTTGATACAAAAAGTCTACTTATTTTTTGCGTACCTAATTTATGAACAGCCCCTTATCGGCTTTGAAATTTTAAATCCTTTTGTTTCAGAGCAAGATGAATAATAATATATATATATATAAATATATATATATATATAAATAATAATAAATTCACCCTTCAAGTTCATTGGCTATTCGTTTCGTTTGGCTAGTTTGTTATAGCTCTTTATTACTTATTAATACACATGATATTTGATGTCTTGTCTTGTCCTAATCTGTTGTTGAATCGTTCTGTTATTCCCGATTAGGATCCATTTTTTTGTGACATTGACACTGTGTTCGTTAAAATCACCAAAAGTGTGTTATCTTTTTGAGCAAAAAGAGGTCTATTCTAAAAGGTCCGTTAGGAGTCCTCACCAGACCGGCAGGGGGCGTAAAAAAGAGGTCTCAAGGACGTTCCAACAACGTCTATGTAACATCCCACGGAACCAAGTTTTAGGAAACATCGTTAGTTCCTTGAACGTTCCCGAAACGTACAGCGACGCAGGTACGTTCCCGGAACGGACTCGTATTATTAGAGTATGTTCCATACGGTGCTGTGTATTTCTAAATAGTTGCGGAGAGCATAAGCAAAGCAACACAAACACGCAAAAATTTTAATTATGTTGTTTGCCAGAACTCAACATTTTGCACGGTCAAAATTAATTAGCCAACATTCTCTCTAAAATTCGAAAGTTTAAAACTAAACTTGTAATACTTAACTGCAGTTGCGGCTAGTTAATTTTAACTTGAGTAAATTTTATTGATGCGGTAAACAAAAACTAACGCAAAGGGAGATGGCGCTCAAAGAGAAAAATGTGAGCGTTTTCAAACGACTAATTAGAATTTTGAAACCTCCGACAAAAATGCATTGCGCCTTTGTGTAGAAAGCGTAGCTCATTTTTATCAAACATAACTAGTAACAAAATCAATGAATAGCGAGCCTTCCCTCAAAAAAGGTAATGGTAACCGTAGACCCGGGTTTCGAACTTGTGGTGCTCATCAGTACAGTATCTGTCAAATTGCAATTCAATTTTAAAGAAAATTACGGAGACAGATATAATATCTTTTCCTACTAGCGTGCGTAAAAGTGCACTTTTAGGCACGCATTTCCGTGCGGGAAGTTGCATTTTCCGCACGCCGTACGGGAATGGATTTACCCTGTGTCTTTCCCGTACGGATTTTTTTAAATTATTATTTAAAATAAAATTTAAATAACTATTTTAGGCAAGTAGGAAAAATTTTGTACCTGACACGTGCAAAAAGTGTCTTTTCTGTCCTTGACAGCTTAACCGGACTCCGCTCCGCTTCGTCCGTGCATCTGCCGTCGAGTGCAGAAAGGTATCACTTTCCGCACCTTTAGGTAAATAACTATTACATAATATATATCGTAAGCTCTGGAGTTGTAAATTTATCAACTCTATATAGAGCTTAGGATATCTGTATAAAGATAATTATATCTGTCTCCCTAGAGACAAATTGAAGGTACATCTTCCGATTCTCCAATTTTGACAGATGGTTTTCTTTTACATGAATCTTGTTTTAGATTTTTTCATCGTCATTTCATCTCCTAATTCCTAGCACGCATCGTTCTGATGAGCACAAATCCATTCTCCCAAACGTCTCATAGGACAGTGAAATTAGGATATTTTGGCGCCGCCGTTTCGGCCCTAGCCCTTTCGGCGCGAAGTCTTTTTGACGGCCGCCCCCAAATTTGGCCGCCTAGGGCGGCTGCGCCTCCGCGCCAACCCTCAGGACGACCCTGCGTATGTCATCCAAAACGTTAAATTCGGTTTAGTGGTATAGCCGAAATTGAATATTGAAAACAGGGAAAATTTATCATTCCGGTGTCAAATTATATTTTGCGACGTCGGTTAACTTAGGGTACCATCATCAGGAACCCAAATATTTTTAACGCTATATTTTGTTACGGTTAAATTAATACTGCAGCCGTTTTCCAGAAAACGGCTGCAATATTAATTATTTAAAAAAATCTACAAATATTTTTAAAACAACCTAGCTGCAACATGTAGTGTTTATTTGATCTTCCTAACTTTAACAGAACTAAAGTTATAGGGTAGCCCCTTAACTTAACGGTTAAGCTAGGAGGGGTAGCGATTTTTCGAAAACGGCTGCAGCTACAAAAATTAATTAATTGTAACAAAATAGCTATAAAAAGGCTCCAGAATGAAGCTGTGAAAATATTTGGGCCCCTTATTATGGTCCCCCAGGTTAACCGATGCGTCATTTCTCTTTTCGCTTTGGTCCTTTGAGTGTTTCTGTGGAATGCTCATCCAAGTTTTTATTTTCGTTATTTCAACCCAAGAACAATAAAGCAATTGCATAATTATAGGGAAAAATCAATCCAACTTAACTTAAAGATGCAGTTGCTAAGCTTTGAAAAAATCATAAGGGGATGGGAATGATCATTTTCTCGAAGTGCATGTCGACGGTGTTGTTAAAACTAATGTGGTCTTCAAAATACTGTAATTGCTCCAAAACACCTGCCCTGAACATGAAAAAAGTCGACCAAAAATGTCGCACAAATCTGTTCATATCATGAAATTTTAGACCCTTCCCTCATTCTAAAACTACCCAAAAGTAAATCGAAGCTGATCTTTTTTGCAAAAAAAAAAACATTTTTTTAGTAAAATTATGAAAAACATTAATATTCCATTCCTCTAGATGATTATTCCAAAAAGATTAGGTGATTATGGTAGCCAGTCAAAAATGTGCATATTTAGAGTAGAACCAAAATGTTAAAAGATTTATGTTAAAAAAATTAAGGCCCGAGGCAGTCGTCGAGGTATATCGATTAGTTTTGTACATAGATCAGATATAAACTTCATACATTTCAAAATTAAGCTTACGTTTAGTGTTATTTTGACGAATTTAACATATAAATGACAGTTGTAGTGTCATTTTGGTCAAACTGACTCAAGAAATTTATCAAAAATATGAGATTCGCAAGTAACTAATATGATATTTTGAGAAAAATTATAACAACAATAATTATTTTTGAATTAAATATTTAGGTGGCTAGACCTAAATTCAACTCCACATTTTAGCAATTAAGTTTTAAATCATGAATCATTAACGTTATTTATCTTATATCTACTCCAAAATTGCCAAAATTCTTTAGGTACTGACTCGATTGATTGTTCAGTCAGACCACTCGCCAAGAATTCCAAGCACTCGATCGAATGATTTTTTAATATATGGATTTTTAACGTTTCGCTGCTATCTGATGCTTCAAGAACTTTTGAAATATGTTGTATATTTTAACTGAATCAGAAAAAAAAACAGCCACTGACAATTTTATTCATTGTTTTTTTTTGTCATAATCCAATTCGAAAGGTGACAAAAGCAAATTGCAACGACAAATTTGAGGCAAACAGAACCACAAAAAAAAACACCAGAATCGTAACTAGTTTTTCTAGTGAAAAATTCACTTAATATCAAGTGTCGCCCTGTACTTCTGCCCAGGCATAAAATACAAAATAAAAGAGTGAGCAAATCCTTGTTTTCTCTGGGCATTTTCTAAACAAAAAAATTAAAAAACCGCCAGTTGGGTATGTTTATGTTAGTTAGGCGGGTGTCTCATATTTACCTCGACCACTGCCTTGAATTTTATTTTTTTTTAACATAAATCTTTTAATATTTTTGTTCCGCACTACATATACACATTTTTTTATCAAATTGGCTACCATAAATCACTTAATTTTTTTGAATAATCATGTTTTTCATAACTTTACTAAAAAATGTTTTTTTTCTCCTAAAAACCACGGTTGTGCATAAAACATTGTATATATCTCGTTCTTAAATTGCCTTTAACCACCTCAGCGTGTAGAAACCCTTACTTATCGGCTCGGGTCTTTATTTTCACGCCGCGGGCCTTAAACGCTGTCTTTAACACCTAGATACATAAATAACTATTTTGACCTTCAGGGACTAAAAACTTATTTTACTCCCTCATTTCAGGGACTAAAATGGTACTTTTTATCTACGAGACTAATAGTACATTATAAACCTATGGACTAAAGTGCCTCTTTTAATTTACATTTAAATATACTTTAGTCACGAGGTTTATATACTATTTTATGCGAAGAATGCGAGAGACTAAAAACAAAAAATCACAAAACTAACAGTAGACCACTTAACGGCACTCTAGTTGTCATTGATTGTTGTTGGCATGGTGGAATCACCCAAAATTTATTGTGCCATGGAAGTGTTGCTATTGCACAAAACAAATGTCAGTCAGTAGTTGTTATCAAACGGCGTCACCAAACGGTGAGTTCAGAAAAATCGTACAGCATTTTTGTTGAAAATGAACATTGAAGAGGCCGCGGAAGAGGCCATCGCTAGCCTTCTTACACAAAAATCTCGCGAGGTTTACAAGAAACAGTTTCGTGATTACCCAAAATGGTGCAAGAGAATTTTACGGATGAAAAGGTGCTCCTGGCATACTTCCTACAGAAATCTAAGAATCTCAAGGCATCTTCTGTATGGAGTCAATATTCCATGATCAAAGCGACGATAATACAGGGTTCCTAAGATTTTCCTTAGGGATAGGATTTCAATTAATCAAACAGAAATGGCATAGAAAGTTCTGCGCGCACAAAAGAAACAGGTATATTGAGCAATGGTGCCAGTTTGTTATTATCTCCGGACTGCTTTCATGAGAAAAAATTGTCGACACTCTTTCATTGTGAGCATAAATCATAGTCGCAATAATAACCGTTGACAAGATGTCTGCAAATTCCGCTAGATGGCGGCCACACCATGAGATGATCGAGGAAAAACTAATTAAAAATTAGATGTTTTCAGGTTCAAACCACAGCTTTTTCTTGCTTAAAGGAGGCGGCAGGGTCCATTATTTACGATACTGAGCGATAAACTCGTGAGATTGTTAACATTAGAAAGAAATATCTTCGCTTTTAATTAAATTTCTTTCCATTCTGTTCTACTAGTGACATCTATCCGGAAACGGCCAAACCATGCAGCTAGCACTAGCAGCCAAAGAAATCAATAAACGGCGCTGTTTTTCCTGCAGAGCTTTTTGCTTGCGATATTATTGATTTTAAATAAAGCTGGCCCTACACTACATTTGATATTTTCGAGGTGTTTTATGACATGATCTCGAAACATGTAGCGAACCAATTCTTCAAAACTAGCGGGAGGGTAAAAGCGAAAAATAAGGGGCTGCCAATATTTGTAACACCCAAAAAGGGGTGAAAAGATTTATTTTGCTCTGTTTCTTTACAAAAAACGTTTTTTTTACGAAAAACTTGAGCTCTGCCACTTTTTTTATTTTTTTCTTCAACTTTCTCGAAATTTTCATCATACCGTAGAAAAAAATTATTTGCCCCATGGTCATACTCTACTTTTATTCGAAAAAATTACGTAATTTCGGGAACGCAAAGAAATAGGTCTAAAGAGTATAATTTTTAAGAAAAAAATATCAATTTTCTCGCCCTCCTCCACTGGGACTACAGGTGCCGTGCACAAATTACGTAATGGTCATAGGGGGGAGGGGGGTTACAAAACGTTACGTAGGAGGGAGGGGGTTTTCGACAGCGTTTGCATTTGTGTGAAACTAAGAAAATTTGGAATGAAAATAAGTGAAGTTTTTTTTTTTGGGGGGGGGGGTAGTGGTCTTGAAATCGTTACGTAATATTAGGGGAGTGGCGTGTCAAACCGTTACAAAACATTACATAGGGAGGGGGTCAAAAATTGGTAAAATTACCGTTACGTAATTTGTACACGGCCCCACATCTGACTGTTCCTCCTTTTACATTTCGAATCAAAGTGCAAAACCCGGGTTGAATGTTCCCATCCTATTTGCTTGATAAAGTTTCTACGGAAATATCTCAGTCGATTTCTCCGGCCGTGTATGAACGCTTTAGGTTAGGCATTTGCATGTATCTCAGTCCCCAGCCTGTAAACAGTGCGTAAGGACAATGGTTACAAAATAAAAAGCCGAAAAATATTTTTTTTTTACGATATCTTTCATCAGTTTGGTATTAAAGTCGAGCAAAAACAATTTTTATTCCAGTCCTAAAGGTATGAAAATGGAAAACATTAGAAAACAACAACCTGGAATGGATTCACTACGTGTAAGATGTAGTGACAACATCGCCCCATGCACATCCTTTTCTGCCTAATGTGCTTTTCCGTTTGTCTGCGTCCTATACACGGCTGATTGGCCCCCTAAGGATTTGCTTAGGAACCCTGTATATAAAGCAAACGTCGACATCAGCAAATATAGTAAATTCGCGGCATTTCTAAAGAGACAGAATGACCGATCTAGATTTAAGTAATGCATATGCTAATTATTTTTTTTCGTTCATACATTTTAACAAATAAATAAAATTTCAATAACATTATTGTTTAATTTGGAAAAATTTACTTTAAATCCCCCAGGGATTAAAATTATTTTTAATCCCTGAGGGTTTAAAAGTGCCACTTTTATCCTTAAATGAAGGATTAAAAGTGCACTTTTAATCCCTAAAGTGCAAGTCCCCGGGACTAAAATATTTTAGTCCCGCTCCTTATTATCAGGCTATATAAATTAACTTTTCCGCAATCAGCTTCGATTTAATCATTGAATAATGAGAACAAACTGTTGAAGCCTTGAGGTTTTTGTGATGATGAAAGAAATATGCCAGAAGCACTTTTTCCTGGCTTACATCAGGGTTAGTCCATATCAAGTCAACCAGGGTATTTTACCACACCATCTCCGATGTTGATGATTTTTAGTATACATGTTTTTCCTACCAAAAAACTGGAAAATCCAAAATTTCAGACTTTTTTGACCAGTTGTTTATTTTGAATTAATTTTTGAAAATCGAAAAAGTCACTTATTTGTCCTTAACATGTGCGCACAAAATTAGGAATATCCAAAGAACCACTTATAATAGAAAAGTAGGTGAAGGTTCATTTTAAAGCTCTTATAAAGACATTTCATATGAGAATATTGCATAACATATATTGAAAAAAAAAATAAAAAAAAAATTTTTGATTTTTTTTTTTGAAAAATTTCAAAAAGGCCATTTTTAATTTTTTTCAAAAAATTATATTATTTTCTTTAAAGTGTTATTAAACTATTCACAAAATTTTGAGATGGACAAATCATGGGTTCAATGTGAATAAATTTATTAAAAATGTCACATGCATGAAAAATCGCCTATAAATAGACAATGCATTTTGGTAATTAGAAGAATATAATGGGGTTTAAAGCGATATTATAAAAATATTTAACAATATTTTATTTAATAAAAAATTATATCCTACGTTTCATTCTGTATCAGTAATCAGATTAACATTGCCCCCCATTGTAATATTTACTTACAAAACCTCTTTTCCACCGGAGACGTACTATTGGATGTTCCAATTCTTAGGAAAATATGCCTGTATAAACCTGCCAATACTTTTGTGAAATACTGCCTGTTTATTCCTGTTTAACATTAAGTATACATGTTTTTCCTACCAAAAAACTGGAAAATCCAAAATTTCAGACTTTTTTGACCAGTTGTTTATTTTGACTTAATTTTTAAAAATCGAAAAAGTCACTTATTTGTCCTTAACATGTGCGCACAAAATTAGGAATATCCAAAGAACCACTTATAATAGAAAAGTAGGTGAAGGTTCATTTTAAAGCTTTTATAAAGACCTTTCATATGAGAATATTGCATAACATATATTGAAAAAAAAAATAAAAAAAAAAATTTTGGATTTTTTTTTTTGAAAAATTTCAAAAAGGCCATTTTTAATTTTTTTCAAAAAATTATATTATTTTCTTTAAAGTGTTATTAAACTATTCACAAAATTTTGAGATGGACAAATCATGGGTTCAATGTGAAAAAATTTATTAAAAATGTCACATGCATGAAAAATCGCCTATAAATAGACAATGCATGTTGGTAATTAGAAGAATATAATAAGGTTTAAAGCGATATTATAAAAATATTTAACAATATTTTATTTAATAAAAAATTATATCCTACGTTTTATTCTGTATCAGTAATCAGATTAACATTGCCCCCCATTGTAATATTTACTTACAAAACCTCTTTTCCACCGGAGACGTACTATTGGATGTTCCAATTCTTAGGAAAATATGCCTGTATAAACCTGCCAATACTTTTGTGAAATACTGCCTGTTTATTCCTGTTTAACATTAAGGACACACCTCCTTCATTTTATTGGTCTGTTTAGGTACATTGTGGGGATTTGCTGACATGAAAATTCCTGCATAAATTGATTTTAAATTTTTGGCAAGTATCTTCCTGATAAAGCTCCAAATAATCGATACATAATAGTTCGACTGAAGGTTTATCAGAAGTCATCTCTGTGTAATTTTAAAAGTTTCAACTATGGGTGAGGCAAGTGGATGGACTAAATATAAAGTAAAGTGCTGTGATCCACTAGAGTTAAAAATCAAGCATTTTGGGAAATTAAGAAATGTGACCAAGTGGATGTGCAGTTACAAAAATGTCAAAATGGGAATGAAAATCTGTGATGGTTGTAGACTAAAGCTTTCAAAGGAGTTTAAGGCATCTGAAGAAGATGAGGCAGGGTAAGTAACAAATAGTATTTTTTAATATAAAATTAATAAACTGAACCAATTGCGTCAAGTACGGAGTGGAAAAATCTCATGGCATTATTTTGCATGGCATTTTGAGAATACAGACATTATGTACAAATTTCTTGGCATTATGTACACATTTTGGGTCAGCTGTTACCCCCTTTTTAAGTTCTTATAAAAAATTAACTTTTTAAATTTTTTTAGACCCAGTCAAGTTCCAGAAAATGATCCAGATTTTCAAGATCCTGCTGAATCATTTACTCTTTTAAACAAGTCATTGGAGCTTCTTGGTGTGTCGCCGATTAAAAGAAAAAATGTATACAAAGAAAAAATTGATATTGTACAGCATACAATTGCGAAAGCATTTACAAAGGAATCAGATTCAACGCTAGTAAAGGAATGCCAGAGTGACGAAAGTGAAATGATTAAGCAGTTAAAGGACAAATTTTTAAAAACCGAAAAGAGGAGTGAGAAAATACTAGTTTTATCATGTTTACCTCAAAGTTGGAGTAGAAAGAAGATTGAAGAAGAATTTGGAGTTTCTCAATATTTGGCCAGAGCTGTAAAACAGTTAGTTAAGGACAATGGGATGTTCTCCTAACCCCAAACCGGGAAAGATCCTTAGTGATAAAGTGGCCCAAATAGTGGTAGATTTTTACCAAAGGGATGACATTAGCAGGACCATGCCAGGTAAAAAAGATTATGTTGTTATCAGAAAATATGGAGCTGAAAAAGAATATGTACAAAAAAAATGAGTCTTAGCTAATTTAAAAGAAATTTATGCATTGTTTAAAACTGAGTACCCCAATGAAAAAATTGGGTTTTCAAAATTTTGTGAACTGCGACCCAAAAACTGTATACTGGCAGGAAAAAGTGGGACTCATACTGTATGTGTATGTACTATACATCAAAATATAAAACTAATGCTCAATGGCTCCAAATTAAATAAGCTATATGATGAAAATAACAGGCCTCTTGCAATATCTTATCATGATTGCCTTTATAAACTAATGTGTAATCCACCTTCAGTGGACTGTTTTTTCAGCAATAGATGCAAGCAATGTCCTGGAGTAGAACAGTTTAAAAATACGTTAATAGAAAAATTTGAGGAAGAATTAATTGATGAGGTCTCATTTAAAAAGTGGGTCTCAGTAGATAGGTGTACTATGGAAACCGTTGTTAAGAAAATTGATGATTTTGTCCAGGAATTTACTGATGATCTTGTAAAACTTAAATCACATTCTTTTATTGCAAAAATGCAAAAAGATAGATACAATGAAATAAAAATTAACCTTAAACCTGGAGAGTCTTTGATCACTTGCGACTTTGCGGAAAATTATTCCTTTGTTATGCAAGATGAAGTCCAGTCTTATCATTGGAATAACAGCCAGGCAACCCTCCACCCTTTTGCCATTTATTTTCTAAGTGATGGTAAACTGCACAACCTGAATTATGTGTTTATTTCGGAAAGCTTGACACATAATACAATTGCATTTCATTTATTTTTAAAAAAATTAATGCCTGATTTAAAAATCAAAATACCAGGACTTAACAAAATTTTTTATTTTTCGGATGGATGTGCTGCGCAGTACAAAAACAAAAAGAATTTTCTGAATATATGCCTGCATAAAAAAGATTTTGGTGTTGAAGCAGAGTGGCATTATTTTGCCACCTCGCATGGCAAAAGTGCCTGCGATGGCTTGGGAGGAACTGTTAAAAGACTTGCTGCCAAAGCCAGTTTGCAGAGGCCCTATGACAATCAAATAATGACACCTCTACAATTGTTTACTTGGTGTGAAGAAAACATATCTGGTATTGATTTTAAATATTGCACAGAAGCAGATTATACAAATCATGAAATAATTTTGAATAAAAGATTTGTGGAAGTCTTAACAATACCGGGGACACAAAAAATTCATGCTGTAATTCCTCTTACAGAAAGCACGTTTTTGGCAAAACAGTTTTCTACATGCTTAGAGGTCGAAACACATAATCTTTTTAAAGGTGGAAGCATTATTTTGCAAAATATCGAGTCAGGGTTTGTCACTGTAGAATATGACAGTGCTTGGTGGCTGGCTTGTGTCTTGGGGAAAAATAATGAGAGCGGAGAACTGAAAGTAAGCTTTCTTCATCCACGAGGACCTGCCTCATCATTTTTTTACCCAACACCTCAAGATATTTTAATTATTAAACCAGAAAGTCTTATAAAAAAAGTTGAACCCAACACTGCTACTGGCAGAACTTACAATGTCAGCAAAAAAGAAATGTCAGATTCATCAGAAATTCTTAAAAGAAAGTTAAAAAAATAAATTTAAGGTATATAGTTAGTCTTAGTGTTTTCTGTCTAATTTTTATCAACGAAGTAGAAAAGTTTGTTTATTTCTTTTGCGAGTTTAAAATAAAATAATTTGTAGATAAAGCCTCTGGGTATTTTTTAAAACCTGTATCCATCCAACAAATTTATTTATTTTAATATCCAGTGCACTATTGGTGCTCCTAAAATATGTTTATTTTTTTAAATGCATGATTTTTAATGTACTTAATATTTTTGATATTTTTTTTGACATTGAACCCATCATTTCTCCATCATAAAATTTTGTGGATAATTAAGTAACACTTTGACCAAAATTATATATTTTTTTCAAAAAAATTAAAAATGGCCTTTTTGAATTTTTCAATTTTTTTTTTTCAATTTTTTATTTTCAATTTTTTTTTTTTGTTAAAATTATGTTGTGATATTTGATAAAAAAGAGCTTCAAAATGACTTTAAAATGAGCCATTTATTACTTTCCTAGTGTAAGTGGTTCTCGAGATATTGCTAGTTTTTGTACATTCTTGTTAAGGTCAAAATGCTGACTTTTTTATTTTGAAAAATTAAAAAAAAAAACTACGAATCAAAAAAATCTAAAAATTTGCATTTTCAACTTTTATGGTAAGAAGAATTGGTCGCGTAAAATTTTTGTGATTTTTTGGTTGATTTGATATGGAATGACCCATCAGCAACATCTTGAGATTGACACTGATGAAGGAAATGGTTGTACAGTTTTTCGTATATTTTTTCTGATTTGTCGGGCAGCAGCGCTTTCATTGCCTTTGCGGCAGCTTTGTCGATGTTCATTTTTTCCACTTTCGGATACACTCGCAAAAATCTTGACAGCTATAGACTTTGTTTGTATCTTACAATTTGTTTTTTTAGTACCTTGGCTACAGCCTGGCAACTAAGTATTATTAGATAAATATGGATTGACTTAACGTCAGAGAGTGAATGGTAGTTTGGTTGTCAAATTTTTATAGGCCAATATAATGAAGAAAAAAATTAATAAAAATTTAATAAAAACGGTGCCTAAAAGAGCAAAAAATAGTATATATACCAAATGACTAAAGTGTTTTTTTATCCGTCAGCGAATTGTACCCCTTCCTCCGGTCAGGCTACAAACATTTCGGCTCGGGATAAAAAGTACCACTTTAGTCCCTAGGTATATAATATACTATTATAGCCTAGATTTATTTTACCCTGTCACTGTCACGGGACATATGTCACGAATGGCATAAAATGAATAGATTTGTTAAAAATATTTTCGTTTAGTCTTTTTTTTGCATAAGAACTATTTTTTTTTAATTCATGGTAAAGACATAATGGTAATTTAAGGCTTAAAATATTTTAGCATAATTTAAGGGGTAACGTTTTTGTTTAAGTAATTTTTACTATGTTTTTCACATTTTTATGCCATGATTTTGCTCACATTTTGCTCACGTTCAAAAAGAGTACTGGCAAAAAACATTTTTTCTCTGTTAAAATGAAAAATGTTTAAGGTTGTTGAAGCGAGACAGCAGACTATAAAAAAGTATTTAGAGAAAGATACCATTAATTTAAGGCAATTGTTTAATAAAAATTTCTGTCATCTATATGTCATCTTTATTGGTGTCGTGCATATGCAGCAAAAACTGTAACTTTTCAAAGCGTAAAGTGCGTCAGACATAAGGTGGTATTAATTTCTTTCAATCAAAGTTCTTTACAGTCTTTAAATTTACCAAAAAACGTGTCCTACTAAAAGTGTATTTTAAAACATCTAAAAATATACTGGAGAACAAAAAAAATGCAAAATTATTTGTGTGTATACCTTATATCAAAAGACAATTTGATACATTTTTTCTCTTCTAATCTTTTCTTTTTTTACAGATTTTTTCTATTAACTTTCAAAAACAAACAACGCATAAAAGACCTTTTCTGAAAATTTTAAAAATCATTTTTCTCGTAATTTTCGGTCTTTTTGGATTGCTTACAGTATACTTAAAAAATAAAAATGCCAAGAGTTCGCGGTCGCCAACAATTTCATCATTTAAACGACTTCATCGCGCTTGGGCATGAAAGAGGATGGTTTGGAGAAGATGGTCCAATGATGAGACTTATAGACGCCGTGCGGGTTCTGGACGCCCTGGATTATTGGATATTATTCTTGCCCTCAGAAATCGACGGGACAATATACGCCAAGTAAGAGATGTTCGAGTTGCAGCTATAGGATGAGTGTTTTCAAGGATGACAGTTAATCGAAGATTGCTTGGTGGGGGGCTGAGGGCTAACCGTCCGCTTTTGGTTCTATCTTTGATCCCACAACAAAAGGCTCGCCAGTTGGAGTGGTGCAGAGCTCGGCAAAACTGAAATTACGAATGCATGGAGTACCATAAGCTTCAGCGACGAATCCAGGTTTTGTTTAGGCGGCCATGATGGACGCATGAGGGTTAGGCGATTTTGAGGTGAGAGACGGAATGTAGACTTTGCTGTTGAACGTGATACAATAAGACAGCAAAGTATCATGGTATGAGGTGCTATATGTTTAGGAAGCAGATCAAGTGCTGCAGCCAGTTTTACATCCCTACCTACAAACTATCCCAAATGCGATCTTTTAACAAGATAATGCCAGACCGCATATTGCTCGTGAAACAATGGATTTCTTGCATGGACTTGGCATAGAGACTTTGGAGTGGCCAGCAAGATTGCCTGACTTGTCGCCTATCGAATACGTATGGGATATGATAGGGCGCAATCTTAGATGAGCTCTGGCATGCCTTAAGGAGGATTTGGATGAGTGTTCCTCAATATAATATAGACCATCTTATTTTGTCAATGCCCAATAGAACAAACGAGTGCATAAATAAACATGGAGGAGCCACTCATTATTAATTTTTTGATGCTTATCATGGAGGAATCTTCTTGGAAATGTAGTCAATTACTAAGAGCATCCTAATATAAAATCTAAATAAATTACTTAAAAATATTTGGCCTTTCTGGTGTTGCATTTTTTTTGTTCTCCGGTATAATTTAACGGGTATTTAACTAAATTATTTTATGGTCCATCATGGCTCTACCATTAAAGATGTAAAAATAAAACATTTTCTTTAAATCAGTACAAAAAATTAAAATGAATGTCACGTACGAGACAAGTCACGTCTAGGTACAATTATGACTATTTACTGGTTAGAAAACGTCAACGACAAAATTAAATAAAATTGCTTCAACTAAATTTATACTTTAGGCGTTCCCGGTCTTTCTCAGTTTCGGTTCTCTTTATAAAAGCCAAATTCGAAGCATAATATATGTGTTTAGTAATTGGCCAATGTACACCGTTTTCCTATACATGCCTAAAATCGACACAATATTTTAGCATATATGTAATTGTAATTTTTTAAATAAATATTAGCAGAGAATACAGTTAAAAATATTTAAGATCATCAACTCCGAGTCAATCAATTCCGAAGCCCAGACCCTTCGTTAGCTTACAACAGTAAGTATGCCTAACCAAAAATTTGACAAAAAACTGTAAATTATTATTTTTAGTTAATAAACTATATAACAAAACCTACACAAAACCAGTTTGGTCAAAACCGAAGCTGTTACAAATCAAATTGATATTTTGCCTATTTTTATAAAAACTTTAGTTCTTTTTAATAAAATGGAAGCGTTTCATATAATTTTACTGTATCCCAGTTAAACTCCAATTTTTACCCACCTAAATTTAAATAGATAATGGTTTACGTCAATGCCGTCAACGCCGAAGTCACAACTTCTCAGTTTGGTCAAAACCGAAGCTGTTAAAAATCAAATTGATATTTTGCCTATTTTTATAAAAACTTTAGTTCTTTTTAATAAAATGGAAGCGTTTCATATAATTTTATTGTATCCCAGTTTAACTCCAATTTTTACCCACCTAAATTTAAATAGATAATGGTTTACGTCAATGCCGTCAACGCCGAAGTCACAACTTCTCAGTTTGGTCAAAACCGAAGCTATTAAAAATCAAATTGATATTTTGCCTATTTTTATAAAAACTTTAGTTCTTTTTAATAAAATGGAAGCGTTTCATATAATTTTACTGTATCCCAGTTTAACTCCAATTTTTACCCACCTAAATTTAAATAGATAATGGTTTACGTCAATGCCGTCAACGCCGAAGTCACAACTTCTCAGTTTGGTCAAAACCGAAGCTGTTAAAAATCAAATTGATATTTTGCCTATTTTTATAAAAACTTTAGTTCTTTTTAATAAAATGGAAGCGTTTCATATAATTTTATTGTATCCCAGTTTAACTCCAATTTTTACCCACCCAAATTTAAATAGATAATGGTTTACGTCAATGCCGTCAACGCCGAAATCACAACTTCTCAGTTTGGTCAAAACCGAAGCTGTTAAAAATCAAATTGATATTTTGCCTATTTTTATAAAAACTTTAGTTCTTTTTAATAAATTGGAAGCGTTTCATATAATTTTATTGTATCCCAGTTAAACTCCAATTTTTACCCACCTAAATTTAAATAGATAATGGTTTACGTCAATGCCGTCAGTCAGTTTGGTCAAAACCGAAGCTGTTAAAAATGGAAGCGTTTCATATAATTTTATTGTATCCCAGTTAAACTCCAATTTTTACCCACCTAAATTTAAATAGATAATGGTTTACGTCAATGCCGTCAACGCCGAAGTCACAACTTCTCAGTTTGGTCAAAACCGAAGCTGTTAAAAATCAAATTGATATTTTGCCTATTTTTATAAAAACTTTAGTTCTTTTTAATAAAATGGAAGCGTTTCATATAATTTGATTGTATCTCAGTTTAACTCCAATTTTTACCCACCTAAATTTAAATAGATAATGGTTTACGTCAATGCCGTCAACGACGAAGTCACAACTTCTCAGTTTGGTCAAAACCGAAGCTGTTAAAAATCAAATTGATATTTTGCCTATTTTTATAAAAACTTTAGTTCTTTTTAATAAAATGGAAGCGTTTCATATAATTTTATTGTATCCCAGTTTAACTCCAATTTTTACCCACCTAAATTTAAATAGATAATGGTTTACGTCAATGCCGTCAACGCCGAAGTCACAACTTCTCAGTTTGGTCAAAACCGAAGCTGTTAAAAATCAAATTGATATTTTGCCTATTTTTATAAAAACTTTAGTTCTTTTTAATAAAATGGAAGCGTTTCATATAATTTTATTGTATCCCAGTTTAACTCCAATTTTTACCCACCTAAATTTAAATAGATAATGGTTTACGTCAATGCCGTCAACGCCGAAGTCACAACTTCTCAGTTTGGTCAAAACCGAAGCTGTTAAAAATCAAATTGATATTTGGCCTATTTTTATAAAAACTTTAGTTCTTTTTAATAAAATGGAAGCGTTTCATATAATTTTATTGTATCCCAGTTTAACTCCAATTTTTACCCACCCAAATTTAAATAGATAATGGTTTACGTCAATGCCGTCAACGCCGAAATCACAACTTCTCAGTTTGGTCAAAACCGAAGCTGTTAAAAATCAAATTGATATTTTGCCTATTTTTATAAAAACTTTAGTTCTTTTTAATAAATTGGAAGCGTTTCATATAATTTTATTGTATCCCAGTTAAACTCCAATTTTTACCCACCTAAATTTAAATAGATAATGGTTTACGTCAATGCCGTCAGTCAGTTTGGTCAAAACCGAAGCTGTTAAAAATGGAAGCGTTTCATATAATTTTATTGTATCCCAGTTAAACTCCAATTTTTACCCACCTAAATTTAAATAGATAATGGTTTACGTCAATGCCGTCAACGCCGAAGTCACAACTTCTCAGTTTGGTCAAAACCGAAGCTGTTAAAAATCAAATTGATATTTTGCCTATTTTTATAAAAACTTTAGTTCTTTTTAATAAAATGGAAGCGTTTCATATAATTTGATTGTATCTCAGTTTAACTCCAATTTTTACCCACCTAAATTTAAATAGATAATGGTTTACGTCAATGCCGTCAACGACGAAGTCACAACTTCTCAGTTTGGTCAAAACCGAAGCTGTTAAAAATCAAATTGATATTTTGCCTATTTTTATAAAAACTTTAGTTCTTTTTAATAAAATGGAAGCGTTTCATATAATTTTACTGTATCCCAGTTAAACTCCAATTTTTACCCACCTAAATTTAAATAGATAATGGTTTACGTCAATGCCGTCAACGCCGAAGTCACAACTTCTCAGTTTGGTCAAAACCGAAGCTGTTAAAAATCAAATTGATATTTTGCCTATTTTTATAAAAACTTTAGTTCTTTTTAATAAAATGGAAGCGTTTCATATAATTTTATTGTATCCCAGTTTAACTCCAATTTTTACCCACCTAAATTTAAATAGATAATGGTTTACGTCAATGCCGTCAACGCCGAAGTCACAACTTCTCAGTTTGGTCAAAACCGAAGCTGTTAAAAATCAAATTGATATTTTGCCTATTTTTATAAAAACTTTAGTTCTTTTTAATAAAATGGAAGCGTTTCATATAATTTTATTGTATCCCAGTTTAACTCCAATTTTTACCCACCTAAATTTAAATAGATAATGGTTTACGTCAATGCCGTCAACGCCGAAGTCACAACTTCTCAGTTTGGTCAAAACCGAAGCTGTTAAAAATCAAATTGATATTTGGCCTATTTTTATAAAAACTTTAGTTCTTTTTAATAAAATGGAAGCGTTTCATATAATTTTATTGTATCCCAGTTTAACTCCAATTTTTACCCACCCAAATTTAAATAGATAATGGTTTACGTCAATGCCGTCAACGCCGAAATCACAACTTCTCAGTTTGGTCAAAACCGAAGCTGTTAAAAATCAAATTGATATTTGGCCTATTTTTATAAAAACTTTAGTTCTTTTTAATAAAATGGAAGCGTTTCATATAATTTTATTGTATCCCAGTTTAACTCCAATTTTTACCCACCCAAATTTAAATAGATAATGGTTTACGTCAATGCCGTCAACGCCGAAATCACAACTTCTCAGTTTGGTCAAAACCGAAGCTGTTAAAAATCAAATTGATATTTTGCCTATTTTTATAAAAACTTTAGTTCTTTTTAATAAATTGGAAGCGTTTCATATAATTTTATTGTATCCCAGTTAAACTCCAATTTTTACCCACCTAAATTTAAATAGATAATGGTTTACGTCAATGCCGTCAGTCAGTTTGGTCAAAACCGAAGCTGTTAAAAATGGAAGCGTTTCATATAATTTTATTGTATCCCAGTTAAACTCCAATTTTTACCCACCTAAATTTAAATAGATAATGGTTTACGTCAATGCCGTCAACGCCGAAGTCACAACTTCTCAGTTTGGTCAAAACCGAAGCTGTTAAAAATCAAATTGATATTTTGCCTATTTTTATAAAAACTTTAGTTCTTTTTAATAAAATGGAAGCGTTTCATATAATTTTATTGTATCTCAATTTAACTCCAATTTTTACCCACCTAAATTTAAATAGATAATGGTTTACGTCAATGCCGTCAACGACGAAGTCACAACTTCTCAGTTTGGTCAAAACCGAAGCTGTTAAAAATCAAATTGATATTTTGCCTATTTTTATAAAAACTTTAGTTCTTTTTCCCAGTTTAACTCCAATTTTTACCCACCTAAATTTAAATAGATAATGGTTTACGTCAATGCCGTCAACGCCGAAGTCACAACTTCTCAGTTTGGTCAAAACCGAAGCTGTTAAAAATCAAATTGATATTTTGCCTATTTTTATAAAAACTTTAGTTCTTTTTAATAAAATGGAAGCGTTTCATATAATTTTATTGTATCCCAGTTTAACTCCAATTTTTACCCACCCAAGGCATCACTCGACCCACTTTCCCTATTCAAAATATAGGGGTAAAGTTTACCCCTAAAGGAGATGCGCGCTATAAAAATTTCAAGATAGCCAAAAAGTCTTCCCCTTACAAGCAAAATCAACGTGTTTCAGCATTTTCTCCAATTCTTTACAGTTTTTGAAAAAATCCAGGTGTAGGTATGTACTTTGTGAAAAAACATCGGTGAAAAAAATCTGTTGGATTTACAAACTAGTAATACCCCCTGAGAAATTTCACAAAAATGACCGCCTTATGTAGGTGACAGTTCTGAGACTTAAAGAACGTAGTCACATCAATCGAATCAACTTGACATTGTTTTTTTTTATTTGTCTTTTCCACATTAAGTAAGTGGCATTTTTTACCAGGATTTTTCGTAATATATTAAAATTTAGTTTTTTAAATTTTTGTTATATTCGTCCGACTTAGGTCACCAATTGTTCATTATTCTTTGGATAATTCTTTAAGATTTTGGTCGAGGAAATCAATGATCGAATGTATAGGAGGCAAGATGGCGGCGATTTTTTCAAATTGGACGTCTATTTTTTTTTTAAAATGGTAGGTTTGCCATCAAAACAAGATTATATTCGAATCCATATAATTCGATAGAGAGGAACTAAAAAAAATGGTTACATTGACGAATGATCTTTATCGTCCTTGAAAAGTGACATTTTATTTTTTTTAAATGCATTTTGAAATTTTTTTTTTGATAATTTTTCATAATTTAGTAAGCCGCGACAGGTTTCTTGTTAAAATTTTATAATTTAGAAAGAATATCAAAATAACTTTTCTAATTGACTTATTGCTTACAGGATAATTGGTTTAGTTATACCAGGCCAGTCAAAGTAAGATTTTTTAAAAAAGCTACATATAATCTGTATGTTTTTTAGTTTTTGAGGAAAAAATGTCAAATTTGGTACGATTATTGCAATTGTAAAGGTCAACTGATATTCTAAAAAAATTTTAAATAGGTGACGCTGCGGATGACGTGGCACCCAAATTTCCAATTTTAAATTTTATAAAAGTTCATATTTTTTTAATAGCTTAGATATTTAATAAAATAATCGATTACGTATCGCTGAAGTATGTACATTTTTGTAAAAATAATTTTAGTTTGGTATGGTCATTGGTCGCCTTAATTTTTTTTTTGAGTATATGAATAAACGGGTTTTTTAACGTTTTCTTCAATTCTTCCTAGCGCCCAAAAATTTGACTGGATATACACGTTGATGACTTCTGGTGAATTAGAAGGCCCCAACAAATCGACTCAGATATGAAATTTCAAATTCTATTGAGCCGTTTTTACGCTATAGGCCAGTAAAGTTGCCCTAACATGTGTTTAGTCGCTCCGAATAGTACTCTAATGTACCCTATTGTTCAGTTTTTTCGTAAAGCACCATATTTGGTTCGCTTACTTTTTTAACAATTTTTTAGGATTGTGGTCAAGAAAATTTATGATTGGATGTGCAGAAACTAAGTCGGCAGCGAATTCTTCAAAATGGCGGCCTTAAATCGAAAGTTACTTATCAAAGAAAATTTTACTTGAATCTATAGAACTTAATGAAGAGAAATTTGACAATACTAGTTAAATTGACGTGCAACCTTCGATGACCTTGAAAAATGTGATTTGCGCTTTTTGACAACAGCTCCCTGTTAAAATAATGTTTAAAAATGATATTTGCCTTGCTTCCGAAACAAAACGGGCAGAAAAAAAAGGATGTGTCCATAAGAAACTTGACAGCGTTCCTGTCAAACTGAAATGTCAAATCTTAAAAATGAATAGCTTGTCTGGTAGATCTTAAAAAAGTGACTGTAGAAAGTTTTAAGCATTTTTTGACAACTCTAATAATAAAGGCGGAAAAAAATAAAAACTAAAATTTAAAATTTCAGTTTTTTTCGCCTATCTCTGGAAATACTCGAATTTTGTAAACTTTATTTTTACTTTTGGGTAAATCATCAAATTGCGCAACTTTGCCCTAATTTAAACCTTTTCGTATCTCCTACCGCTTAGGAGATTCTCATGGTGGGCATCGAATTTGAAACACCCTGTATATTTGGCTCCTTTTTCTTATTAACTACACACTTGTTCGAACCAAAAGTTACTAGGATGTTACTCCGTTGTTTTTTTTTTAGTCTAAATGAAGTTTTTTAGTTTTTTTGCGTGTTCTTGCTAAAAATATAGTGTTTTGATTTGTTCAGTGCTGTTATACAACAGTAATGACTAGTTTTTTCCCTTTCATACGTGCCATACGATAAACCTTTTTATTATTAGCCCCAGAGTTGGGGGAATTTTGTCAATACCAACTGTTTTAGGCTCACAAATGTCAAGTACATGTAGGGGTCATTTTCTTTATAGGATATTACCATTCCAGTTTTATTTTTACTTTCGTGGTCCTGCGTGACGATTTTTCCAAAACTATCATATGAAACTTTTTTATTTACTATTTAGAAAATGCCAACAGGCGAAATTAACTAATTACTAAAATTACTTTAGGGTTCTAATTGAATTTGTTGCGGTTGCCAGCCTTTCTCAGTTTCGGTTCTAGTTGTAAAACCCAATTAGTTTGAGTCGAAGCATGATGGGTTTAGTAATTGGCCAATGCTCCAGTGCACCGGCATGGTCTTGACCGCCCGACCACTGGCTGGAAGTCCCGACGGAGCCGCTTTAACGAAGAAGTGACAGAGTCAGCAAATAAAATCTTGTTTTTCGTATTTTCTATTGAGCTAGAGGAAAGCTAATTGTGTCAACAGACAATTAGCCAGTTTTACTGCACTAGATTCAGTAAAGTCAGACATTTTTTGAATAAACCTTCATTAATGTCCAGGGTAATCGATGCACTCCATTTATTACCTAAATTTTAACAAAAGTAGTACAAAATGATTTTATGATGTCGTATAAAAGCTGAGACTCCCCAGATCGTTTTGAGATATTCAGCAAAATATCCAAGATGGCGACCAACGAGTAAATTCGATTTTTATATTTTTTTGTGTAGAGTCAAATTGATGGTATGTGATATTGATTTATAGGTTGTCGAATACAAGGAATTCGAAACTACCACCCAAAACTACCTAAAATGACATTTGACAGCCATTTGGTACAGAAAAATGGATATTTCTGAAAAATTATTTATTTTCTATTTCTTTTACGAGAAATAGTGGCTTTTAATAAAGTTTTATAGGTTCTTTGATGTAAGGCACTTTTATCCGCCATCAAAAACTGCATTAAATGACATTTGACAGTTTTTTGACAGCACGTAAAGCAAAAAACTCACCACTCTAAAACCATCTAACATAAAATAATCTTATTTGGTATCGATTTAGAGGTTTTTGGATACAAGTAACCAAAATTTTTCATCAACTGTCACGTAAAGTGACATTTACAGGATTTGATATGTATGATAATAGTAGTTATTCACTAAAAGTCTTGACAAAAATCTAAAATTTAGGTCAAACTAACTAGTATCTTTTATAATATCAATTTAAGGGTTTCCTTTCAGCTATCTCTTATAAATGGTAAGTAATTTTGATTCAAAATGAACAAATTTGTATTTTAAATGCTATCAAATGTCATTTAATACCATTTTTAATGGCAGATAGAAGTTCCTTACATCAAAAGACTATTAAAGTTATTAAAAGCCACTAATTCTGGTAAAAGAAATAAAAAATAGATAATTTTTCAAAAATATCAATTTTTCTGTACCAAATGGCTGTCAAAAATGTGTCAAATGTCATTTTAGGTAGTTTTTGATGGACGATTCGAATTCCTCGTATTCGAAAACCTATAAATTAATATCAAACACCATCAATTTGACTGTAGACAAAAATAGAAAAATCGAATTTACGCCATCCCGCCATCTTGGATATTTTGCTAAATATCTCAAAACGCTCAACATTTACGAGATGTCATCCGGCAGATTGATAATCTGAAACAAAAAAGCCTTTCCCAAGGGAAATATTCACCCTACAAAAATGGTTTTTGGTATTTGTTGAAAGAGGAATTAAAAATACTGGACAGATTCAAAGAAATAAACAAACAAATGAACAAAAAAATAAACAAACAAATAAACATAAAAACTAATATAGCAGTTAATCTAAATAAAACCGTTTCAAAAAAAAAATACTATTTTAGCAATTGTTCGTCATCTTTGAATATTACAAATTATCAACATTCTTTTTAAAAAATATTCGTCAGTGTATTTTTTAATACCCGTAATTTTTGTGCGTATAAATAAATAATTTATCTGCAAAGTGTTAAAAAATGCAAACAAATAAACAAACAAACAAAAAAAATGTAGCAGTTAATTTAAATAAGACCGTTTAAAAAAAAAATATTTTAGTCGCAATTGTTCGTCATCTTAGAAAGTCACAAATTATCAACATTTCTTTTTAAGAAATATTCGTCAGTGTATTTATTAGTACTCTTAATTTTTGTGGGTATAAATGAATAATATATCTATACAATGTGTTAAAAAATTCAACAAACAAACAAACAAATATTAAGTTAAGCTAAATAAAAATGTATAAAAACACTATTTTAGCCGCAATTTTTCGTCATCTTAGAATGTTATAAATTATCAACATTTATTTTTTTGGTACCCTTAATTTTTGTGCGTATAAATAAATAATTTATCTGCAAAGTGCTGAAAAATACAAATAAATAATAAACAAATAAACAAACGAACAAACAAACAAATATAGCAGTTAAGCTAATTAAAACCATTTAAAAAATACAATTTTAGCAGCAAAAGTGTTCGTCGTCTTAGAATGTTACAAATTATCAACGTTTATTTTTAACAAATATTCGTCAGTGCATTTTTTAAAATAGGTACCATTACTTTTTCTGCGTGTAAATAAATAATTTATCTGCAAAGTACTTAACAGAGGTGCACTTACTTGAAACCGAAGCTCCAAAAACCAAACTCCAAGCCAGCGGCAAAAACATCACCAATGCAAACAACATTCCAACAAAAACGCTGCTTTTCAGCTTGTACGCTCTCCGCAAAAATAAAATAAAAATAAAGAAAAACCGAAATTTAATCAAAATAAAACGTCGACTTGCTCATTGTACCTATGCGAAAATATATACAGGGTGTAGAAAGTATGAGTGCACATATTTAAGTGGGTAATAGAAAATTAAAATATAATAAAAAAATGTGGCTTTTAAAGATGGGGGAGAAGACATTCCAAAAATTATAGCGCCTAAAGATTTTTCAATTTTTTATGTTTTAAAAATATCTCATTTGTTTTTCTCAACCGACAGATTAAGGAGATACAGCACAAGTGCATCAAATTACCGAGTTCTCATGAAAGTTGGTCAGTTTTTATGTTGTTTTATAGGGTTCTCATGAAAGTTGGTCAGTTTTTATGTTGTTTCATAGGGTTTTACCAGATTCTACAAGCCAAGCTTTCTTCCTTGTAAAATCTGATGAAAAAAAATCTTTACTTGACAAGATTTGTCTAGGTTCTTACAAGTTTATTTCACATACCGCATAGAAAACATATAAAATCTGATAAAACATTTATAAACTTTTCTAAAAGATTTCACGCGGTTTTTTTTGTAGGGAAATATTCTGTAGTAATTTATTACGGGATGAGGAAATTATCGAGAATCATGTCGAAGATTTTTTGCCGTGGAAACCGCTCGAGGCCTTGCCCGAGAGCGATTTCCTCATGGCAAAAAGTCTAAGAATGATTTTCTGATTATTTCACCATCCCGAAATTTTGAAGATTATTTACCAAATTGGTACAATTAACTGTTCAAGATAAATCGCTATTTATATATCATCAAACGACATATCGACAATAAAAAACTGCGATTTTGAGTTTTGAAAAGGGCAATTATCAGTTTTGACAAGGGAAATTTTCAGTTTTCACCAGGGAGATTTTCATCTGAGCGGGAAATTTTCGCTGAATAATCAGGTGAGAATCGACCTGCTTTTATAATGTATGAGGTAAATAATCAATTAAATTTTTATAAAAAAAAAAACCTTAACAGCTATAAAAATACGAAGATACGTTCATGTTATGTATAGCGGGGGACCCCTCTCCTTAATATCATACAAAGATTCAAAAGGACTCTTTTACTTTCAAATTCTTAAAATTTGCATCTCTACAAAAATTTTTTTGTGATTTTTAAACAATATAAAAAAAAGCACACTTTGACAACCTTTATCTCAAAAACAAAATACTTTTGGCCTCCTGATACTTTTTTTTCTTATTTGGTCCCCTAAGGCAAGAGTTTTCCGTATAAGATATGATGGATAGGTAACCCTCCCCATTTGTGACTGTCGGAATAACACGCTTAAAGTGCTCAATTGACCTTCTAGAGGTGAAAATATTTTTATTGTTTTTTCAACACCATAGTTCTTTCAGATTAAAAATATTGACATTTGCTGAGATTGATTCAGGATTAATTATCTCAAATCATAAAACTTGCTCACCTTTAAAGTGGTGTGCAGAATCTTTAGGCAGTGGCGCACCCAGAAATTGACTTCGGGGGGCGAGGGGGGTTAAGGCTAAATAATTAAAAAAAAAATTTACTTGAAGTAAAACAGGGATTAACCCCGAACCCCCCCCCCTCCTTCGGTGCGCCACTGCCTTAGGCAAAAATGAGATCAAATACACCAGTGCGGAGATTCTTGACATCCAAACCAGAGACTACTCCCCGAAATTTAGGTGAGAGCGAGGTGGAAATATACAAAAGTACACTAGTAAGAAGAGGACATGGATACTCCCTTGGCGCGTACTCCCTTCTCACACTTTCAAGAATCCCCGCATAGGTCAACTTGGTGACTCACGATATTCCCCCCCCCCCTTACCTCCCTTATATTGAAGATGGGTAAAAGTTTCATGTACATATACTTTAACAAAATTATGATTGTTTTCCACAAACCAAAACTACACTTTTTTGCACTCGACGCGCGTTTCGCTAACAATGTTAGCATCATCAGGAGACGATAAATAAAACGTCTCCTGATGATGCTAACATTGTTAGCGAAACGCGCGTCGAGTGCAAAAAAGTGTAGTTTTGGTTTGTGGAAAACAATCATAATTTTGTTTTAGTGCAACCAAAGGTTCCAAATTTCCAACATAGTACATATACTTTATTCCAAATTGCTGCGGACCAATTTTTTGACACTGATTGTCAGCCGCCATATTGAAATTGGTCCGGAGAATTTGGAATGAGCTATATACAGGTGTATAGAAGTTGCATAACTTTCTGTAAACTTTCAAATGACGTCTTTAAAAATTGAGAGCTGTCATCGCAACTGTAAAATTTTCAAGTTCACTTCATTATTTATTTTATTTATTTTAACCATTATATTATTTTAAATAGAACACTCTGTATTTTTTTTAAATTTACAATGGCCTTTTCTTTTTGACTATAAAAATATACAGAGTGTTTCACAGCTTATGTCAGAAATTTTTTTAGAGTATATAAGTGGTCTGCAAGTAATACAGAAATATATATAAAAAAAACGATTACGCCGTTTTGAGCCTCTTCAAAAATGTTTCAATTAGGGTACATTTTTTCAAGACATGACTTTAACACTAAAAGAATGCAAATGATTCCTTGAGGTATCATACATATAAAGTGAAAAAACCCCTAATCGCTGAATATTCTCAATACTAAAAAAACTACCACTCATCGATTTTTGTAAAACATTAAAAACTGTTACTTATAAAAAAATTTAGAGATGAGAAAAAAAACTGGCTTAATTTTACAAAATAGGTGTTTTAAAATTTTTATTATAAATTAAAAAATTAACCAGAAAAATAACCACAACCACAACGAAATGGATTCGTAGTTTCCGGCAGTGCTAGTGATTAATTACCACAACGAAATGACGTTAAGCTATTGCGCAGACGCAGTAATTACCACAACCACTACGACGTGTCGAATAAGCGTTCCAAAATATCCCTAATGACATACCTCTATTAATGTAAAGGGACACAGCAATAAATTCAGTAAGCTTCTTTATAATTTAAAACAATATCCAACAATTTGCTGTTTAATTTCCCAAAAAATTAATAGTTATATGTAGTTTTTTACAACAAAATACAAAACAAAATCACTAAAAAAACTAATACTCCGCACCCCAACGCGACGAGACATTCAAAACTAAATTAAAACAAAGTTATGATTGTTTTCCACAAACCAAAACTACTTTTGTTTTAGTGCAACCAAAGGTTCCAAATTCCCAACATAGTTAAAACTAAATTAGTTAATATTGCATAGTTTGTTTCCTTTCTGTGGTACGGTACGGTACGGGGTTAAGAGTGGGCGGGCAACGCACTTGCTTGCTTGATGATTGTTTTTTTAAGCTAGGTGCTATGTTGATAAACTTCAATGTACAGTCAGGCGGATTTGGGGTCCTAGGAACCCTAGAAGGTGTCCCCATAAAGAATTTTTCAAAAAAAATCAAAAATGGCAGAAAACCGTATACTGCATAATTACCAAATTTTTTTTTTAAAAACCTAAAAATGGCAGAAAACGGTATACTGCATAATTACCTTTAGAAAAATGCACAACTCAGTAAAAAACAGTGTGGGTTACCTATATCCACCATATTTTATACCCCAAACTCTTGACTCTACACAATCCCCTCCCACTAATTAACTATATTTGCACTTATACGTTTTACACCCTGTATATAAGTATGACAAACTTGGAAAATCGCGAGGACTTTGCATGCCGTAACAGCGGAATAGAAAGGAGCGGCGCGTCCTTCCCTTTTCACAGTGGAGAGACGACTGGCAGTCGAAGTGCATCCCCGAGTTTCCATTTTTCAAGTCTTAAGCGCGTCGTGCAATAATAGGCAGTTTAGGTTGATCATAGAACGTAATAAATTTTTATTTCACAAAGTTATGATTGTTTTCCACAAACCAAAACTACACTTTTTTGCACTCGACGCGCGTTTCGCTAACAACATTAGCATCATCAGGAGACGATAAACAATGATTGTTTATCGTCTCCTGATGATGCTTTAGAGATTTATTATATGTATAGATAAACAACTAATTATAGTCAGGGGGATAAGTGGCGATTTTTCCAAATTTCATAAAATTTTGGTTCAGTGGATTTTGCTTAATTGTCTCCCAAACAGACAGGCAGATACCATCAAAAAATTTTATATTTAGGTCTTTCTTTTTGCCGATCCCATTAGCCTATACTATAGTATGGATGGCTAAAAATAGAGTTCTAGATTACTACATAGCCGGTACCTACTAAGTTTTTGTTTATGGGTAATAAAAATAACAGGACCGCCTTATTTATAATATTGCTATTGCTATTTTGATAGAGTTATGAAAGAGAAAAAATTAGAGATAAAACGTTTGGTTACCTCTACTTGATAGCTGTAGGTATTGCAGTATGTATATTGACTATATAAGGCTATAAGTATTTATATTCTTTGGTTTAAAAAATATTCAATGTAGAGAAATTAGAGATTTACCAATAAATGTACCAATAAATTTTAGAAAATTAATAGTTTAATGTAAAAAAATGGGGGGGGGTTTACTGGATCGTCACTGCATATTTTAGGTAGGTAACATTAATATTATTAACATCGGTTGGTCAGGGGATGGGGACATAGCTAAATATAATACCTTCTTCATTTTATTTTATTGCAAAGATCGACTGTATGCTTTTCCACGAAATCACTCCCATGCTTAACGTTGGTGTATTTATGCTATCTCTTTCATACTCCCCCGAAAATATCTATAACTCTGTGTGAGTTTTTTTCACTACAACCACCGTGCACCGCTGATAATACGGTACTATAACTTTTCAAAAGGTTATTACTAAAGCAATATATAAGATTAAGAAGGTAAATTATTTGATATAATTTGTCCATGCAAGCGAAGTAATGCTAAAAGTAAGCGCTTTTTGTCACTTAGAAAAAAGGCTCTAATTTCTTCGCAATTATAATAAACCAGAATGATTAATCAGCGGATCAGATATAACTAATTTAGTACTTTGTTAATTTATCGCTAATACCACTGAACAGACTATTGACTATATGTATGTATGCAAATACAAAATTACTAAATTTTTTTCCGCCCCAAGTTTTATTTTGTCCATCTTTGGTACCCAATCAAACCTAATTTTAAAACTAAAGCATTTTTGAACTTATATTAAGAAAAAACGGAACTTTCTCGGTTAATAAAAAAGAAATATGTAAGGTGGATCTTTTAACATGTTCAAAAATTTTGCAAGAGGGTCTATTATCACCAATATTTGTTTAAAAGATTAAACAAGGTAAATTATATTAAAAAGTGTGTACCAAAAAATATTGTTAACTATTTATTTGTAAAATATCCTGTTCTGCATTATCTATGGAAAAAAAGTCACTACAGCTGAAATGCAACGACGACCACACTACCACAGTCTAACTGCACCTTTATACCATAATAAAAGCGACGGGCGCAAATTAAAAATTTTAACTTTAGGTATCGTATATCGGTCACATCGACGATTCACCTAAGAAACAGTTGTATTACCATTGACTTGTAAACCCCTTCGGAGTAGACTTGGCATACCATTAATAAAATGCAATTTTGTTGAACCCTTCATATAATTTTTATTTTTATTTTACTTCCCTTGCTTCGCACTTCGAGATTTTCATCCTCCACGAATTTTGAGGTTTCGAATAGTGATAAGCACGAATCCAGATGCCGTCGCTCTGTCTGTCGGTTTGTCGGTCTGTCTGTCGCCTACTTTGTAGCCCCTCTAACTCAAAAACTCCTTCACTAATCATAACAAAATTTTACATAGTGATTACTTTTGTTGACGCGCAGAGCCCTATTGTTTTTGAGCATTCTCCTAGTGGACCCCCAAAAAACTTCATCCTTAAAAAAAAATCTTTTTTTTTACCGTGTGATACCTCATTGGAAAGCTTATAAAAATTGTAGTTGAATGGCGCTAAAATTTTTGACTACATATATATATATCACATAAAAAATGCAAAAAACAATTGAGAAATTCAATATTCTGCGCCATATATCTCGAGTTATGAAGCGAAATGTTAAATAAAAAGTAGCTCAGGATAAGACCCAGGTCACACCCTATTGTCTTATCAAATTTCATACAAATCGGTTTAGCCGTTATTGCGTGATTAATGGACAAAAATTTTATGTATACGAGGATATATATATATATATATATATATATATATAGCACATGTAAAACGAAATGTTTTTAGAAACAATAAAGTCTGAGTCTATATAAGGGTTCCTAAGCAAATCCTTAGGGGGCCAAGCAGCCGAGTATAAGACGCAGACAAACGGAAAAGCACATTAGGCAGAAAAGGATGGGCATGGGGCGATGTTGTCACTACATCTTACACGTAGTAAATCCATTCCAGGTTGTTGTTTTCTAATGTTTTCCATTTTCATACCTTTAGGACTGAAATAAAAATTGTTTTTGCTCGACTTTAATACCAAACTGATGAAAGATATCGTAAAAAACGCACTGTTTACAGGCTGAGGACTGAGATACATACAAATGCCTAACCTAAAGCGGCCGGAGAAATCGACTGAGATATTTCCGTAGAAACTTTATCAAGCAAATAGAACGGGTTGACGCCTTCGAACGTCCAACCCGGGTTTTGCACTTTGATTCGATATCAAAAAGGAGGAACAGTCAGATGTGGGGCCGTGCACAAATTACGTAACGGTGTTTTTACCAATTTTTAACCCCCTCCCTATGTAATGTTTTGTAACGGTTTGGCACGCCACTCCCCTAATATTACGTAACGATTTCAAGACCACTACCCTCCCCCCAAAAAAAAACTTTTTACTTATTTTCATTCCAAATTTTCTTAGTTTCACACAAATGCAAACGCTGTCGAAAACCCCCCTCCCCCCTACGTAACGTTTTATAATCCCCCTCCCCCCTATGACCATTACGTAATTTGTGCACGGCCCCTGTAGTCCCAGTGGAAGAGGGCGAGAAAATCGATATTTCTTTGCGTTCCTGAAATTACGTAATTTTTGAAAAAAAAATTGTAAGCGGCGCCATTTTTATTTCGTGCTTTGTTTTTCTAACATTTTTGCGTTCGGCTAGTTAATTGAAAAATTTTTGCATGCGGCGCCCTTTATCTTCTCACTCGAAACCAAGATCCCCCGTTTTAGGAAAACTGATCCCGTCTCTGTTTCTAAATTTTTTCGAATAAAAGTAGAGTATGACCATGGCGGAAATAATTTGTTTCTACGGTATGACGAAAATTTCGAGAAAGTTGAAGAAAAAAATAAAAAAAGTGGTAGAGCTCAAGTTTTTCGTAAAAAAAAAACGTTTTTTGTAAAGAAACAGAGCAAAATAAATCATTTCACCCCTTTTTGGGTGTTACAAATATTGGCAGCCCCTTATTTTTCGCTTTTACCCTCCCGCTAGTTTTGAAGAATTGGTTCGCTACATTTAAAATCAGTAATATCGCAAGCAAAAAGCTCTGCAACAAAAACAGCGCCGTTTATTGATTTCCTTGGCTGCTAGTGCTAGTTGCACGGTTTGGCCGTTTCCGGATAGATGTCACTAGTAGAACAGAATGGAAAGAAATTTAATTAAAAGCGAAGATATTTCTTTCTAATGTTAACAACCTCACGAGTTTATCGCTCAGTATCGTAAATAATGGACCCTGCCGCCTCCTTTAAGCAAGAAAAAGCTGTGGTTTGGACCTGAAAACATCTAGTTTTTCCTCGATCAACTCATGGTGTGGCCGCCATCTAGCGGAATTTGCAGACATCTTGTCAACGGTTATTATTGCAACTATGATTTATGCTCACAATGAAAGAGTGGCGACAATTTTTTCTCATGAAAGCAGTCCGGAGATAATAACAAACTGGCACCATTGCTCAATATACCTGTTTCTTTTGTGCGCGCAGAACTTTCTATGCCATTTCTGTTTGATTTATTGAAATCCTATCCCTAAGGAAAATCTTAGGAACCCTGTATAAGTAGTTTCTAAGGCCAATGATATCGGCTCCTATTTATTGCACCCCTCGGTCAGCTCATTAAGGTGTAATAAAATAATATAAAATTAATTAATTAATTAAAATCAAACTTATTTTTGGTATTTTGATTTTTAGATGTTTGCTATACTGTATTTGTAAAAGAAAATACAAGCGTTTGTATTACGGGAAGTTATCACGTTTGGTGAAAATTGCGATGTTGCCGGATTTCAGTTATTTAAAATACTGTTTTTTTTTTCGTTACTTTTTTTTATATATCTACTTTGTTTGTAAAAAAATCTAAATATTGCTTTATGCAATCTCTTTGTCTCTAATATTGTGATCAATTTTTTAAACTTTTCTTTTTAAACAAGGAAGAAAATAAGATTTAAATTACTTTAATTAATTAATTAATTACTCACTAACGGTGGAAAATAGGACCCATATAGTGAAGGGGCATGTGTAAGTCCGTGGGATTTTTAATGAAGGAGTTTTCTGACAATGTTGGATTGAAAGGCTCTTTAGTCTCACAATCAAGTGTTACCGATATGACGCGATCTTTCAAGATGGCGGCCAAAAATCATAAAAAATACAACTTTCACAACGAAAGCATGATTATACTCGATTCTATATATGTCGAGGATGAGGATTCCAGAAAATTCACTTTCAACCTTAAATGACCTTGAAAATCTTAAAAAACAAGATTTTTGCCATTTTCTCCTCAAATAATTTTAATGATTCGACGTTTTGTCAGGCCAACTTCAAATGTACCTCGAACTATTAGGCATGTCAAATTCGATCCTTCGAGTTTGATGCAGTTTGAAGCTTCGTGACCTTGAAAAATACTACAGGAAAATTAACATATTGTAAAAAAATAATAACTATTGAAGCATAGAGGACCAAATTTAATAAGAAATATAAGAAAGTCAAGTCCAACAATATTATCAAAAAAAAAATTAGAATCTTTTACCTATCTAAAACACCTGGTCCAGAATATGGTAATGTATACCTAACTTCTGCTAACTCTCTTATAGGTAATTTAAATGACTTTGTTGGCTAGACAAGTGAGTAGAACATAAAGTTCAATCAAGTCAAATCAAAAAAAAAATGGTAGGGAGGTCTAAAATGAAGTGTTTATTTAGGGCTAAGATATTAATTTCATCTCCAGAACTTAAAGCTTTTGCATAGAGGTAAATTGGAAAAAACACTACAAAAAGCTGGATTTTCACTTGTACATGGTATTTTTTAGGTCAATTAAGGTCATGCATCAACTAAACTTTTTTTTTTCATAGTAAGCGGCGATAAGTAAACAATAATTGATGGCCATCTTGTCATTTTTGTTTTTCTAGAAAATTGGATAAAATAAAATTTGGTTATAGGTCGCCATTTTGATATATCAGCCGCCATAATGAAACAAACGCATCATAGCTGAACCAATTGTTTTTAAACGGTATTGTTTTACTTAACCTTCTTATCGTTCTTAGCCAATTTGATCCTCTTCGCTTTAATATTTGACAAATAGCGCCATTTAATATGTTATTTTTGCAATATATTAATTTTACTGAGGTATTTTTCAATGTCATGAAGCTTCAAACTGTATCAATCTCTAAGGGTAGAATTTGGCATACATATCTAATAGTTTAAGGCACATTTGAAGTTGGTCTGACAAGAGGTCGAATTATTAGGATTTTTTCAAGAGAAAATGGCAAAAATCTGTTCTTTTACGATTTTCAAGGCCATTTAAAATTGGATGCCCTTAAAAGTAAATTTTTTGGAATTCCCGTTTTCGAGTTATATAGAATCGAGTATAATCATACCCCGGTTGCGAAAGTTGTATTTTTTATGATTTTAGGCCGCCATCTTGAAAGATGACACCTGATTGTGTGACTAAAGAGCTATATGTCCCACATATCCACAAAACTCCTTTATTCAAAATCCCACGGGATAGAAATTATAGACCTATGGCCCTAAACTAACATTTATAGGAAGTTTTTTGCTTATTTTGACTTGAACTATAACCCCTTGAAGTTTATTGCATCATTTAAAATACACCCTGGTTACGACTTACATTTTATAAAATTTACCTGTACAAATATCCATTTTCAAATTCAATTCAAATTCAATTCAAAAAACGTTTATTCAAAAAATATACAAAAAGTGAACAAGTAACTACAAAACTTACAATGTAGAATATAAACGTTGGGAAATAACCACAGAAGCACTAAAAGCGCTTGTGCGTGGTTTTTTTTTTGTCCGGTTCGGTTGAGATAGAGTCATAATCAGTGTTTGTCAAAATTGAGTTTAAGGTTCACAAGCCGGGTTAGTGTCAAAGTCTGGAAATGGTTTATATTTAAGTGACTAGAACTGGGAGTAGGTAGGTGCCTATAGTATATTTCTGCTAGTGTATTTATCATTTAAGATACTTGAGATCTACCAAGTTATTAAATGTTTCTCTACCCTGGTCCGATATCCACAATTTGGTTTTCATATTAAAACTTTTGCAATTTTTTATAGCTTTGATGTCATTTGGAAGCATGTTGTATAACCTAGGTGAAAAATACTTTAGACTTCTTTGTCCATGCGTTTTATTAGTGACTGTTGAACATGCAAGTGTTCTGCTTCTAGTTGTGCTGTTGTTATTAAAATAGATATCTATTTTTCCTTTTTTAATATTTTTTATTATTTCGAGACAGTATAATTGTCGCATGTCCAACAGTTTACTATCCGTAAAGAGGTTGTTGGTTGGGTATGTTCTGCATTTGCCATAAATAATTTTAATGAACCATTTTTGTAAAGTTGCTAGCTTTTGTATATGGTTTTCAGCAACACAACCCCAACCAAGAATTCCATAAGTCAAGTGGCTTTGTACCAATGACATATATAGTATTTTTAACTGATCATTATTAAGAAAGTCTCTAAGATACGAAAATTTTGACAGAAGCCCTCTTATTTTACTTGTTACATAGTTTATATGCACATCCCATCTTAGCAAGTTATCTATTTGGATACCAAGGTATTTTATTGATGAAGTTTCTGGTATCTCATACTGTTCTATTTTTAGGTTTCCAAGTTTAGGAAGATTGTTTTTGTACGATGAAAAAGGCATGTATTTTGTTTTTTCTATATTTAAAGTTAATTTGTTATGCTGAAACCAGTTTTTCAATTTTAAAAAATCTTCCTCGATTTGATTCTTAACTTCTTGCCAAGTTTTTGCTCTACAAAATAATACGGTGTCGTCTGCAAAACTAACCATTGTACCTTTTAGTTTAAGATTCAGCATATCATTAATGTAAACTGTAAAAAGTAGAGGACCCAGAACGGTTCCCTGGGGCACTCCAAATTTTACAGCTGTTTCATCGCTGAAGGTTCCATCAATGTTAACTCGCTGTTGTCTGTTTGTTAAAAAATCTTTTATAAGATTAAAGATTTTCCCACGTATACCATAATTTTTAAGTTTATTTAAGAGAGTCTCATGGCAAACAGTGTCAAAAGCTTTGGATAGATCCACAAACAGGCAAGTGCAGGCATCACTTTGGTCCAGCGCGTCAGTTATTTGTGATGTTAAAAATTTTATAGCATCCTGCGTGGATCTACCCTCTCTAAAACCAAACTGTAAAGTAGAGAAGATTTTATATTTCTTAAAGAATCTAACGATTCTAGTTTTGATTAACTGTTCCATTATTTTCGAGAAAACAGACAGCAGCGAGATTGGTCTGTAGTTTACTACTTCTAGTTTGTCCCCGCTTTTATGAAGGGGTTTGATTATACCTGTTTTTAAGCAGTTTGGAAAACACCCTGTATTGAAAGCTTTGTTTATTAGTAAAGTCAGTATAGGTGAAATTTCGATTACTATTTCTTTTAAACTTTCGCTTCTGATATCGTCCCATCCGGGGGATTTTTTAAGTTTAAGGTTTTTTATAGCTTTTTTAATTTCAGGTATTGAGATGTCTGTTAGAAACATAGAATTTTCTAGGTTAGGAATGTTGTTTTTGTAGTTGGGAATTTTTTTTATTTTTTTGGCAAGTTTTTCTCCAAGGTCGCTAAAGTAGCTGTTAAATTCATTTGAGATTTCAGTTTTTTTCGTTAGAGTCATGCCGTTGCAATTTTTAATTTGCTCAATTTTAGTTTTTGATTTAGTTTTATTGCATATTTTATTAACACAATCCCAGAGATTTGATTTAGACGACAAATTTGAGTTTATCTGTTTCTGAAAATATTGTTTTTTACTCTGTTTAATTTGGTGTCTTAATCTATCTTTGCACCTAATATAACTTTGTTTTATACTGATATTATTTGGTTGTTTCAAAAGATCTAAATATAACTTATTTTTTTCTTGAATTGAAATATTAATACTTGGAGTCATCCATTCTTTTCGAAAATTATTTTTGTTTTTTTGTAATTTAATGACTTTTGTGTTTTTTTCCAAGTAGATTTGTATTTTGTTTATAAACATTTCCATACCAACATTTACGTCACCTGAATTTAAAATATCCTCCCACGATTCTGCTCTTAGATCCTGTCTAAGATTATTGTAGTTTGTAAAGCGCTTAGTTTGATTATTCTCTTCTTTATTGTTATTGAATTGTTGAAAAAACGGAGTGAATAGAGCTACTGGGTAGTGGTCAGTGATATGGGTTTGAAATATAAACGATTTTGAGTTTTTTGTGACATTATAGGGTGCTTTAAAGAATATGTGGTCTAGACAAGTTCCTGATTTTGGTCTGGTAATTTTTGTTATGTAGTTCTTGAACAGATATTGCGCTAAAATATTTTTATAGTTGTCTACGCATTCTTCCGTATTGTTTAGTAAATTAATGTTGAAATCTCCGACCAAAATATGTGCTTTATACTTTTTACATTTATCTAAATATTCCAATAAGTTATCATTAAAAGAGTCTTTATTTATTTGCGGAGATTTATAAACTGCAGTGATCAATAATTTTTTATTTTGATGGGTTACCAGGATTTCCAAAATTTTTATTACCCCAAAAGGTACAATATTGTAGCTATACTGTAAGTCAGATTTTATGTACACAGCAACTCCATCATTTTTATTGTAAGCGCCTTGATTATATAACAAATCATAATTTTTAATTGAAAATGGAGTTTTTTCTAGGGTTTGTAATTTGAAAGTTTCTGTCAAAATGATAATATCGAAGCGCACTTTCAAACTATTCAAAAATAGGCAAAGTTTATCATAGTTCTTGCTTAAGCTACAAATATTTAAATGAATAATTTTAAGGTCTTCATTGTGTTGTGCAAATTTGTTGTTAAAAGAGCTTATATTTTTTATTTCTGTGATGTTTTGGGTTTCGTCCGTAAAACTTTGTATATAGTAGTCCATTCTGTGTAATAAATTCGTTATTAAGTAAGAGAAAAATGAGTTTTACAATAGCTATACAAAATACGAGGCTAAGCCAAGTTTTCAATCCAAAATTTAGTTAAAATGTTCTGGAATATCAAAAGTGTTAAATAATTAAAATTTATCTAATATACTTAAGTCATAAAACATAAAAATTAGAATATTAAAAACAAAAAATTAAATCGAGAATATAAAATACACGCACAAAGTTTAAAATTTTTAAAATGAGACAATAATACATTTAGTTAATTATTTTTTTATTTGTTTGCTTGATCAGTGAGTTTTGGCTGGTCGGTTGAGAAGCAGTGTTTGAGCGAGATCTCGTTTTTCCCAACTTTGGAGTCGATTGCAGAGTTGTGCTGGAGCTCGAAGGCTTTGATAATTTAGTTTTAGGCTTCTTATTTTTATCTTCGCTCACTTCAGCTTGTAGTTGCGGTTCTGTATTATTGGCTTCTTCAAACACTTCTTCTGACGATTTGTTAGCTTCTAGTGTTGGTGTTGGCGGGGCGCTATTATTACGAAATATTTTTTCTTTATTAATTTTAAAGGTAAAAAAGTCTTCTTTGTCGGCGTTCCTTAGCGCTTCTGCACTAAAATGTTCACCGTTTAGTAGAAGTTCGTTTTTGAAAATTTTTGCAGTGTACTTTTTTTCTTTGGCAGTTTTTAAAAACTCGTATAGTACTTTTTGATCTTCTCGTTCTCTTGGAGTCAAATCGTTTGCAATGCTTATTCCAGAGTTTTTTAGTTTTGAGGCGTACTTGAAGACTTCTCTTTTCATTAACTCGCTAACAAACTTAACGAGTAGTGGTCTGTTCTTTAGATCAAATAAAGTAAAAGATGACGTTTAAATAAGTATATGTATCGTCAAGATGCTCTCAAATAGCTTAGAGTTGAGATCCTTGGGAATTACAGCAATAAAATTACTATGCATGTTAGTGTATTGCTTTTGGTTAAAATAAAATTTAATACAATTTAAAACTAACACGGAAGGATCACCAGCAAGTCTATACTAGAACGGCCCTGCCCTCGCATTTTCCGAAAAAAAAGCCGTAGCAATAATAATTCTCCCAATCAAGTTAGCCTGGAAAAAATGCAGAGCCAAAAAGTCTTCTGAGCGCGAGCAGGCTGCGTCAGGCAAGCGCAGTAGATTTTGCGCTTTTGACCTTGCTCAAGGCCAACCATGATTTTATATTATATAGGGTGTAAACAATACCCCTAATAGCACAAAAATATTCCTCGAACATTCGCTGAATGTTCAGTCAGGATATTGGGAATGTTCCCTCAAATCCTGTAACATCCTGGTAGAACATTCCTAGAGTATTTTCGCAGGATTTGAAGGCGGTTAAAAAACATATTTTTGAGCTTGAAAAAATATGTTCTATCATACCCTAAAAAAAATCAAAAAAATTAAAAAAAAAAGTTATTTAAACATCGATGAGATTCGAACCCTCAACCTCCTGTCATCCATATGACACTTTTCGAACGAATTTTGCGTTACGGAGATCATCGTGAATTGTTTTTCTTACATAAAATCAGGATCACTCCTGAACGGCTCAACGAATTTTCGTAATTCTTTTTTTGTGGGACAAAAATATTACCCCCCTCCACGAATCCTCCCAAGCGGTAGTGGAAGGAGATTACGTTATTTGTTCTATGCAGGATAACTCGCGAACGGCTCAACGGATTTTCATAATTCTTTTTTTATTGGGTAAAAATATTTTCCCCCTTCCCGAATCCCACTAACCGGTAGTGGAAGGGGATTATGTTATTTGTTCTATACAGGATAACTACCGAACGGCTCAAAACCGATTTTCATTATTATTTTTTTATTGGCAATAAATATTAGCCCACACCAACAAGCTTTTTGAACAAAATAAAATATTAAACGAACGGTAGATTCTTGTCCTTGCGATTCTTACAGAGTTGGGTATTCTTGGATTTAGGACAGGAGGTGCTTCAATAAGACACTTGAATTAAGCTTACGTTTCGAGTATATTTTTACTCTTCTTCAGAGCTGCAAAGAAAAAGTTTTGGTACACGAAAGTTTTGGTTTACATTTTTGAAAAAAGAAAAAAATTAGATACACTAAAACAATTTGAAATATTGTAAAATATTAAGAATTAAAATTTAATTTTTGTTATTTTTATTTTAAATAGATTACTTAACAACGATTCATATAGGCATTAGCAATAAGAATAAATAGTATGTTTATTCGCTTACCTAATTCCTAGTCTTCTGCACAAAGAACAAAAAGTACACTATAGGTAACATAATTGGATTTTTTCCTTTAGACACGACTAATTTAACTTAAGATCCAAGAATGTTTTTATCAACGAAAAACATCGCCACACTTGTTCATTGCCTCGAAAACGTTATCAGGCTTTGGATTTCAGCTTTTACCTACTTCTGACCCAAATACTGACTCCCACCAATAAAAGTTCAAGAATTTGTGTTTTGGATTAATTTTATTAATATTATTTATTAAATTTAGAGACGACTTTGGTTAATTTTACCTTGATTTTGGCTTCATCTTGTATAAAACTTGGTATGAATGTTTTCAGTTCTAAAATACTTTTTTATGTCCAAAATGATTTTGTTTAAAACTGGTTTATAAATAGAAGCTCTATAATACTGTTCTGTATTTCATTTTTTTCTCCAAAGACTTCAGGGTTGCCAACAGCATCTTTGTTGTTTTCTATAGCAAAGGGGGGGCGATCGCCCACCCCCCGTCCTCCCCCCTGAGACCGCCACTGTTTTAAAGCCCATTTTGAAAAAGTATCACATAACCTAGTTTTTTTTGAACAATTCTTTTCACAATTTTAAAAATAATTTTTTTATTGTTCCCATCAAGTATCCATCTTCAAATTTTGTAAGTAGTTTGGCGAAGCATTCAGAAACAAAATATATTTTTTTTGAAACAAATAAAAAATGCTGTTTGTAAAAAATTAAAAAAAAAAGTTTCCCGCTCACAATGTCGGCCTTGTTAGGAAATATCTTGATAATGTATTTCCTAATCGGGTTATAAGTACACGGAAAACTATTTTATGGCTACCTCGATCACCCGATCTTGCTCCTAATGACTTCTATCTGTGGAGTCATATCAAAAATAAAGTTTACGGGCATGAAAGTGCTAATAATTTGGAAAAACTTCAGATTAAAATTGAAGAAGATTTTCAAACTGTCACCTCTGACATGCTTGGAAACGTTAGACGGGGTTTTTATAATACGCTCGGATATTGTCTAGCCGAGCAGAAGCACTTTTCGAACATTTGCTCTAATTTTTTTTTGACTGGCAGAATCTTTTGGGTTTTTAGAATGTATTATTTTATTTTGAGAACTTGCTTCTATTTTGTTTCTCCTTATTATTTTCATTGTAACACGTTGTTAGTAATAAATCTGAGCACTTGAAAATAAAACGCTCTGTCAGTGATAAAAAACTTATTGACGAAATTCCAGTTTCATTTACTAGGCTCCACATGGCACCGTGGTTAGAGGCGTAGTAAACGCAAGCCGCGAAGCATTCAGAAACAAAATATATTTTTTGAAACAAATAAAAAATGCTGTTTCTAAAAAATTTAAAAAAAAAAAAATTTTAATTTTTTTTTAAACAAAAAGTACATCATGTGATACATCATTCGAAAGGTATTTAAAATACCTTTAAAACGAGCTATAAACCACTGTCCTATTTTAAGTAGTTATCGAGATATTTTCATTTATTTAGGTACATATTTAAGCAAAATGGTACTTTGTTTTGATTTTCAAAAAAACTAATGGTCAAAAAAAAATTAAATTTAGGATTTTTGATTCCCTTTATGGGTAGAATAAATCTATCAAAAATTATCGAAATCGGGGAGATGGTCTGCCAAACCTCTGGTTGATTTGATTTGAAATAACCCTGTAATACTACAGGGTCATTATTATTATATTATTATTAAATTGGTAGTTTTTGTGATGTTCCAGAATTGATTTTAAAAAAACTAATGGTCAAAAAAATTTCAAATTTGGCATTGTTTATCCCTTTTATGCTTAGAATAAATGTACCACAAATTATCGAAATCGGGGTAATGGTCTGCTAAACCTCTCTTTTTTTTTTGGTTAATTTCATATGAAATGACCCTATGTCCCTAAAACACGATAGTCCAGGAACATTCTCTCGATGAGCTATGAGTGTCTGAATGTCCTGGCACATTCACAAGATTCATAGTTATATGAGAAAAAGGTATGTTTTATTTAGTTTTTGTATGCAGTTATATTTGTTATATCAATTTATTTACAACAATATTTTTCCAGCAAATCGTTAAAAGATTTCAAATTATTTGCATAAAAATCTGGTTTGATTGTGTAACTGTCATCTTTCTCTAATTTCTCAATCTGATCATCATTTGTTTGTCCTGATAAAACTAAGAGCGTTTGATAACCAGCAATTGCACCAAACCCGATATCTATTGCAAGGCTAAAAGACAAAATAATTGTATTATAATTCATTATGGAAATCAATCCAACTCCTCCCCTTGGTACGCCTTTAGCCATTGACTTACTTGTCTCCAACGAACAAAACTTTCTTTGGATCAGTAATATTGTACTTTTCATTCAAATGATCAGCCAGAAGTTTACTGGGTTTGGCGTACGACACGCTTTTTTTATTGGTCAATTGCTTGATTGCTTCAATCGCAAAACTTAATCCTAAAAGGCAAAAATTGGGCGGATCTCGTCATTAACTCCTGTTTTCATTATTACATTTGTATTGGGAAATCATTTTAATTGTGTCAACTTGATTTATAAGATGAAGCTTTAACTGATCTGCTTTGTTAGTACATATTATTACCAAATAAAATTATATTCATTCATATCTCGAAAGTCGAACGCGTGGATTCAAACAAACACTTAGGTTGTCTCGCCACAGTGAGAACTGGGACAACATGCAAGAATTGAATAGGCCGGTCGCGATCCTAATACCATTCTCCGAGTTCGTGTGATTCGGTGTTTTGTTTTAACCATCTTATATTATGTCATGGAAGCATGGACCCTGACTGAGGCCATGTGCAAAAAGTTGGAGGCATTCAAGACGTGTTGTTTTCGTAGAATACTTGAATGGACAGAGTAACTAATGTGGATGATCTGCTTAGAATAAATAAAGATCTTGAAATTTTATTTACCATCAGAAAACGAAAACTTAAATATTTTGGCCTTATTTTGAGAAATGACAAATATAAACTTTTAAAATTGCTAATAGAAGGCAAAGTTAAAGGCAGAAGAGGTCCAGGTCCTAGACGGATATCAATGACTTAAAAATCTTAGAAAATGGTATGGTGTTAGTACAACACACAACACAGCGCGCGACGACTTCGAGGTGGACCGTTGGTATTACTCCTGTCTGAGCCGACATAATTTATCTGCAATTTACCGACGTGAGGATACTACACCGGACTTTCGTCGGGCTATGCAAATGATTTTTTATTTGCATGGCAAATGATCGGTTATGGAAGTCAGTTCGATTATAATTTTTTTATTGTGTTTGCTCAGTGTTAATGATTATGACTAAATTTTTATGACGCATACTTACTCACCCAAAATAAGATTTTCTTTAGAGACTGGTAAACTCTCATCAGCAGCGCCGTATAAAAAAATGGCATCTTTGTAATGGTTTAATAACGAAACTGCCCTGCTCATCTTGACCATTGACATGTTTATATCCGGATCTACTATTACCGCTCCTATGTTTGGGAACTCTTTAATAGTTTCAATGCAATCGTCTGCTAGAGCGGTAAAAGATTCTTCAGATATTGTTGCTGCCTAAAAATCATACAGATTTGTCCAATATAAAACTGACCACCACATTTATCAAGGAAAAGTCTAAGAGCCTTTACAACTATGTAAAGGAGTTTCTCTCAAGTTCTGTAGGGTTAAAACAAAAAAAGAAGTTAAAAAACCTCCAAATCAGTTACTTCAACCGAAAAGAAATAAGAAAAAAACAAAAGATCAAAAGAAAATTCAAACTTAGATGAGCATCCCATAAGGAACACACAAAGAACCAAAGCGAAAAAAGAAATGATTAAACGATGTTTCGCTCTGGGTAACCAGCGTGAACTCATCAGTGGTTTCACTGGTCACCCTTCCCATACATCATTAAAAACCATCATACACTTTGATTTTCAACCTTGAATCACTCACAAATAGGCATCGTTCCGCACTGGTACTTATCCAAGTTACCTGATGCGGATTCATCCTGGCGTGTTAATATTTCCAATAGGATTATGATTCTAATCCTATCCAGTGCAGAACGATGCCTATTTGTGAGTGATTCAAGGTTGGAAATCAAAGTGTATGATGGTGTTTATTGATGTATGGGGAGGGCGCCCAGTGAAATCACTGATGAGCTCACGCTGGTTACCCAGAGCGAAACATCGTTTAACCATTTCTTTTTTCGCTTTGGTTCTTTGTGTGTTCCTTATGGGATGCTCATCCAAGTTTGAATTTTCGTTATTTTCACCCAAGATCTTTTGGGAAGGGCCTTACTTCTCTCTTGGTGTCAAATATTTTGTGGCGGGAATAAATTTAATTTATTTATAAGAGAGTACATAAGAATATACCTAGTGACAAAAAACGCTACTAGAAATTGATTTCCCAAATTTTTAATTTGCTTTATAAATATTCTTTTTGAGCATTTAACTCAGATTTTCCTATTTATTCCCGTTTATGGTTACCTCTTTTTGAACCACATTAAATCCAGCTCCCTTGAGTATGTCCTTAGTATTTTGTCCACTGATAAGAAAAATGTCTTTATCAAAATTAATTTTCTTTAAATAATTTGCGGCAGGTTCACTGGCAGTCGTTACTTCTTCTTCTGTTACCTGTAATAAGATTTCTTTTTTTAATTACTTTATTTATTCAACCACAGATTTTGCAGAGGCTTCAAAATGGAGAATATCATTTACTGATTAGCTAAAATATACGTTTTAAGGCCACAAAAACGGCGTAAATTTGACAACACTGCTTTGATGTTTTTGGGCCAATCTTTACCGGGCAGAATATCGGAAACGAGAAAACGGAATCCGTTGAAATTTGGCAGGAATGTTTATTGTTGAATTTCTCACAACCGTATCCAGACAGTTTTTTGCTGGACTCTCTCATTCCCGAAATAAAATAAACACGGCTATCAATAGTCAAAAATCTTACCTGGCTTTTTCTTAAGCCTCGTCGATAATACAGAAATCTGTAACAACAATTTTTGGATTTTTTGAATAATACACCAAATTTTGAAAAATCCTCTGGATATAGGTAAGTAAGGTATAGTTTTTTTCTTTATAAACGAGATTCTAAAACGCCAAGGGCACGTAATTTAGTAGGGCCAAGGAAACTGAAGTGAGTTCGATTGGAGTGTTGGAATTCAGGTTCCACGTAGCCACCGGCCACTTGTCTAATGGAACATTCAACCAATAAATTGACACATGTCCAAGTGATAAAATTAATACGGAAATTTGTTATTTTTTTATGTTGAAAAATGATTTTTCTTTTGATTATTTTTAATTTTGAGACATTGCAATCCATGAAGCACGAAGCCGAGCACCAAAACCTTTAATAGAAGCATTAGTAAATCGTTACTTTCCTAAAAGTATATACTTTTTTTACATATGGTGTTCGCACCGTGTTCTGAACATTGCAAGATCTCACTCGAAATGGAATTATTGATGCCATCTATTGTTGATCTTTCAAAAAAATAGCAAAGCAGTGTTGTCAAATCTACGCCGTTTTTTGGCCTTAACGGTCCAATTACATCGTTAAACCGGCAACGCTGTTGGATCCGTTTACTAGGCAATTCTTTTTACGCATTTTTCTCGGAAACGGGACTTCCAAATGGCCTGAAATTTTGCCTAAATTGTTTATTGGACTATGTTTTTCCATCAAATCTTGGTACTTTTTTAAAATTTTGTTTATTTTTTGAAAAAAACTGTTTTAGCTTTTGTGGTGTTTCAAAATTGGCGCGCCCATATTACGTCAGAAACAGTCAGAAATACCCTTTATAGAGACCTGTAAAACTAAATTGGAAATATTTGTAATTTTCCAAATAATGGACACTTAATTTCAAAAACTCTCTAGATTGTATTAATAAGCTTTGTAATCCTCTTCCTCTAATAAAAAACAAATTGAGTATTATTTTTCTCTAAAGCTAAAACATGCGGAAATGTAAAAACATGGACTATACTGGTTACCTATCAATATTAGTTATATGCCTAGCATCAAAAAGTACTTAAATGGTTATATTGTAGATACCGCCACCATCAAAATTAACCACCCACGTCTTTTTTTTGTGAGCTTACCCTAGGCATAGTTTCTAGTGTTCTCCTTTCCTAAATGTATTCGGCTAAGAGAGATCTAGCATATATACCTAGGTAACACCCCTTACCAGGAAAAAAAAATTATGCCATGCAAACATCGAAATTGTTCGACTCACTGTATTTGCAACTAACCAATGTCAGTGTGTCTGCCTGACATTCTTCATAACCTTAGTTTTGTCGTTTTGTTTTGGAGTTCGTCGGCCTGGTTTTTGTGTTTTATTTAATAATTTTTCCTTTGGTGAAAAGCTACTTTTTAGAACCCTTAAGTGGTCTGTGTGTATGGCCATTTGACTAGTTGTCACTGCTCTTAATTCGATCACCTAGGTGATAAATAAACAATCCCCCATAGGGTCACTGGATCCTGAGACCTGCGGTCCCAGCCGCAGGTTTTAGGATCCAGTGACCCTAATCCCCAATGATTCGCGGCGCAATCTGTGAACAGGAGAATACAGTAAAGAAACCAGAGATAGATAATGAGTGGTAGATGACGTATTGAAATCGATTGACAAATTTATATTATCTCTGGATTGTTCTTGCGCCGTTAAAGCGGATTCAGAGTTCCTGGTAAGCGGTACGAGGTTCGCAGTAAGACGCAAGGAAAATAAACAATAGGAAACGCATGCTATTCTTACCGCTTGCGGCTTACGGAACACTATGAACAGCAGCATGCGTTTGCTATAGTTTATTTTCCCGGCCTCTTACCGCATACCTCCTACCGCTGACCACACGGAACTCTGAATCCGCCTTTACCCAAGCCAAACTTGTAAGCATGGAAACACTAAAGCAAAAGAAATTTGCTAAGCTGCATCATCTTGCACATGCCCGAAAATTTATCGATCTGAGGGATTTCGGTCCATTTCGGCCGGCTTTGCGGCCTACGTCTTCAACCGAGGCGGCGTCATTTTTGATGGTTTATTTGTTTGGTTTTCGTGTTTTCATTTGTACTGAGCCTATTTTTCACTGTTAAAAATTACAAAAAAATACAAAAATCCACGAAATCTTTCTGTCCAACAACAACAATTGGCTGCGTTCGTGGCAGGCCCGGCGCATGTGCAAAACAGCGTTACTAAGCTCAACGAGATAAAACGAGAGAGAAAGGGAGATAAATAAGAGAGAAAGTATTTTGAACCCCTGGTTAGCGCTTTTATTATTGATGATAGAAAAAAAGTGTAAACAGAAAAGTTTTATAATTTTTTAAGAGCCTTCTAACCCATATGCCAGATATTGTCAAATGTTATTTGATATGTCAAATTTAGACATTAAATTTCTTATATTAAATGGAACACCCTGCATATTTTTAACTTCGATAGATCTTAGGCGTTTTCTCGCGTTGAAATTGTTTAAAATGTTTTTAAAAAGTTTGAAACATTTGTTTTCTCGCGTTGCAACGGTGACGTCACATCGAAACGGGTTAAAAATATTTTGAAACGGAATCCACTCTAGTTTCAAAACTGACGCGTGCGTAGAAGATACGTCAAAATTCTACATTCTTGTTTTAACCGATTTTTTTTGTTTTTGCGTGAAAATGTATGAAAAATCGTATTCTAGATATCTTGTTAGCCATTCTTCATGGTAGCCCTGTGGTCTTATATGATTTTCTGGGCTTAAAAGTAAGTAAAAAAACTTCCCTATCCATGTAGCTTCCATTGCTTGCCATCCATGCTACTAAAACGGGCCGTACACTCGAAGGTTTTGTTAGATAAACCAGTAGTTGATCCATTTTAATTTTAAACACCAAAAAAATAAACAGAAAAACGAAAAAAAAGTGAGGTTACACTAAACTACGTCAGCGTTTTGAACTACTCATTTTTTCTCGGTTCTAAATGATGACGTCACATCTAAATAGTTTCAAATAATATTTCAAAATAATTTCAACGCGAGAAAACGCCTCTTTTCTTCGTGATTCCAAAAATGTGCCATATGTAGGGTTTATCTCTAGCAGTTCTCGAGTGAAATAAAAAATAATTTGCCATAAGGGCAATGTGTTAGCCAAGGAAAAGTAGTTTAGATGGTTCTTTTTTCAACACATTGCACTTATGGAAACAATTTTCTAAATTGGTTCAATGACCGTTCAAGACAAAGGTAACACATGGTGAGTGGTTAGTGACATTTTTGGAATCAGGAAGAAAAGATCTATCGAATTTTTTGAAAAATATATAGGGTGTTAAATTTAATACAGGAAAGTTGATGTCTAAATTTGACATATAGAATGACATTTGACCACATTTGTCATATGGGTTAAAAGGCTTTTAAAAAACTATAAAACTTTTCCATTTAAACTTTTTTTCTATCATCAACAATAAAGGCGCTAACCAGAGGTTCAAAATATAGTGAATTACAATTTCGTGCATGCTAAAAGCATTGGGAGAGCATATATTTAAACTAATGGAAAATATACTCCCTAAGGCAAATTAACAATATTATAAATGGAACGGTTTGTGTGTATTTGTGTGTATTTGTTTTTCAATCACCCAAAAACTGCTGAACCGATTTGGATAAAATTTGGTAAGAAGATGGGTTGTGAAGTGGATTCAAACAGGGGCTACTTTTCGTTTGATATTTCGCAAAATGACAGCTGTCAAATGACCTTTTTCTTCTTTGCGGGAAACAGTCAGAAAACCATCCCAAGTGAAGTGTCTACTTGGCTTTTTTGTTAGTGGTAAGTAACGTTTCTATTAGCCCCAAGTGATGAATGCAATAGCTGCAAGTAAAACGACCTACTTAGACCCAAGTTTGTTGACCCTTAGTGATTTATCTACTTACCAATATGCTACAAATCACTAAACTTTCCCTTCACTTAGGGTTAGTGAACTTTTCTACTGGTTTGTTAACCCTTGGTGAGTTATCTACTTACCAATATGTGAAAAACTCACTTAGTAGTAATAGTAGTAGTAGTAGTAAGGGGGCGGGACCCTTTCTGCCATACCCCGTCTCGCACCCTTTTCCTCCCACTCCCTCTACATTTCTTGCCTCTCTCTCTCCGGGCCTTCCCGCCTTCGTTACGAAGGACAGCACGTCAGCCCATTTTAGAGAGTCTAGCACCTCCTCTTCTATTGTGGAGGCACTCCACGTCTGCTGCCTCAATCTGGCGTACCCGTCATACTCTCCTATCAGATGCACCGCTGATTCCTCTGCCTACCCACATGTTGGGCAGGCGGAGTCGTCCAACACTCTGGTGCATGTCAAGTGCTTGCGCAGCCGATTATGCTCTGTCAGCATTCCTACTAACAATCCAATGTCCTTGCGAGTTTTTCCCAGGAGCCATTTAGTTCTGGCTGCGTCTGGTCCACTCACGAACAGTTTGGACTGTCTGCACTCTCGCTCTTCCCTCCAGGACGACTTCAGTTAATCGCTCGCCCATTTATTGAGCTTGCTCTGCACCTGTTTTCTTGTGATTCCCAAGAGCGGTTCCGGTCCAATATATTGGGTTTCGGCACCAGCTTTGGCAAGTTCGTCCGCCTTCTCATTCCCTGGTATTCCCTCGTGGTTCGGGACCCACATCAGTGTCACCCTCTTGTGTTCAGCTAATGTCTGTAGCGCGTTAACGCACTCTTCCACTAGGCTACTGACAATTTTTGATGAACTAAGAGCCTTGAGGGCAGCTTGGCTGTCGGAACATATGCAAATGACCCTCCTGCTATTTCTGACCTCTGGTAGGGTTGCCGCCATGATAATGGCGTATACCTCCGCCTGAAAGACCGTAGCGTGCTCGCCAAGCGGATAGCTTTCTTGAACCTCCAGGTCTTCCGCATACACTCCTGCACCTGTTGTCTGCCTGGCTGACAGTTTTGATCCATTCCTTCCTTCGAAACCATGGAGGTTTGACAAAAAGTACAAAGTCACAATACCTGAACGGGATTGGTGGCAGAGAGAAGAATTCCGAAACGAATTAGGCAGAGACGCGACGGTCTGCTACACTGACGGATCAAAACTGTCAGCCAGGCAGACAACAGGCGCAGGAGTATATGCGGAAGACCTAGAGGTTCAAGAAAGCTATCCGCTTGGCGAGCACGCTACGGTCTTTCAGGCGGAGTTATACGCCATTATCATGGCGGCAACCCTACCAGAGGTCAGAAATAGCAGGAAGGACATTTGCATATGTTCCGACAGCCAAGCTGCCCTCAAGGCTCTTAGTTCACCAAAAATTGTCAGTAGCCTAGTGGAAGAGTGCGTTAACGCGCTACAGACATTAGCTGAAGACAAGAGGGTGACACTGATGTGGATCCCGGGCCACGCGGGAATACCAGGGAATGAGAAGGCGGACGAACTTGCCGAAGCTGGTGCCGAAACCCAATATATTGGAACGGAACCGCTCGTGGGAATCACAAGAAAACAGGTGCAGAGCGAGCTCAATAAATGGGCGAGCGATCAACTGAAGTCGTCCTGGAGGGAAGAGCGAAAGTGCAGACAGTTCAAACTGTTCGTGAGTGGACCAGACGCAGTCAGAACTAAATGGCTCAAAAACTCGCAAGGACATTGGATTGTTAGTAGGAATGCTGACAGGGCATAATCGGCTGCGCAAGCACTTGACATGCATCAGAGTGTTGGACGACTCCGCCTGCCCGCATGTTGTCGTCCAACACAGGCAGAGGAATCAGCGGTTCACCTGATAGGAGAGTGTGACGGGTACGCCAGATTGAGGCAGCAGACGTGGGGTGCCCCCACAATAGAAGAGAAGGAGCTACACTCTCTAAAATGGGCTGACGTGCTGTCCTTCGTAACGAAGGCGGGAAGGCCCGGAGAGAAAGAGGCAAGAAATGTAGAGGGAGTGGGAGGATATGGGTGCGAGACGGGGTATGGCAGAAAGGGCCCATGAAGAGGCCTAGTTGCCAGGCCTGCGGGCCGCCCTCTTATTACTACTACTAATAAAAATTTTCATCGTAAGAACGATTCACCATAAAAACTGCAATTTGTTAAGCTAATTTTTTATCCGAACATTATTTGTTCAAACCCACTCAATAACAAATTCAAAATTTATAGGACCCGTTTTTAATCGAACCATTATTTATCAAACTCATTCAATATCAACCTCGTAATTTCTAACACCCATTTTTAATCAAACCCGGAATTTGTCAAACCATTATTTTTTTAAACTGGAATTCGTAAGACCCGTTGTTTATCAGAAATTTGTTCTGCAAGTGACATCTATGCACAAACTATTGGAAGCTACCTGTACAAGTATGCGCACGTAGCAGCGACAAATGCATCGAAACGTCGCTCTGCCGCGCCACCTTCGTGTACGCCTCCCGTTCATGTTTTATTGGCGAATGTGCAATAAATTTAGCAGAAATTTCCGATAAACAACGGGTGTTACGAATTCCGGTTTTGAAAAATTTCGAGTTTTATTATAAATGAGTTTGACGAACAATTATTTTGTTTATAGAGCTCTTTTAAAGCACTTTTATATAAGGACGGTTTGAAAATGTTCGTATAAACACCACTAAAACCGATTTAAGCACTAAATCGATTTTATTTTTGAGCGATTTAAGAAAGCGGGTTATCGCTTAAAAACCCATTCTAGGGTCGTTATAAATACTTTAAAACGCTTTACCGCATTTCTTCAAACCTAAAGAAATACTTAACCTGGTTTTCCGAAAAATCTGTTGTTAACTAAGTTGTTTTTTCTTTAAACTGACATCCCAGTAAACGTATGTTACATCATATTTACGTAAATCTCACATAAAAATATTTTTATAAAAAAAAATTATGTAAGCATTATGTCAAAACTTTTACTGTACATTTAAGTCATCATAAGCAATGTTAATTTTAGGTAAATAATATGACATTATAAATAAATTCTTAAGATTTACGTAAATATTACGTAAATAGTGGGACCTTAATTTTACATAAAAAATATTGCATACCTATTATATAAAAAATTATATGTAATATTTAAGTAATCTAATTTACGTTAACGTTACATAAAATTATTTACTTTAAATGAAAGTAATAAAATGTACATAACTGTTATGTAACAATTTAGACATTACATTTAAAATTTTACATAACTATCATTTAAAACATTTTATGTAATATTTATATCATCTAAATTACGTAAACGCTCTATAACATGATTTACGGCTAATTAAAATTTTTAAATTTATATATTTATATATAATTTATAGTATTATGAAACAGTTTGCACCTTAACTTTACATTTACAATTTTACATATTTGTTCCATAATATGTTTTTTATAATTACGTCATTTAAGTTATGTAAATTCCCTGTAAAATGATTTACATCAAATTAAAATTTACTAAAATATTATGAAAATGAAAGAAATTGTCAGTGCATAATGGTTTCTCTCTAGTAGGTAGGGATGGCGCTAATGTCGCTATGCTCCCTGTACAGTGGATGATAATATATATATAAAGAGCAAAGATATTTAAATTTACATAACAAGGTAAACCTATTATGTAAAAATATACGTAGTTTTTACTTAACTCTTATGTACCATGGATGTAATATTTATTTAAAAGGTATGTCATTTTATTTACATTACATTTATGTAAAAATTAGGTGGGCTTTGCGCATGGCATTATGCAGAGTTTTCGCATTTTAATGTGACGTAAATTTTACCTTATTAATAAATAATTGTGATCTCTATGTGACTTAAATTTACATAACAAGGTGAACCTGTTGTGTAAAATATACGTAGTTTTTACTTAACTTTTACTCTTGTTAGGTATGTCACCTTATCTACATCACATTTATGTAAAAATTAGGTGAGTTTTGCGCATGGCATTATGCAGAGTTTTCGCACCTTAATGTGACCTAAAAATTACCTTATTAAAAAATAAATTTACATAACAAGGTGAACGTGTTGTGTAAAATATACGTAGTTTTTACTTAACTCTTACGTAACATGGATGTAATATTTATGTAAAAGGTATGTCATTTTATTTACATCACATTTATGTAAAAATTAGGTGGAAGAGTTTTCGCACCTTAATGTGACTTAAATTTTAACTTATTGTGACCTCTGAGTGACCTTAAATTTACATAACAAGGTAAATCTGTTATGTAAATTTTACGTAATATCTACATAACGGTGTTTACTGGGATATTTAATGACATTTAATGAAGGACGTATAAACCCTCGGAGAAAGCGATTTTATTTGGAAACGTCCTTACATAAAAGCGCTTTTAGGTGCGTATAAACGTCGATTAAAAACGGGTCAAATAAATTCAATTTTTTATTGAATGGGTTTAAAGAAATAAGGTTATTCGGATAAAAAATTGATTTAACGAATTGCAGTTTCTATAGTGAATGATTTTATGTTTGAACTTTCTTCTATTTAACGGGTGTGATTTGGCAAATTCTGATAAACCGTGGACGTCCGGCCAACACTGATTTTTAAATTATTTTCATTGTTTTTCAAAGTTATTATTGTTACACATTTTGTGACCCTTGGACCATTATAGTATCCAATAGTTTAGTGGTGCCAGCGAAGCTGTAATCTCGGCTGCAAATGTCTTAGTTTACCTACTAACTTTAAAGTCTTTTAACTGAAGCACCGACATATTCTTTGGCAGCGCAGAATTGTTGCTAACAATGGCAATTTTCTTTCCCAATGTTCGTAACTTTGCAACACAATGATCCGATCCCGGAATAGTTTGTTTTGATAACTGAAGGACACCTAAAAAAACAACAAAGCGTCCCAGCCAGTCCCAGGGATGTCTTAAGTGTCCCAGAGAAGTCCCACTAAGATCCCGTATATGAAGGTACTATCTTTCGCAAATATCGCTTTTATCCATTGGAAATAAACTTCTCCAAAGGCTGTCAGAGCATCTACGTTTTTATGATGACGTCACTGACGAATTTACAAAAAGTTATCGAAGAATCGAATTATATTACAAATAGGGTAAGTATAGCAATTTATCATCCGTAGCATGTCCTCAAGAAGAAAAAGGATATGCTGAGGATGTTCTAAATTAACATTGGAACGTCCTAAACATGTGCTAAGAATAGGTTACGTTCCGCCCTAATCACATGCCATGTAGGTTCTTAGGATGTACTAATAGATATTCTTATCAGATGATTGGCATGTGCTTAGCACATAAAGCAACTGGTCATCCTCAGCAGGTGCATGGAATATCTTCATAAAGAAAAAGGATATGCTATGGATGTTCTAAATTACCATTAGAACATTCTATGCAGGTGCTACAAATAGGTTACGTTCCGCTTTAATCACTGCTATGCAGGTTCTTAGGATGTGCTAACATATATCCTTATCACATGCCATTCACGTGCACAAAATGGACAGATGTCCTTTTTTACTCATTTTGAATGCTCTTGATAAACATTGCTTTATATTGAGAGAGATCGATCCATAAAATAAAAATTCTAAGGTGTTCTCGTTAAAAAATATGCACATTAAATCACTGAATTAAATGTATGTTTTAAAATTGATATATTATTGCATCTGTTATCCTTAATATCATATACTTACATAGTATGTACCAAGCATATGCTAAATTTGTGCAAAAAATAACATCCTCAAAAGGCGGTTTAACGCATATGCTATGCATGTAAATATTCTTTCATTGCTATGTGGGTGAGTGGAACAAAATTGTTGTAAGATCAATACAGGCAAGTAACAAAAAACATGCAAATATGAAAAAATATAGATTTTTTTATTTCAATTAAGGAAAAACATATAAGGTACTGGGGGTAAATATGGCCCATCGGGTTACATGGCCCGGCCATTCTAATATCTATATTAACGAAAATAAGCTGTTCATACAACGGCGTAACATAAGAAATTTTCGATTTAAAAATTGGTCCTGGTTCTGGTTGACATTATTTTGACATAAATTTTGACAGCGGGTCTAAAATAATGACGTCATTTAAAATATTGTGAATATATCTTTGAGTTTACTCAAAAAACAGACTACCTAAATCTTTGCAAAATTTTAGGGGTTATGTTAACAACCAAAAGGCCAAACCAACCTCCCAGGCAGGTTCTAAAATTTCATATCCGGGTTGCAAATGTGACGTCATTGTTTTGAAACGAAAGGACCGGTTCCGGTTCTGGTTCAACCAGAACCAGGACCAATTGTAAATCGAAAATCCTTATAGAAAAAAAATTGGGTTCGGTCTGTTATAAAATAAAGCAAAATTCGGGGCAAAATATTTTTCGAATTTATTTGTTTTGGTGAAACGCTATTGTAAAATTTGGTATATATATGTCCCTTGGTATTGTTCACTATGTTACACTGGCAAACAAATTGATATGAGATTGTGCTCCATTTGTCTAAAATACTATTACGAAGATTGTGTTGGCTTAACAGCAGATGACACTGATAATTTTGAATGTAGAAACTGTTCATAAAGAGATTATTTAAGGTTTTAAAGGTTAATATGGGCCAGCATTATAGGGTTAGGTTTTTGTTATATTTTTGATAGTGTTAACGAAAGTTTTGTACGTATATGTTACAGTTATCTTGAAAAAAGTTTATTTTCTTTAGTTTTAAGGTTATTTACTATGGGCCATATTACCTACTCCAGGATTTTGTTTTTTTTTTTTAAATGTCTCTTGTAGCACAATTTGACCCTAAATAGTTATAGGTTTGTTTAATATCTTTTTTTGATAAAGTTTAGGTTTAGGTACCTTCATTACACATAGGTACGAGTACATTTTTAGAAAAAGTATGAGACCCAATGGTTAAAAATAAAAGTATATAAAAAATATTTTTTTTCTTACTTACCATCTACATCGAAAAACACATAATCAAAAGAGTCCAAAAAATGCAGAAACTCGTGCTTGGAAATGTTTTTTAGATTTTTCATTTAACGCAGTTTTTGCGTTTTGTTTTCTATAAAATGCACCGTCTATCAGATACTATCAGTATACAAACAGAAACAGAAGATTATATTTTAAAATGATTTTTTATCTACTCTGATTAGATATATATCGCTGCTACAATCATCGTCAGTATACTAATGGCGTACGGAGAAATTGTTCCTGGGGGGAGGGGCGGGGGCTTGAGTAACAGAATATTTTTAGATTGCCATTCTATTGGTGATTTTTGGAAAAAATTTAACCTTTATAGGTTTAGATTTTTAGTGACCCTAAGCACCTTCCGCGCACGTCGCTGAGTATACTCAGAGAGCGTACCCAGCAAACACGGTTCCCTCGCGCCTTCGTCAGCCCGATGTCGATTGCCGAATTTGCCGTCATAGACATGACGTCGATTTACGACATCGGACCAGCAGTATTTTTTGTCCGCTTTGCGATGTAGGCCCAATGAATGTTTGTCGACGCAACGTTATATAAACTGTAGCCCGCCGTCGGACCAATGGTAAATTTTACTTTTTGCTGACATCGGTATACCGTTGCCGTACGATTAAGGTCCGATATGGTTTAACCGCATGGTACCGAACCATTCGCCCATAGAGCTGCTTAATTTCTTCGGTCTAACGTAGACAAGCTGGTCTCGGCCCGACATCGGTAAACTATTTAAGTCCGACATTGGTTTCCTAAAGCGGTCCAACGTCGGCGACTGACGAAGGTCTGTCGGTGGCAAACCACAGAGGTCCGATAATGGGTGGATAATAGTGGGGCCTTATTATTATCCACCCATTATCGGACCTCTCAAAGCGGGCCGACGTCGGTAATTGACGAAGGTCCGTCGGTGGTTGCTTGACACGATCCGACATTGGCAAACTACAAAGTTTCGATAATGCGGGTGCTTAACCAGCCAGGGTGGTTTAAGTGGCGGAAGAGGTGATTCTTGTAGAGATGTACTACCGTCTTGTCAAGTCCGCATTCTAGATTTGAAATATCTTTGCTCATTATATATATAATATTATTTTCCACTGTACAGGGAACATACTAGGAAGAAACTATTAAGCAGTTTAAAAATTTTAATGTGACGTACCATCGTCGGTTCCCGGTTATCGACCAATCGAACAAGAATCTGATCAGGCTACCGCCGGTCCTAAAGCAGATAGAGTGCATTTCGGCATCGTCAGTTGCCGATTCTCGTCCGATTAAACAAAGTTCCAATCGGACCATCATCGGCCCTAAAGCAGATAAAGTGGGCGTCGGCATAAAGTCTACTATAGTAAATCGGGGCATCGTCAGTTGCCGATTTTGGACCGACTAAACAAAGTTTCAATCGGACCATCGTCGGTCCTAAAGTGATGTCGGCATAAAGTTAATGTGGACCTCCGTCAGATACCGATTATTGACCGAAAACTGAAAATTGCAATCTGTCCAACATCGGGCTAGCGTGTAGTCGCCAATGCCGACACACTGCCGACGTTGTCGACATTGGGCCGATTCAATGCCGACGATTTGTGTTTGCTGGGAGGCTTGATGGGGCGGACGCCCACGGTTTATCAGAATGTGCAAAATCAAACCCGTTAAATAAAAGAAAGTTCAATTATAAAATCATTCACTATAGGAACAGCAATTCGTTAAACCAATTTTTTATCTGAACCTTATTTCTTTAAAGCCATTCAATTAACAAATTCGAAATTTATAAGACCCTTTTTAGTAAAACCCGTAATTTATTAGAAAATTTTTGCTAAATTAATTGCGCATTCGCCAATACCATTTGAAACAGAGGCGTACACGCAGGTGGCGCAGCGGCGCGGCGTACTTACAGGTTGCGTCGAATAGTTTGTATGTCACTTGCATTAATGTGTTATTGGCGAAGGCGCAATCAATTTAGCAAAATTTTTCTGATAAATTACGAGTTTTACGAAGTCCGGGTTTGATATTGAATGAGTTTGATGAACAATGGTTCGGATAAAAAATTGGTTTGATGATTTGCAGTTTCTATGGTGAATCGTTCTAACGATGAATTTTTTTATTGAATACGGTCTGATAAATTCCTGGTTTGATATACCATAGGCGTTCGTATCTCTTTTAGCTGTTTTGGACAAAACGTATCAAACGGGCGTGAGACCCGGTTAAAATTCACGCCTAGAGTGCCCACTCTGCATCAAATGAAGCAGCATTGATGTGTTTGGGGCCTAATGTGTCATCATTTTATATCCTTCAAACTTGTTTACAGCTTTTATCGTTTTTTAAGCGATGGCAATATTCATTTTTTTTTAACGCTTTCTACTTTAGCACTTTTCACTTATCTGAATACGTATCAAACTACGCAGACTTAATTGATACGGGCCGGTCATTACGTTACGTTGTACGTATCGTTACGATCACTGTCCCGTATATACGGATGCCTAACATCCCCGGTTCCCACCTACAACTTTTTCGTGAGTGCTCACTCACGCTTGATGTCAATATGAAATTTTATGACAGTCGTGAGACGCGTGAGTGAGCACTCACGAAAAAGTCGTAGGTGGGAACCGGCCGGTGTAACGTATCCCGACCAAAATCAGTATTCAATGGTTTTATAACCGCAATTTGTTTTTGTTTAAAAAAATGAGCATTGCCATTGCTTAAAAAACGACAAAATTTGAAGGGCATGAAATGATGACACATTACGCCTGATCGATACGTTTTATCTCGAAAAGCTAAAAGGCATTTTTTTAAATCGACTGGAACTATAATGACATAGATTTGTGTCGAATGATCCCATGGCGACGTTCATATTCTTGAGCGATGGTCACTTATCCCTTTCTATCAAAAATCCGGTGTTTGCGCAGTCCATGGCAAAGAATATAATATCTACCCAAAATTTTAAAGATCGCAAAATGGCTTCGTGGAATTTTTCAATTTCATTTCAAGAACTGAGGTCCAGATCTCATATGACTGCACTGAACCATTTCTTGAGCGTGCCTTGAGCGCCGATTGTAAACGCACCCCTAAAAAAATGGGCAACGTTGGATCAGCTGATTTCGCGCAAATTTCCAAAAATCCGTTGGTAGTGTCATTTGTCAAATTCCAGCTGTTTTTTTCTGATTTAAAAATTAAGCAGTTTTGGGATATGATGGCACGTGTTTTTTAGATTTTTGTGGATTATTTGTGTTAACAAGCGCCCAAGAATATTTTAATTGATTAACTATTTCTTGAAAAATTCCCAGGTAAGTTTTATAGAAATCTCAAATTTTTTATTTAAGCAAAAAATGCGTTTATCTTTAATGGTTATTTTAGGTTGTGTTCTTATCAGTTTTTTCTTTAAAAAAACTATAGTTACCATCTAACCTTGCTCTAAAATTTAAAAGTTAAATGTTTATTTTGTTCTGTTAAATGTCTGCTGTAGGATATATAAGGATATAAAAACTATTTAGTGGGATTGATGGCAGGTTTACCCAGCTTAAACATAATTATCAGTTGGGTAAACCTGCCATGAATCCTGATTAACAGAAATCGGTGAATATATCCCTGTAGCAACAAACAATCTCAAAAGTGGTATGTTGTCTTTCGGGCTTTTGGGCCATCGTTCTGTAGAAGTTTGTCTTCTCGACGTTTCGCCGATTCGAGTTCTCAGCATCTTCAGGAGATCTGTTCCCACAATTGGCTGAAAATGGAGCAGTCCACAAAAACTTTGAACTTATCCTTTAGTTTTGTCGTGTCTAATAGTAAAAAATAAATTAAATTTTTTACACACAAATCTTAAAGGATTTGCTTGCAGTGTTGCCAGCTTTTAGAGGACATTATGGCTTAGAGGTTGAGTCAGTGATACAAGTGTTATAAATACCTTCTAGTACACTTTTGGAGAAGTAGAATACCTATTTTATTGCTTTCATTTTAGTAAAATATGCCCCGCAAATCAACAGTAGCCGAACTGCAGGCAGAGGAAGCCACTGTCTCATCCCCACTGAGAAGATCAAGCCGTAAAACATCCACAACACAAGAAGCAGCTCCTGCACCCACAACTCCTGCCAGAGTGACCAGAGGAAGAAGGGCATCTGCTGCGCAGGTAAAAATGCTCTCTCTTAAATAAGTTTGAAACTGGTGGTTATAACTCTTAACACTGCAGTGCAGCCTCAAGGAGGCCTAGTGTACCCAAGAATCTACTGAGAGATTATGAATATTGTAATTAAATCATATTCAATCATATTCAATGCAGACTACAAAACTTGATAACATTTTGTCTTCAACTAATGTCTGTTAAGTCTAGTGGGAACCATCACTTTTATTTATAGGGATCTTAACAGATTATTTTTCTTTTGTTTTTGTAGAGTTTATAATAAACTTGTTAAAAAAATATTCTCCCTAAAAAGGATAGTGGTAACAGTGCCAGAAATATTCATTAAAAAAGGAAAGACATAATTAATGTTTTTTTTTTCATATTATCAAAGTCGCACATTTACAATTTAAAAATCAGTAAGCAGAATGCTGTTTAATTATTTAATAAGATATTAATTTTTTTTTAAAGATTATTTCCCACCTGGTCCCTTCTCCTTAAAAAAAATCTTCTCTAATAAAATCTCTAAGTCTTGCAAAGTTTCTGACGGGTCAGTCCATATCAAGTCAACCAGGGTATTTTACCACACCATCTCCGATGTTGATGATTTTTAGTATACATGTTTTTCCTACCAAAAAACTGGAAAATCCAAAATTTCAGACTTTTTTGACCAGTTGTTTATTTTGAATTAATTTTTGAAAATCGAAAAAGTCACTTATTTGTCCTTAACATGTGCGCACAAAATTAGGAATATCCAAAGAACCACTTATAATAGAAAAGTAGGTGAAGGTTCATTTTAAAGCTCTTATAAAGATCTTTCATATAAGAATATTGCATAACATATATTGAAAAAAAAAATAAAAAAAAAAATTTTTGATTTTTTTTTTGAAAAATTTCAAAAAGGCCATTTTTAATTTTTTTCAAAAAATTATATTATTTTCTTTAAAGTGTTATTAAACTATTCACAAAATTTTGAGATGGACAAATCATGGGTTCAATGTGAAAAAATTTATTAAAAATGTCACATGCATGAAAAATCGCCTATAAATAGACAATGCATTTTGGTAATTAGAAGAATATAATGGGGTTTAAAGCGATATTATAAAAATATTTAACAATATTTTATTTAATAAAAAATTATATCCTACGTTTCATTCTGTATCAGTAATCAGATTAACATTGCCCCCCATTGTAATATTTACTTACGAAACCTCTTTTCCACCGGAGACGTACTATTGGATGTTCCAATTCTTAGGAAAATATGCCTGTATAAACCTGCCAATACTTTTGTGAAATACTGCCTGTTTATTCCTGTTTAACATTAAGGACACACCTCCTTCATTTTATTGGTCTGTTTAGGTACATTGTGGGGATTTGCTGACATGAAAATTCCTGCATAAATTGATTTTAAATTTTTGGCAAGTATCTTCCTGATACAGCTCCAAATAATCGATACATAATAGTTCGACTGAAAGTTTATCAGAAGTCATCTCTGTGTAATTTTAAAAGTTTCAACTATGGGTGAGGCAAGTGGATGGACTAAATATAAAGTAAAGTGCTGTGATCCACTAGAGTTAAAAATCAAGCATTTTGGGAAATTAAGAAATGTGACCAAGTGGATGTGCAGTTACAAAAATGTCAAAATGGGAATGAAAATCTGTGATGGTTGTAGACTAAAGCTTTCAAAGGAGTTTAAGGCATCTGAAGAAGATGAGGCAGGGTAAGTAACAAATAGTATTTTTTAATATAAAATTAATAAACTAAACCAATTGCGTCAAGTACGGAGTGGAAAAATCTCATGGCATTATTTTGCATGGCATTATTTTGCATGGTATTTTGAGAATACAGACATTATGTACAAATTTCTTGGCATTATGTACACATTTTGGGTCAGCTGTTACCCCCTTTTTAAGTTCTTATAAAAAACTAACTTTTTAAATTTTTTTAGACCCAGTCAAGTTCCAGAAAATGATCCAGATTTTCAAGATCCTGCTGAATCATTTACTCTTTTAAACAAGTCATTGGAGCTTCTTGGTGTGTCGCCGATTAAAAGAAAAAATGTATACAAAGAAAAAATTGATATTGTACAGCATACAATTGCGAAAGCATTTACAAAGGAATCAGATTCAACGCTAGTAAAGGAATGCCAGAGTGACGAAAGTGAAATGATTAAGCAGTTAAAGGACAAATTTTTAAAAACCGAAAAGAGGAGTGAGAAAATACTAGTTTTATCATGTTTACCTCAAAGTTGGAGTAGAAAGAAGATTGAAGAAGAATTTGGAGTTTCTCAATATTTGGCCAGAGCTGTAAAACAGTTAGTTAAGGACAATGGGATATTATGTTCTCCTAACCCCAAACCGGGAAAGACCCAGTGATAGAGTGGCCCAAATAGTGGTAGATTTTTACCAAAGGGATAACATTAGCAGGACCATGCCAGGTAAAAAAGATTATGTTGTTATCAGAAAATATGGAGCTGAAAAAGAATATGTACAAAAAAAATTAGTCTTAGCTAATTTAAAAGAAATTTATGCATTGTTTAAAACAGTACCCCAATGAAAAAATTGGGTTTTCAAAATTTTGTGAACTGCGACCCAAAAACTGTATACTGGCAGGAAAAAGTGGGACTCATACTGTATAATTAAATAAGCTATATGATGAAAATAACAGGCCTCTTGCAATATCTTATCATGATTGCCTTTATAAACTAATGTGTAATCCACCTTCAGTGGACTGTTTTTTAAGCAATAGATGCAAGCAATGTCCTGGAGTAGAACAGTTTAAAAATACGTTAATAGAAAAATTTGAGGAAGAATTAATTGATGAGGTCTCATTTAAAAAGTGGGTCTCAGTAGATAGGTGTACTATGAAAACCGTTGTTAAGAAAAGTGATGATTTTGTCCAGGAATTTACTGATGATCTTGTAAAACTTAAATCACATTCTTTTATTGCAAAAATGCAAAAAGATAGATACAATGAAATAAAAATTAACCTTAAACCTGGAAGTCCAGTCTTATCATTGGAATAACAGCCAGGCAACCCTCCACCCTTTTGCCATTTATTTTCTAAGTGATGGTAAACTGCTCAACCTGAATTATGTGTTTATTTCGGAAAGCTTGACACATAATACAATTGCATTTCATTTATTTTAAAAAAAATTAATGCCTGATTTAAAAATCAAAATACCAGGACTTAACAAAATTTTTTATTTTTCGGATGGATGTGCTGCGCAGTACAAAAACCAAAAGAATTTTCTGAATATATGCCTGCATAAAAAAGATTTTGGTGTTGAAGCAGAGTGGCATTATTTTGCCACCTCACATGGCAAAAGTGCCTGCGATGGCAGTTTGCAGAGGCCCTATGACAATCAAATAATGACACCTCTACAATTGTTTACTTGGTGTGAAGAAAACATATCTGGCATTGATTTTAAATATTGCACAGAAGCAGATTATACAAATCATGAAATAATTTTGAATAAAAGATTTGCGGAAGTCTTAACAATACCGGGGACACAAAAAATTCATGCTGTAATTCCTCTTACAGAAAGCACGTTTTTGGCAAAACAGTTTTCTACATGCTTAGAGGTCGAAACACATAATCTTTTTAAAGGTGGAAGCATTATTTTGCAAAATATGGAGTCAGGGTTTGTCACTGTAGAATATGACAGTGCTTGGTGGCTGGCTTGTGTCTTGGGGAAAAATAATGAGAGCGGAGAACTGAAAGTAAGCTTTCTTCATCTACGAGGACCCGCCTCATCATTTTTTTACCCAACACCTCAAGATATTTTAATTATTAAACCAGAAAGTCTTATAAAAAAAGTTGAACCCAACACTGCTACTGGCAGAACTTACAATGTCAGCAAAAAAGAAATGTCAGATTCATCAGAAATTCTTAAAAGAAAGTTAAAAAAATAAATTTAAGGTATATAGTTAGTCTTAGTGTTTTCTGTCTAATTTTTATCAACGAAGTAGAAAAGTTTGTTTATTTCTTTTGCGAGTTTAAAATAAAATAATTTGTAGATAAAGCCTCTGGGTATTTTTTAAAACCTGTATCCATCTAACAAATTTATTTATTTTAATATCCAGTGCACTATTGGTGCTCCTAAAATATGTTTATTTTTTTAAATGCATGATTTTTAATGTACTTAATATTTTTGATATTTTTTTTGACATTGAACCCATCATTTCTCCATCATAAAATTTTGTGGATAATTAAGTAACACTTTGACCAAAATTATATATTTTTTTCAAAAAAATTAAAAATGGCCTTTTTGAATTTTTCAATTTTTTTTTTTTCAAGTTTTTATTTTCAATTTTTTTTTTGTTAAAATTATGTTGTGATATTTCATAAAAAAGAGCTTCAAAATGACTTTAAAATGAGCCATTTATTACTTTCCTAGTGTAAGTGGTTCTCGAGATATTGCTAGTTTTGTACATTCTTGTTAAGGTCAAAATGCTGACTTTTTTATTTTGAAAAATTTAAAAAAAAAACTACGAATCAAAAAAATCTAAAAATTTGCATTTTCAACTTTTATGGTAAGAAGAAAATATATACCAAAAATCATCAAAATTGGAATTGGTCGCGTAAAATTTTTGTGATTTTTTGGTTGATTTGATATGGAATGACCCTGACCCTATTTTTGCAAAAAGGCCCTATTTTACATGGTTGCCAATTTTTAAAAATTTTTTACACCAGCACTTTTTTTTTATTATGTGTAGCTATTTTCAATAAATTGTTCTCACCCTTCAAGTGTAACTAACTAGGTACATAGTAATATACCATTTTCAATATTTTTGTATTTGATAAAAGTATTTTTCATATAGGTATCAGTTTTTTTTTTTAGGTATGCTTTGTTTACAATGTTGTAACATCTTAAAAAACATTAAAGCAATTTTTTTAATTAGCTCCATAGTAGTGTCCTTTTAATCTGCTTTGATTGGAAAATCTTTTAGTAGGTTGTTTTTTCATTATACAGTTGTTGGAAAGTTTATAAATGTATTAATACTTCCTTCTAGCTGCAATAGTTATTTATTCACTGATTCTTGACGTCTTGTACATGATGATTTACCATATTTTTCACCCTGTCCCTTCTTCCCTTATAATTAAGCTGGAAAAAAAATTATGTACACTTTTAAATTACTTTCTTGAAAATTAGCAGCTATTACCACAACTGTCAAATTTGGACATTAACTTCTTTATTTTAAATAGAACATCCTATACGTTTTTTAATTTTAGAATGTCCTTCTTCTTGATTTTAAAATTATGTAATATGTTTGATTTATCTTATATGGTCCTCAAGTAAAAGGAAAAATACTTTCCCATAAGAGGAATGTATTAAATGAAGATCCACTTGGATCCACCTAAACTATGTTTACTTGTTTCTAACACATTGTACTTATGGAAAAGTATTTTTCTTTTTGCTCGAGAACCGTCCAAGATACATCCAACATATTACATATTTTTGGCAAAAAGTACTAATAAGGTCACTTTTTGACTTTAACATTTTTTTTCTTAATTTCTAAGTTTTGTTTACTTTTTGTATTTTTTTAATTTTTTTCAATTTTGCATCAATCATTTGATTTTTTGCTGCTTATCTATTTTATGTCAAGTCTACTACTACTACTACTACTACTACTACTACTACTACTAAAAACAAAACTTTGTCAGAAGGGCCAAATGTCTGTACTTTTCTTTCCATAGAGTATATGTAAGGCTAAGTTCAATGCAGGGATCCCTCTTCTAAAATAGGGGATGTTTTGCAGTATTTTTTAACAATATATGTATTAATTAAAGTATCTAATTTCGGCTCTTTTTTAACGAAAGTCCCTAATAGATAGATAGAAATATACTTTATTGTCTGAAATAGAATTTCGTCAACAAAGCATAGCTACTAAAATATACTTAAAAAATAAAAAAGGTAAAAGTAGAAGAAGAGAAAAGAAAAGTATTATAATACAACACAATATTAAACAATTATTATGCGGGATAAAATTTTGCATGGACCTCAAGTTGGGTTGGCAGGTGATTAGATATTATTTTACTTCTATATATAATGGAATTCTGTGTTAAAGAAGATTTTGGTATGGGAAGTTGCAGCATTAAGTTTTGTCTAGTTTCACGAGATCTCAAATTACTTAACTCACCATAATATTTTTTATGCATAAGAACACAGTTTCACAAAAAATATACAATAAACACTAAGTTTATTGTGTTTAATAAATAGTTCCTTGCAATCCACATTGCCCTTTTCGGGGGAACAAACACTGACTCAAAAAGTTTGAGAGAGCAGTTACCCCAAAAAACAATTCCATAACGAATGTGTGACTCCAGTAATGAAAAATAAACTGCAACCACTAGCCAGTTTGTTTTTTAAATATGCAAAATGTGTGGAGAACTTGAGTTGGTCATCTACATGAACTCTCAAAAACTTGCAACATGGTTTATTTTCTATTTCCTGTGAATCTAAGAATGAATCCTAGACAAATTTAGGTTTCATTATTTTTGTTTTTTTTTTTAATCAAAGCATAGCAAATTTGCATCACACCAGTCTTTTATTGTTTTTAGATCTCTTAAAATAGTGGATTTTAAAATCACAAATCTTTGTGGAACTCCACTAGATACAGAAAAACTACCAGACTGATTTGACCCAACTTTTACAAACTATTTTGTAGTAAGACTGAAATCATAAGTGTGGCACTTCTCCAAAGCCATAAAAATTTAATTTTTTAAGCATTATCTCATGGTTGACACAATCAAATGCTTTGGAGAAGTCACAAAATACAGCACCAACAATCTCAAACTTACTGAGACCAGTAAAAATCTGTTCTAAGAGGTTAAATATGGCGTAATGAGTATTCTTTGAAGACTGGAAACCAAATTGAGTTGCATTTAAAATATTGTGTTTTTTAAGATAACCCATCATTTGTTTTTGAACTATCTTTTATATAATTTTAGAAAAGGTGGAAAGTAGTATGATAGTTTGCTGGTATGTCTGATTCACCTGCTTTAAATAGTGGCATAACTGCAGCTGTTTTTAGGCAACTTGGAAATACCCCAGTCAGAAAAGAGATGTTAATAAATTCTGCTAAGACACAAAGTGCTTTTTCAGGAAGATTTTGAAGAAGTCTAACTGAAATATTATCATATTTATGATTCTTAATTTCCTTAAAAGTATTATTAATTTCGGGAATATGTATGAGAGAGGATCTATATTAGTATTAATTTTGACTGTATTTGCTTCGCAATAGTGCAATAGAAATTATTAAGAATATCAGGATCTATATCAGTTTAAGGCGGAAGATGAGAGTTTTTATCTGTTAATTGGTTTGTGATTTTCCAGTTCTCTTTTGACATATTTTTTGAAGAATTTATTCTATCCTGATAAAACATTTCTTTGGCAGCGGATATAACCTTTTTGTACACGTTTCTGTATTTACAAAAGTAATTTATATTTTTCGGAGACATTTTAATACCTGGTGTAATCCAAACCTTCTTCTTTTTTTCTTTAATTTTTAACAGTAGGTTCCTATTTTACTTGATTCTGAATTTTTTAGTTTTGTTGTTGTATTATAATGGTTTACTTTCACATATTAAATCCATACCCCCATTTTTCACAAAGGAGGGTGCACACTTAATATGGGACTTTGGTTGGCACAGCAATTCAACCAAATTTTGGTAAGTTGGTATGTTGTAGATGTTCCTGATCTCACTTTGAATTGACCAAAAAAAAAATCGTACGACTAGTTTCCAAGATAGAGGGGATTATTTGATAGTGTTAATAAATAAACCAAATTGAAATATTAGCACAAAAAATTTGTTTTTGAAGCAATACTGCTTTTACCAAGAGTTTATGCGACTAAATAAAAATTAAGAGGGCCATAACTGATGCACCAAAAAGTCATGTGGTATACCGGGGAGCCTTGAGAAGTACCAAAAAGTTATTAGTACAGTATTAATTTATTTTTCTTTTTTGTATGGTACAAAATATGGATAAAATATGAAAATTCAATAAAAAAATAATATAATAATATTTGTATGTGGTACACCATAAGATTTTTTTTATTATGATGGTATTGTAAGAAGATTTCTTGTGTTGGTGGTCAGATGAACTTATGTTACTAAATAAAAATTAACAGTGTCAGTTTGTATACCGGGGACACTCAAGAAGTACTAAAACCTAGTAATACATTACAAAATAGGAAAAAAATGCAAAGGAAAATGTCAAAAACTAATAAATAATACTACTAGTTACTCATCATAAGATTTTTATTTTGGGGGTATTCTAGGAGGTACACAATTCAATCATTATTTTAATATTTGGGTCATTCTTGAAAAAGGTAACATAGGATGTAATTGGTTTTTAAATTTAAAACCACTTATCCTTTTGAAAACAAAGTAGGAGGATAGTTAGTGTACTCAAAGGCTAACATTATCCAGCAGTAATGAACTCTCCAAGAAATGTCTCCATGGAAAAAAAGTTGTTCACACCATGTGACATGTCATGTGGTGTGATCTGTAATTTTCAAAGTTAATAGATTCAGATATAACAAAAAAAAACACTTTGGGATCATAAAATTTATTTAGATAATGATTTAGATAGATAAAAACAAAAAAATCTAAATCCTAAAAAAATGCCTTGATATAAGTTTTTTGTCTTCATCAAACAACAAAAAAAAACACGTGTAATTGATGTTGGTGTCACTCGTGTGATCACATCCAGTTACAGATTTTTTTAAAAATCTGGCATCACTGCATACAACACCGAATTCATTTACCTGAAAATGGAGAAGCAGGGAAGACACAGTTTAGGAGTGTAACCTGAAATGTGTTACATAATTCAGTTTTTGTGAAATTTTGGTGGTTTTAAAACAGTATTAACGTTTTGGCCGAGATAAATGTCATACTTGTTTCTATATATATATATATATATATATATATATATATATATATATAAGGAGTAAATGATAAGATATTTACTGTCAAAAATGTGATTTAAGTATGAAGAGTAGGCATTTTATTAACATTAAAATACAAAAGTAGTAGGGAGTTTTTGGACAGCATACAAAAATACCTTTGTGGTTATCGTTATTTGACAAGCCGTCAAGAATAAAGTTATTTTGGTTTATTTTCCTAACTATTTCACTATTTCTACGCTTGCCCATAAAGGAATTTATTCTGCATTTTCCTTAATCAAAATGTAACAGTTTTAAGTTTTCTTTATGCAAAATTCGCCAAAAACAGAAACCCTTTGACGTAAATTGACAGATAAACAAAATAAAGATACCTTCAAAAACCGATGTTGATAACCACCAGGTGTGCTTATTACCGCCAAAATTGCATTATTTTTGTGGTTATCTTTATTTTGTTTATATCTACTTCTATCAATCAACGTCAAACCGTTTATGTATTTGAAGAATTTTGCAAAAAAAGGCTTAAAATTGTTACTTTTTGGTTAAGGAAGATGCAGAATACATTACTTAATGGGTAAGCATAGAAATAGTTAGGAAAATAAATCGAAATAACATAATTCTTGATGGCTTGTCAGATAACGATAACCACAAAGGTTCTTATTTTTGTATGCTGTGTAAAAATTCCCTCTTTTTTATTTTTTTGTTATTTAGACATTTTGATAAATATGACACTAGTGTGAACGTCACTGGTGTGATCTTTCAGAATATTTTATTGATAACGCCTGTGAAATTTTTCGCTTGTAATTAAAAAAACTCAATAATTTTTTGAAAAAAAAAATGGCAAAAACTAGAAAGTCTTTGGCAAAAGCATCAGAAATGAAAAAGGAAATAGACAGAAAAAGGAAATAGACAAAAGAGAGAAAGGAAGAAATCAAGTAAGGGCATTTTATATATAGAGCAACATATTGTATTTACTTAAAAAGGGGTAAATAAATTTTTTTAAAAACTATTACACAAAATTACCATTTTTCAAGAACAACCTAGCTATAAAGATTCTTGATTTTGGAAAAATGGAGAAGCAGGGAAGACACAGTTTAGGAGTGTAACCTGAAATGTGTTACATAATTCAGTTTTTGTGAAATTTTTGTGGTTTTAAAACAGTATTAACGTTTTGGACGAGATAAATGTCATACTGGTTTCTATATATATATATATATAAGGAGTAAATAATAAGATATTTACTGTCAAAAATGTGATTTAAGTATGAAGAGTAGGCATTTTATTAACATTAAAATACAAAAGTAGTAGGGAGTTTTTGGACAGCATACAAAAATAACAACCTTTGTGGTTATCGTTATTTGACAAGCCGTCAAGAATAAAGTTATTTTGGTTTATTTACTATTTCACTATTTCTACGCTTACCCATAGAGGAATTTATTCTGCATTTTCCTTAATCAAAATGTAACAGTTTTAAGCTTTCTTTATGCAAAATTCGCCAAAAACAGAAACCCTTTGACGTAAATTGACAGATAAACAAAATAAAGATAACTTCAAAAACCGATGTTGATAACCACCAGGTGTGCTTATTACCGCCAAAATTGCATTATTTTTGTGGTTATCTTTATTTTGTTTATATCTACTTCTATCAATCAACGTCAAACCGTTTATGTATTTGAAGAATTTTGCAAAAAAAAGGCTTAAAATTGTTACTTTTTGGTTAAGGAAGATGCACTATACATTACTTAATGGGTAAGCATAGAAATAGTTAGGAAAATAAATCGAAATAACATAATTCTTGATGGCTTGTCAGATAACGATAACCACAAAGGTTCTTATTTTTGTATGCTGTGTAAAAATTCCCTCTTTTTTATTTTTTTGTTATTTAGACATTTTGATAAATATGACACTAGTGTGAACGTCACTGGTGTGATCTTTCAGAATATTTTATTGATAACGGCTGTGAAATTTTTCGCTTGTAATTAAAAAAACTCAATAATTTTTTGAAAAAAAAATGGCAAAAACTAGAAAGTCTTTGGCAAAAGCATCAGAAATGAAAAAGGAAATAGACAGAAAAAGGAAATAGACAAAAGAGAGAAAGGAAGAAATCAAGTAAGGGCATTTTATATATAGAGCAACATATTGTATTTACTTAAAAAGGGGTAAATACATTTTTTTAAAAACTATTACACAAAATTACCATTTTTCAAGAACAACCTAGCTATAAAGATTCTTGATTTTGGAAAAATGGAGAAGCAGGGAAGACACAGTTTAGGAGTGTAACCTGAAATGTGTTACATAATTCAGTTTTTGTGAAATTTTGGTGGTTTTAAAACAGTATTAACATTTTGGCCGAGATAAATGTCACACTTGTTTCTATATATATATAAGGAGTAAATGATAAGATATTTACTGTCAAAAATATGATTTAAGTATGAAGAGTAGGCATTTTATTAACATTAAAATACAAAAGTAGTAGGGAGTTTTTGGACAGCATACAAAAATAACAACCTTTGTGGTTATCGTTATTTGACAAGCCGTCAAGAATAAAGTTATTTTGGTTTATTTTCCTAACTATTTCACTATTTCTACGCTTGCCCATAAAGGAATTTATTCTGCATTTTCCTTAATCAAAATGTAACAGTTTTAAGTTTTCTTTATGCAAAATTCGCCAAAAACAGAAACCCTTTGACGTAAATTGACAGATAAACAAAATAAAGATACCTTCAAAAACCGATGTTGATAACCACCAGGTGTGCTTATTACCGCCAAAATTGCATTATTTTTGTGGTTATCTTTATTTTGTTTATATCTACTTCTATCAATCAACGTCAAACCGTTTATGTATTTGAAGAATTTTGCAAAAAAAAGGCTTAAAATTGTTACTTTTTGGTTAAGGAAGATGCAGAATACATTGCTTAATGGGTAAGCATAGAAATAGTTAGGAAAATAAATCGAAATAACATAATTCTTGATGGCTTGTCAGATAACGATAACCACAAAGGTTCTTATTTTTGTATGCTGTGTAAAAATTCCCTCTTTTTTATTTTTTTGTTATTTAGACATTTTGATAAATATGACACTAGTGTGAACGTCACTGGTGTGATCTTTCAGAATATTTTATTGATAACGGCTGTGAAATTTTTCGCTTGTAATTAAAAAAACTCAATAATTTTTTGAAAAAAAAAATGGCAAAAACTAGAAAGTCTTTGGCAAAAGCATCAGAAACGAAAAAGGAAATAGACAGAAAAAGGAAATAGACAAAAGAGAGAAAGGAAGAAATCAAGTAAGGGCATATTATATATATAGCAACATATTGTATTTACTTAAAAAAGGGAAAATCAATTTTTTTAAAAACTATTACACCAAATGTTACCATTTTTCAAGAACAACCCAGCTATAAAGATTCTTGATTTTGGAAAAATATGCATAACTGGTGTTAGCTGGCTATCACTTGTGTTAGCAGATTAATTCACAAACTCAAAAATAACTCAAGAACTAGTGAATTGTTATCTCTGCCATGTAGCACATTTTAGTCCAACCAATTACCAAAATTCCAAGAACACTAACTTGGTTTTTTTTAATTACCACTTGAAATGTTACCTTTTTTCAACAACGACCCATTTGCAGAAAATTGTTTCTTGTGCCAGTAATGCTGGCAAGAAGAGTTTATGTGACTAAATACAAATTGGTGTCAATTGGTATAACGGGGACACTTAAGAAGTACTAGGATAAAATAAAATTCTGATAGTAGAATATAAGAATACCCTTGTAATAAAAAATCTTAGAGTGTACCACAAATATTATTTTTTATTGAATTTTGACATTTTCTTTTTACTCCATACCATTACAAAATACAAAAACAATTAATACTTTACTAATAAGTTTTTAAAGGGTCCCCGGTATATCAAATGACTTTTTGGGGCACTTATGGCCCTCTTAATTTTTAATTAGTTGCATAAACGTGTGGAAAGCAATATTGCAGCCAAAACCAAATTTTTGTGCTAATATTTACATTTCGATTTAATTAGCAGAGATTCTTTTTTTCTGTCAATGACCTTAGCTCAGGAAATGTCAAAAAACTGGTCCTGTGATATCCATACTTTTTGCTTTTTGGAGTCAAATAAACATCAGAATTCCCAAGTAACATTTTTGGTTAAAATTTGGTAAAATATTCCCGAGATAAGCCAGTAATTTTTTCTTATGAAAAGCTGGGAGGTCAAAAAAGAGGGAAATTTCGTCTTTTTACCAAAGTGGGGACAAAAACCAAGGTAATTTGGTGGGATAAAATAGGTAATTAAATTTTTTTTTCCTGAAGGTGAATTTGCCCAGAGGACACTTTTTACCAACTTTTGGGACACATGTACACATCTGCATAAATTCTCAACCTAATTTGTGTCCTATTGTACACAATGCCCTCTCAGTGCCCTCTTGTTTGTCTGTGACTGAAGCGCCCTCTACGTGTCAGAATAGAAGGAGATGAAATCATTTTTAAATGAAAATAAAAAAAGAGAAAAGTAATAATTATGTCCATGGCCTACAACAATTTTGGAAATAAAAAATGGTGATGAAAAATCACAGCTATATTTTAATCATAGGGGTTAAACTACTATTTTAAACTATTAATGGGAGGAAACCGACATGCGCCGAAAATTTGTTTGTTGAATTGTTTACTTTTACTTCCATAAAATTCACGCGCCCATCGAAACATGCAGTTTTAACAAAAACATCGCGAAAATTATGCTTCGGGAAAACACTAATTAAATATTATTTCCAATTTGTAATCATAATCTAATATTTGGGTACGAAACAAGTGTAAACAAATCATTTCCATAAAGATTTTGTTGTTTTTTTTCAATAAAAATAATAGACTTGTTAAAAAAGAAAAAAAAACATGGAGCCTTATCTTTTTTTGGCGACCGTGCCCTAAAAGTCGTGTTAACCATGTTTTTTTCCCTCAAACACAAAATTTCCAATGTTGAAGCCAAAATTTCTTATCAATTTTGCATCATTCAATTTCGAATTCATTGCCAAATGTTCCCCGCACACCCCCTGTCCATTGTTCGGTTGTCATGTTGATTGTTGACATAAAGGCGGATGTGTGTATTCCCATTGGTTGTGTTCGGCACTTGTAGAGATCCACTAGGACTTGTTGGGTCCCCACTATCACTTTTAATTTGTATAACTTTTCTGTAAAAACTGCTTGATAGGCACTTTAACACAGAGTATCTTTTTCGACGATCAAAACGTGAATGCTCTCTCTTCCTTAAACCCAAATTTTACCTAAACATCTACTTTCTTTGTTTGAATTTTGAGCTTCCATCTGGTTTTTCCTAACCCTTTTTATTATAGGAGGGTCGGTATCTAATAGGCCAAAATCCAAACAAAGGTTGAAGATACAATAGTTATTAAGGAAATATCTTATAATTTGGAAATTCCGAGAAGGAACATGAAAGTTATGATTATTGATTAATCTAAACAGCTGATCATGACAGTTCGTTAGAGGACACGTGACGCAAAGGAGTTTTCTTGTTTTCTACCAGAACTACTTTCTTCCCATCAAGAAAAACAAAACTGAAGTTTTAACCTAATCAAATCTTAATATTCCATATGGTTAAATAAAATAGAATAATTTTCCATAAAGTTCGAACATATTTTTAGGTTGTACTTATTTGGTCAAAAAAACAATTTTTTGTCCTAAAACTTATTCCAAAAAAAACCCTAACTTTGAGGAATAACTGTAGGTCAAAAATAAGTAACTTTGAGTCCAGTTTTAAACCAAAAAAGTTCTTAACATTGAGGGATTTCTTCAGGACATTAATAAAAACTTTTGACAAGCAATGTTGACCAAGAAATGCCCAAACAAGGCGAGGACCTCAGAGTAGAATCTCAAGTCAAGTTTACTATCAATTTACCTTCTCTTTTAACTTTATATTCGAAAAAACTTTGAAGACATGATACCAGGAAAATAATTCGAAAAATATCCTAAAAGAGAACGTTTAAAATGTCGTGTATATAATGACCGTTCCTTAAGGTTATTTGGTCCAATTTAAAACTTATTTTCAAACCTCAAACTACAAAGTAATTTTCTGAAGGAAAACGGGGTATGTTTTGACGTATGATTGGTTATCTTAACCTTCCAACTTCCCAATATGCCCTAAAATGTTACTTGGGTTGGCTGAACTTTGAATGGAAGGCACATGTTGTAAAAACTATGACTCAGCTTGAATAAGACTTCAGCCTTTTTAATTTTAGCTTATTCATCAAAAAATCATAAAAGTGGATGTCATGTGACCCGTTTTGAATGTCACGTTGACATTTCCTGAGCTAATGTCACTGACAGAAACAAAGCAATCTCTACTATTAGAGGCCCTCTATACATTTGACAGTTATTGTTTTACCAGAGGTATAGGCAACTAACTCATATTGCCCTCTTTTTCTAGTTTTTTTCATATTTGCATGTAAAAGCGATTTTATGAAACGGGCTGATGTTTTGTTGTCTCTTTTTATAATTTCCCCAGACAGTTCTTGAAAGATTTATTTTTTTTTTGCTTAGTAAAATCTGTCAAGTTTTGGTAATAGATAATATATAAAGACTGCTATTGGTCTATATTGTTGTTACTTTTTTCTTACAATAAAACAAAGTACATGCTAAATGGGTATGTTTGTATCTACTGCTTATAGCTCACTTACCTCGCAAATTCGGCTATTTTTATTAATTTTCCAGCTTTTCTTGAGTTTCTTTTTCCGTTGGACAACGGAACAATACAAATTCGTCGAGGAACGTGTTTTTACAGTTTTTGATACAGCAAAATTCTATTTTTAAATCGGACATTTCTTAATCGAAAATATGACAGTGATAAAATTATTTATTATCAGGGGTTACCAACTATCATTGCCAACACACAATTTCTTTTTAAACATTTCCCTAGCAACTGCCAAATCCAGTTGCTCACCTCTGTTAAAACAATAACTGTCAAAAATCATATACAGGGCCTCTGTCTACTATTAACTTATTCATCACCGTTCTCAACTAAAATTCTTCAGTGCCCTATAGCCCACAATTGCCGCCATTTTTATAACAAAATTGCCAGGTAAAACCAAAACCAAGCCTGTTAACTCCTACCGCCTCAGTGCCCTTTAGCCTAATATGGCTGCCATTTTTATAACCAAATTGACAAGTAAAACATGGATTTCCTGTCAGTTTGGTGTCAATATGGCACCGATCATAGGCCAAAGGATACTAAAACGAAAATGAGTTAACTGGCTTTTTAGTTGAGAACGGTGTTGGTAAAACATGGATTTTCTGTCAGGTTGGTGTCAATATGGCCGCCATAGTAAGCCAAAGGATCGTAAAACGATAAAGAGTTAACGGGCTTTTTATTTGAGACAGTGTTGACTTATTAGGATAAAGATGACATCACTGAGGTCTCAGCTCCTGTCCCAGCAGCTATTGGTCCCAGAAGAACGTCCCAAGCAGAGGCCACGCCGTTGAATCCAGCCCGAGCCACAAGGAGCAGGCGTACTTCTGCAGCTGCACAGGACGATGGTGAAGTTGTAGAAGTTAAAGCTGCAGTTGTCAAGCCTAGAAGAGGTAAGTATAGGGCAGATCTGGCATTAAATCTAGGGGGAACTAGTAAACAGCTTTTGAGTTGTACCCGGTTGTATCTTAAAGTTGTTGGCAAAAACGTGCGAAAATTTTGAGAAAACAATACTAAAAATGTCTTTTTTGACATGTTTTGAATTGAGATTTTGCAGAGTTTTACGAATTATTTCGATTTCGCAACTATTTCTTTGTGTGATTACACCGTTGGACTTGGATAAGTGATGGTAATTTATTTTCCTGTCTTTTTAATCTTTTTTCATCTGCAGGGCAACGGAAAAAACACTGGCAGACCCCTGTCCTTCACTGACACAGCAAAAATTTACACTTTAGATTAGTTTAAATAAAAAAATGGACTGGTACTGTGGGAGGGGGACTTGAGTAACAGAATAGTCTCAGATAACCATTTGATTGGTGGTTTTTGGGAACAATTTAACCCCTACGAGTCAATTTTTAGTGCCTCTGGGGGGGGGAGTTGAGCCTCTAAGCCCCTCCCCCTGCACACGCCGGTAGCTTTGTCTTTGTCTTTATTTAAAAAAGCGAAGAATTTAAAACAAGGGTTCCAAGTGACCTGAAGGATTGCCTTGAAAAATTGACAAAAAGGGCTAGCTGGCCTATTATTTTAGGAAGACACAGAGCCAAGAAAAAAAAAGACTAGGGCAGGGCAAGACACCACAAAAAAAAAGGTGAGTTCCTACTGGCTAAAAAGAACTCAGCTTTTTCTTATCCACCAAGATCATAAATTTCAAAAAATATTGGTTTATTAATATCTATAAAAATACAAAAAAACTCAGATCAAAACAGTCTGGTTTAAAATGAGATTGCTTTACTATTCACCAAGAGCATAATTTCTAAAGAAAAAATAAAATTATAATGCAAAAATTGATTTGTAAACCAAAATGTATCCCTTGATGAAAAAGTCTTTTTATTCTTCTAAAACTACAGCTGGGTTTACGTAACAGTGTAGAAAAATCAAATCCGGCGACAAGTGTGATAAATTTATAAATTTTTGAAACCCAAATCTTCTGTCCACACAATTTTTTAATTAAAACGTATTTTTTCGAAAAATATCAAATTTGAAAGTAGTTTTTCGCAACAGAACAAAATTAGTAGAAAATTCTGGAAGTTATTTTTTCTCCAATCACTTTTCTAAGCGAAAAGGCATACACCTTGAAAGTTATCATTGGAGTAGAAATTTTTTGAAACTATTCATTTTGCTTGCATTAGACATTTTTACATTTTTTAACAAGGCAAACAATCATTATTCAACTTTTAGTCACACGTCCACTAAATATGTGGGTGTGTGTCTTAGGTATCAAATTTATTAAATATTTCTCATCAGCATGAGGGGGGTGTAGCTTGGTGTCAAGCAGGGGGATGGTGGGGCTTAAGTATCTTTTGAGTACAAAATTTTTTGAGAGGGGACAAAATTAATACATAATTAGTAAGTACATTTTCACAATAACGCAAGTGAGTATCGTTGAGGAGTTATTTGTTCAATTTCAGCGTCTATATTAGAAGAAGAAAATACAAAACCAGCCACACCCTCACGTCGCGGTCGTAAACCGTCAATCACCGCAGAATCTTTAACAGAAAACGCCGAGGTCGAGAAACCCAAAGCTGTAAGAGGGCGTCGGGCGTCGGCCAAATCTGAGGCGGATCAAGCGCCATTGCCAGCGGAGAAACCAGCCTCTGCCGTTAGAGGGCGCCGAAAGTCTGCTAGCGTGGAGCTCCCAGTTGAAGTGGAAGTAATTGGTAAGGATAAAACGCAAACTATTTCGTTATTTCTACAGATTATTATAATGATACTGTTTTTAAGGATAGGAACAATAATAATGTGAAGATAGAATAACAAAAAAACTTATTAGACCAAAAAACAGATTAACGAAATTTTCAGAAAAACAGAACCTAGTTAGCTATTGACACGTGAATATTTTTAGTTTTTTATTGTTCATTTGGTGCAATAAACCTTTATAATAATTAATATATATGTTAAAGTAACATTTCGCAAAACTTTTCGGCATATATATAAAATTAAATCCAAAATTGTGTTGTAATTGTCTTCGCAAAGAAATATGGCTTCCAGAGTGTATCCGAACTTCCAGGTTGTATTCATACTTCTCTAGGGTGTATGCAGACTTTTCCAGGATGTATCCAATAATTTCCAGGGTATATACGGACTCGTTCAGGTTGTATCCAGACTTTTTCAGGGTGTATTCAGACTTTCCTGGTTGGTTTCACACTTTCGGGGCGTATCCAGGATTTTTCAGAGTGCATCCAAACTTCCAGGGTGTATCCAGACATCCTGATTGTATCCAGACTTTTCCGGGGTATATCTAGACTTCCAGAGTTTTTCAGGGTGTACCCAGACTGTTTTAAGGTGAATCCAGACTTTTCTGGGTGTATCCAGACTTCCGAGTATATCCGGGCTTTCTACAGGGTGTATTCAGACTTTTTACAGGGTATAGCCGGGCTTCCGGAGTGTATCCTGGCTTTTTCAGAGTGTGTTAAGACTTTCTGAGTAGGGTGTATCCAGACTTTTCCGGGGTGTATCCAGACATCCTGATTGTATCCAGACTTTTCCGGGGTATATCTAGACTTCCAGGGTATTCCAGAGTTTTTCAGGGTGTATCCAGACTGTTTTAAGGTAAATCCAGACTTTTCTGGGTGTATTCAGACTTCCGAGTATATCCGGGCTTTCTACAGAGTGCATTCATACTTTTTTACAGGGTATACCCGGGCTTCCGGAATGTATCCTGGCTTTTTCAGAGTGTGTTAAGACTTCCTGGGTAGGGTGTATCCAGACTTTTCCTGGGTGTATCCAGAAATCCTGATTATATCCAGACTTTTCCGGGGTATATCTAGACTTCCAGGGTATTCCAGAGTTTTTCAGGGTGTATCCAGACTGTTTTAAGGTAAATCCAGACTTTTCTGGGTGTATCCAGACTTCCGAGTATATCAGGGCTTTCTACAGGGTGCATTCAGACTTTTTCACAGAGTATACCCGGGCTTCCGGAGTGTATCCTGGCTTTTTCAGAGTGTGTCAAGACTTCCTGGGTAGGGTGTATCCAGACTTCCGGGGTGTATCCAGACATCCTGATTTTATCCAGACTTTTCCGGGGTATATCTAGACTTCCAGGGTATTCCAGAGTTTTTCAGGGTGTATCCAGACTGTTTTAAGGTAAATCCAGACTTTTCTGGGTGTATCCAGACTTCCGAGTATATCAGGGCTTTCTACAGGGTGCATTCAGACTTTTTCACAGAGTATACCCGGGCTTCCGGAGTGTATCCTGGCTTTTTCAGAGTGTGTCAAGACTTCCTGGGTAGGGTGCATCCAGACTTTTCCGGGGTGTATCCAGACTTTTCCGTTTTTTTTTAAATATGCTGTATATATATATATTGTCAAAAATTTTAGCGCCAATAAACTAAGGTTTTTATAAGCTTTCGAACGAGGTTTTACAATGTAGGAAGAAAAATATATTTATACGGTACTTTCGTCATTTAAGTAAAATTAATATCCCCTACACCATCCAAAATAGGCTTTATTGTCAGAAAAAAAGAATTCATTGACAAAGTAATGATAACCTAATCTAACATAAGTAGGTTCCCAAAATAGCACAAAAAAACATAGGCCTATTTATTATTAAGTATATGTATGCTTAAATAGCAAATTCGCACACTATTACACCTATTCTAAGTAAAAAGTAAAAATATATATAAAAACCAAAACATAAAAAACAGTTAAATAATTTAAAACATTGAATCACGTACACAGATTAGATTATTGGACATAAATCTCATTAACAAAAATAACTTAAACATGAATAAAAATAAACTTTTAAAATGTAAATAAAAAAACAAAATAAAATAAATAGGTTAAAAGCATTAAAAACGAGTTATGTAAAATTTTAAAACTAAAATTGCAAAAAAAGGAAAAGGAACTATTATAGAAAAGTTTTATCTATCATTTAAATATTCATCTAAATAATAATAGGCACTATCCACAAGCATATCCTTTACAGCCTTTTTAAAATGATTGAAATCGCTTATTGTTTTAATAACATCAGGCAGTTGATTGTATATTTTAATGCTGGGAATGGGTAATGGAATGTTTATTAAATTATTTCGGGTTTGATATCCATGTATACTTGTAGGGATATTTTTGTATTTTTTAAATATAATACAAACTGTTTCCATAACAATAATTATTTATTTATTATTATTTTTATTGTAACATTTCTGGACAAATTACAAAGATTTTTTATTAAATGGAAGTTGCATATTTTTTTCATAAAAGACAAATTTTTCATATTTTATTCAGAAAAAAAGTTTCATAATATTTGCGTGATAGGTCGCTGCGGGCCCTGCAAATCCTAAATGTATAAATAGTCTGGCTATTGAGCCTCCTTAGCTTCTCTAATACATATATCAAAAGATTTGATAGAAGAATGATCCAATAGCAATTGACAATATCTTTTGTTTTAACCTTAGAAGTACCACCCAAAACACCAAGCCGAACAACCAGAAGGAGAACGTCGGCTGCTGAGCAATCCTCACCTCCTGAAGAAGTCGCTACACCTGCTAAGAGAACTACTAGGGGAAGAAAGGCTTCAGAAGATGCTGTAGAGACAGGCGCTGCTGATAAGGTACACTTCCCGACCCATAAAACGCATACAGCAGAAGTTAGGGACATGTCTATATTTTAAAAATTTTGCTTGCTTATTGTTACCGACTTTTGTAGGTTAACACTTTTAGACAACATAAACAAATTTTGTTAAGGAGACTGAAAGTATTTTTACCGATATAGTAAATATTATTTCTTTAGTTTTAAGATTGCTGTTACGAAATATAGAAAAAAAAGATAAAATACTTAAATCAAAATTTTTATTATTAAAAAAAACAATTCAATTAAATTTTGGCAAAACTAGAAGAAGGTTGGTCTATTCGTCCAATAGCCGGTCACAATGGACGAAACAAGTCCACTATAGTGCGACTAAAAGAAAAATACGAAGAAGAAAGAACTGAAAGGCTTTGGGTTAAGCAAGGGCAATTCACATCAACAGGATCAGTTTTATAAAAAACAAAATATTAAAAAACAAATGGAGATAAAAAAAACCTATCGATAAACAAAAATCAAAAATAATCAACTTCAGTTATGTTGGGAATTTGGAACCTTTGGTTGCACTGTAACAAAATGATTGTTTTCCACAAACCAAAACTACACCTTTTTGCACTCGACGCGCGTTTCGCTAACAACGTTAGCATCATCAGGAGACGATAAACTAAATTAACCTACACTATATCTTATATACTATCTTTTAGTGGGCAGAGATAAGACTAATAATTTGTGATTGGTCACGCTTTATAATCCTATCTCCCCTCAACTAAAGAATAACGTGTATTAAACGGAATTAAGCGGAACGGCCTCTATCTTTATTTAAACTATTTCTGGATTTAATGATTTCCATACTTTCATATACATTCAAAAGTCTTTTGTTTGGTACACTTTTTAGAAGTTTTAGGTTATCTAATGTGAATCTATGATTGTTTTCAAAAGCATGCTCGGCCAAACTTGACTTTTCTGTTCTTCCGTATTTTAAGTGTGCTAACTGTTCTTTGAATCGTGTTTGAATAGAGCGTCTCGTTTGGCCAACATATTTTTTGTCACAATTCATGCAACTAATTTCGTAAATTCCACTTTTTTCTAGAACTATAGTTTTATCCTTAGGATTTCCTAGTAATCTTTTTATTGTGTTTCCGGATTGATATACTAATTTACGACCGGTGTTATTAAATACTTTTTGTAATCCTTTCGTATAATTAAGATGATAAAGAATTGATACAAATTTAGAGTAGGAGGTATCTTTTTATCTGAAAAAAGTGGAATTCCGAAAGGTCTTTTGAAAAGAATGTCTATTTATCAGCTTATTTATTAAGCCTTCTTCGTAACCCTTTTCGCCAGCTATATTCCTAATCCTATTCTTTTCTGTTTCAAATCTATCTTTGTTTAAGGGAAAATTTACTAATCAATATGTTAAAAAGTGCAAACTTGCAAGCTTATGTTGCAAGCAATGAAAAGAGTCATTTGGAATATACCTGTTGGTGGCCGTTCCTTTTCTGTATAGGTCAAATTCTAATTTATTTTTATTTCTTATAACTAGTGTCTAGAAATGGCAGTGTACCGTTGTTCGCTGTTTCATAAGTAAATTTAATTGTGGGAAATTTGTTATTTATTTTTTCCATAAAATTTTTAACACTAGTTACTTTAGTGTTGAATACTGCAAACACATCGTATACATACCTAAACCATACTCTGGGGAAATACTTAAATTCTTTACTTATATCTCATTCAAATTTGCTCATAAAGAGGTTTTCAATAAAAGGTGATAAACTATTGCCCATTTTGGTTCCTTCTAATTGTTGGTAGTAGTTATTTTTATATTCAAAGTAATTTTGATTCATGCAGAGTTTTGTTAAAGATAGGTATTCTAAAGTCTGTTTGTCTTCTAGATTCTTTTTTCTTGGTTTGAGGAAAGCAATCATAACTTTGTTATTAACTTCAGTACCTGGTCATTGCACCATTTGCTTGAATAATTTTTTCTAAACGCTTTGATATTTAGTCTACTAAATTTTTAAATAAATTTGGATTTTCTTCAACGATCTCTTCATAAGCTCTAACTATAGGATCCCCATCAAATGGTCAGCATTCCGTAGAACAATATTAAATTTTGATAACTTTGCAATGAGCCCCCATACGTTCTCGATGGGATTGGCATCGGGGTTCTTTCCTGGCCATGGCAGAAGTTCAATAGTATGCTCCCTGAACCATTGCTGAGAAATACTGGAAATAATGCACCGGGCAGTTGTCTTGTTGATACACAAAACCATCGGGATATAAAGCGGATATATCCGGAAGCATAATGTTTGTCTCATGTTCACATAAATCCTCATTGTATCCTTAAAAGCGCATCATGCCCCCTTGCCGAAATCCAGCTCCACACCTTGACAAAAGGATGTTCCTCCAGGAAATTAGTGACTTGCTGATCCTGTTGGGGTGTGCTGACTTGGTCGAGCCAGTTCCTTCCTTTTGTCGAGCAGTTCCTTCTTCTTCGTGTTTTCTTTTTAGTCGTACTATAGTGGACTTATCTCGTCCACAATGATCGGCGACCCGACGAACAGACCAACCTCCATCTAATTTTGCTAAAATTTGGGAAATATCGAATTCCGATTGCTGTCGTGGCATTTTTAAGTTGGACAAGACTGTGACAACAAAACATGACAATGAGTTTTGACACTTTGTGACAGAAAAGGTTGCTAAATCATTGCATATAAAATCGGCGTATGCGTTTTATGTGTTTGCTATAAAAGGTGTAAAATACTTTTGGTACAATTGAAAATCAAGGACATTTGCTAAAAGTTTGTGCACTACTAGTTAACTGTTAACTGGCAGAAGCAACCAAGAACCTTAATTCAATTAAAATTAAGGTTTCTTGCTGAGTTTGTTCTATTTTTTTTAACGTGCTCTTTTTCGTAACAGTCATTTTTTCTGTGTGTTGATTTTTTCCTGTTCAAACCACTTTTATTTTAGGATTGTTTTTAACTTTTTTGTTTAATTTGAATAATTTTTGGTGTAGTCTTGTAGGCAGCGATATCCAGTCAGTACAAATTTTCCTCTCCCAAGTTAAAAAAAAAAAATTCTAAAAACCTATATTTTTTAAATTTTTTACGAAAACCGTGCGAAAATTTGCCTAAGGCGACATAATGTCATTGATTGTTACAATTTATGTATAATTTTAAGCGAGTTTTGTCAACAACGTTCAAATCGTGTAAGAAATGGCCTTTAGTATAATTTTCTTAAAATTTTCGCCTGAGGATCATTTTTTTTTCCAAAAAAATTAAAAGAGATCGACATTTCAAAGGATTTTCTGTTTAAATTGCACACATTTTCGTTACAATTTTAGTTTAATTTTAACCAAATTTTTGGCCACAACGTTTAAAACAAAATTAGGATTGTTTTCCACAAACCAAAACTACACTTTTTTGCACTCGACGCGCGTTTCGCTAACAATGTTAGCATCATCAGGAGACGATAAACAATGAACTAAATTAATCTACGCTCTATCTTATATACAATCCTTTAGTGGGCGGAGATAAGACCAATAAATTGTGATTGATCACGATTTTTAATCCTATCTCCCCTCAACCAAAGAATAAAGTGTACTAAACGGGATGGGTCCTCTATCTTTATTTAAACTATTTCTGGATTTAATGATTTCCATACTTTCATATGCATTCAAAAGTCTTTTGTTTGGTACACTTTTTAGAAGTTTTAGGTTATCTAATGTGAATCTATGATTGTTTTCAAAAGCATGCTCGGCCACACTTGACTTTTCTGTTCTTCCGTATTTTAAGTGTGCTAAGTGTTCTTTAAAACGTGTTTGAATAGAGCGTCTCGTTTGGCCAACATATTTTTTGTCACAATCCATGCAACTAATTTCGTAAATTTCACTTTTTTCTAGAACTGTAGTTTTATCCTTGGGATTTCCTAGTAAGCTTCTTATTGTGTTACCGGATTGATATACTAATTTAAGACCGGTGTTATTAAATACTTTGTGTAATCCTTTCGTATAATTAGGATTATAAGGAATTGATACAAATTTTGAGTCGCAGGTATCTTTTTGTCTGAAAAAGGTAGAATTCCGAAAGGTCTTTTGAAAAGAATGTCTATTTATCAGCTTATTTATTAAGCCTTCGTCGTAACCGTTTTCGCCAGCTATATTCCTAATCCTATTTATTCTTTTCTGCTTCAAATCTTTCTTTGTTTAAGAGGAAATTTACTAATCTATATGTTAAAAAGTGCAAACTTGCAAGCTTATGTTGTAAGCAATGAAAAGAGTCATTTGGAATATACCTGTTGGTGGCCGTGCCTTTTCTGTATAGGTCAAAGTCCAATTTATTTTTATTTCTTATAACTAAAGTGTCTAGAAATGGCAGTTGAAAATATTATGGAAAAAAAATAACAAATTTTCCACTATTAAATTTATTTATGAAACAGAGAACAACGGTACACTGCCATTTCTAGACACTTTAGTTATAAGAAATAAAAATAAATTGGACTTTGACCTATACAGAAAAGGCACGGCCACCAACAGGTATATTCCAAATGACTCTTTTCATTGCTTACAACATAAGCTTGCAAGTTTGCATTTTTTAACATATAGATTTCCCCGTAAACAAAGAAAGATTTGAACCAGAAAAGAATAGGATTAGGAATATAGCTGGCGAAAACGGTTACGACGAATGCTTAATAAATAAGCTGATAAATAGACATTCTTTTCAAAAGTCCTTTCGGAATTCTACCTTTTTCAGACAAAAAGATACCTGCGACTCAAAATTTGTATCAATTCCTTATAATCCTAATTATACGAAAGGATTACACAAAGTATTTAATAACACCGGTCTTAAATTAGTATATCATCTATATAGTGTCTGTCACAAAACGCTTCTTGACAAAATCGAAGCATATGGAATACGTGGAAATGCTTACAGTGTTCTAGCTGCGTACCTTATGAAGAGGCAACAACGAACAGAAACAAATGGATTAAGGTCATCTGTAAGAACGGTACTCTCAGGGGTACCACAGGGGTCAATACTGGGACCTATACTATTTATTATCTATGCCAATGACTTTCCATGGTGCCTAGAAAATGGTAAATGTATTCAATTTGCCGACGACAAAACATACTATAATTCACATAAAAATATAGAAGAAGCACAAATTAAAAACACAGAACTAAGTACACAAGTAAAAAATTGGTTTGACTCAAACTCCTTATCACTAAACTTATCAAAAACTTTTCATTGAAAAAACAAAAATCTAACACACAAACAGAAACAAAATTTCTAGGCATCACTCTAGACAGGGAATTATGCTTTAAACCTCACATTACGGTACTAAGTAATAAACTTGCCAGTATAAATTTCCTACTTAGGAACATTATGCAGCAAACCACAGCAGACTTCGGGAGAATTGCTTACATGGGCATGTTTCAAAGTCTTATCATGTATGGCGTGCTGTCTTGGGGACAAAATTCAGGATGGTTAACAATCTTTAAACAACAAAAAAAAGCTATCAGAATTTTAGCAAAAATTAACCAAAGAGAGAGCTGTCGACCTTATTTTAAAAGATTGAGAATACTAACTTTTCCAGCAATCTACATCCAGCAAGCTCTTCAATATGCTAAAGAAAACCTTTTAAATCTTCAAACGCATCAATCAGTGCATTCATATAACACACGAAACAAAAATCGTGTCATAATTCCCCAGTATAGACTAACATACACAGAAAAAAACTTTAAAATTCTATCAATTAAACTTTACAACTCTCTCCCAGATGAAATTAAACTTCTACCTACAAGCAAATTCAAAGCTAAAATAAAATATGTTTTGCACCACATAAGCCCTTATGAAATCCAAGAGTTCCTGGACTTTGACTGGGGCACAATTATTATTAACAATGCAATTGTAGTCTAGTTGGCAACATCACAATTGAGGTAATAAAATCGTACAGAACAAAATGTAATTTTATAAAATAGGTAACAATAATTAAAATAGTCTTTTATAAGTACTTTTAAAAAAATGTACCTACAAATTTAATCTAAGAATCTCAACTTAACAGGTAAACGAAAAAATTTTGACAATGCTTAAACTGAATTGTATAATTATCGTTGTTAACAATGTTTTGTACAATTATTGTTGTATTTTGCAAATAAAGTTTCATTCATTCATTCATCAATCCGGTAACACAATAAGAAGCTTACTAGGAAATCCCAAGGATAAAACTACAGTTCTAGAAAAAAGTGGAATTTACGAAATTAGTTGCATGGATTGTGACAAAAAATATGTTGGCCAAACGAGACGCTCTATTCAAACACGTTTTAAAGAACACTTAGCACACTTAAAATACGGAAGAACAGAAAAGTCAAGTGTGGCCGAGCATGCTTTTGAAAACAATCATAGATTCACATTAGATAACCTAAAACTTCTAAAAAGTGTACCAAACAAAAGACTTTTGAATGCATATGAAAGTATGGAAATCATTAAATCCAGAAATAGTTTAAATAAAGATAGAGGACCCATCCCGTTTAGTACACTTTATTCTTTGGTTGAGGGGAGATAGGATTAAAAATCGTGATCAATCACAATTTATTGGTCTTATCTCCGCCCACTAAAGGATATAAGATAGAGCGTAGATTAATTTAGTTCATTGTTTATCGTCTCCTGATGATGCTAACATTGTTAGCGAAACGCGCGTCGAGTGCAAAAAAGTGTAGTTTTGGTTTGTGGAAAACAATCATAATTTTGTTTTAGTGCAACCAAAGGTTCCAAATTCCCAACATAGTTAACAACGTTTAAAACTAGTAAAGTTTTCGCCTGCGGCGCATTTAAATCACTGCGACCGTCCTTAATCTTCCCTTCTCTACAAATCTACAATCTCCTCCAAGATGATGTTCTATATCTTCAACTTGCAATTTGTTTATTTCCATGTAATATAAGTTTGACAGGTAGACATTCTAAACGTAAATCACTGTGTAAATAAGCAAAGAGTATGCCCAAAAAGTACACTTAAGTACTTGTCTAGGGTTTTACATCTCTCCATATATCACACAATACCTAAACGTTAAAAATTACATTATTATAAATTTTCACTCAAGAAAGAAAAAGTAGTGTACTATAACTAAAGCAAAATTTAAATTTACAATTTTTTTTTATGCAACTCTTAATTTTATTTTATGTTACAGGCGCTGAAGCACAAATTTAAATGTAAAACGATAAATAATAATAATAAAAATACAGGAAGAAAATATAAAAGAAAGAAAATAAAAAATAAAAACAAAACAAGAAATAACAGAAATATCGAGGGATTTCACTGACCATTTTTTTGTACATATATTCGCATTGTTTGACAAAATGTAAATAATGCGAAAAAATGTGAAACAATCCGAAAAAATGTGGAAAAATGCGAAAAAATCTAAAAAAATGCATAATAATGTCAAAAAATGCAGAAAAATTGCAAAAAAATGTGAAAAAATAATAATGTAAAAAAATTGAAAATAATGTGAAATAATGCGAAAAAATGAGAAATAATGCGAAAAAATGCTAAATAATAAAATAAAGAAATTTTGAGTTTATTGTATTCGGGTAGTGTAAAAAGGGTTAAAAGAAAAGGGTATTTTTCGGTAGTTTTTAAAAAGGTATTTTATTAATAAGTAAAATACTGTGTCAAAAAACTTAATGTGAAAATATACATATATCATTACTCGTTATCGTCAGAGATAAGTTCCTCAAAATCTTCTTCTTCTAGCCCACTTTCACTGATTTACTCATCTGTTTTTCTTTCCGTATCAGTTTCAGTTTCGCTTTTTTTGTAGATTTTTACGTCTTTTACCTTTTGATTTTTTACATGTTCCATGCAGTGTCTTCTCAAAAATAAATAAATCAATTTATCCTTAAAAGTCAATAAATGAAGAGATTTTTTTTAATACAATATAAATAACTCGATTAATAATACCCATAAACCGCAGTGGCGTATGCAGCACTTTTTCCTGAAGGGGCATATAATTTCGTAAACATTTTTTAAAAACTATTTTGAAGAAAAGTCGTAATGGGTATTTATTCCACAAAAGTAATTAATTTTTTTAATAAAATTCAAGTAAAAAAAATAATAATCGAATAAAATGTTGTAGAGTGATATGTACAACAAGGTAATAGCTTAGTAACAGTAATTCCATAAAATAAAATAAAAACTTTTTTTTTAAATCTGTCTTTCTTCATAATTTTGCATTTAATATTTTTTAAATTTACGACGTACGACAAAATTTGAAGCTTTTTATACAGTGTATCCCATTTAAAAGGATGCACCATAGGATGCACTTGATTTTTGTCGAAAACTGCTCAAAATTGTGAGCTTCATCCCCCAAATTTAAATAGTGGTTCAAGTGGCCTTATTTTGAAGGTATTTTGATTCTCTTTATAAGCCTTTTATTGTTTCTTATACCGATCGATTCGTTTTTAAGATATTTGCATTTAAAATTGCCATGATTCAAATTTCAAGGGCGTCTTTCCGAATTGCGAATCGGATCTTACCTCACTGTCGCTTGCAGCAAACTTTTTGTCGACTCGTTCTTTGTAGAGATGTAGACTAGGTATATAAAGCGAGTGGACTTTTTGGAGATTTTAGCCCGTCCTTAATTGCATTTAGAAAAATGTTACTTGAAAACGCAACAGAAATCAGGGCCAATTTAATTTTCATTTAAAAACGTAAAATAAAAATGGGTAATTACTAAAATATTTACGGCACACTGATTCCGTTTGTTTCTTTACTGTATGAATATAAATCTACCCTTAGATGCTTTGCACGAGTGTCTGTGAAATGAGCGCGATCCCCGGGTTTGAACTCGCAATCGCTTGATTTTTGATATATAAGGAGAAAATTATAATAAAGAAACAATGTAAAAAAATGCAGAAAAATGTGAGAAAAAGCAAAAAAATGTGAGAAAAAGCAAAAAAATGTGAAAAAATGCGAAATGCGAAAAAATTTGAAACAATGCGAAATGATGCCACATTATTTCATCAAAATGTGTACATATATTGCGGTTAGTGAAATCCCCCTCGAGAAATATAACAAAACTAAAAATCAAATTATTGTATAATTTTTGATAAAATCCAACTTTTAACTTTATATTTGAAGGTTTTTTGTGAATGAATATTTTTTAAAATTTTTGTGGTATTAAATTATATAGTTTTGGTCCAAGAAACAACAAGAGTTTTTGTCCAATTTTTTTGTTTGTACTAGGAATAATTACGTTATTTGCTACCCTACTTCTAGTATTTACGTTATGTTCTATATTGTCCATTTCGTATTCAGGACGAGAAAATGCACATATTATCAAAAAATGGCGAGGGTTGCCTATCCATCATAATTTATACCTTGAACTCTTGCTCTATAGGTATTTTATCATTGCAGGTGGCAACCCCAGCAAGGCGTACGACACGAGGAAGAAAACCCTCCGTCACCGAAGAGCCAGTCGAAGAACCTGATAAGAAAACTGCGCCAAGAAGTCGTAAAAAATCGGAAAATGCTGACCAAACAGAGGAAATACCAGAATCGGCAGAAAGCGAAGTTGAGATATTCGAAATGAATTTTGTAGATGAAACTAACGAAGTCACAGAAACATCAGACACTGAAGACATCTCGCCCACAGCTTTAAGGGAAAACGTCGCTCGACTTATGCCCATCAAGAAAAAAAAACTTTTGGAACCACTCGTAAATGAATTAGATTTAAGTATTATCAACGAGAGTATGGACGATGCTGAGACGAGCAAGCAAGGAGGTACGTTTAAAGATATTTCCAGTGAACAACAACAAAAAGAGTCCGCGCCATCTAAATCGAATACATCACCAAACAATTTACAAGCTGTGTCAGCAAATGATAAGTTGTCCTTGACAAGCGGTAGTAGTTTTGTATCGACCACAAGCGGTGGTAGTTTTGCATCTAGTATCAGCACTGCTAGTTCTGATGTTCTAGATGACAATTTATCATCAAACAGCACCTTGGTTGCAGAACCTATTAAAGTAAATGGAGACATACCTTCACCGGAAAAAGAAATGTTATCCTTAAAATCTCCAAGATTAAATAAATCAAAGGAAATTTCAGTGCCAGAAATTGAAAAAAACATTAAGAACGCTCAAGAGGCACGTAGAAGAAGCAGATCCAATTCCCCTGGAGGACAGCAGGAATCTTTGACCGTGGAAGTTGTGGATAAGACTGGTACACTTCGAAGGTCTCCTAGGCAAACAAAAGGCGAAAGTCCCCCAATTAAAAACCACGCAAATAATACACCCGACTTAAACGTTTCTAAACAAGTGGTCAAAGCAACTAATAGTGTAGTAAACGCTAAGGACGAAGCTGTAGAAAAAAAAAGGTTAGCAGAAAAATCTTTAATAAGCGACGGATCAGATGGTTCTTTTAGATTCAACCTAAATATTTCTTTGGATACATTGAGCAATCAAGACAAAACCGAGGACCTAAATGATTCAAAAGGAAGCAACGGTAGCAACAAAGAAAATCTCAATACACCAATAAATGAAAAAGTTGAAAAAGAAGTAATTTTTGATACTCCCGTTTTAACAGTTGGAAGAGTTTCAAATGTGTTCAAACCCAACCAGAAAGAATTTAGTTTTTGTGAACCAATGGATGTAGATCAGTCGGTTTGTGCTAACAAAACCAATGTCACTATAACTGATAACGATCTTACGAGAATTAACGAATCAATTTTAGAAAATGAATCGACTAAAACTGAAAGGAGTTTCCTTATACAAGAAGAAACGAGTGTGTTGTTTCATATCAGAAGTAAATCCGAAGGAGGGAAAAAGTCAGCTCTTGGAATGCCACTTGACACTTCTGGTAGTCCAAAGGAATCAAAATCAAGTCCTGTTAACACTTTTTCAAAAGCATTTAAGAAATTGAAGGCCGAAGAATTGCAAAAGAGCAATGTTATTGAAATTGAGAAGATTAACATTCCTGCTGGAGATGCAGAATCTCAGAAACTACAGGTTGACGATAGCCTCAAAGTTCCTGAATTAAGTAAAACCTCTAAAATCAATGCAGAGGATTCAACTTGTTATGATTTTGATATTCCCTCAGATGATGATGATGAATTCTTAGAAGAAAATAAAAGCAACAACTCAAAAACTGATAACAAATTGCCTCAAGTCGATTATTCGACAAGTGTGAGGGTTGACGAATCAACAATAACCGGAGCGGCCACTGAGTCGACTCGTTACGATTTTGAAGTGCCTCCTTCTGATGACGACGAGGACTTAATGGTAGATAATAATCTGTCACCAATTTGTAACTCAAAAATTCTTAACAAATCATTTGACAAAAGAACTGACGGTAATGATGCTAAATATGTGGAAGAAAACGAGTCTAATAATAAATCTTTAAGTCCTAAGAAAGAGTGTGCTGAAAGGCAATCTCCAGAAAAAAGAAAATCCAAAAGTCCGTTAGCTTCTAGATCTTTTAAGAGTCCAAAATTGGATGAATCAATAAATAAAAGAAATAATACATCAGTAAAGGCAGGAACTGATATTTGCGTAATTGAGAGTAATGAAGAAAGTGTCACTAAAAGTGAAATTTTCACAAACTTGAGATCATCCAAGAGGACATCAAAAAGTCCAAGAGCTGGCAAGTCCGAAGAAGTTATAACTATGTTGAGCAGTGATCAAAAAAATTTCAACAACACAGTTCAGAGAGAGTCAAAAAGTCCCAAAATAGAAAAGGTTGCAAGTGAATCAGATGAGGTTGAAGAAGTTAAAGATAACATTAAGAAAAGGTCATTAAATAAAAGATCGTCAAAAAGCCCAAGAGTAAGTAAAAATGGAGACAATGAGGAGGATACAGAATCAGTGCCACAGCAAAGTGATAATTCACGATTTCTTAGTAAAAGTTTTGGAAAATCTGCGACTGATGGTCTATTGAATCAAGGGTCTGATACAAAAGATAGAAACGCTGGTTTAAAAAACTCTGAACACTCCCAAAATGACTTGTTTGATTTAGATACAGACACTGAAAAGTCAGAGGAAAAAAATATACCTACATTTAATACTGAAAGAATATCAAAAGAAAATGAACGTAAAGCTGCACAAAATGATCTATTTGATGAAGACACTGATCCAGAAGACCAAAAAGTCGAAGAAAGCAAAGTTCAAAATGATTTGTTTGATTTAGATACAGATGAAGAAACTACAAAAACAGGTGAAACCGAGAAAAGAAGATCAAAAAAACATACGAAAACATTTAGAAAATCGCTGGATAAACTTGGGAATATCAGACAGTCCACAGAAAGAATCGAGATTCAAAATGATAATGAAATCAAAGTAGAAATTCGATCCAGTCCTACTAAAAATGCAACTAGTATCAAAGACATGATCACCAGTATTGTAAGTGATGATGTTGAAGATCCTCAGCCGCTTTCCGATGATGAAGATAATAATGATTGTAACGAAAATGACGAAGATGTATTCGATGAAGACAATACTGAAGAAAACGAATTTATTGATGGAATGGCTGAAGAAGGTGAAGAAGACACGCCTTCTGAAGGAAGCAATGATATTGTTGATGAAGGGGAATCGATAGGAAGCTCCGATTCTGAAGCAGTTGAAGATGAGGATTACGAAAACGATTCATTTGTTTGCGAAGATGAATATCAAGAATTACTTTCTGGTGATGAATATGATCTGGGCGAGGATAAAAAAGAAAAACCAATTAAACTAAAAAAATCCAGGATTATAAATGTGGAAGGGTTTCATGATGATGCAATAATCAAATTACCTTCTAAAAAAGTATCAGAAAAAGAAAGGAACTCCCGTCAAAGGTCTAGAATAATCACTGTCAGTGATTCCAGTGAAGATGAAGCAAAGGAGAGAACTGAAACGGAAATTACAAAAAATATAAGGATTAAGGAAAATACGTCAGAAATTATGGTTGAAAACGCCAGTGAGGTAAAAGATATAAGTGTCAAAGGCAAAGCGAAAGAAGGTGAAGCCATAGAAGCTGAGTCAGCAAATCTATGTTTGGATAAACATAAAGAAACTGATACTGATATTGATAACAAACCCGAGTGTGATTTGATTGAACCAATACCTGATGTTTCCACTGTTACCAACAAGTTTAAGGGCGCCGAGTCCTCGATAATATGTTTGGATTCTTCGGTAACTACAAGCATGAGAGAAACCTCACCCAAAAGACGAAAATCATCTATAAACATTCACGAAAGCTTGGTACTTGACGGATCGCAAGAGAAGTTAAGCAAAAGAATTAATTCTTTGGTTGAAACATTTTGCGGTTCAATGCAAGGTGAGGTTTCACTGAACTTATCCCTTGAATTTGAAGATACAGGTAACAAAGTTGAGGACAGCAAAAATCTTCCTTCTCCTTCCAAAGGTATCAATATTATTAGTGATATTAAAATAACGCCATGCCAACAGCAAAATGATGATGCCCAACCTAGTTGTTCTAAAGATTTCACTTCAAATGAGAGAAAAAGCAAAAGACTGAGTGTTACTTCAGATGATATAGACGCCGATCTACCGAGTTCTGCAGATTCACCCGAGGAATCATCCAAGAGAAGAAAGCTTAGTAAAAGCTTGGATGATGTGTCTCAAGTAAAAAAGAACAATAAAAAACTGAAAAAAAGGAAACATTCGAAACAAATCAAAAACGCAAAACTAGACAAAGCGCCGTCTTTAGCAAACCTCAGACACACCACATTTAACCTAATAAGTGATTTGGTGACGGACATTAAAAACAGACCTCGTCGCACCATCAAACCAAGCGTTCCTAATCCAGATTATAATTCGTCCTGGGAAACCAGCTCAGCTAAAAATGTCAAACCGTCAAAGTATGAAAGCAATCACAGAGAAAAATTGGAACTAGTATCGTTGAAATTTCATCCAAAAGATTTCAAAAATCAAACCCTCGCAGATTCGAAAAGGGTGCAAAGGGATGACACGAGAATTTTGTTGAAGAAGAAAGGCGCTTTTAAATAAGAAAAAATGACTGAGTTGCTACTTATGTTTATATTGTTCACAGTTCATTTACGCTGATTTCCAAAAATTAATATTTTTTAAGTTCTAGGACAGGCTTTGCCTAATCGGTTAAACAATCAATATTTTTTGCGCAATGAAGTGGATTCAAGACACTAAATAAAACCAGAAAAATTTAAAAGTTTCTAACGAAATATTTTGCCGTGCAAAATATAAATATATAATAGGTATAATTCTCGATTATGATTTACTTGTACTACTGTTTTAATGTTTATGAGCTTTTAATTTTTTACTATTTAGTTAATATTATAATTGTTTTTTAGTTTTTCTTTTATGGTTGAAAATAAAACAAAGTTATTTTTACAGGACATCCTGCTTATTTAATTCTGAATATACTTTTGAAAAAAGTGTAAATTTGAAATCTAGAAGAAATATAATAAATTTTTCCGGAATTTTTTCAGAAAAGCATGAATTTAACTTTGAATATTATACTTCAAATGAAAGCGTTAAAAAAAAATAGGTTTAAATTTAATATCTACAAGAAAATTATAATAAATATTAAGGCTTAAAAGATTTTAGCCTAATTTAATGAGTAATATTTTTACTATGTTTTTCACATTTTTATGCCATGAAATTGCTCACATGAAATGTGAGCAATTTTGAATAAAGCTTTTTTATAAACTTTCGATTTCTAGAATTTTCAAGTTTTCCCTGTTTTTGAAGCGTTTAAAAAAAAGTACTACCAAAAAATATTTAATGTTGTTGAAAAAAGGAAATAATTTAAGGCAATTGTTTAATAAAAAGTTCTGTTTTATTGTCATCTGTTAGAGGTGTCGTGCATATGATTTTAATTTTGCCATTTTTATCCGAAAAACAGCAAAAATTGTAATTGTTCAAAGCGTGAAATGTGTAAGATATATTAAGTTGGTATTAGTTTCTTTCCGCCCTAATCACTAATGTGCTAATAGATATTCTTATCAGATGGCTTCAAATAAAATGAAAAATAGATTTTTGAGCTCTAAAAAAAAAATAAAAACATAATTAAAAAAAAATGCGACACGCCGACGGGGTTCAAACACACAACCTACAGGTTGAGAGACCAAATAAGCTATATCCACCGTACCATGCGCTTATAAAGAAATAGGTTGAAACCACGGAATAAAAGCGTTTTGGCGGATTCGTATGGTCGACTTAATCGGATAATTTTCGCGTTTGGTGGAAGTAGACGCTTCACTAGGGATGGTTTTCTGAGTGCACTTAATTAAACGCTCATGATTTTATCGTATCATGCATATAGATTTACTTAATATTGTACCTTAATTGGTATATATTTTCCATATGCTAAAGATGTCCTAAAAGTAACCTTTTTTAATGGTATTTCATTATACAGGGTTCCTAAGATTTTCCTCAGGGATAGGATTTCAATAAATCAAACAGAAATGGCATAGAAAGTTCTACGCGCATAAAAGAAACAGGTATATCAAGCAATGGTGCCAGTTTGTTATTATCTCCGGACTGCTTTCATAAGAAAAAATTGTCGCCACTCTTTCATTGTGAGCATAAATCATAGTTGCAATAATAACCGTTGACAAGATGTCTGCAAATCTAATTAAAAATTAGATGTTTTCAGGTCCAAACCACAGCTTTTTCTTGCTTAAAGGAGGCGGGAGGGTCCATTATTTACGATACTGAGCGATAAACTCGTGAGGTTGTTAACATTAGAAAGAAATATCTTCGCTTTTAATTAAATTTATTTCCATTCTGTTCTACTAATGACATCTATCCGGAAACGGCCAAACCATGCAGCTAGCACTAGCAGCCAAAGAAATCAATAAACGGCGCTGTTTTCCCTACAGAGCTTTTTGCTTGCGATATTATTGATTTTAAATAAAGCTGGCCCTACACTACATTTGATATTTTCGAGGTGTTTTATGACATGATCTCGAAACATGTAGCGAACCAATTCTTCAAAACTAGCGGGAGGGTAAAAGCCAAAAATAAGGGGCTGCCAATATTTGTAACACCCAAAAAGGAGTGAAAAGATTTATTTTGCTCTGTTTCTTTACAAAAAATGTTTTTTTTACGAAAAACTTGAGCTCTGCCACTTTTTTTATTTTTTTCTTTAATTTTCTCGAAATTTTCGTCATACCGTAGAAAAAAATTATTTCCCCCATGGTCATACTCTACTTTTATTCGAAAAAATTTAGAAACAGAGACGGGATCAGTTTTCCTAAAACGGGGGATCTTGGTTTCGAGTGAGAAGATAAAGGGCGCCGCAGGCAAAAATTTTTCAATTAAATTAGCCGAACGCAAAAATGTTAGAAAAACAAACCACGAAATAAAAATGGCGCCGCTTACAATTGTTTTTCAAAAATTACGTAATTTCGGAAACGCAAAGAAATAGGGCTAAAGAGTATAATTTTTAAGAAAAAAATATCAATTTTCCCGCCCTCCTCCACTGGGACTACAGGAACCGTGCACAAATTACGTAATGGTCATAGGGGGGAGGGGGGTTACAAAACGTTACGTGGGGGGGGGAGGGGGGTTTTCGACAGCGTTTGCATTTGTGTGAAACTAAGAAAATTTGGAATGAAAATAAGTGAAAAGTTTTTTTTGGGGGAGGGGGGTAGTGGTCTTGAAATCGTTACGTAATATTAGGGGAGTGGCGTGCCAAACCGTTACAAAACATTACATAGGGAGGGGGTCAAAAATTGGTAAAATCACCGTTACGTAATTTGTGCACGGCCCCACATCTGACTGTTCCTCCTTTTTGATAAAGTTTCTACGGAAATATCTCAGTCGATTTCTCCGGCCGTGTATGAACGCTTTAGGTTAGGCATTTGCATGTATCTCAGTCCCCAGCCTGTAAACAGTGCGTAAGGACAATGGTTACAAAATGAAAAGCCGAAAAATATTTATTTTACGATATCTTTCATCAGTTTGGTATTAAAGTCGAGCAAAAACAATTTTTATTCCAGTCCTAAAGGTATGAAAATGGAAAACATTAGAAAACAACAACCTGGAATGGATTTACTACGTGTAAGATGTAGTGACAACATCACCCCATGCCCATCCTTTTCTGCCTAATGTGCTTTTCCGTTTGTCTGCGTCTTATACACGGCTGCTTGGCCCCCTAAGGATTTGTTTAGGAACCCTGTATAGTATATGCTAAGGAAATACTAGCATAACATTATTTGGATGTTCTGCTTTTACGGTACCAGAATAGCTTGTGCACTAAAAGGACAAAATAATAAAACATTAGTAACATTCTTTAGTGGTATATCCTTAGTATATGCCAAGAAAATACTTAGAAGCTCATTCTTTTGATGTTCTTTTATGGTACCAGAATTGCATGTGCGCTAAACTGACCAAAAAATGTTTTAAAATTAATATATTCTTTGCATGTGTTAAAGATGTACTTAAAAGGATCCGCTCAAATGGTACATTTATATACTTAAATAGTATGTACCAAGCAAATGCTAAAGATGTAGATATACTCAAAAGGAGGTTTAACGCATAATGTTCTGTCATTGCTGTGTGGGAAGTGTGCAAAAAAAAACAAAAAAGTTTTATGAAATTTTAATAACAATAATATATTGTCATCCCACATGATGGAAGTAAAATTAAATAAAACTGCGGCACTGGCCCAACTTTCTTTTTAAGGAGAAACAAAATTATCAAACGTCAGATCGAAAATTGTCGCTGACAGTTGACGTCAATTAAATCTGTATAAACTTCTGTGTAGCTATTTTTGAAATCAGGAAGAAAACAATTATCTCCTTGAAACGCACAGAACCTATTGGTCGACGCCACCGAGTCCCTCGAAAATAACACTACTGGTTTTTAGTGAGAAAAATAAAAGATACCAATTTCTATTAAAATATTGTCATTAGTGTCACTTGTGGGAGAAAACAGCGGCATCGACCAATGAGAACCGCGCATTTGTGAGGAATTATTTTCTTTTCCCTTATTTCAAGAATAGCTGCACTGGAGGAAAATGCTGTATTCAGTTTAAACTATATACAAGTAGTAAGTACCCAGACACCACGAATTGTCCATCGGACAGCCATTTTTTGTCCATTGTCCATGGACCTTTTATGGACATCCATTGGACAAAGGTTTTTCCTCATACAGTGGATGACAAAAAAACGGAGTTCAAAGGACTTCCAATTTTGATCTATAAAGATCTGCTTTTTTTCAGTTGGTTTTTGGATATCCAATGGATAACGATTTTTCTTGGTCCATCGGACATTTTGTGTCCAACAAAAGTGATGTACTTTATATACATTGACTCAACATTGATTATGTTCATTAAAAAATCTATGTCAATTGGGATTGGCCTAGTTGGCACGAACTGTTTTGGATATCCAGCGGATCATATTTTTTCTTATTCATTATCAACAATAACATTTCTCTCATATCTAGCCGAATCATTTAAGTATACCCATCCTTTGCTAGGAACTCCATACGCAAGGGTCGACAATCAGACTTATATGATGTCGGAGTGGTTCAAATATATAGGTACCTATATACTTATATATTAAAAATATTGCCGCTTTTGACAAAGCTGTCCACTGGATATCCATTGGAACCAAGGTTGCCAGGAACATGATAATTATCAGAATCTATGATAATTTTGGGGGAAACATGATAATTAATAATGACCTATTATCAACTTATAATTAACGCAAACAGTGAATATTTAATTGAGATACAAAAAACTGGACAATAATAATAATAATACCTAAGTAATCTAAGAAATTAATAGTCTTTTTTTTTGTTGGTTTTGGTCACTCAAAAATAACAATACATTTTAAGCGAATGTCATACAAAAACAAAAACAACGATAATTTTTGGGATTGCAAATTATAGTTTTTTTCCAACCTCCTGGCAACACTGATTGGAACAAGTAAGTATATCCAGTGTACAAAGAAAATTAGACCAACGGATATACATTGTAATTATTAATTTTTTCCAACAGTAAACCATAAAAATACTTTTTGGATTTGTATTATCCTCGGACAAAATTTCCTACAGATTTGGTTGTCCAATGGACTGCTGCATTGTCCAGAAAACTCCACTGGATATCCTTGGGACAGAGTTGTGCTGTCTGGGTAGTAGTGGGAAGCTTTGAGATGTCAAAAAAGTGTTGAGTTTATTCTTGACTACAGAAAATTCAATCCATAAGATAATATTATTTCATGACTGGGGGGTGGGGGAGGTCGACCCTCTAAACCCTCCCCCGCCCCGGCTTTCGGCACTGAAAGCAATACAAATATTCAAAGTTTTGCAACAGATTCAAACAAAAACAAAACTTCTGATAAAAAAAAATCTATATTAAGTGAAATAAGTGGGTAGTATAGAATATCAAATTAAACGATCTTTGTAAAATCAATGAAAAAATCCAAACTAGTGGGTAAATAACTGTTTTACAGGTATAGTCCTTCTGGTGTACCCTCCTTCTTTCGGTAGAGTACGTTTTCTTTTGATTTCTTAAAATCTTCATTCACAACCTTCATGCGTCTCTCTCTTAGAGCCATCAGACCAGCCTCTGTGCAAATTGCCTAAAAAAAATAACAATAGACACTTAAAACAAAGTTATGATTGTTTTCCACAAACCAAAACTACACTTTTTTGCACTCGACGCGCGTTTCGCTAACAAGGTTAGCATCATCAGGAGACGATAAACAATGAACTAAATTAATCTACGCTCTATCTTATATACAATCCTTTAGTGAGTGGAGATAAGACTAATAATTTGTGATTGATCACGATTTTTAATCTCTCAGAGTGTACGGGAATGTCCGGCTGTGGCCAGGTCATGAGAGTCGCACCTTGGGAACTATCTGCTGGCTCCAGGCGATTTGCAGACCAGAAAAATCTGTTCTTTTGTTGCGTGCACGGGCTCAGCAAGGTGGCCTACGTACATGGGAATTATCCCGCCCGCATTTCTACATTCACTTATTCATTCAAATACTCGGATAAAGCGATTTTATTTATAACCGTCCTTATATAAAAGCGGTTTAAGGCGCGTGTAAACGTAGCAGCTGATAACATTGAGCAAGGGAAAGTATTTTACCTTAATATCAGCTCCAGACAAGTCGTCCTTGGCCATGATCAGTTCCTGCAGGTTAACGTCCTCGGCCAGCGTCATTCTCGACGTGTGAATGTTGAAAATGCGTTTCTTGGTCTTCTCGTCGGGAAGCGGGAACTCGATCTTCCTGTCGATACGACCGGGACGGATAAGAGCAGGATCCAAGGTTTCTATTCTATTGGTGGCCATGATCACCTACGAAAAATAACTGGTAACTAAAGATGAGATTCTATGGGTCAAAAAGTAGTGGCGAGTGCTCCGATTGGTCTTTTTAAAATATGCAAAAATCCATGTGAAAATTTTAGCTTTTAGCGAGTCTAGCTGCAAAAAAAGCGAAAAAAGGAGCCGCTTTTTCGAAAAAAGGGATTTTTTTTAAAAGAAATGTACAAAAACGTAAGTGTCTCTGCTCACTGGTTTGGTGTCATGGGTTTATAAATATTTTTTTTATACCTTCATCAAAAACAAAATTTTAGTAACTGTCTGCAGATAACTAAAGCATGGCTTTTTTGGTTACCAATGCAAAAAAAAAACTTTTTTTTGATCACGGGTGCAAAAAAAGATTTCGGTCCGTTTTTTACCCAAAATTAAAGAGAAATAGCGGAAAATAGTAATATTGAAAAAAATCTAATTATTCTTGCCTAAAACTTAAGCCAGTTCACAAGTATTTACGAAAAATCTTTTAAAAATATCGTCAAAATATCACACTGTCAACGATTAAAATGTCACAACAATGAACGTCATCGAATAAAAAGGCACATCGCCATGGAAACCACCCTTGTTATTTCAGTTACCAGCCGCCTTGATTTATAGTGTAAAAATGGTGTGTTGCGAGAAGTGCTCTTCGTTCGAGATTTTTAAAAGTATTTTCCTGTTTTTCTTGAATTTTTTTATAAAGGTATTAAATAAAATTGTGTTAAAATCTCAAAAATTAGTTAGTAAAGTTCCAAAACACCTTAATCGACAAAAAAAAGCTGTATGTCGGTCTGTTGTCTGACTGTATACACGATAACTCAAGAACCCCTTAATCGATTTTAACGAAATTTGGTACCCTCTATCGGCTAACCATGAACTGATTAACTTTTGGGTAGGGTGGTGGGGGTTAAAGGGGGGAAAAGTGGGATAAAATATTTAAAAAAATTGTAACAAAAGCAATTAGTGATATACGGTCTTCAGATTTAAGTTTCCATAAATATTGACTACAAATTTTGTTATAAAGTCCAAATTAGTGGGGCCTTCAGTTTCGGAGTATTTAAAAAAACGGTAAAATATATGACAAAAATCATAACTTTAGAAGTAAAGCAGCTATTGATATTCGGTTCAAATATTTCAAAGCTACAGTTTTCGAGATATTTTCATTTCCTTTCAACATAAAATAATTGATTGTATGGTGGACTATCCGTGTTTTCTAGCACCACTTTTTTAAATAAGACAATCTGATTTTTTTTGCAATTGTGAAAGCCTCTGTATTGTTTTGTTTTCGTACTTTCGCAACATTTTTAATATGTGTACCAGAGTAATTTCATCAAGATGGAAATTGCGGAAATTACGGACCTTGCCCCAAAACGCCTTTTTTTCTGCGATAAAACGAGTCAGCTAAGATATAAGAAAACACATTAGAATATATATAACATTGGAGGAATATTCATGTTGTAGGAATATTCCCTCAAAGTAATTTTTGGAATATTCTATTGCGAATATGACAGGAATGTTTCAGACCTATTTTTTGTTGAATATTCTTTAAGAGTTTGTGATAGTTATATTTCTTTGTTAATAAGATAATAATATTCCCATGATAACGCGATAATCAAGTTATTTTTATAAATATTCCCAAAAAGAATATTTTTGTCAGGATTCTGGCATGTATGGCACTATAATCATTATGTTCTCTATGTAGCAAGTAGTATTATTATATATATACACATAAGACAGCAAAAAATTATTTAGGTAATCTTTTGAAAACTAATCTCAAATAGTACATCAACATAATGGTGATACATTGATATTATCCATAGGCTTCACTTTACTGGAGACATAATGCAAATTTGGTGGATATTAATGTGGATATATATCCACTGCATATCCATCTCGTGGCCATCTGGACATGTTTTGAATCACAAAATCATATCCATGGAATATTCAATAGGGATATATATTTGTTATGTGGGATATTATAGTCAGTGTCATTCTTTTAAAAAATCGTATTACAGTCATGTTTCACGTCACGTTTCTATCACATTTATATCACCTGTATGAGCTAGAACGTAACTTCCCAAGTAACATTTAAGGGCATATTGGGAAGTTGGAAGGTTAAGATAATCAATCCTTCAGAAAATTACTTTGTAGTTTGAGGTATGAAAATAAGTTTTAAATTGTAACAAATAACTTTAAGAAACGGTCATTATATACACGACATTTTAAAGGTTTTCTTTTAGGATATTTTTCGAATTATTTTCCTAGTATCATGTCTTCAAAGTTGTTTTGAATATAAAGTTACGAGAGAAGGTAAATTGATGGTAAACTTGACTCAACATTGCTTGCCAAAAGTTTTTAATAATGTCCTGAAGAAATCTCTCAATGTTAAGAACTTTTTTGGTATAAAACTGAACTCAAAGTTACCTATTTTTGACCTACAGTTATTCCTCAAAGTTAGGGTTTTTTTTTGGAATAAGTTTTAGGACAAAAATTTTGTTTTTTGACCAAATAAGTACAACTTAAAAATATGTTCGAACTTTATGGAAAAATATTCTATTTTATTTAACCATATGGAATATTAAGATTTGATTAGGTTAAAACTTCAGTTTTGTTTTTCTTGATGGGAAGAAAGTAGTTCTGGTAGAAAACAAGAAAACTCCTTTGCGTCACGTGACCTCCAACGAACTGTCATGATCAGCTGTTTGAATTAATCAATAATCATACCTTTCATGTTCCTTCTCGGTATTTCCAAATTATAAGATATTTCCTTAATTACTATTGTATCTTCAACCTTTGTTTGGATTTTGGGCTATTAGATACCTACCTTCATAACATAAAAAGGGATAGGAAAAACAAGATGGAAGCTCAAAATTAAAAAAAAGAAAGTAGATGTTTAGGTAAAATTTGGGTTTAAGGAAGAGAGAACATTCACGTTATGATCGTCAAAAAGGATACTCTATGTTAAAGTACCTACCTAGTAGTGGTGTTTTCACAGCGTCAAGCACTTTTTACAGAAAAGTTAAAGAAATTAAAAGTGATAGTGGAGATCCAACAAGTCCTAGTGGATCTCTACAAGTGCCTAACACACAATCGTTTACACTCGCAAATGTCATATGTCAAGTTATGACATTTGCGAGCGTAAACGATTGTGTGTATTCCCATATGATGCAACTTTTTCAAATTGTTTCCTTGCTTAATTGCTCACCAGCGTAAATCCGCCTTGGGCAGGGGGTGTGCGGGGAACAATTGGCAATTGAATTCGAAAAATGGATACCGTCCTTGATGCAAAATTAATAAGAAATTTAAGAAAAAAAGGTTAGGCGCCATGTTTTTTCTCTTTTTTAAAAAGTTTTTATTATTTTCATTGAAAAAAAACTACAAAATCTTTATGATAATGATTTTTTCATACCCAAATATTAAATTATGATTACAAATAGGAAGTAATACTTAATTAGTGTTTTCCCGAAGCATAATTTTGGTTAAAACTGCATGTTTCGATGGGCGCGTGAATTTTATGGAAGTAAAAGTAAACATTTCAACAAAAAAATTTTCGGCGCATGTCGGTTTCCTCCCATTAATAGTTTAAAATAGTAGTTTAACCCCTATGATTAAAATATAACTGTAATTTTTCATCAACATTTTTTATTTCCAAAGTTGTTCTGGGCCATGGACATAATTATTATTTTTCTCTTTTTTGATTTTCATTTAAAAATGTTTTCATCTCCTTCTATTCTGACACGTAGAAGGCGCTTCAGTCACAGACAAACAAGAGGGCATTGTGTACTATAGGACACAAATTAGGTTGAGCATTTATGCAGATGTGTACATGTGTCCCAAAAGTTGGTAAAAAGTGTCCTCTGGGCAAATTCACCTTCAGGAAAAAAATTTGGTTTTTGTCCCCACTTTGGTAAGAAGGCGGAAAATTTCCCTCTTTTTTGACCTCCCAGTTTTTCATAAGAAAAAATTACTAGCTTAATTTTAACCAAAAATGTTACTTGCCGGCACGTGTTAGTAATATTCACAATGGTACACACACTCTACTGTTTAATCCTTAAACTTTGCATACAGTCGACAAACAAAAATAATGAGCTGGTATGAGTTCCATATCGTTCTTTCTTTTTTCTTTGGTACTTAAGAGTTCGTAAGTTACAAAAGACGCTAACGGTACTTTAAAGGGTTTAATTGGTCCATAAGGCCACAAAAACGGCATAGATTTGACAACACTGCTTTGCTGTTTTTGAGCCAATCTTTACCGACCAGAACATCGGAAACGAGAAAACGGAATCTGTTGAAATTTGGCAGGAATGTTTATTTTTGAATTCCTCACAGACAGTTTTTTTGCTGGACTCTTTCATTCCCGAAATAAAATAAACATGGCTAACAATAGCTAAAAATCTTACCTGGCATTTTCTTTAGCCTCGTCGATAATACAGAAATCTGTAACAACAATTTTTGGATTTTTTTATTTTTTTTTAACGGGCCAATTACATCGTTAAACCGGCAACGCTGTTGGGTCCATTTATTAGGCAATTCTTTTTCCGCATGTTTCTCGGAAACGGGACTTCCAAATGGCCTGAAATTTTGCCTAAATTGTTTATTGCACTATGTTTTTCCATCAAATCTTGGTACTTTTTTAAAATTTTGTTTATTTTTTGAAAAAAACTGTTTTAACTTTTGTGGTGTTTCAAAATTGGCGCGCCCATATTACGTCAGAAACACCCTTTATAGAGACCTGTAAAACTAAATTGGAAATATTTGTAATTTTCCAAATAATGGACACCTAATTTCAAAAACCCTCTAGATTGTATTAATAAGCTTTGTAATCCTCTTCCTCTTATAAAAAACAAATTGAGTATTATTTTCCTCTAAAGCTAAAACATGCGGAAATGTAAAAACATGGACTATACTGGTTACCTATCAATATTAGCTATATGCCTAGCATCAAAAAGTACCTAAATGGTTATATTATAGATACCGCCACCATCAAAATTAACCACCCACGTCTTTTTTTTGTGAGCTTACCCTAGGCATAGTTTCTGGTGTTCTCCTTTCCTAAATGTATTCGGCTAAGAGAGATCCAGCATATATACCTAGGTAACACCCCTTACCAGGAAAAAAGTTTAGGCCATGCAAACATCGAAATTGGTCGACTCACTGTATTTGCAACTAACCAATGTCAGTGTGTCTGCCTGACATTCTTCATAACCTTAGTTTTGTCGTTTTGTTTTGGAGTTCGTCGACCTGGTTTTTGTGTTTTATTTAATAATTTTTCATTTGGTGTAAAGCTACTTTTTAGAACCCTTAAGTGGTCTGTGTGTATTTGCAGAATATGACTTGTGCACTGAAAAATTGTAAATCGATAAGGAGGCTGACGGAGGACGTCAACATTTCTTTTCACAAGTAAGTGTAAGGGTCAGTTTATGCTCGCTACTTAGATCAAGCTAAGACATTCTTTGCGGATTTTTTACAGGGTAATTAAACAACCTGCAAACTTTGTACTGCTTGTTGATCTAAGATACAAGCATAAATTGATCTTAAAGCTGGATTCATTGTTCCGTAAATTAAGCAGAAGAAGTAAGATGCAAAGAAAAATAAACTACATACTATACATGCATTTGTTAATAGTTCACAGCTTAGCTTACAGTAAGAAATTAATAATTTTTATATCTTACTTCTTAGGTACTTTATGGAACCATGACTGGACCTTTAAGGCCCCATTACCTTAAGTTTTAATGTGTTAATCCCATCAAGTACCAAGTAGAGTACCTAATTCATAAATATGTGATGTGCCTAAATACAAGGTCTTTTGTATCACCGTTACAAACTCGATGTTGCTGTTCATGGTGACAGGAACAATAACATTATTTTTAGAAATGGTGGTAAGTTGTCATGTATGAAATAGGTAGGCAATGCCAATACCCCCAAAATTATTTTATTTTTGTAAAAAATGTAAAAATTGGTGAAGAAAATGAGTGTAAAGTTGCCTGCATACAAGGGTAATTTCACTGGCAGGTATATATGTACATTTTGGTGCACATTAACTTGATTTTTTTTACATTATTTTAAATATTTTTCTGTTTTTTCTCTTAGTTTTCATTCTAGTTTCAAAAAAAATCCTTATTTTTTTTCCTTTGTTTCACATTTTCTAAAAACATGCGAACTCTACAAAAAAAAGTGAAATCCCCCTCGGTTGCCTGGTACAATAAGTATTTTGTTTTTTATTTGTGCTCTAAATGTTGTGGGTTCACTTAACCATACTTTCTGCGCAGCAAACTTATTTTTTGGCAACAAAGTGCAACTAGAAGCAAGGACATTTCATTTACTTTTACATTAATAGTTTAGGTGCACAAAAAAATGCTGGACAATTTGAATTTTCTGGTTTAGGAAAACATACTTATAAAAAAATATAATAAATACAAGAAAAACATTTTTTTTTAAAGCATGCATACCCAGTTAGTTTTGGTAGTTTTTTTTTGTATATCTAGTGTCAGACTGATATTTGACAAGTAAATGTTTCCATACAGGCACTGCAAATTAAGTAATTAGAGGAAATAAATATAATTATACAAACCAAACAGTTTAAAATTGCTAAATTTTAAATAAAATATATGTGTAGGTACCTACCTAGCTAATACACAGCGATAAACTGATACATTAATTTGTTTCTTTTATCAATTTTTAGTATGTTTGCATTTATCATGAAAAATAATGTCATTTCCACCAAAAAATGTAACATTGGTTTTGTAATTAAACAATTACAAAATATCTTGTGAATAATTCAATAACAAAAGGTTTCACATTTTTTTAGGATTCCAAACTAAGGTCCGATATCCAAAATATGGCGTCAGGCACTTCAAGTGAATCCTGAAGAGTAGCAAAGGAACAGGAACAAATTAGTGTGCTCCACGCATTTTAAAGTTGAAGACTTCTTATCAGATAAATAGAAGAGAAAGATGCCTAAATTTAATGCTGTGCCATCCTTACTTTTGGACATAGAAATTCAATATTTAAGTCTGCATAGTACCAGCATCAGTGATATATCACAAAACTCAACTTTGATGAGTTCAGATGCAAGCATAAGTCAAGTTTCACAAAATGCACCTATAGCTGTTTCATCTGCGTCTTCATCAGAGAGCATTTCTAAGGAAAAGACATTGAAAAGAATTGCAAGAAAAAGAAAGTAATTTTTGCTCTCTGATATTTGTTATGATATAGAAAACCACATTTTTTAAATTAATTTTACTGTTAGTATTTTTACTATATTTACCTAATTTTTATGTTACTGCTACCTTACTTAAAATTCAGTTTTTATTTATTTACTTTAGTTTTTTCCTGTCAAGAGTTTCCTGTTCAAAATGTTTGATTTTTTAACTGCAATATTCCGCTTTATTTTGCTTTAAACTTTTTTCAGATTAAATCAAGAAATTCAAAGCAGCTATACATCAACCAGCAGCAGTGATACCAAGAGGAAGAAGCTGGCATTTATTAAAACCATTCACAGTTACAGGTTAGTATGCTGCACTGTCATATTTATTCTGAAACTTACATTTTTGATAAAGCCAAAGATGATAATGGGACAGTATTTATAAGTTACTAGAAAACCAACAAAGGTAAACCACAAACCTGATCTATTATTTGTATTTTTTGGAATTAAGAAAAAAACCACCTTAATTAAAAAAAAAATAGGAGTATTTCATTTAAAATATAAAAGTTAATGTCATAATTTGATATTTGAGATGATATTTGCTATATAAGTTTTCAAGTATATAAATTGACAAAGTAAAGAATATTTTGCAACCTATTTAAATTTTTAATCTAGTTTACATAAAAATGAATGGAAATTAGTTAAGAACAAAAATGTAATAAAAAAGAACAAATTTCATCTGAATCTTGATTCTCAAAACCAAACTGCAAACGCTAACCGGAACTACATTATTAACCAAAGGTGTACCAGGATGCTTTTGGTTGATTTTTTGTCATTTTGTTACCTTTATTTTTATTCTGTGTAGGCACCCTTAAGCAATACTTACATAAGTCATACCATTAGTTTAAAGTGGTTTTGGTTTGTTTTTGTCTTGTGGCTGTAATTAGTGTGTGTGGTTATCTTTTAAGTTAACAGCACAACAAAAAATGGCTCTGCACAGAATAAACATAACTATAACAGAGATGCAACAAAACAAAAGTGCCCTTGCATCATTATTAAAGTTAACAACATGACAGGGCCTTACTACAGCAGGCAGAATAAGGCTGAACATGAACAGAGTAGCCAAACAACCAACAAAAATCACCCTACTGGTATCAATACAGATGCCCCTTAATTTTATTTATTCAAAATATTATATTTTTTGTTAATTTTGTTTTTTTTTGTTAATTTTTTAGATACACAAAAAGCGAGGAAGAAATAATGAAAAAATCAACATACGAAGAGCGGTGAAGCTTATCGATCATCTCGTAATATTTTGATATAAAAAGGTTGGTTTTCATAATTTTATAATTTATACCAAAGTTTTTAGTTTGGTAAAGTCCCCATTTTTCGTTAATAATATCATGGGCATAGGTAGGTATTCTTTGCTCTTATAAATGTGTCCACTTTTATCTAACATTGCTGTAACATTCTACAAATTTTAATAACTGTCAAGAGAAACATAGGAACTATGTTTACACCTTGGTTTAGACTTGTGCTCAAAAAAAGTAATATACATGTCATGTTAAGAATTGTTATTCGAAGGTGAATGTAACTTCCATTGACAATTTTTTTTAACTCTGTTTTTCAATGTCCCGACTGCTTATGTCTCTGCAATTGTCAGTACATGATGATAATGGCAGATACATACATAACCTATCAAAACATAGTGAAAAAGTAAAAAACAATGGAAGTTTAAAACTCTAGTTTACTCTTATGTCAAGAATTATCATGATTTTACTTTTTTGTCATTGTGAACCTTTTTTTTTAGCACAGTTGTATATGAATAATTCCACCAAAAATGTGCATTAGTCCCTAAGGGTCAAAAGCCAAAAAATAAATAAAAATACGGTTTTTAATTTAAAATTTTATTGAGAACAATGTTATTTCTTAAAGCTTTTACAAAAAGTATAGGAATTTGTTATTTTTATCCCGCAAACGTCATTCCCATGTCATGTCCCCAACGCAAAATTGTAATAGAAAATGCACCTTAGCAAAATTTAATAGTGGTTTAAAAAGTTATTTTTCAGTAAACCAATAATAATAAAATACTTTAGCTTTTTATCCTGACTAAAAAAAAATTAATTATATAAAATAATTTTGACTCTGTCCCTCTTTAAATTCTGTCCCTGGGTATTTACGTGCTCAAGCTCACGCGGCGTTTATCCTTGAAAAAAAGTGGTGGGAAGGTTCATTGATAACGTTGACCACTGCAGAAGAACTTGCCTTGAGCGCGTTTATTCGTGTCTAAGCATACCACAGACACCACCAAGCTTGCTTTATGTTAACTCTAGAAACAAGAGCCGAGAGATGCTTATGTTTTGGTCAAATATGAACACAAAAAAAACAGCAACTTATCTATATGTAGCAATATGCCAAAATTACATTGACTTGATTGATTGAGATGTAAAAGTCACATTTCTAAGGGTTTGTGAAAATTCTGATAATGAAGATAGTGATATTCAACTTTTTAAACTTAATGAAACAAATATAATTTCAAAAGGAAACAGGATTTACTATAAGTTTGACAAAAAAGCCTAAATAGCCAGTATTTTTTATAATTTGAGATATTAAAATAAATAAGTTAACAATAAGTAGTTGTTCAGTTTAGTCCATGTTCAGTCAACTTATTTTTGTGTAAATAAAACTTAAAAACCGAATTGTGCATCATTATCATGTTAAAAAAATAATTCCCGTGTCATTGCCATGTTAAGCTTCATTCCCGTGTGGAGTCGTTTTAAAAAAATCTAAAAATCTCCCTAAATATGTGATTATTAATAGGTTTTTCTAGTGCACCTTCAAACATAATGACTTTAGATTACTTTTCGGTTTTTTAACAATAACAATGCACACTTTTGGTGGAATAACACATATACTTGTTTAATAAATGGTAATGATTTAATTATTAATTTAATTTAATTAAATCTTTTGTGTACATGTCAATGAAACATTAAGTTCTCTAGTGTGGAATGAGCGACGGTGACGGTTTGCCATTTTTTTAGGGTTATCATGAACGAAATTTTAAGAAACGAAATCTTGACGCAGTTGGTTAGTAAACATGTTCAGATTATGGTTAGGCAAGAGGCCCACCACGCTTTGCTGCTATGAGGTATTTTATATTTGCTATTGCATGTATTTTTTTTTATTTTCTTCTCAAGGAGGGGGGGGTAAAGTTATAGCAAAAAAGTTGCATGGCCCTTTTTAAATATATTACCAATAGTCGAAATTCTCCCTGGGGGGCCGGCACAAATAAGTTTCGAGATAAAATATATACCTGAACTCTGACTGATATTTTTTACTGGACTTTACTTATTCAAAATTACAAACATTGGCCATGAAGGCCGGTGGTTGTACATAATATAAAAAATAATCACATAAATACAAATTCAATAATCAAATATAAATCTAAAATTTAAAACAAAAAATATAGCCTTAGCACCTAAGTGCTTTTTCTTGAATGAGGGAGACTGGGGAGCCCGTCCTCAAAAATAAACATCTGCGAACCCCCTGGTATGTTTTATAGCCCTAATACATATCCTTGGATAATACCAAGTGGAGAAAGGTCCCTAAGTTTTTCCTGTGAACTATATTTTTTCTTTTTTAGGTGTATTCCTGCAACAATTTAAAAAGCTCACGAGTAGTTACCGTCCAAAAAAATTAATGACAACTGAAATACTGCTGGATAATCAGTCATCATAAGAGCCAACACTTATAGAACAGCAGTGTCCTTTTTTCACAAAAGGCTGCCTCACTGGACAAAAAAGGTTCAAACAAATTCAGGAGGAAAAAAAAGTTTGTATCTTGATTGATTTATGTAATAATTATTATTAAAGCTTATGTTGGTGTTATTATTTATTGGTCTGTTTTAACTTGCATGTAACTATAGTATGTTAGTAAATAATTACCATCCAACGAAGTACCTTATCCAGGCTTTATTAATTTTCTTTTTGCTATTGAATTGTTTTTCTATAAACATAGTCAAACAAAAAACTGTCTTTTAGACAAAACACATTTTACATAAGGCTTAAACATTTTTTATTTCATAAAATAATGGAAATATAGGATAGGTAATCAAATACTATATTTATTCCTGACATTTTCTTATATTCTATGTGTTCCCGGAAGAGTTCTTACAGGAACTTGCTTTTTAAACTTTTTCATAAAACAAAAATGCAAAACTAGTAGTGTGAGGTAAGGTAACTTTGTGGCATAGGTAAATTAGTTATACAGTTTTGGCAACTTACCCAGTGATTTTGGTGGCTGATTTCTCAAGTAGTAGATAATTGCTGGGACATACGTCACGTCCCTAGTACGCACAAGGACGTACTATGTACGTATCGGGGACATACATTTTCCAACGCTTTGTACGTACTATATACGTCCTATGTACGTACATTTCAGGTATATATAAAATTTAGGTCCTACGTGGGATCAAAACCGAACGTGTACGTGGGCTTGGGTCAGGCAAGGATATTTCACCGATAATTTAAAAAAAAAAGTGTTGGAGATTCCGAGAATTGAACCCGAGTCTCCCGGCTGAGACCCAGATACTCTACCACTAGACCAACACCTATACGTAGGAAACTGCTAAGATTGTGACATATACTTTATAAAGGTTTTTACATCTCGCTCTTATACGTGTATTTATGTACATATTTGTATGTACTACTTACACGTTTGTACGAACATATATATTACGTTCGTAATTGGTCCCGGAACGTAGCGACGTAAAATGTACGTCCCTGGGATGAAGTGTGCTGTATGATGTGGTAATGAGGCGACTAACTTAGGCGCTGCCTCCAGGATAAATTTATTAAAGATTTTTTGTGAATCTCCTTTGATGTGACATGATTTTTCTTTATAGGGCCCTTGCCCCTAATTTCCCCTACAATCTGCCAAATACATTTTTAAAAAGTGAAAAAGAGACACCATAACTAGCACTTAGAACTTAAGTGGAAGTTGAGAAACTGGCCATTTGACTAGTTGTCACTGCTCTCAATTCGATCACCTAGGTGATAAATAAACAATCCCCCATAGGGTCACTGAATCGTGAGACCTGCGGTCCCAGCCGCAGGTTTTAGGATCCAGTGACCTAAATCCCCAATGATTCGCGGCGCAATCTGTGAACAGGAGAATACAGTAAAGAAACCAGAGATAGATAATGAGTGGTAGATGACGTATTGAAATCGATTGACAAGTTTATATTATCTCTGGATTGTTCTTGCGCCCTTAAATACACTAAATTTTGAAAAATTCTTTGGATACAGTTGTAGATTTTTATAAATCCCATTATTTGATATCAAGAAAGTTATGTTTTTTTTCTTTATAAGCGAGATTCTGCCGGAATTCTGAAAACGCCAAGGTCACGTAATTTGGTAGGCCGAAGGAAACTGAGTTAGTTCGATTGGAGTATTGGAGTTCAGGTTCCGCATAACCACCGGCCACTTATCTAATAGAACATTCGGCCAATAAATTGACACATGTCAAGTGATAAAAATAAGAATACGGAAATTTCTTACTTTCCTAATTAGTCCTAATAAGTTATTGCACGATTTCACTCGAAATGGCATTATTAATGCCGCCTATTGTTGATCTTTCAAAAAAATAACAAAGCAGTGTTGTCAAATATATGCCGTTTTTGTGACCTTAAGAAACGGTCGTGCAAATGGATGTAAATAATTATGAAAGTAAAATTCGTGGCATATCGGACAAAGCGTTTTTGTTTCTCACTTCATTACGACCAGGCCTCCAATGTCTAATGGAGAATCCAGACACCTACAGACCTATTTCATCCTTATTAGGAATCATCAGGGAGTCATAGGATTATACTTGGCAGTTGAAGCTACACAGTGACCATGCACACCTCTAGAATTTAAAACAAAAAGTTTGTAATCCTTGGGGACATAGTAACTGTGTGCGCCACCTGTCGAATAAACCGAGAAAAAACAACATCAAAATTGAAAAAAAAGTGCAAGACACCATAAATACAGAATCCTGTAACATTCAGCAGGTTATAAAGTAGAAACCTGTAAATTTTTCATTTTTATTTGCGGACACAAGATTCATTTTGTTGTTTTCTAAATATTTTGGCTTTTTAGTTCTGCACAACAAGCCTCCTCCGGAGCGATTGCTTGCTGATGCCTTAAAATTAGGGCCATGTAGTATGAAGCTCCAATTGGGGGCGGTGCTGCTGCGAATGTTACCTCTTTTTTAAGAGTCATGTTACAGTGACCTTATACTTTTACAGTTTTCTACTTTATAACCTGCTGAATGTTACAGGATTCTGTATTTACGGTGTCTTGTACTTTTCAATTTTGATGTTTTTGTTTCTCGGTTTACTCAACAGGTGGCACACACAGTTACTTTTTGTTTTAAATTCTAGAGGTGTGCATGGTCACTGTGTAGCTTCAACTGCCACGTATAATCCTATGACTCCCTGATGATTCCTAATAAGGATGAAACAGGTCTGTAGGTGTCTGGATTCTCCATTAGACATTGGAGGCCTGGTCGTAATGAAGTGAGAAACAAAAATGCTTTGTCCGATATGCCACGAGTTTTACTTTCATTTTTATTTGCGGACACGAGATTCATTTTGTTGTTTTGTAAATAATTTTTACTGACCTTAACATCACCCCTTGAATCGAATCCATCCAATTGATTCAACAGCTCCAGCATAGTTCTCTGAATCTCCCTCTCGCCTCCGGAATTCGAGTCGTACCGCTTCGTTCCGACCTAATACAGTAATAAATATTATTATACGGTTCGCAAATGGCCATCCTCAGAGTATACAGGGTGTTTCACAACTTATGTCAGAAACTTTTAGAGCGCATTAAATGGACTGTGTTGTTTCAATTAGGAAAAATTTTTCCAAGACATGACTATACCACTAATTAGTATGCAAATGATTCTCATAACTAAATACAAAGGTCAAGTAATGACATACCTCTATTAATGTAAGGGGACACAGGAATAAATTCGGTAAAATGAATACAATATCCACTAATTCGCTGTTTAATCTCTCAAAAAATAAATAGCTGTATGTCATTGTTTACAACAAAACACAAAAAAAAAATCACTAAAAAAAACTAATACTCGTATACCGAATCAGCTAATATTGGATGATACGATACAGAGATAAGAGTGGGGCGGGCAACGCACTTGCTTGATGCTCGTCCTTTGTTAGTTGCTTGGTTGATAAACTTCAATGTACAGTCGAAGGCCAAGAAATGTTTTAACACATTTTTGGTTATTTTTTTGGGAAAACTTTTGAACAAATTTAATCGAAATGAATCGTCATTTTAAACGCCGACCAGTATTAGGAATCACGTCGTTCATTTTTATACATAAGTTGTAAAATACCCTGCATAGTCTTTAAAAGAAAAAAAAATTGTCTCCTACATTAAAAAAAAAAATCTGTATCCTTATTAGGATACCAAATAGCATTTATCTGTCATTCAACCTAATCTGTCATAAAGCGACGTCGTATTAGGTACAAAATAAAGTTGTCTACTAGTAAGTCAAACGACAAACGTCTTTTGTAATAAAACCCGACGTTTAAGTAGTCAGGTACCCCAATGAGCATTTTCAGAAACTTCTGGTGACAGATATTTATATAATTATTATAAAGAGGGTTCCATTGATACCCTAGGGTATTTAGAAGTTTCATACAAGAATTAAGAATTGATTTTGTATATTTGTTTTATTAAAGGCTCTAAATTGATGGTACCCTAAAGTAACATAAAACTGGCGTTAACAATATTTCCACGGACATCTTTATAAAAATTAAAGTCATCGGTTCAAATGTTATATAAATTGGTGTTAACAATGTTTCCACCAACATATTTATAAAAATATAAATCATCAGTGACAAAAGTTATATAAATTGGTGTTTGAAATCTTTCTGTCAACCCACCTATAAAACTATCAACCCACTTATAAAACTTAATTAACCAACAACAAATTTATATAAGATAAGATTGAAAATATTTTGTTTTTCGAGATCAAAAGGAGCGTTATCTTGTTTTAATTACATCAATCTGAGAGAGATAAAAGATCCAAATCTTCTTGAGATAGTTGCCGATGACAGATATCGGGATCGAATGCATTTTACACCTGATTCCCACCAGCGTTTCCCATGCGCAGTCACCCTGACTCAAAAAACTCATCACGTGGTCTGACATGAACTTGTATAGGCAAATCTCGCTTAGACCACGTGATACGTGTTTTGATTCGGGGGACTCACGAATGAGAAACGCATAGATGGGAACCGTGTTTTAGAAAAAGAGAACAATATAGTAACCGTGTTAAGGTCGCAAAAACGCACCGTGAAACGTCGAGCGCATACGCTGATACTGCTGGTCGGCGGCAAATGTGAACACCCCGGAAAATACTCGCCTGCACACCCTTCGACCCCGCAATCTAACTTGAGATAGTTACCTCTGACAGTTATGCGGGCTTGAAGTGTGTGGAGGCGGGTATTTTTCCTGGTATGTGTAGTGTGCTGGATCTCTTGAGGAATGCATTTAGGAAAAGAGAACAATGGTTAAGCTCGCAGAAACGGACCATCAGTGTTCAATACTGCGCCATCTGCAGCCCTTTGTTCCAAGTAGCATCAGTTTTTAAAAGGGTCATAAAATAGTGTTGACGAGGTAAACAGTGGTATAGTTTTATTGTTTTTTTTTATAGAATTGTCGGAAATTTTCGCCCTTTTGGATTACAAAACTAGGTTTTTGGTATAAAAAAACTGATATTTAAATGAATATTTTTTTCCCGTTTTCTCAAGTATTTTTGGAGCCCATGAAATTTACGTGAGTGTATTCGAAAACTATACAGTACACACGGGACCGCAGCTGATTTTCAGAGTAGGATGACTTGAAAAACAATTTTTATTTGACTATAGTGTATAAATATTCATATTCCTGCTTCAGCTTATCTCACTTTCATTTTTATTTATTTTAGAAGATTGCTAAACACCATTTTAGAAATTTTTTTATTGTAAAAATAAAAAGAATAATACATAACAAGCAAAGGGAAGAAAGATGGAAAATTTGTATTTCTAAATCCATAAAAACCTTTAATTTGTTATGTAGTGTTGTTAATAATCTCTATACTTGAGGGCTCATAAGGAAGTTTTATAAAATCTATATGTTGTTTTTCTATCCATTACTATGTACCATAAATTTTTATAAGCTGGTGTTGAACAGTTGTTTTTCAAGTCTTTTTCACTCATTTAAGAGATATATTAGAGTTATAAAATTATCACCAACACTAAATAATATAACTTTTGGATATTTTATGAAGGTTTTATATTATTTGCTGTAACTTTTATATAGACACTGTTCTAACAACACTACATAACAAATTAAAGGTTTTTATGGATTTAGAAATATAGATTTTCCATCTTTCTTCCCTTTGCTTGTTATGTATTATTCTTTTTCTTTTTACAATAAAAAAATTTATAAAATGGTGTTTAGCAATCTTCTAAAATAAATAAAAATGAAAGTGAGATAAGCTGAAGCAGGAATATGAATATTCTAAGTCATCCTACTCTGAAAATCAGCTGCGGTCCCGTGTGTACTGTATAGTTTTCGAATACACTCACGTAAATTTCATGGGCTCCAAAAATACTTGAGAAAACGAGAAAAAAAATATTCATTTAAATATCAGTTTTTTTTTCATACGCGTTTTTTTCTTTCTGGGACAAATATTGAATTTTGTATGTTGTTTTTAACCCTAACAAGCAATATTTCGATTGAAACACATGTTGAAACCCCATAAATAACGTTTTTATTTAGGCAAAAAACCTATTTTTGTAATCCAAAATGGCGAAAATTTCCGATAATTCTATAAAAAAAAAACAATACAACTATACCACTGTTTACCTCGACAATCACTATTTTATGACCCTTTTAAAAAATGATGCTACTTGGAACAAAGGGTTGGTATGGTATCTCGCAAAAACGCGCCTTTTGATGTCGCAAAAAAATCTTGTTTGTTTTGTTATTATAATTGCCAAAATAAATTAAAATTGTTTTTTTTTGTTCTAAAAACAGTTGTATTATAATCACTATATAAAGAAATTAATAACAACATTATAGAAAAAACTTTATATTACAGACACCAATTTATATAACTATTGTGTGTGAGTTCCCAAGTTTTTATAAGTGTCTCTCGAAATATTTTCAATCTTATCTAATATAAATTTGTTGTTAGTTAATTAAGTTTTATAAGTGGGTTGATAGCAACATTTTAAAAACCAATCTATTTTATATCTTTAATTGATAGTTACTTACGGTTTTATAAGTGGGTTCACAGAAAGATTTCAAACACCAATTTATATAACTTTTGTCACTGATGACTTTAATTTTTATAAAGATGTCCGTGGAAATATTTTTAACGCCAGTTTTATGTTACTTTAGGGTACCATCAATTTAGATCCTTTAATAAAACAAATATACAAACTCAATTCTTTATAATTTTTATATAAATATCTGTCACCAGAATTTTCTGAAAATGCTCATTGTTATATAGTCAATATTTGTTGTTATTTTATTGTATATATTTTATGTCCTCTTATTTAATTTCGCCAGAGGTCACCTTTTCAAATCTAGTCGAAACGTTTTTACTGTCGTTTGATAGGTGATAAGAGTAACTATTTAGCAAATAATTGTTTTTTTAGAGTTTAGTTTTATAGAAAAATCTTGGTGCAAAAAAGTTCAATACAATCGACATGATTTTACCATTTTCTTCAACTTATTTTATTTTTGTATAGAAACTATAAGTGATGCAAAAAAAAGTTATAACGTTTTTTTATCGAAAATATGTTCTCTCTCAGGTTCCCCATCGCTTTTTCGGAAAATATATTTTTTAAACTAGCAGCATTAAAATTCAAAATGTGACAATTTACGTTTGTAAAAAATGGTTAGTACTACAAAAATGCTTATGTGAATTTTTTTGTCTAGAATGGAATGCTCTATAGGCCAAAATTTTTTATTTTTTAAAAATATTTTTTTTTACATTTTGGGAAAAAATGACATATTTTTGACAGGTTCTGACAGTAGGACGTATATGGAAGAATAACCATTCAGGGATCTACAACAAAAATACCTTTCGAAAGAGTATATATTTTTTTTCTTAAAATCAATCAAAAAGTGAACCGTGTATTGCAAAAGGTGCACTTTGTGAGGGAATAAAAGCGCACTTTTTAAGGGATAAAAAGTGCAAAAAGCTTATTTCCAGGGAAGTGAAAAAAAACTTAAAAGAGAGGGAAGGTGGAACGTCTTACAATGAACAATCAACTATTTAACTAACCGCATCAATCTCATCGATGAAGACGATGGAGGGCGCATGCTCCTCCGCCACCCTGAACAGTTCGCGGACCAATTTCGGGCCGTCGCCGAGGTACTTCTGAATCAGTTCGGAGCCGACCACTCTTAGGAACGTGGCCGACGTTTGATTGGCCACCGCCTTGGCCAATAGGGTCTTGCCGGTTCCAGGCGGACCGTACAGGATCACCCCCTTGGGCGGTTTGATGCCCATTTCCTCATAATACTCCGGGTGGGTGAGCGGCAGCTCTACCGATTCTTTTATTTCTTGGATTTGAGTGTCGAGGCCACCTGCAGAATTAGAAATGTTGGTTAAATGTGGTAGTGAACGAAACCAATCCGAAAAATAGCGGCATTTTCAATATTTAAGCAGTTACTTCTTTTACAATTCTACTAATATTATAAATATATAATATATATGTTTTTCCTTTAATCACGCAAAAACGGATGAACCGATTTGGATGAAATTTGGTGAGAAGATAAGGTGTGGCCTGGATTGAAACAAAGGCTACTTTTTATTCGCCATTTTGCTCAATGACAGCTGTCAAATGTGACAATATTTTTGGATATCGCGGACAAAGAACCCCACACGAAATACAATGAACAATTATTTTGGTGAAATAAGAAAGTGAGATAAGAAAAAATATCTAAATATAAAAAGATTTCTATGTCTAGTTCCAGAGATATAGACGTTCAAAGTTTAAAAAACCGTCGTTTTGGGGTATATTGGGCACGTTCAAAAAGGCAGTACTGACCGAAATTAAATAAGTTATCTACGAATATGGGTTACTGAGGAACCACACATGGACTTTATTATTATTTTTGACAATTTTGTATTTTCCCCGATATAAAAAAAAACAAAAAAGTTATTTTCGAGCAAACATTAACGTTTTAGTATTTTCTACATAAACTATACAAGTTTTTTTCCCAGTAACAGTTACTTTGTGTTCCATGTTTTTTTAATTTTTTTTACCATAAAAACTTGACGAAAGTTGATTTCTACTACGAAATAATTATTTGGCAACTTCAAAATCTAAATATTCTATATAAACATAATTTATAGCATATAGTTTGTTTGATAATACAGCCCCACCAAAAATGTTATTATTAAGTTTAGAGAACTTTGAGAAACCTTTAAAAAATCATGATAAAATTGGTCCCTGTATTAGATAAAAGTATGATAAAGGCACCCAAGTAACATTTTAGGGCATATTGGGAAGTTGGAAGGTTAAGATAACCAATCATACGTCAAAACATACCCCGTTTTCCTTCAGAAAATTACTTTGTAGTTTGAGGTTTGAAAATAAGTTTTAAATTGGACCAAATAACCTTAAGGAACGGTCATTATATACACGACATTTTAAACGTTCTCTTTTAGGATATTTTTCGAATTATTTTCCTGGTATCATGTCTTCAAAGTTTTTTCGAATATAAAGTTAAAAGAGAAGGTAAATTGATAGTAAACTTGAATTGAGATTCTACTCTGAGGTCCTCGCCTTGTTTGGGCATTTCTTGGTCAACATTGCTTGTCAAAAGTTTTTATTAATGTCCTGAAGAAATCCCTCAATGTTAACTTTTTTGGTTTAAAACTGGACTCAAAGTTACTTATTTTTGACCTACAGTTATTCCTCAAAGTTAGGGTTTTTTTTGGAATAAGTTTTAGGACAAAAATTTGTTTTTTTGACCAAATAAGTACAACCTAAAAATATGTTCGAACTTTATGGAAAATTATTCTATTTTATTTAACCATATGGAATATTAAGATTTGATTAGGTTAAAACTTCAGTTTTGTTTTTCTTGATGGGAAGAAAGTAGATCTGGTAGAATACAAGAAAACTCCTTTGCGTCACGTGTCCTCTAACGAACTGTCATGATCAGCTGTTTAGATTAATCAATAATCATAACTTTCATGTTCCTTCTCGGAATTTCCAAATTATAAGATATTTCCTTAATAACTATTGTATCTTCAACCTTTGTTTGGATTTTGGCCTATTAGATACCTACCCTCCTATAATAAAAAGGGTTAGGAAAAACCAGATGGAAGCTCAAAATTCAAACAAAGAAAGTAGATGTTTAGGTAAAATTTGGGTTTAAGGAAGAGAGAGCATTCACGTTTTGATCGTCGAAAAGGATACTCTGTGTTAAAGTGCCTATCAAGCAGTTTTTACAGAAAAGTTATACAAATTAAAAGTGATAGTGGGGACCCAACAAGTCCTAGTGGATCTCTACAAGTGCCGAACACAACCAATGGGAATACACTCATCCGCCTTTATGTCAACAATCAACATGACAACCGAACAATGGGCAGGGGGTGTGCGGGGAACATTTGGCAATGAATTCGAAATTGAATGATGCAAAATTGATAAGAAATTTTGGCTTCAACATTGGAAATTTTGTGTTTGAGGGAAAAAAACATGGTTAACACGACTTTTAGGGCACGGTCGCCAAAAAAAGATAAGGCTCCATGTTTTTTTTTCTTTTTTAACAAGTCTTTATTATTTTTATTGAAAAAAAAAACAACAAAATCTTTATGGAAATGATTTGTTTACACTTGTTTCGTACCCAAATATTAGATTATGATTACAAATTGGAAATAATATTTAATTAGTGTTTTCCCGAAGCATAATTTTCGCGATGTTTTTGTTAAAACTGCATGTTTCGATGGGCGCGTGAATTTTATGGAAGTAAAAGTAAACAATTCAACAAACAAATTTTCGGCGCATGTCGGTTTCCTCCCATTAATAGTTTAAAATAGTAGTTTAACCCCTATGATTAAAATATAGCTCTGATTTTTCATCACCATTTTTTATTTCCAAAATTGTTGTAGGCCATGGACATAATTATTACTTTTCTCTTTTTTTATTTTCATTTAAAAATGATTTCATCTCCTTCTATTCTGACACGTAGAGAGCGCTTCAGTCACAGACAAACAAGAGGGCACTGAGAGGGCATTGTGTACAATAGGACACAAATTATGTTGAGCATTTATGCAGATGTGTACATGTGTCCCAAAAGTTGGTAAAAAGTGTCCTCTGGGCAAATTCACCTTCAGGAAAAAAAAATTTAATTACCTATTTTATCCCACCAAATTACCTTGGTTTTTGTCCCCACTTTGGTAAAAAGACGGGAAATTTCCCTCTTTTTTGACCTCCCAGCTTTTCATAAGAAAAAATTACTGGCTTATCTCGGGAATATTTTACCAAATTTTAACCAAAAATGTTACTTGGGCATACACAAAATTAAATTAGAATCCCTTGATCACTTTTAAAGAAATTAAAAATTGATTAATTTTTGGAAAAAATAATGATATAGAACTTTTTGCATGTAGCTAGAAAAAAAATAAAAATAATAAAATTAATTTTATTTCAAGTTTATTTATTTGTTTATTTTTAGTTTTATTTTATCACTTTAACTGAATTCAAAAGAATATTTAGATTTTTAAGTTGCAAAATAATTATTTCGTAGTAGAAAACAATTTTCGTCAAATTTTTATGATAAAAAAAAATAAAAAAACATGTAACAAAAAGTAACTGTTACTGGGAAGAAAAACGTGTTCAGTTTATCTAGAAAATACCAAAACACTAATGTTTGCTCAAAAATATTTTTTTTTTATTTTTATATTGGGGAAAATAAAAACTTATCAAAAAATTATTTTTTTGACTAACCCCTGTACACAACCTGTTAACATTTTACGAATATAATAATAATAATAAGAAAGTCCATGTGTGGTACCTCAGTAAACCATATACGTCGATAATTTTATTTCGGTCAGGAGATACCTTTTTGAACGTGACAAATATACCCCAAAACGAGGTTTTTTTAAACTTTGGCCGTCTATATCTCTGGAACTAGACATAGAAGTCTCTTTATATTTCCACATTTTTCTTATATCATAACCCACTATAACCTACTAAAATTTTGCAAAATTTCACCGAAATAATTTTTTAATGTATTTCGTGCGGGATTCTTTAATAAAATCAAAAATTTTAAATAATCTGTGATATTGCTGTAACTTTATTGTATTGTGTTTTAACCTTATTGATGTGCAAAGAAAACTTCAACACGTCCTCCAAAGACCATTCTGACAAAATGGCTCTGATGATGTTGTTAGACAAAAGATCTCAGCCACCTCTGGTAGATAAATGGGTGAATATCAAAAACTTACCTCTCTAGTTGTCCCTACCATTTAACTTTGCAAATACGAGGGATTTGTGAATTTTTTTTTGATGTGGTTAGGAAAAGAGGTGTATTTGATTGTAAAAATGGAAATTCTACCTTCATTTTTATGTTTTCAATATTTTATTTTAAAAAATATAGCCCCAATCTCATTCTCCTGGCATGTCCCCAGCTCACTTTCTTCCGGGTAAGTTTTTTTCCCCATAAAATGTTCCCATAGATTAAAAGTTTGATTTAGTTTAGATTCATATTGATCCCATCTGCACCTAGCAAAAACAGTGGAATATAATGTTAAAAAATTTGCACACTGTCCCTACCATTTAACTTTGCAAATACGAGGGATTTGTGAATTTTTTTTTGATGTGGTTAGGAAAAGAGGTGTATTTGATTGTAAAAATGGAAAATCTACCTTCATTTTTATGTTTTCAATATTTTATTTTAAAAAATATAGCCCCAATCTCATTCTCCTGGCATGTCCCCAGCTCACTTTCTTCCGGGTAAGTTTTTTTCCCCATAAAATGTTCCCATAGATTAAAAGTTTGATTTAGTTTAGATTCATATTGATCCCATCTGCACCTGGCAAAAACAGTGGAATATAATGTTAAAAAATTTGCGCACTGCAATAACTTAAAAAAATGTCCCCCACTTTTATTCTCAATCTCCTGGCTCTGTTAAGCACTATAAAACTACCTACTTTTGCATCCAACCCATAACTTCTTCGTTCTAAAAGACACAAAATAACATTAAATTTCTCTTGTTTCGATTTGCCTTTTGTAACAAATTAAAGTTTGTCCAAAATGCGATTTACCTACAAAAAAAAATATTTATGATTTATTTTATCATTTTGCTGGCATATCATTCTCCTGGCATTTTCATTCTCCTGGCTACTTTGATCCCAGGAGAATGAAATAAATGATTTGTTATTCTCTAATTATTCTTTCTTTATTTATTATTTATTCTTTATTTTTTATTTATTCATGTATTATTTATTATTCTCTTATTATTATTGTTACGTTATTATTCTGGCACTTTCTCATTCTCCTGTCACGAAAATATAAACGTCACTTGACAGCAAGATTTTTAAAAAAACTAGATTTCCACTAAATTACCAACACATTTAATTACTTCTTTTATTTCTTAGCCATTTTAAGTTTTTTGCAAAAATCATCAATAAAAAGAGGTAATTTTTTGATATTCACCCAAATAAATTAGTACAAAAACCTCTTTCCTTCAGCCTTAAATAGTAGTGTTTTTTCATTTTACTCATTGGCGTACTAATTTTTTTCTTTTAAAATTAAATTATCTCTGATGATATTACATTGGTTAGTCTTCATCATTCATCAGAAGGTAAAATTAAATAGAAAATATCGGAATTTTTATTATACAAAAAATGTTTAAAAACAAAAAGAGTTTAACCTCCCAGCGATAAAACGAATAAACGGATGACTAATTAATGTTACATCATCAAAGATAATTTATTTCAAAAAATGTGGAATAGTTTTTTAAAGATTTTGGACACGGAAACCTATGACCAGAAAGTGGAAGAGGTACTTGCCAAAGGAAACTATAAACTTCTCCCAAAAGGCACGACGCCGACGCAATTAATCAAAAGTAAGGTTTGTAGAAATTTAAAAAAGTATTCCAGATATATTTTGGACAACACAAGGTCTCAACTTACACCACATTATAGCAAGCCTACTCATCTATACAGACTTCCCAAAAATTCTCCAACAAGCAACCTGTCTAAATTCCTTTTGAAAATTATTCAACCTCTTGCAGGCAAGACCGGACCATTTTGTTGATATTCTAAAATCTATTGTTTTAGAGGATAGATTTGTCAGTTTTGATGTCGAAAGTCTATACACCAATGCCCCGATAAAATAATCGCTAGATATTAGACAGAGACAGGTTGATGACGAATCCCTTTATGAACGTACCAGCCTGCCGCTGGAGGAAGTGATGGAGTTGTTGGAGTGCTGTCTTTATAACTCTTACTTTCAGGTTTTATTCTCAGGATGACGGTCTGCCAATGGGTTCATCGCTTTCGCCAGTGGAGGCCAATATTTACATGGAGTGGTTCGAGTCACACGCGGTTGATGCCGCAACATATAAACCTAAGCTATGGCTAAGTTATGTTGATGATACTTTTATTGTCTGGACCGCGAATTACCAACAACTTTCAATATTTCTTCACCACCTAAATAACATAAGACCCACCATTAAATTCACAATGGTGTTACCTTGATTTACTTCAAATCAAATCATTCTGCTACAACCAAATGAGGCATAATAAGAACTTTGTATAACACAGCCGTTCAAATTTGTAACAATTCTCATAACTTGGAAATCGAAATAAGAAACATTAAGAAGGATCTGCAGCAGAATGGTTACAGCCTTAAACTTATAACAGATACTATTTCTCAATTTCACCAACCAGTTCAGACCAAAACCAGGCAAATGCATTCCTTACAATTCCATACATTAAAGGAGTATTAGAAAAAATTCGAAGAGTAGCGAATAACTTTAATATTAAAACCGCTTTTAAATCTAATAGTACAATTTGAAGTGTAGTGAATCATACATAGGCGAAACAAAAAGACCACTACTTGTTAGGCTTAAGGAACATCAGACGAATACCCAAAGAGGTGAAACAACGAAGTCGGAAATTTTGCACAAGGAGTCACACTGGAAGAAACGAAAATTCCTTGACGCAGAGTCAAGGTATTTTCAGTAAACCGAGTGTTGAAATTCCAAATATTTGGAAGCCCCTCCTTGAGTTGAGTGATTTTTATTGTATATAAGTACATAACCTTAGGAATAGATTATAGTTTGCATATGAAGACGATCAGAGATTGTGCTGATCGAAACGTCGTGTATAAATAAAATATAGTCAAACACAGAGATAATTTCATTACCTTTTCAGTCCTAAAACCAATAAACGGACGACTAACTGTTACTTCAGAGCAACACTTTCTCAACTAAAAAGTTAACTCATTTTCGATTTAGTATCCTTTAGCCTACTATAGCGGCTATATTGACACCAAACTGACAGAAAATCTATGTTTTACCTGTTAAATTGGTTATAAAAATGACGGCAACAGTAGGCTAAAGGGCACTGAAGCGGTAGGAGTTAACTTGCTTTTTAGTTGAGAACGGTGTTGATCAGAGATAATTGGTTGTAACACAGCAGAATTTTTGAAGGCCCTCTCACAAAGGAAGAGGCTACTATATACCCCCAAAAACATGAAAAAAATAATGTTGATGGTTTGTTTTAAGAACTATAGGAAACCAGACATAAAAACTCAAAATTTAACCAAGTCTTGCATGGCATAGGCTTAAAAATAAAAATATTTGGCATGGTGCCAAACATTTGAGCTATCAGTCCTCAGAAACACTGCAACATGGTGCAGATTAAAATATATTTTGAAAGTGGTAAAAAACCTAAGCAGCTAAGTACTCACCAATATCGGCATAAGTCTCTTGTGGAGCCTTTTCCAATTTCATCACGGTAACCATTGGATCGGTATCATCTCCAAGCACACCAACCACAGCATGAACCTAAAATAAAACGAAATATTACAGCAGTTTGGAAAAGAAAATCTTTATTGAACTAAACAATGGGTTACATTATTACATAGTTCATCTTGTAACTAGATTAAACTTAAATTGTATAGCTACTTAATTGTAAATTATATAAATATTTCATATTTGTAATAAGGCTGATTGATTTCATTGAAAAGTTACAAAAATCCCTGAGATTTCTCTACTATAAAAAATTTAATATTTATCCAGTTTACCCCAACTTTGTATAATATAAGATTATGCCTAGTGGTTTTAATGTTCAATCTTAACTCTTTCTCAAAATTAATTCTGTCTATTCATATATTACATAATTAATAAAATAAATCGTGTTTTTTTTGTTAAGAATATTCATTTTCCCGTTCCTAAAATAAATTTAAGAATACAAAACACTAGTCTTTTTCATTGTGATATGACAAATTGGTCTCCTCTGACCTATATGCAGCAAGAGTGCAACATATTTATTAATAATTATAATATTGACATACACAATGTGTCAATGTGGATGTTAAAAAGATAAAGTCCTATTTTCAATTGTATTAAGTCTAATAAGTAGGTTAAGTATAGTTTATTAAGGATAACTAATAATAACTTTACTTGTGTGTTTGTACACTGTTTTTGTAGTAGTTTGATTGATGTTTCTAAGAAGTATTATTTAAATAAATAAATAAATAATACTTAATATCATACTCGCTAAGCCCAAGTAACATTTTAGTGCATATTGGGAAGTTGGAAGGTTAAGATCATACGTCAAAACATACCCCGTTTTCCTTCAGAAAATTACTTTGTAGTTTGAGGTTTGAAAATAAGTTTTAAATTGGACCAAATAACCTTAAGGAACGGTCATTATATACACGACATTTTAAAGGTTTTCTTTTAGGATATTTTTCGAATTATTTTCCTGGTATCATGTCTTCAAAGTTGTTTCGAATATAAAGTTAAAAGAGAAGGTAAATTGATGGTAAACTTGACTTGAGATTCTACTCTGAGGTCCTCGCCTTGTTTGGGCATTTCTTGGTCAACATTGCTTGTCAAAAGTTTTTATTAATGCTCTGAAGAAATCCCTCAATGTTAAGAACTTTTTTGGTTTAAAACTGGACTCAAAGTTACTTATTTTTGACCTACAGTTATTCCTCAAAGTTAGGGTTTTTTTTGGAATAAGTTTTAGGACAAAAATTTGTTTTTTTGACCAAATAAGTACAACCTAAAAATATGTTCGAACTTTATGGAAAATTATTCTATTTTATTTAACCATATGGAATATTAAGATTTGATTACGTTAAAACTTCAGTTTTGTTTTTCTTGATGGGAAAAAAGTAGTTCTGGTAGAAAACAAGAAAACTTCTTTGCGTCACGTGTCCTCTAACGAACTGTCATGATCAGCTTTTTAGATTAATCAATAATCATAACTTTCATGTTCCTTCTCGGTATTTCCAAATTATAAGATATTTCCTTAATAACTATTGTATCTTCAACCTTTGTTTGGATTTTGGCCTATTAGATACCTACCCTCCTATAATAAAACGGGTTAAGAAAAACCAACCAAAGCTCAAAATTCAAACAAAGAAAGTAGGTGTTTAGGTAAAATTTGGGTTTAAGGAAGAGAGAGCATTCACGTTTTGATCGTCGAAAAGGATACTCTGTGTTAAAGTGCCTACCTAGTAGTGGTGATCCTGACAGTTTTGTGTTTTAACATGCCAAAAGAAACAAACCTTTCACAGCATCAAGCAGTTTTTACAGAAAAGTTAAACAAATTAGAAGTGATAGTGGGGACCCAACAAGTCCTAGTGGATCTCTACAAGTGCCGAACACAACCAATGGGAATACACACATCCGCCTTTATGTCAACAATCAACATGACAACTGAACAATGGGCAGGGGGTGTGCGGGGAACATTTGGCAATGAATTCGAAAAATGGATAAACCGTCCTTGATGCAAAATTGATAAGAAATTTTGGCTTCAACATTGGAAATTTTGTGTTTGAGGGAAAAAAACATGGTTAACACAACTTTTAGGGCACGGTCGCCAAAAAAAGATAAGGTTCCATGTTTTTTTTTTCTTTTTTAACCAGTCTTTATTATTTTTATTGAAAAAAAACAACAAAATCTTTATGGAAATGATTTGCTTACACTTGTTTCGTACCCAAATATTAGATTATGATTACAAATTGGAAATAATATTTAATTAGTGTTTTCCCGAAGCATAATTTTCGCGATGTTTTTGTTAAAACTGCATGATTCGATGGGCGCGTGAATTTTATGGAAGTAAAAGTAAACAATTCAACAAAAAAATTTTCGGCGCATGTCAGTTTCCTCCCATTAATAGTTTAAAATAGTAGTTTAACCCCTATGATTAAAAGATAGCTCTGATTTTTCATCACCATTTTTTATTTCCAAAATTGTTGTAGGCCATGGACATAATTATTACTTTTCTCTTTTTTTATTTTCATTTAAAAATGTTTTCATCTCCTTCTATTCTGACACGTAGAGGGCGCTTCAGTCACAGACAAACAAGAGGGCACTGAGAGGACATTGTGTACAATAGGACACAAATTAGGTTGAGCATTTATGCAGATGTGTACATGTGTCCCAAAAGTTGGTAAAGTGTCCTCTGGGCAAATTCACCTTCAGGAAAAAAAAATTTAATTACCTATTTTATCCCACCAAATTACCTTGGTTTTTGTCCCCACTTTGGTAAAAAGACGGGAAATTTCCCTTTTTTGACCTCCCAGCTTTTCATAAGAAAAAATTACTAGCTTATCTCGGGAATATTTTACCAAATTTTAACCAAAAATGTTACTTGGGAAGGTCGGAGGTTGTCAGGGGTTTTAAAAATTTTTATTTTTCTTGTTAAGTTTGACAAGTGACATATTTCTAGTATTCTATTTTTGCTAACTTCAAAGGATTTGAAAATGCACGAAGTGCATTTTTAGTTATTTATCTTGACTTTTAGCGTTTTTTAAGTATGAACCCCTGAGTTTTCCTGACTCTTTTTGTCTACCCTGACTTTTCCTGACTGGTGAACACCCTGCATCAATAATTTTTTATAATTAAAAGAATACATTCATCTATTCCATCTAAAAAATCACTAAAATTTGTTTCATTATACATCCCTAATATGTATTACCCTGTAAAATATGTAAAAACACCAACCTTATGGTTAAGTAGCACAGAGCACCCAGGTTCCAGCTGATCCTTGTCCACAAATGACAGAATACTGACATAGTGCTCGCTGCCAACAGATGTTGACACTATAGCATGATTGTCATCAATGATTTCTTCCAGATTGCCAACTGACATTGGCGTTCCTGTTTTAACAAAGAATTATTTATTAGGGTCTTTCAACCCTTGTCACATTTTCTCACCAAGCTCTGAATTTTATTATGTCTCATTAATCTAACAGGCTCATAAAATATTTAGGCATATCTCTAAAAAAAATATTTTTATGTAATTTATAAAATTGGGGTATAGGTAAATATGTACTAATGATAAATTAACACTCATTAAAAAATTATTATTAGAGTAAAATAAATTTAATAACAAAAGATCAAAAGATCTTGGGTGGAAATAACGAAAATTCAAACCTGGATGAGCATCCCAAAAGGAACACACAAAGGACCAAATTAAAAAGAGAAATGATGTTTCGTTCTGAGTAACCAGCGTGAGCTCGTCAGTGGTTCCACTGGTCACCCTCCCCATACATCATTAAACATCATCGTACACTTTGATTTCCAACTTTGAATCACTCACAAATAGGCTTTGTTCCGCACTGGTACTTATCCAAGTTACCTGATACGGATTCGTCCTGGCATGTTAATATTTTCAATAGGATTATGCTCCTAAGGCAATTAAAAAAAAAAAAAGAAGTTAAAAAACCTCCAAATCGGTTACATCAACCGAAAAGAATCTAAAAACAAAAGATCAAAAGATCTTGGGTGGAAATAATGAAAATTCAAACCTGGATGAGCATCCCACAAGGAACACACAAAGGACCAAAGTGAAAAGAGAAATGATTAAACAATGTTTTGCTCTGGGTAACCAGTGTGAGCTCGTCAGTTGTTCCACTGGTCACCCTCCCCATACATCATTAAACACCATCATACACTTTGATTTCCAACCAAGTTTCCATCTTTGAATCACTCATAAATAGGCGTCGTTCCACACTGGTACTTATCCAAGTTACCTGATACGGATTTGTCCTGGGGTGTTAATATTTCCATAATCCTATTGGAAATATTAACACATCAGGGTTTTTATTGCCTCTGGTAATTTTTAGTCTTGTCAAGTTAATGAAAAGGCTATTTCTTGTATTATAATTATGGATGTTCTCATGGGTAACTGCAACTGCAATATGCAGATTCCCTTTTGAATAAACGAGACACTGGAGAACACATTCTGAAGGCATCGTAAGAATCCCCAAATTGGCAAAAGCTCTCTTACATTCGTCCTGATAAGCCAGCTGAGCAATTACCCTAACTGCCCTTCTTTGCAATCGAAAAACAGAGTCTGTGTGAGCCAAATGACCCCATACTATGAGTGCATAAGATAGAAAGGAATGTATGATGCCATGATGGCATGTTAACAGTATAGTTGTGCAAGATATCTAAATAAAAAAGTATTCCTGGTCAAGATCCTGACTAAGTGCAGCACATGCTCTAGCCAGGTTAGCTTGCTGTCCAACTGCACCCCTAGAAATCTCACACAAGAAGACAGGTATTCTCATGTAGAGAATCCTTTGATTTAAGCTTAATCTTTAAAATACGACCAAAATATGAAAAAATTCTATACTTAGATACATAAATGTGTGGACAAAAATACCATTGCAAGTGAAAAGTTTGCATGAGTAAAACAAGGAAAGCTACTCTTAATGCAAGTAAAAATACTGTTGTGTTTTTTAATATTTATATCATACCTCTAAGATCATCAACTTTGGACCTCTCTTCCTCATTCTTCTCTTCCTGGGGCTTCAGTCTTTCCTGATTGCGGATGAATTCCTCTTCCATAAGGAGGTAGTCCTTTATTCTCTCCATTTTGAGCAGCTTTAGTCGGCATCTTGTGTGGGGAGTTACCTACAGAATAAATTGAATTGAACTAAAAATTATAAAATCTTATCTCGAAAACCGCAAACAGTGTGTAATAGAGACCACAATAAATGGAACTAAAATAACATCTGACCATGATACCATTAAAAAAGGCGTCCCTCAGGGCTCTATATTGGGGCCTCTCTTTTATATTATTTATTCAAATGATATAATCGACATCTTAAAGGACGAAATAGTGAATTTTGCAGATGACAGGGTCTTTAGTGAAGAAAATCTTGACAGCTGTGTGAGATCAGTAAAAAGCTATATAGATACTGCTGAGGCTTGCAGTAACAATCTAATGCTGAATGTAGAAAAAACACAAATCATAAATTTCAACAAAAAACAGGCAAAAACAATATCAATAAACCACAAAAATGCATTGTGCAATTGTGTTGGATCAACAATTAAGTTGGAAGCCTCCTATACCACAACTGGCAACATGGTTGGAACAGTTCTGTTATGCCACCAAAAATATAAGAGAAACTGTTAGTTTCCAAGCAGCTCTAGCTGCATTTCACGCCTTTGTTTAGTCCCATGTGCAGTATAGTGTTATTTTTTGGGCGAATTTTAACGAAACTGAGAGAATATTAAAACTTCAGAAAAAATGCATTCACTCATTATGTGCACTAAATAGCAGAAAGAGTTGTAGGGGTGCTGCAAAAGATCCATACTGTGTACAACCTTTTCATTCTGGAATCTGTGTGCTTCATACTTGATAATTCTTCTCTTTTTAAAAATTTAGAGGCTCAACACCTGCATGATACTAGACAAAAAACAAACTTAAAAACAGAACTAACAAAATACAATTATATACAAAAAAATGTTGAGCACAGCATTTTAAAGGTTTGGAATCATTAGCCAACACAACTGAGGCAAAAAAACTCTAAAATATAAAAACTAATTTAAAGTCATTTCTTAGAATTCTTTGAGGATCAGTGTGTATGTCAAATTATCTAAAATGACGAAGTACCAACGGTATTCAGTATTTATTTCTTTTTTATTTATTTTAATACTGTAATGTTTCGTCTTTCTCCATTTTATTTGTTATTCTAAATTGTAAAATATCAAATTAATTTATATATATCTAAATCTAAACTAAATCTTAACTGATAAAGACTAATTAATATCTCTTGATTAGAATCTCAATTTAGGCAATTTATACTTTTATTGTTGTATTTATTGTAATTAATTGTAATTAATGACAGGATCAACACCCACAAAAGGGTATATGTAAAAATTTATAGTAAATTGTACTTGATTGAACAAAGCAAACTAACTAACTAACTAACTAACTAAACATACTTACACTTCTTTTCTGCCTTCGTAAAGAGTTTGCTTCTTTATAGTTATAATCGTTTTTTGTGCACATTTATACTTATTTTAATCTGTTTTTCATGCTGTCTTTTCTTTCTTATTTTCATTTAAACTCCATTTTAAATAAACTCGAGTTATAAATCTCAGTTTTTTTGCTGAGTTTTAAGCAAGTATTTTTTTAGGTTAACCCTGAGGTAATGTAACTTAACCTCACCTTGAAGCCCTGGTTACCCTGGAGTTAATTTTAACCCGCTTGGGGGTTAAAGGTTGTGTTGCTCAAGTTAACGCTAACTCGCTATTGAGAAACCAGACCTTAGTTAATTAAATTAGTAAGTGGATTAACTTTTAATTTTCTATATCTGTTGGATGCAAAGACCTTCAACTAAAACCTTTATGGTTGGTTGTCTTGACTGTTTTACCCTGCTTATTTTAATATTTTCCTTGCTTTTTTAAATTTTACTGTAAACTTAGAAAGACATTTTTGTATTATTTTTTTTGTTACCCTTTATTTTCTTATTTTAAATGTTTTAAACCTTACCTATTTTATTTATGAAAACCTATTATTCTTATTCTATAATTTAGTTAAATCTCGAGTTAAATATTGGCCAACCATTTGTTAAAATCATCTGCTTAGGAGAAAAATATTGGCCCTGCCCCAAACTTGTAATGGCAACCTCACAGAAAAATCAAGGTGGCTGTGGAGAGAAACTGAAAGCACAGCAAAAGTCTAAGAGATATTGTTAACTATTTACTGGTATTACTAGAGGCCCTGAATACAATTTTTGACAGTTATTGTTTTACCAGATATTTGAAAGATTACATGTCCACAAGCCAATTCAAAATTCTGTATTGTGCATTGGTTCAAAGTCATTTGATTTATGAAATAATTGGTTGCGGTGGAGTCTTAAATACACTTACACCTTAAAAACTTAGAAATCATACAAAAGTGATTTCTGAAAATCATTTTTGCCAAGAATACGCTTTTCTGTTACACCACATGAATGTTTAATTGTGAATGACACACATTGTACTTTAAGGACTGTTACCAAAGTTGCAGCACCAAAATGTCATACAACCTGTGGACAGAGTAGCTTTCAGTACCTCACCCCAACATTTTTTAATATAATTCCAGGTGCAATAAAATCTTGTGGAAGTTTAAAAAGTTTGTTCTCGAGAAGATGTTGACAGTTTTGTGAATCAAAAGGAAAATAGATATTAGTGAATAGTGAAGCACTAGGATTGGATTGAAGTGGAGCAAAAACTGCCATACAAATATGCACATTTTTGTGGATATTTTGGCAGAAGACTCTGAACGTTTATTTTTACTTCCTCATTTATTATTGATTGCTTACTTGTATATGTCAAAAAACATTGTACTAAATAAACATCTAAATTATTGAAAAAATTATTATTAGCAGAGGTAAGCTACTTGATTTGGCAGTTGTTGTTAACACCATCTCAACTAAAAAGCCAGTTAATGAAGAAAGAAAACTATCAAATCATTTTTGGTGGTTCATGCTTTTTAGAACCTGGCGGCAATTCTTTAATGCTAATTTTTCCCACTTGTGATATTTTAAAGTCTGACATACATTTTTCTTTTTAATTAAGTCTTTGTTTTTTGTAACTATATATTTTTTGTTTGTAAAATTTTGTAGGTTTGTAAATGTTGTAGTTCTTTTTCTTTTGTGTATTTATTGTTCAAATATTTTTTATTTTTAAATTGTTTTAAATTTAATATGTTAATATCCCTACTAGGTAGTGTTGTATTTCTTTTTCTTCTGTGTATTTATTGTTCAAATATTTTTTATTTTTAATTTGTTTTAAATTTAATATTTTAATATCCCTACTAGGTATACTTAGGTTTTATAACTGACATGTTTTTTTATACTTTAGGTACTTAGTTATTTTAATTTTATATTTTTAGTTTTGTGACATTTTTCATATTACTGCATTAGACATTATTTTGTATTGTAAAGTTGACTTGTGGCAGTGCGAAAGCATATTTAACACTAATAAAGGAATCTTGAATCTGGAAAATTAATAAAAATAGTCGAATTTGCAAGGTAAGCAAGATTAGTTATATTTAAATAATATTATATATTATTATTTTACGAAAATGAGTAATATAAAGATAGATCACTACCTAACCAGCGCCACCTAGAGGAGAAATTTTTCTCTTGAACTAGCCTGGGCACTCCCGTTTGACAGTGAATCCACTTTTCACAGCTGATCATTGTCAAAATCGAAATATAAACAATGCCATTGTTAGTTCAATGTTTTCATTTGGATTTTTTATTTAAAAATTAGTTTTTTCAGCAATTTTAAGAACTTTTCTAAGTTAGTTTTTGCCTCACCCTGTTCCAAAAATGTTTGTGCCCTGTTTTATGTGTATGTATCATCGGCGATGCTCCGGTGTTGAATAAGTGCTGTTGCATAAGGAAAACCATTTTAGATTTTTTGCAAGATGCATGGAGAAAATCCATAGTGAGAACAGGGCTTAAATCCACCTTGTGGGCTTTTTATATGTAGGTATATTGCTCTAATTGCTCAATATTTTAAAATGCCAAAAATAATGTGGTTAACTTAAGTATACATGTAAATTCCTACCTTACCACTGCCAACCTCTTATCAGGCAAATAAATGTAATTTTTTTTTATTCCAGGCTTTAGTTTTTTCTTTTTATGGCTACGTATTTGCCAAAAAAAACAAATTTTTAAATAAAAAATCCAAACGAAAACACTGACCTGACACTGGCATTGTTTAGATTTTGATATTGATCAGCTGTGAAGAGTGGATTCACTGTCATCGAGAGTGCTCAGGCTAGTTCAAGAGAAAAATTTCTCCTCTAGGTGGCTCTGACCTAACATTTTTAATATCTGTATCTACCTCATGTTTTTTTTGTGAAAGTTTGACATATTTTACTAACCAAAAAAAGTCTTAAAAACTGTCTGAAGAAATTATAAAAAAAAAAACAACAAAACATCAGCCCATACCAAAAAAACGATTTTACATGCAAATATGAAAAAAGCCACCTCTGGTAAAACAACAACTGTCAAATGTATAGAGGTCCTCTAGTATTTACTAAGCATTGCTTTGTTAATGAACTTTTATATTTTAGAACAATGAGCTTATTCTCAATTGAATTGAATAAATTACGCTGAAATTTACATAATTGTGAGTGATCATAAAAGAACCTATTAAGAGTTAGTGTCTTATTTGTTATTCTAAAGAAAAAAAAATAAAAGTTACTCCCTAAAAATAAAGGTATCACCTACCAAAGGTAACTTTAAAGCAGTGTCAGGTCCCTTGGTGCGGCGCTTCTTCTTTCCTACTCTAGTTGGAATTGGGGGCTCATACTTCTTTTTTTTGTCTTTTTCTTCCTTTTTGTCACCTCCACTGCCTCCAGATTGGCTCTGACCCTATTAAACAAATCACACAAAAATGTTGTGCTATAAATAAGGACACACAGCATATCTTTGCCTATAACCAGAGTGGTTACAAAGGTAGTCCAACTAAATAGTAAATTGATGGTAGGCACAGTCTCCAAACTTTTAGAAACAATTATAAATTGCTGGTGATTTATAACACCAGCATAAAGAGAGGTTTTCTTCTAATTTATAAATAAGTACATACATACAAATAAAAATCTATACATTCTATTCTACTTGCCGTCTGCACTCCCTTATATAAATGAATCTTTATCTTTCCTGTAACTCCAGCAAAAAAATTATTTGGAAGCAGCGGAGCGGCGAGCGCACACGGCAACGCATAAATCAAGCATTATTTTTCGTAATTTTTGTTAACTTGTTTCTTCAATAATTTGGTAATAAGATTTAAAATTTCTGGCACCAAGTATAAAACTATACTCACCATTTTAAGGAGGGAAAACTTCCACAAATTACAATTTTACAACAAAGATCTTCACTGTTGTCAAAATTTACAAGTCATTCTGGAGGTTAGGACCCAGAAGTTCGAAGTTGGTTAGTCAGTAGCCTTATGGTGCTTTCACACTTTGCAGATAGCGAAAAAGTCTGTGAGAACTGGCATCGTTGTATGATTTTTTATAAGCTGGTGGTTCCCTCTAATGTAAAAACAGTAAAACATATTATTTTTTTCATATGGCGTCCATGACTATCGAAGCATGCCGCAAGGAATGCGAATGACCCTGGCTGCTGACGAGAGCTGCGGTTGTCCTCTGCCTTCCTTTCTATTTATAAATTCGTAGCTTACGTTTTTAGTTTAGGTAGTATATTTATTTCGACCTTATATGCTTGTTTTTCAACCTCTTTTGAAACGATTTTTATCACAATTTGAAATAGGTATGTATTGGCAAACGCTTTGTAGGTACCTATTTAATTCTTTATTATTCTCAATCTCAACGCATTTTGGGATCGTTTATTTTTGTAGCACTTTTAACGGCGAGCAAAACAATGTCGGAATAATTGGGGTAGATTTGTGGAAAAAAAAATATACCTACCCATTTTTTTCAGTGGCGCACCCAGGAAATTGTCTGGGGGGGGGGGGGTAGGGGTAAAATTTTTCAAAATACAATATTTTTTATTAATTGTTAATTGATTTTCTTTAGTCCTCTGGGAATGTTCACCCCCCCCCATGCCAACCAAGCGTACTAAAAATATTATAACTTCCCATACCTTTTTATTATTTTATACGAGTTATAATTTTATCTAGCAATACTTTTTCACAAAACAACAAAATTTTGTCCAATGCCAAACTGGTTTGTACTGTTTCAGCGGCGGAAATAATTGAAATAACGAACATTTTTAAACAAACCAATAAGGTTCAAGGTAAAATCCGTTATATTTTGAATTCGAGCTCTCTGATTGGCTGTCAGAAAACCTCGTTGTAATGTAAATTTTAGGGGGAGCCAATCAGTGGGCTGAAATTCAAAAAGTAACGGTATTGTTCGGTTTGTCGCCATTGCGAAAATACTCCGTAGTTTTAACTCTAAAGAAATGACTGCGCACCACTGATATATTGTGCAGAGGCCTCGTCTTTCGCTTTTACGGACCGTTGTGAGGGTAGAGAACGTGTGTGGTGTAGAAAACTGCGCAGTTGTTTTCCTCGCCAAGCTCGGATTTTTTTTAGAGGATTTCCTGAGCTTCTATTTGAACATTTAATCATGAAAAATCAGTTAGCAAAAGATTATCCATAAAACAATATCTATTTTTTGTGTGTTGCACCTCCAAAATGTGAAAAAAATTCCTGATTATGGGATTTAAGATTATATTAAGTTGTTGTTTGATAATTAATAGGTGGAAGAGGACTGAACTTAAGAATTTCTATTGTCCAGTGCCTACCCAAGCAGCATTTTTCTGACTTCCGACTAATTACGACCTAACATGACGTCGGTTTTGGCTCAAATTTAGGTCGGCAGTTGGTTTTTCCATCAAACAACGTATTTTTTACTAAGACCTGACGTCGCCAACAACTAGTGCATCAGTTGTGACGTCGATACTTACCAAAACTGACGTAGCCAAATGTTGGTGATACTCGCTACTTATCAGCGACGTAAATTAACGTTAATTACGACGACGTAATTTTTAGAATAAAATTCAAGGTCGGGCCAAAGTGAAAACGGACGTCAATAAATTTAGTTGTTGCCAAGATTTCCTGTAAATGGCAACACTGCAAATACGAAAGTATTTTATAAATATACTTTACATGGACTTACGTTAGAATAGAAAGTTTAAAAGTTTCTATTGTATAGTTTACAAAATATTCTTATAGGCGACTCACCTCGGGACATTCGGTATAACGTCCAATTCATGAGACGTTATATTTAGTATGAGTTTTAAAGTAGAATTGTAATAAAATTGACGTTGCCAAACTTTTATTAACACCGACGTGGGTGCGTGACCTACAATTATACTACAATATTCTAGGTCGGGTCGTTCTACAAGGCGACGTCGCAGGAGGTGTTCTTGTCCGAATAGGTAAATAGTCATTACAAATTTGGTCGGCGCCCGAAACGCCATTTTAAACGTTTAGCATCGATGCGCCATTACAACAGTACATTTTATTTTTTCATTTTAAAGGCTTGATATGTAAATTAACTCATTTGTTGGCAACTAAAATGCATTTTTTAAATGCCTATAATGTTTTACTATAAGAAACGGGCATCATTATAAAGATTTTATTTTTAGGTCAATTTTTTTCAAAATTAATTTCTTAATATTTTTGAATTATTTTTGTGGGTTTGTTTTTTTAATGTCTATTTTAATTATATTTATCAGTAAACTGCCCTTCGTTGGAAGATTTGGATCCATAGAATGTGTAAAACTAACTTTTTTCAGTTACCTACAATAACTAAGATAATAATTATTGTCATCCACAGTTCATTGAGATGTGTTTGTTTAGACATATAAAAGTTTTACCTAATAAGTTTAAACTTGGTGTGCACAGTGAAACTTTGGGTCGTGGTTCTACGTAATTTGACGTAATATTTGACCAAAACACTGTGCAGCACCCGACGTCGAAACGACTCGAATTTTGATTCCTCACTTAGGTGCTAAATCGAGTCCTCGGGAAGACTGATGGACGTCGGAGCCGACGTCAGGTATTTCTTGCCCTACGTGACCATAACATAATATAACGTCCACATGCTTGTTGGGTATATTTATCTTCATCAGGTGATAAATAAATTTAGGTTCCCCAAATTTCAATTTGGCCCAGCTAAAGCTTTGTCATAAACATACCTCTACATAAACATTCTTAAATTTGCCTACCTATTACCAAATGTTTAAACTACACTTCATTCCAAATTCAATCGGGCCAATTTTTTGACAGTTACAATGACAGTGTCATTTAGTTTCTGTGTTGTATATATTGTAATAAAGCAGCTGTTTAAACTAATATGTGGTGATTTATTATATGAAATAAGCGATTAATAGTAAAAATAACTTTTATTTTTTATTAGAAAACTGAGATTTTCAACTTAATTACATACTTTTAGATATATGGAAAAAAGTAATAAACCGACTTTAACAAGAACTATTTATCACATTCCTTAACAAAACAAATAATCATCAATAATCGAATATACTAAAAATAACAGGCATATGCAAGTCGTTTTAAGTGAAATACTAACAACTAAGTTGAGGCTTTGGATTTTAAATCTACATACAGTCTTTGTAAAATAAACAACAGTACTAAAAAGGAGATTTCATTCGGGTATGAAAACCTTACTACTGCAGTTCCTTAACACTTCTGACTCTAATCATAGGAGGATGTGGAGGATAAGATGCCGGGTTTGATACGATATTACTGACAGCTGCCGGATTCATTACACTTGTTGTATTTCCATGGGAAACAGCCGGATTGACTACCGTACTAGATCTAGGTGGTAAGTTACAAACTACACTAGTTTGTAACGGACCCGCGAATTTAGCCATTTGATGATTTAGTATGACCGGGTTATTATTTGCAGGAATGGTTCGTGATGGATTATAGTTTACACTAGGTTTAGGCATTGACAACTGTGGTGTCAAGTCTGGGGTCACAGGATTTTGACTTGGTCTATTATTGGCATTATTAACGGACAAAATAATCTTGGACGTTTGTGGCGCAGATACTGGAGCAGTCATCGCAGCAGTCACCAATCCGCCGAAAAGACGATTTCTAACTGGACCATGTTGTATGTTTTCATTAACTTTTTCCAGAAATGGAGGTGGTGTAGAACTGGGTGAATTTCCAACAGGAATCAATTGTTCCAAAGTTGGGGATGTAGCAGCAATCGGTAATGCAAAGTAGTCCTTCTTTTGTTTGACTTGTTGTTGTGGTACGTCTGTAACAGGTAAGTTTGTCCAATAATGAAAAACTGGTGGAGTTTTTTCTATTTTTGGTTTATAACTGACATTGAAGTTTCCATTATTAATTGTTAGTGGCACTTTAAATACTTTTAAATGTTCCTTTAGGCTTTTTAATTCAGCATTTTGATCAACAAAATTAATTTTTAAATCTTGATTCTCAGGAAACTCAGTCTGAGTTTGTGTTTCTAAAAAGGATTTTGGTAAAACGATACCCAATAGCTCTTTTATAACTTGAATGTCTGAGGTGTTTTGAGTAATATTTCCAAGCACAGAGTTGTTCTTAATTCGAACATCAGGTTTTAACTTCGTGTCAACTGGTAGATTAGTACTGATAATGGCTTTTGTAATTTCAGTTGACAAAGGATCAGGTACATCATCATCATCTGAAAGAATTTCAATTACATTATCGCTTTTAGCTGCTTCAGGCACACCTACAGCAGTTTCACGAAGGATTACTTCTTCTACAGTCTTGGTCTCTTGTAAGCCAGGAATGGAATCCCAGCCCCTAAACGCACTTTGGAACTTTTGTCGAATTCTTAGAATTTTATCCACCTTTTCTAACTTGACAGTTGGCCCATCGGAGTCAATTATTTCTTTGACATGACAGTCATTCTGAATATGTTCGTTTTTACCATCTAACGTTTTAAAGCGTCGTTTGCAAAACTGACAGACCATATGCCTTTTTGCTAAGTGTTTCTTTAACATTCCGTGGGAATTGTGAACAGACCCACAAAGATCGCAAACGAAGATTGGCTGAGACTTTGTTTCACTGCTTACCAGAAGCATTGATCCGGGAGTTCCAGGAGTCGAACATTCAGCTTTGTTTAAAATATCTTGAACGGGGGTTGTTTCCCTTATCTGTTGGAATTTGTTAATGTCGACACTGTTGCACTCGGACGTACTCACATTACTAATATTTGTGCTCGTACTTGTGACGGATGAAGACCGTTTACGTTTTCTACCTTTAATCAAATCACTATTGGAATTGCACCGTGTAATGCTTATCTTTATTGGGGTAACACTTTTCGTATTAGTCAATTCACTAGAACTATCACTTATTTGGGTCGTTTTCTTTCTAGCGGTCTTAGTAACAGCCTGTGACTCCCAAGTGTAATTTTTTATGTCTAACCTCTTCTTTTTAAAGTAAGTTTCCACCTCACCCATTTTTAATGACACTGTAGGACTTAAGTTCATGGAGAATGAACGCTTTGGCAATTTCAATGTTGGGTTACTTCTAAAAATGTCATTAATGCTAGAATGTATTTTGGGCGGTCCTTTGGATTTGGTGGAAGTAGATTTATTTTGAATAGACTTTACAGTAGCATCACCAGATTTTTCTTTACTTGCTTTGTCTTTAGAATTGTCCTTACTGGTACTTGCTACGTTAGTTTTGGGAGTGAGTCCTTGCCTGGTTGGGTCTCTTTTAATGGTAACGTTGGTATTTGGCAGCTTAATTCCTTTCGTTGAAAGTTGAGCATATTTATCTTTAAGAGCCTTATCTTGTTTCTGGGCATCTTGACGGTATTTATACATTTTCTGAACGATGTTGCAACATCTAGTACAAATTTTTTGTGACACCGTGTCTGTAGGTTCAACCTGAAAAGAAAGAAAACAATTATCAATAAAAGTACTAATCTGCGGGCATGAATCTTTCCAAAACGGGAGTGTTCGTATTTGTTAAAACACGTCGGGTAGTGAACAACTGCTGGGAGATCTTTTACTAGATTTACCCAAATCAAGAGAGGATGGGGAGAATGTCATCCCAAATGATTTTTTTTTAACTGCTGTCAAAATTATCGGCGCGATAAAGGTAAAAGTTTCGATAGACTTAAATAATAGAATCACGGGATATTCGGGCCATAAGTCGAGCACGGCTCGAACCCACTCGATTGCTACTACTAGTTATGAGCAAGCGAGTGTGAAAAGCGGCCCTCGAGTACTTTGCATAAGCGCCCCGTTACGAGCTTGTCAGAGTTGTGACAGCTTTTAAGCCTGTTTATTGGTTGCAATCAAAGATGGGGACGTCCTTGGGAGATAATTTTTCGGAATAAAAATTGGCTATCACTTGTAGCATTGGTCACAAATTACACTTTTTCGCTAAAGTCATGTAATTAGTGTTATTTTTGGGAAAATTATTTTTTTCTTTAGGAGAACACTTACTTCTGGGAACGGTCTTCAGAGTGCTTAGTTCCCAAGTCAATAATTTAGGCCGAGATTAAATAATGATAATAATTTTTACAACCACTTTTTAACCATGATCTTTCCCATTAATCCCAATACGGTAATAACAGTTTAATTCCCCATTTGCCGATTTAACCAAATAATGCAAAAATTTGTAACGAGGAACCAACGCCATCTAGGTGCGGTTGAGAGTGAAGTGAAGTGATTTCATCCAATAACATGCTCTGAAAGTGTACGAAGTGACACTCGATCTAGCATGGCCGGAGATCACCCAAAAGAGCTTTCCTTCTACTATACTTATGAGCAAAAGAACGTCTTTTTGTAAATTTTGTTTGCACTTCTGTCGATCAATCAATCACTGTGATTGATGATACTCAATTAGGGACATTTGGAAAGCTCAAAATTTTGACAACCTTAACAGCCGTTATGGTAGTGGTTAACAATCCGTACCACTACCACGTGCCAATTCCACCAGTTTTTGGAATATATTTAGAACCGTAATTTTTAAAAAATTTTAGAGATGGGAAAAAAAATACGGCTTTATTTTAGAAAATAAGGCTGGTTTTATCCAGGCAAATAAAAATTAAAATTAAAACAATAGTTAAAATTAAAATAAAAAAAATGGGCAAGTTTAAATTTTTATTTTAACTTTTATCTGAAAACGCATTTGCGCATGCGCCATTGATGCACCTAACCGCACTATTATTTTAATTATTAGTTTCACTCACTTTTGTTTACTTGTTGCAGAAGCTGTGTATAAAACCAGCTTAAGTGTTTTATATGTTATACCTGGTAATATTTTATTATTTTTTACATTACCCCTGCAAAAATTCTGTAAAATTAAACAATAACCATCACGAAATGGATTCGTAGCTTACGGCAGTGGTAGTGGCTAGCTACCACAACGGAACGACATTTGACTATGGCACAGACGCACTAATTATCAAAACCACAACGAACATATCATTTACTTAACTGAGTTTTAATTAATATAGTTTTGGGTCGTGTCCATTTACAGCCCGATAACTTCGCCGACAACGATAACGCTATTTGACAGTTAAAAATATCCTTTGTGGTGCAGGTTTTACGTTGACGGTCCAGTTAATTGACGTTTGGGATGACTTATTAGTTTTTGTTTTTAATTTTTAAAATAAAATTAGTTTACTGTTATTTATAAAATGTATACCTTCATAATTGTTCCGAGAAAGCAGACGATAAAAACGAGTCAAATTTACTGCTTTTATTTAAATGCGTTTTAAAGAGCAGGTACTTATACCTATTTAACTATTCATGAAATAAATGCTCAAACAGAAAAACACACTTGGGTGGTCATGGGTATACTGAGCGCAACGCCACTCTGTCGAAAATGGGCGCGGAATTTAATAGAAGCTCGCCAAAACACAAATCCGCCTCTGTCCTACGTACGTCAAAATTCTTACGTCAACCGTCCGTACGCTTGCGACGTTTCACGGCAGTTCTTAAGAATATATGACGTTCAAATATCAACAGTGTCAAATAACGTTAGTCGTCAGGCGTTTTTGGCACGACCATCTTATAAGGTCCAAGAAATATGCCCCTAATAACAATATTGGCGATAGTAGTATTGTGGTCATTATACAAGTAAAGCCGATATCATATCGCGCAGGAGTAGGCGTGGCTAACTGACGTCACCTGGTGAGAGACAGCATTCAGTTGTCATTTTTATTACGAAGTGGTCGTTTGTTTAAAATAAGTTTTAACAATTTTTCAATGGAAAAAATTAACAAAATGAGGTGCTGTGTACACGGATGTGGTGCCGACAATCAGACAAAAGGTTTTTCGCGTGACATTAAGTTTTTCAGATTTCCAAAACACAAGAAAATGGAAGGTATATGGAAGCATTATTGTGGACGGGAATTAAACACGAGTTGCTTGGCTCTACATTGATTTAGAACTATAAGTAATTGTGAGTTATTTGTACTCTCTTCAAAACAGACTCGCCCCTATTTTTCAACCCCCTGTCTGAATTTTACAAAATGCCGAAGCACGTTTACTTATTTTATTAGTAGAGTCTACATACCAATTTTCAAACTTATGTTGCTTTTCGTTTTTGAGATACAGAAAATCCTTTTAAGATTTCAAACCCCTATCTTTACCCATTCAGGGGTAAAATAATAAAAAATATTTTCTTGGTGAGCCCCTCCGTTATCAACCCAAACTATCCTCGAATTTTCATGTTTGTAGGTGAACTGCTGCGCCTAGGTAGTTCCCTCTTTGCGCCACAAAAATCTCCCCAATTGACATCATGCGCGGATCTAGACGAATTTTGAACCGCTACGAATCATACCTTTCTTTTATTGTAGCATGTATTCTGGTTATGATTTAAATGATACGGACGCAGTAAGCATGAATGAGGCAGCGATTTTTTAATAAAAATAAAAAATTTAAAATATACCTTTACTCCTGTTATTTCTTGAATTGTGTTTTTAAAACTTAAGCTTTGAAGTCTCTTGTTAAACACGTACATTAAATTTGAAACATTTCCGCACAAGCGACAACATTTTAAAAGCAGCATTTTTGACAGTAAAACAAAACTAATGTCAGTCAAATGAAAAACGTCAATTTTAGTCTAAATAACAATCAGAATGAAAGAACTAGATTCTATTTTTGCCGGTGGATTTCCAAACGTCATTCATGAACATAAGCAACACCTCCTCAACTAAAAAGCCAGCCAAACTGTTTTTCGATTTAGTATATCAATGGTCATATTGAAACTAAACTGACAGAAAATCCATGTTTTATAGTCCAATTTTTTGATGAGCGGACTGACGTCATTTTTTTCTCTGAAAACGTATTTCTTTGTTGTCAACAGTTTGCATGTCAAATAATTTGTTGTTGTCAATTTAAAGTAACAGTTGAAACAATCAACGACATGACATATTTTTACGTATTTATTGTCGCTGTTTAAAACAATGTATCAAATAGAGATCCAAAAAATTACCGTCCGCTCATCAAAAAATTGGACTATACCCTATCAATTTGGTTATAAAAATGGCGGCAACCGTGGGCTAAAGGACACTGAAGAGGTAGAAGTTAACTGGCCTTTTAGAACGGTGTTGACATAAGCATGCAGTTAAGAGAGAATAATAGAATGAGATACTTCATAGCTGTGTTGACATAAGCATGCAGTTAAGAGAGAATAATAGAATGAGATACTTCGGTCAAACCAGATCTATATACTCAGATAGCCAGGCAGTCCTTAGGGCGCTTATGTGCCCGAAGGTCACCTCAAAGCGAGTGTGAGAATGTCTTGCTGAACTAATGAAACTGGCGGAACATAATACAATAAAATTAGTATGGGTGCCAGGAAAATCTGACGAACTTGGATCGTCAAAAAAATATATTGGAGCAAAGCCAGCTCTGGGGGTACCAAAATGTACTATAAGGTCCCAGATCAAAGTGTGGATATGGGAAAAAGATGACAGCCGCTGGCTAGAAAGACAGGATCTAAGACAGAGCAGAACCTTTATCAAAGTAGGATGCAAGTGATAGCTATAATAGGAATCATGACCGACCATATGGCGGTTAAAATTCACCTAAACAACATGGGACTGTATCACGGAGGAACCGGAAACAGTAAAACATGTAATATGCCAATGCGAGGCACTGGATCGCAAAAGGCACCTAATATTTGGGGAAGTTGAAATAGACTCAAAATCGACCTATGTGTGAGTGGTTAGCCTAGGAACCAAGGTGGTGCACAATAAGCTAGTAATGGCTGCAGTGCAGTGACTGTGGCTTACCACCAGGGTGCCCATTCTTGAATTTCGAGTTAATAGTCACCTGGGATAAGAAGGCTCAGAAGCTGCCAAGCATGTACGGTGCACGCGCAAAGCTAACTCGATTATCGCTTTTCAAGAGCGCCCGTTCTCCTGCTCAGAGGCAGGTGTATGAAAGTGTAGGAAGGTTCCTTCGATACACGGCAATCGGGTGAAGTTCGGCCGTGGTCGGATAGGTTTCGGATAACTCGGATATCAAGTAGGTGACTGTTCCCGTGCGACCTTTCCTACAAAATTCAAGAATCGGCACCTAGGCAGGCTGGAATCACAATCGAGGGGTTTTAGTCGGTAGGAATCGGACACTACCCAGGCTCTTCTGGTAGAGGAGAAATAACTCTGGCAGCAAAGTAGTTTGGGCGTCTTATGCAAGATTTCCCCGTAAGACCCTTGGAAAAAAAGCATGCAGTTGCAACAACGTATTGCCGTAAAAAAGGTCCATAAGATAAATCATGGATATTTTATTTTTTGAACTAAGAATTAGTAAATTCAGCAGATTGGTTTTACCACAGTCCCTTCTGTGAGTTGCAACTGACATTTTTGTCATTGTTTTGTCAGCCGTTTGTTATTTGGCAAACAGATTGTCAAAATCACTTTCAAATTATTGTTACTTCATAATTATATTCAATAGGAATTTTAAGAACGCCACTAGGCTATAGTTTCTCCCCAGATTTTAAGTTAAAAAAAGTACAACTGGCAACGACCAGAATTAGGTCAAATTTTGCAGGGGTGATTATTTTTAAATGCTTAACAAAAATAGCTGAAGGAAATAAAAGCTCTGGTGCTGTGATCTATCGCAAAATCCTCAAAATAATTGCCGTTTAGAACAAACCCGTTTTACAAAAAAAAATAGAGAAATACTGACAATTTCATCTGCCTTACATTTTTCCTTTTTATATTTCCTTGCTTCAGCGAAAATAAAAACTAACTTTCCTTTTTTCTAAAAGCATGTGCATTCCGGAAAAGAAAACCGATCAATCAATCACACTTCATTGAATTTGGGAGACACACGCAACTTCAAGTGTTGGCCGATAGACCGCAGAATTTATACGATTCGATGGTAACTGCAGGTGTTTTGTCAACAAACTTTAAATCGGGCCGCAGTGGGACAGAAGAGTATTTTTACGTTTTCTGACAGAAAACCATTCGAGGTTATGTTTATCTTTCAAAAATGTGTTTTCAAAAACATTGTTCTAAAACAAATATGAAACCACTCCGCGTGTGCGGTCGCCCGCCGAAAATGGCCTAGCGCTGCGCGGCCATTTTTTTTTTAATTTAAATTATTGCGGCATAGTTGCAGTTAGCAATTGTACTAGTGAAATCTTGGAGTTCAAAGGATAGATTTTAGAACCTCAGTTTCAAAAATACGGTTACTCGAGTACTAACAAAACAGGTGAGTAAAACTCCATTTAGAGGTTGGACAGACTCTTGCTAGTCGTTGACGCTCCTGTTTAAAATGGAATACGCTTATTTCGTGTAACGCCAGTAGCCGATTTTTAAATCTGCATGCTTTGTCGGTATCAGCTAGCGGGAGTGTTTCCAATTCAATTATAAATGCACCTGTAAATGCAACCTTAAACATTACACCCAGTTACTTTAATACGTAGTTGGGTAGCGTTTTTTTTTAGTAGGTAATCATGCAATAAATGGTTCTTTTATTTTAGTATTTTACTTGGTTTTTTTACCGGCGCAGAACGCGAAAAGTCAAAATAAGTAACCTAACCCCAAATTTTTGACCCGGTGCTAAAAAATCTCTGGTGTCCCACTGTGGATAAAGATAAATAAAGTCTCCGCGTTGCCATGGAAAACAAATTCAATGACGTTAGTTAAATTGATTTCCCGTACAGGGTTGCTAAAAACAATTCCCCAGATTGTAACTACGACTTTTATTTAATAAAAAATTTTATCGTAAAAACGATTTACCATAAATAGTGCAATTTGTTAAACCAATTTTTTATCCGAACCTTATTTCTTTAAACCCATTCAAAAACAAATTCGTAATTTGTAAAACCCATTTTTAATAAAACCCAGAATTTGTCAAACCATTATTTTTCAAAACAGGAATTCGTAAAACCCGTTGTTTATCTGAAAAATTTTGCTAAATTGATTGCGCATTCGCCAATAATACATGAATCGGAGGCGTACATGCAGGTGGCGCGGCGTTTCGATGCATGTGCGCATACTTGGCTAAAAGTATTCACAGGTAGTGTTCCAATACTTTGAACTCTACCTGTACAAGTATGCGCGCGTAGCAGCGACAAATCAATACCCTCTCCACATAGGTCGATCAGCTCTTATCGTTTTAGTGTCCTTTTCTCCACCTTCGCCGCCATTTTGACAGAAAACTAATGGATTATCTGTCACTTTTGAGTGAAAATGGCGGCGAAGGTGGAGAAAAGGACATTAAATCGGTATGAGTTGATCGGCCTATCTGGAGAGGATACTGGACAAATGCATCGAAACGCCGCACCACCTGCGTGTACGCCTCCGGTTCATGTATTATTGGCGAATGCGCAATCAATTTAGCAAAAATTTTCTAATAAACAACGAGTTTTACGAATTTTCAAAAGCGAAAAATAATGGTTTGACAAATTCCGGGTTTTATTAAAAATGGGTTTTACAAATTACGAGTTGGATATTGAATGAGTTTGATGAACAATGGTTCGATTAAAAACGGGTCTTATAAATTTCTAATTTGTTATTGAATGGGTTTGAAGAAATGGGGTTCGGATAAAAAATAGGTTTAACGAATTGCGTCTTCTATAGTGAATGATTTTATGATTTAACTTTCTTTTATTTAACGGGTTTGATTTTGCACATTCTGATAAACCGTGGATGTCCTAAAATGCTAATATTGCAAGAAGCAATTATAGTATATACAGACCGATTCAAGCTACTGCGAACATAGGGGGAATCAAGTCCAATTTACTCTCCGTGCCGTACGACCGAGGTGGATTCGAAGCACGCTGCAGTGTTATCTTTTGGAAATTCATTTTGTTTTATTTCTGCCTTGCTCGAGAAACAGATGGGTAAGTTCTTAATTGAAATAATACATTTTTAAAACCAAAAATGGATGTCTACGAAGTTGCCGAAAAAGTGCAGATGGTCAAATGGTCAAATCGTCATAACCCAACACACGTTCGATATTGGTCGAGGGAAAATTTGCATTTGTATTTTGACGTAAGAACACAGTATCCCCAAAAACTAAATGTTTGGGGGGGGGATATTATAGGGGAACACGTAATTGGGCCATTTTTTATTAACGGCAATTGCAATTTGAATGGTCCTAGATACTTGGATCTACTGCAGCAGCACATTATTCCAACTGCTAGGCAGTTGTTAGGTGTAAGATTTGGTGAAACATGGTTTCAACAAGATTGTTGTTCCGCTCACAATGTTGGCCTTGTTAGGGAATATCTTGATAATGTATTTCCTAATCGGGTTATAAGTACACGGGGAACTATTTTATGGCCAGCTCGATCTCCCGATCTTGCTCCTAATGACTTCTATCTGTTTTTGTAGAAGCTTTTCAAATTATCACCCCTAACATGCTTGGAAACGTTAGAAGGGGTTTTTATAGTAGGCTCGGATATTGTCTAGCCGAGCAAGGAGGACTTTTCGAACATTTGCTTTAATTTTTTTTTGACTGGGAGAATCTTTTTGGTTTTTAGAATGTATTATTTTATTTTGAGAACTTGCTTTTATTTTGTTTCTCCTTATTATTTTCATTGAAACACGTCGTCACTGATAAATCTAAGCAGTTGACAATAAAACGCTCTTATTTATCAGTGACAAAAAATAAGAAAATTACGTTATAAAAATTTGCGTATTTATTGACCAAATTCCGGTTTCATTGACTACGCTCCACACAGCACCGTGGTTAGAGGCGTACTAAATACCAAAGGAAAGTCATGCAAGTGGTGATCGCAAGCCTGAGTATTGGTTGCTTCACTGATAGGCGTGCGGTGTCTCTGCATGTACGTACACTGGCAAATTAGACTTCTTCCGCCCTATGTTCGCAGTAGCTTGAAGCGTTCTGTATAATAAGTCTTGGTGCGTAAAATAAATAATCGTTTAAAGTGAGTCTAAAGCACAAGAACTTTTTTTCAGGTACCTACCTAAATTAAAGGCATAAGAAATTACCTCGGAAATTATCCATTAAAAGTAAATGTCTATTAAAGTAATACTCGTGGCATACAGTGTTGCCAGGTCTACTATTTTAATAGTAGATCTACTACTCACGTCTACTATTCTACTATTCTTAAGTAAAAATCTACTATTATACTTTTCTTTGAGTGAAAGTCTACCACAGCGATAGATACCAAAAGCAGCTGGATAAACAGTCAATATTATGGTGACAAAAATTGGCCATTTTCGATTATAAACTCTAAATCTATGTCTAAATCACCGGAGATCATTTAGTCTGAAGAGAAAGTATAGGGGCGGAGGATGATGACATGACTCTTAAAAAGAGGTAACGTTCGCAGTGAACGTCATGTTACAGTGACCTTATACTTTTACAGGTTTCTTCTTTATAACCTGCTGAAGGGTACAGGATTCTGTATTTACGGTCTTCTGAACTTTTCAATTTTGATGTTTTTGTTTCTCAGTTTATTCGACAGGTGGCGCACACAAGAACTACGTCTCCGCGGATTACAAACTTTTTGTTTTAAATTCGAGAGGTGTGCGTGGTACCTGTGTAGCTTCAACTGCCAGGTACAATCCTATGACTCCCTGATGATTCTTAATAAGGATGAAACAGGTATGTAGCTGTCTGGATTCTCCATTAGACATTGGAGACCTGGTTGTAATGAACTGAGAACCAAAAACGCTTTGTCCGATATGCCACGAGTGTTACTTTAATTTTTATTTGCGGACACGAGATTCACTTTGTTGTTTTGTAAATATCTATTTTTAAAATTAACAAGGATCTTGAAGGTCGAAATAAATTGTTGCTATTGGCATGGAAGATTATTGTTCCTGCAACTAGTAAAGAAAAATGGAAAGCACATTCCAAAAAAATTATTTAATTATTATTAATTTTGTAACAGATCCTACTTTACGAAAAATGTAGTTTTTTAGAGAATGACAACAAGCGTCAAATAGAGAAGTCCATATCTACCAACTTGAAAATTATCCGAAAAAGCTTTAATCATGATTAACATTAATCGGAGTTTTAAATGAGTCTTGGAAAAACTATTTTCTACATTCTAAACATTCTAACACCGACTAGTATCTAATCATGATTAAAGCAAATCGGGGACTTTTTGCGTTGGTGGCTTCGAGCTTTACTTGACTTTTGTTTGTGGTTACCTGGTTAAATGTTTTTGTCTGTAGTAGCTAGAATAATATGAGCGACTGATTTTGACAAATGACACGGCGTTCACAGGACTTTAGACGTCGCTAAGTTCAGTGAGCGACCGAAAATAAAAAGAGCCAGAAATTAGCGCTTATAACCGCCTTTTAAACTAATTTTTTTTTTTGAAATTTGTGTTTTGATAAATTCCGATGTATTGATAAATAAAAGTAGGCTGCGCATAAGCCCAGCAATTTTTTCTGTTTATGTTTTGTTTTATATATATGCTTTATATTATATACGTGGTATTTTGTATTTGATTTTAATGGAAATAAATATATTACAATACATTGATTGATTGAAAACAAACTTTATAATCAAAGCACTAAGTATGAAGATTAACGAGAAATAAAGCATAATTTGGGTCTTCGTTACGTATCATAATAATCTAAATAATACATACTTAGTACAAAATCTGATAACTACAATGGAGAACAAAGAAATCCTCTCTGTCTTCCAATAGTTTTAATGTAACTATTCATATCATCATGTGGATAAGTTACGCTAACCCACTAGTAAGAATTATCAAGGAGCTCGAAAAATGATTAATCATCATCAATTGGTAGAATCAATCGAATAATGTAACAACCCGATAAAAGTAAAGAAATGACATAAATGAATCTGCGAAATCGATTGCTTTTATCACCGGGAAATTTATAAGCTCGCCAGTATGCATCAGACAGTGTCAATTGGACTTGTGTCATTTTAAATTATTTTTGATAAAAAATGTTGACAAAAGCACACGAAATGTTTGTACTTGCAGTCATACTTTGAAAAAGGTAAGACCAATGAGAGTAGTTAAGTATCAAAATGCAAATTTTAGATGTTTTAATTGACAAGTGCCCTTTTCTTAATTTTTCCATTTGATGACTTCTCGTACTTTTGGAAATTTTATTGAATTAAATAAAAATCATCACATACTTAAAACCTGACACACATACTGGGCAAAAACCTTGACCTAAATCCACCATAGGGTTGCCAACGCGTCCCGATTTGTATCCAAATGTCCTGCGTACTGACAAGACCCTTGTCAGTACGTCAAATGTCCCGATGAAAAGTTTTCAGCGAAATCGGCACTAAAAGTTTCCAATTAAAATCAGAATCCCATATCTACTGGCCAATGGTTAACTATAAATTCTTTCTTTTTTCTTAGCCGCGTTTGAAATATTTGGCCATTGGCAATGTAGTGTTAGAAAAATCGACATCATTTTGTTCAATCAGTTCATTACCGAGCTTACTGAGTCTGTTGATCGAGGAGTTAAAACCATAGTTAGTGCGATGATGTTGAGTTGCAAATAATTTATGATTTATTCTTGTGTTCCGTGATGGGACATGAAACTTGAATATTGATAGTAACTCTACAGAGTCAATTTTATTGTCTAGTATTTTCAACACAGTGACAAGATCATAGTACTTTCTACGATTGTCTAGATTGGTTAACAGACTCATTAGCTGGTCATAATCGATTGACTCAATAGGTATGTGTAACTTATAACATATAAAGCGCAAGAACTTTCTCTGTATTTTTTCCAAACGATCTTTATGAATCTCATAATATGGAGACTAAATAGTACAACCATATTCTAGAAATGACCTTACAATTGCAAAGTAAGCATTGTAAAAATGTTGTTTACGTCATTCAATGTTCCAAACAAAGCAAAAAGCAAAAATATACAGCATTTGTCAACATTCAGGGATAAATTGTTATATTCACACCATGCTGAAAACCCATTCATTTCTTGTTGCAAAATATTGCAATCATCCAAACTTTTTATAATTCTAAGAATTTAGATCATCAGCAAGAAGCACAAGTTACAGTTTTCTAATGCGGAAGATATATCATTTATAAATGCATTAAACAAAAATGGAGACAAATGTCTCTTAAAACGTTAAACTCGGCGGAGCATTCTCTATTTTTATTGCCTGGCGTCTTTCAGTTAGATTAATCCGAAACCAGTTGAAAGATTAGCCATGGATACCCATGACTTTAAGTTTATCAAGTATTAGATTAAGATCGACCCTGTCGAAAGCCTTGGAGAAATAGGTACAGATGACATCTACCTGATACCCACTCTCTAAGGCTTCCAACAAAGTTTCTTCATATATCAAGAAATTAGTAATTGATGATTTACCTTTTGTAAACCCGTGTTGTTGGTTTATAATTATGTTATAAAAATGTGCTGCAATTTTATCTGTGACTATTAATTCAAACAATTTAGGAAATCAAGAAATTTTTGAAATACCTCTGTAGTTTTTAATGTTTGACTAATCTGTGCTTCTGAATATTGGGGTAACATAACTTAACTTCCAAACTGTCGGAAAATCTTTTGTAGAAAATGATCTATTAAAAATTTTAGCCAAAATACTGGACAAGAAAAATTTAGTTTTTTTATGAAAATTACTTGCAAACCATCTGGGCCACAGGTTTTGTGTAATTTAACTATTTTTTCCTACGACCACATATGAAAATAACGGATTAAAATTAAATTTCACTGGTGTGCAGAAATTTTCTGCGCACATATGCGGAAAAGCAGTTTCATTTGATTTGTGCGAAATTAATGACCAATTTTTACAAAAATTAGTGCAATTCAACAGTGTTCGTAGGAAAAGTACACAACTCGATAGAAAGTAACTTTCTTACACTCGCGTGTTGTTTTACTCGGTTAACGCCTCGTTCACAATATTCACGCTCATGTGAAATTTGTCACTTTTGTTTCTTGTTATGTAATATTTTATTACTTTGTTTTGTTTCGATTGAAATTTCTTAGCTAGCTAAAATTTAAAAAACCATCAATGTTTATTGTTTTATTTCTTTTCTAAGTGTTTTTGAAAATGTCCCGATTTTGCATCAAATATCCTGATAATTTAGAAAAAATGTCCAGAGAAATCAAAATTAAAAGTTGCCAACCCTAATCCACCAATCAAATCAAATGATAAAAGAAACAAGGTGTCAACTGTTTTTACAAAACCAGCAAAACAAAAATTCGCATTTTAAATAAAACTACAACGACAACGGAACTGAAAATATAACTAAGAAAACAACACTTGCACAAAAAATTGGATCATAAAACACGAGGATGGAAATCTTGGACCACCTTCCAATACAAAACCAGAAACTCCATAACTATGTGACACTATCGCGATTGCAATACAGGACGAAGCAAATCCAAAACAGACAAAAGTAAACCGGACCGACGGCATTGTTACACATTTTGCGATCAAGTTATTTCTTATGAAGGCGCAAGATAATACAAAGCATACTGTTCCGTGAACAACATAAACCAAGACTAATTTGGACTGGACTACACATGGAAAAGTTACTCCTTTAGATTTGAAGCTTTTAGAATCGTACACGCCCAAGAAAGAGTCATCAGAACATGATGTCATATGCATAAACATGGAATCGAATATCGAGAAGAACAGTAGAAAAAAAAAATATCCGAATGAAGTGTCGGCGAAAAAAAAAAACCAATAGAAATAGATTAGAAAGAAAGATCGAGCCACCTAAATCTGCAATACAGGAGAAGCTCTAAATAAAGAAAAGAAAAAAATTCGATCCGATCTGCGAAGGAACGGTTTCTCCAACTACACGATCGATAAAACTCTTCAGATCACACCAACACAAAGTCCGACTGACGTAAATACTGAAAGAAAGGCGACACTTATGATTCCATACATCAAAGGACTCTCAGAAAAGATAAGAATAGGCAACCAATACCATATTTGCACTCTTCAAAACGACCACAACAATAAGAAGTCAATTGACAAAAACTAAACCACAACGCCACAAGCGAGTCTGGGGGTATCTACATCGGAGAAACCTTACAGCCTTACAGAACACAAACGCAAAACTCGACAAGGGGATACAACTGGATCGAAAATCGTTCAATATTGCTAGGAAAATCAACATCATATGGAATGGAAAAAGGCAAAGATCGCCGCCAAAGGAGGAAAATCTATTCAAGCGGAAATTTAAAGAAACAGCATCCATCCTGATGATGACGATTGCAGAAACATAAGCGTTCAAAACGTTGTTAAAAAGAAAGACATTGGAAGTCTAAAACTCCAGTTTACTCTAGAAAGATAGAGTTCCACTTCTTCAAAACGACCAGATAGAGATAGAAGCAAAAATAGCAGTTTTTAAGCGACGTGCAAAAAAGAAAGGCTTACAAGAAACAATCCCCACCCAAAACTTCGCGATAAGAAGGCAAGTCGAGAAACAAACGAGGCCGAACTGAGAGAATTAGGGACAGAAACTGAAAAAGAGGCAAAAGTAGAAAAAGGCGGGATAAAAGGTGGAATCACAGAGAAGTCATAAGTTCGAATAAGTAGGACAAAACATGGTACAGATACGAAAAGTTTAGGAAAGGTAAAAATAGAAGTTAGAGTGTAGAAAAAAGTAGAGATAAAAGAAACAAAAGTAGATTCGTTAAATAGAAATAAAGAAGATAATAATTAAAAACAGATGGAAGAGACTGTGTCAGAGAAAACTCCTACTAGCGAATTAGAAACAAATAATCATCTCAGAAAATAAAATTAGTGAATTAAATAAGTACCTCTCTCGGAAAATAAATCTCACAATAAAGAACTGGAACAAAAAGAAAACGAAGATTAATTGAAATTTCAACAAGCCCATTTTGATATGTTTGGTTATTTGGAATTTGATTAACACATTGTGATAAAATTTTGAATAAAAACACACAGATTATAATCCTGACAAAACCCCAGATATTTAAAACAAGACCACCAAAATCTTTTATTAGGTTTGGTAATAATTAAAACCGGAAGAAATAATAGATTTTGAATAATTGCAGCCAGAAAACCAGATTTTGTAAGATCTAACGCTGAGAAGATGTCTCACAAGGTAATGGTGATAATGCTGGAAACTGCTTTTATAAACACCAAAAACAGCGTCAAACTGTATTCAGGATATCGCGCGGATGGTACTTCCAGCAGATTTTGTAATTTTAAAGTTAGGTAAATAAAAATAATATTTTTATTGATAAACAATTCGTGTTTGGATTATTGCGAAATACCACGTTTATCTCTAGTGTTACCTTTTATAACCAATTGATACATCCAGAAGCACCTTTCAGTTCCGATTTATTTAAGAAAATGGATAGATTAGTTAATAACTATCTTAATATATTTTAAAGCTTATATGATAAACCAAATGAAGATTTTGTTAGGACACAGACAACTAAAAAACGCGACAATTAAGGAAAAAGTCACGATCAAGACAATCGGAAAAACGATGAGGACTTGGTTTTTGACAAGGTTTGAAGGAACAAACAATCGGAAAACGAACCCGAAAGCGGGTCAACTCGCCAGAGGAAACTAAACTTGAATGGAGAAAGGATCAAAGCAGCGACTAAAGGAGTACCAACTGAGTAGCGCTTAGAGTCAATTTAGTACACAAAAATTGTTTATACATGTAAGTAGCCATTGTTAACATCAAATCAATATATCCACTCACGTAGGGCCACTAAGGCCAACCTTCGTGTTTTTGTAGATATCAGCAATAAAACCAATAAGTGGTCTTGTAAGTTGAACGACGTGTGCTAATTTCATAATGGGCTCACCCTTGTGCAATTTTCCGTATCTTGACCCTCCTACGCAATCGTCCGGTTTGAGCCAACTCTGTTGACCCAACCCAGCCGTTGAAAGTGAAAACTCTTAGAGAAATAAACAGGTTACTTAGGGCGAAGGGTAGCAACCCAACGAATATGTAAAGTTGTCACGACTTAACATAGAATTTCCTAAAAGTAATCGCAACTTGCCCTCGCTACGTGCCTGTATAATATACCGCGACGTAGTAATTCCCTAAGTAAGGAAAAATTTTCCGGTTTTTATTACGTTGCCACGCCTTCAAAGTTAGGTACCAGATACCAAACTGCTATGTCGCAAAGGCGTTCCTACTACGTCGTGGAGGCGCTTTTTTATATGATGGTGTCGAAAAAAGAGTGGGTTAGTTACAAAATTTCTATTCGGTTTTTTTTGGTAACATAAATTCATACAAGACAAAGTGATTAACAAAACAATGTCGTCAAATTTGTTAGTTTGGTTATGGCTAGTATGCATTATACAGACCGCTTCAAGCTACTGCGAACATAGGGCGGAAGAAGTCTAATTTGCCAGTGTACGTACATGCAGAGACACCGCACGCCTATCAGTGAAGCAACCAATACTCAGGCTTGCGATCACCACTTGCATGACTTTCCTTTGGTATTTAGTACGCCTCTAACCACGGTGCTGTGTGGAGCGTAGTCAATGAAACCGGAATTTGGTCAATAAATACGCAAATTTTTATAACGTAATTTTCTTATTTTTTGTCACTGATAAATAAGAGCGTTTTATTGTCAACTGCTCAGATTTATCAGTGACGACGTGTTACAATGAAAATAATAAGGAGAAACAAAATAAAAGCAAGTTCTCAAAATAAAATAATACATTCTAAAAACCAAAAAGATTCTCCCAGTCAAAAAAAAATTAGAGCAAATGTTCGAAAAGTCCTCCTTGCTCGGCTAGACAATATCCGAGCCTATTATAAAAACCCCTTTTAACGTTTCCAAGCATGTTAGAGGTGATAGTTTGAAAAGCTTCTTCAATGTTAATCCGAGTTCTTCCAAATTATTAGCCCTTTCATGCCCGTAAACTTTATTTTTGATATAACTCCACAGATAGAAGTCATTAGGAGCAAGATCGGGTAATCGAGCTGGCCATAAAATAGTTCCCCGTGTACTTATAACCCGATTAGGAAATACATTATCAAGATATTCCCTAACAAGGCCAACATTGTGAGCGGGACAACCATCTTGTTGAAACCATGTTTCACCAAATCTCACACCTAACAACTGCCTAGCAGTTGGAATAATATGCTGCTGCAGTAGATCCAAGTATCTAGGACCATTCAAATTGCCGTTAATACGTGTTCCCCTACAATACCCCCCCAAACATTTAGTTTTTGGGGATACTGTGTTCTTACGTCAAAATACAAATGCAAATTTTCCCTCGACCAATATCGAACGTGTGTTGGGTTATGACGATTCAATAATGGAAAAGTACTTTCATCTGTGAAAAGAATAGATCTCAGAAAGTTTTCATCACGATTAGCCCTTTCCATCATTGTTTCGCAAAATTCCATACGACGATAGTTGTCCTCAGGAAAAATTTGATGCGTTTTTGACGCTTTGTAAGAATGATAACCATTCTTTTTGAGAACACGTAAGACAGTGGCTGAAGACGTATCAACTGCTTCGGCAATTTGGTGGCTAGTTAACTTTCGATTTTCCTCCACTGCAGCGCAAATCATCACATCTCGTACTTCCTGCTCGTCATTCAAAACAGTGGGTTTTTTATGGTTTCTTGGCGCTACACAACCAAACTTTTCAAAATTCTGCACAAACCTATAAATCGTGGATAAACTAGGTTCTGGGCGATTTACAAAATTCTCCAAAAAAAGTTCTTGAATAAGTCTCAATGGTCTGCCTTGATAGTACCATTTGACTATCTGCACTTTTTCGGCAACTTCGTAGACATCCATTTTTAGTTTTAAAAATGTATAATTTCAATTAAGAACTTACCAATCTGTTTCTCGAGCAAGGCAGAAATAAAACAAAATAATAAAAACAAAATGAATTTCCAAAAGATAACACTGCAGCGTGCTTCGAATCCACCTCGGTCGTACGGCACAGAGAGTAAATTGGACTTGATTCCCCCTATGTTCGCAGTAGCTTGAAGCGGTCTGTATATGCGAACAAAAAGTGTGAAGTTTTACAAGTAGAGAGGCAAAATTCAACTGCTAAGGAAATTTTAATGTGAAATATACGTCACGTTTATTGCAATAAATAAGCGCGCCTTCACAATTCTGTTGTTTTCTTGTAGCTGATGAAATGTTTTCGTTGTGGGTTTTCACAACCAGCAGCTGGGCCTGTCAAAATGTGTTGGATATCGGCGTTTGCTGATCATAATTTAATTTGGGTATAAAACAATTTATTTTTTTAACATTAGGGCTCAAAAAAGAAAATAAAAGAAGGCAGATTTTCTGTCCCACGAAAAAAAATGGCCGACCGAGTATGATTACCCGATAGCAGAAAATATTACTTCAAGAGTTGCGACTTAAAAGTGGTCATAAAAGGTATTTCCTCCACACTGTCACATAAACTGTTGCAGTATTGAGCAAATAAGTTAAGAATAAAAGTAGGGGCTACTACAAATTAAAGTCGGGAACTTGGTATTGTCCCATGGTGGTAAAAAATACTTTAACACGACACTTTAAAAAAATACGACTAAGAAATCGTTTCTGCGGGTGATTATTACGTAAGGTCAACTTTTATGCGATACTAGAGAGTAGTATTCCAAACTTCCAAATTGTTGTTCGACGTCCACACTACTACTATAGGAAAGTAGCGAAGACTATCTATGGATATGTTACTATAAATGTTAGTTGGGAAGTAGTCATACCTTAACCCTATTTTACTCTAAAAATACAACGACAATTTCATCTAATTTCTTGCACCGAAACAAACAATCTCTGCATCTCAGTTTAGAATGTTTTATTCGATTTATTCCAAAATTTTATTATGATTAACTATATTAAAGAAAAGATAATATAAGCAGGTCTAACTATTTACGACCACTCCAAATATAGATATGGTATATTCCGCAGGTAGAAAAACTGATAAATATTAAATTTAGTAGGAAATAAGGTCAAAGTCCAATAATGTAAACAATATTAGACAGGAAAAGAGCAAAATTATATCTATGCTGGATATAGTTTTAAGTAATGGGAAACAAAATACCTGAGTAATATTTAAAAAATCCAACAAGCCCAATTGAAACTGGAAATATTAGCTTAGCAATAAAGAATAATATAAACCTCAATCTAACAGAAAAAAATCAGTCATTATAAAAAAAAAATTCGAATAATAAATTTAAACAAATAAAAAATTATAGATATTGTTAAAAATGCAACCCAGAAAAAATAATAGGTTCAAAGAAAATGTTAAAAATTTGTAAAAAAAATCAAAATATACCAAATCTCGATAAAGAATACAAAAAAAACAAGTAGAATCTCCGGCAACATACAATTTTAATTATATATGCTTTTGCTTTATTATCGATACTTCGATCGATATAAAACTGATGAAAATCTTATCCCATTAATTTTAGTGAAAGAGAAAACCCAAATCATAATTAATAAAAAATTATTTAAAAAAAGCAAAAAAAAATATACCCAGGATTTATAACGCATAAGAAAAAATAAAATACTCAAAGAAAAAACCAAAAAGAATACCCGGACTAAATTTTAAATTATGGAAAAAACCCAAATAATGTTTGCTAAGCCGGTAAAACAAAATTACTTATATGGGTAACATGAAATAAATAAATATACTAAATAAACAAAGAAATAAACGAAAAAGCATGTCTGTATAAAAAAAAATCCGATTACCTAGTAGAAAGATTTATTTTCCCCCAAAAAAGCTCGAGCATGCGCAGTAAACGTGATTACTGAGAAGTAGAGGAGTCTATCCATTTAACTTTTAGTATATATATCCTTGTTTCGGCTCGGCAAGTTGCAAAATGTAAAGTCACTTTTTCCCGCCAAATGCCCTTTTTAAATTCTTAAAAACGATCATTGCATAAGAAAGAGAGAACTAATTACGAATATAAAAAAACTACCTTAACTTGCGTTATTTCGAATATAAGTTCAGCTAGATTATCACAATCCCCTCTATTAAAAATATTATGTCTTTCCCAGACTTTGGTTTGACGACAAAAATTATCTACTATAATATAAGGAAAAATATTTTGTAAACTTTACAGCAAGCAAGCGTTCTAATACTTTTAATAAAACCACAAGACAGCCATGCACCGATAAAAACTAAATGGGGGACGCCAACCAACCTCGGTTATGCTCAATCGTCATTCGTGGCAAGCCATCGCTATATGTCTACACAAAAACATTTTCTGTGGTGAAGCGATTGCCGAGAATGTATTGACTTTCACGTTCACGATGTTTTTAGGTTGGGCAATAAATCGAAATGCTCTAGTGCGTCATTGCAGGCGGCTATTGTTTAACGAATTCTACATGATAATTATTAATTTTCATATTAAACATGTTTCTAAAAATAGATGAAGAATATTGCAAAACAGACAGTGAATTTTAGAAGTGGTTAAATTCGCCTTTTAAGGATTTTTACATGGATGTTAAATGCACAGATTTAGGTAAACCCACGTAACGCCTTATTTTTCGAACGTCTGGGACCAAGTATACCTTCCTAAGTCAGCCCCAATTTTTTATTACCTATAAAAAACAACACCCTAATAAAAAACAGTATCTGCTAACTTTGTTTTATTTTTAAAATGCAATTGTACCGCCAATAAGTTTATTTGTATTTTATTCCTTCCTATGACTTTAAATTTAAAACACGACCATTAAAATTAAACATTCACAAATAAATATAAAATCTGAACATCCCAGAAAAATCACCAGAAACACACACAAAATTAAATAGAACTGGCAACACTGAAAATCAACCGTAAAATAAAAAAGCAAAAAGTGATCTTACAGGTAGGTAATACTTAATCATTAATACAGCTATACAAATTGTAAAAAATATACGGAGATAGGTAACAAAAATAAAATCTAGACATCACATAAACAAAACCGGAAAAGAAGTGGCAACACTGTAAAACACAAAACACTGCCTAGAACCGGCAATCACGCACATAAAAACATTTACACTCATACAAAAACCAATAATTATTGAAAGGATCATACATATTATATCATAGCAGTTAACAAAATCTATACACGTTATTAAAAAAAACTAAAATAACCAGCAAGGGAAACACACTAAATAAATAAACGCAATTTTAAACCATTATTTAAACAAATAAAAAATTATAGATAATGTTAAAAATGTAGAACAAAACAAAAAGAGGCACAAATAATCATTACGAATGATAAGTACATGAAATATTTATTTTTGGTATTACCAAGAAAAAATAATAGACTTAAAGAAAATGTCAAAAATATGCACTAAGCTTATTTAAATATGATGGTTAATACAAAAACAAATTATTATTATCAAAAGAAAATAAAATTATGAGAGAAAAAACACAAAATAAATAAATGTATATAATTTTAGGGGAAGTACCTATTTAATTTTTACTTTTTTAACCGAACTTATTTAAGTATAATAATACAAAAACAAATAATTTTCATTAAAAAAACACCAACAAATACACTAGACCAGCTATAACTCTATGTTTAATCATTTAAAACTAGCACTCCCTCCACTACACTTGGTTACACTATAAAGCACCAAAATTTCCACGATATATATATAAGGCACAAATAGTTTCATCACTGCACTTGGCAACACTGTAAAACACCAAACACTTTCATAATAAGACACGAATAGACCCGATAATTAAGTCATCCACAAATAAAACCGACAACACTGTTAAACACAAATCAAAACGACAAGATGGTACCTACACAAATTTACAAGTACCTTGGGCAGTTCTATGAGACACGTAGCAAGCTAGTAGGTATAGGAAAATGTATTCTTACCTTAACTCCGGCCATCACTAAAATAACATCCGCAAGATTATCATGGTTTACTTGTTTCTTGTCAAAAATATTCTTAAGATCGCATGAATCTGGAGAAGCTTCACAAAGTCTACAAGCTTCATCCATATTTAAAACGTTTTATATCTATCAATCCGCAAAAATAATAATCAATGCAAACTTGCTCGGCACGAGAGTCTCACGTAACACGAAGAAAGCTCTAGTCGAACTCGAAATGATGCAGTTTCAGCGTGTGCCATGCTTTTATAATAAAAGGTTGGGGGTTCGCGCGTTCAAGGCTCGCTCGGTGAGGCTCGACAACTCTCGCTGCTTAGTTCTCGTGTAGCATCACAGATGGAAGATAAAATGCTATATTATTATTTATATCGATTCCTGGAATTAAAACGGTTTTCCCCATGTAACCGCTACGGAAAACATCGTTTGGAAAGGGGTAAGAGATCTCCCTGTTTTAAGCGCATGCGCAGGTGTTTCATTTTGCCTTTGATGCGTTTATTCTCTATTATATAGGTACAATTCGGCGGAAAATTACGTAGAAGCAGTGGTGTAGAGAAAGAGGGAATAATTTAAATGCAAATTTTTACCTACTCGCGTGAGGTACAGTGCACTTTACCGCACTCATTTGCGTGCGGAAAGTAGTACTTTACCGCACTCAGTGCGGTAACGTTAACGCAGTTTACTGCACTCCGTGCGTTTATTTCAGAGAATTAAAATACATATATTTATATTTCTTTTTTGGGAATTTTTGAGGCTTGTAGGTAAAATCGCGTACCTAACACATGCGTAAAGTGTCTTTACCACCTTTGCCGGCTTGACCGAACTTGCTTCGCTTCGTTCGGTCAATGCTTCTAGCCGCTTTAGGGAAGAGGTTTTGACAAAAGCTATAATATCTAATAATTTTTTACGGACTTTCCGCCCATAATAAAAAAAAATTTGGGCCCCCCAACGGAGGCCCAGGGCCCGCACTAACTATTTTTTTTTCAAATAAGAAGGTACAACTGTGGCACCTTTTTGGAAAGCTTGTTAAAAAAGAAATTTAACTCACTAGTTTTTTTTGACATCTTGATTAGCTTTTTTTTTAAATTTACTAGATATTAGATAAAAGGGAAATAGGTTCAAAACACACCTCGATTTTCTTTTTCACTCAACCGTCCTTATAACGATAAAAAAAAATTTTAAGACATGGGTTGACAGATGTCAAAAAAAAATTATTTTTATCAAATTTCTTTTTTAAAAAGCTTTCCAAATAGGTGCCACAAATATTACCTCATAAAAAAAATGTTGGTTTTCCCTGCAGGGCCTTATTCGTTGAGGGCCCTCAAATTAACCGATAATAATGTCCTTGTGTGGTATTTTCTTTATTCCGCTTAGTAAATAGAGAAATATGAGTTTATTTTGAAGCTAAAGCAATTGACAGAAGTTTTTTTTTAATTTTTGACACATTGGTTGACGGATATCAAAAAAAAACTGTTAGGTTTCTTTATTAACAATTAAGCTCTCCAAAAATACTTGGTAGGCAATGGGCCTCCAGTTGGGGGCCCCAATTTTTTTTTATCATGAGCAGAACGTCCATAAAAAAATCATTTTTTTTATACCTTCATCAAAAGCATGATTTTGGTAAGTGTCTACAGATAACTAAAGCATGGCTTTTTTGGTTACCGATGCAAAAAAACTTTTTTTTGATCACAGATGCAAAAAAAGATTTCTGTCCGTTTTTTACCCAAAATTAAAGAGAAATAGCGGAATATAGTAATATTTAAAAAATCTAATTATTCTTGCCTAAGAATTAAGTCATTTCCGACAGTTTTTACCAAGTATTTACGAAAAAATCATTTAAAAACATCGTCAAAATATCAAACTGTCAAAGATTAAAATGTCGCAACAATGAACGCCACCGAGTAACAAGGCACATCGCTATGGAAACCATCTGTTATTTTATTTACTAGCCGCCTTGATTTATAGTGTAAAGATTGTGTATTTCAAGAAGAGCTCTTCGTTCGAGATTTTTAAAATTATTTTCCGGTTTTTTTTCTTGGATTTTTTGATAAAGGTATTAAAAAAATAGTGTTAACAACTCGCGGCTAAGCTGTGCTTTTTTACTCGCGTTTTTAAATACCTCGATCGCTGCGCTCGTTATTTAAACCAACGCTTGTAAAAAAAAGTCACTATTTTAGACACTAGTTGTTAAAACTACTATTTTAAAACCTCTTCCCCAATAAAATCCTCTAGAAGCATACAGCTTTCTTTTACCTGCCTATTTCCTGGAGCCCCGTCCCAAAATGTCACCAATATTTGTTTGGGAATAAGTGCCTCGAAAAGTTTTTTGGGGGCCCCCCTCCCCTCAAAACAACTGAATGAAAAATGGAAAACGCGCCATATACGCACTCATTGAGTGCGCAGTTACGACGCCGTGTGCCCTACGCACTCATGAGTGCGTATAGGTCACACTGCAGCGCAACCTACGTCAAAACTATAGGCGCCAAAACTTGATAAAACATCATAACATCTCGTAAAACGTTTTTAACATAAACTGGGCGCACTATGAAACGCATATTTTATATTTAAGAGAATATTTTAAACCTCTGTAACTTTTTTAGGTTTTATTATTTTTAAATGGGGTTTTTGGTATCGTACGCTGATATTTTTTTCTAAAAAAAGGTAACGAAATTAAAAAAAAAAATTGGGAAAAATTTAAAATTATCAAATTGGTTATCAAATCTTTCTTAACAAATTTAATTCTCAGATTTTTTATTTTTTCTTTTGTTTTGGAGATATGATTTTTTTTTCAAAATTTATGCGTATTTACATTCTTTTGCCTCGTGGATTTGACCGGATTTCGCAAATAATTTTAGATATGCATTTTCGCAATCTCTGGTGAATGAACCGTACCCAAAGTAATTTTGAAAACTAATCTTGATTACCAGTAGCATCCAAGTTGTGGATTGTAACAGATGTTTACAAAAAATACTTTATATGTTTCACATCAATTTTCTCGCTATTCATTAAAAAAAAAGATTATTTTTTTTAGTTATTAGTAGTGTCCATTTTTACCAAAGCGGTTTTTTATTTTTTTTTAAATGTTGACCAGGTGCGGAGATAGATTTTCTTCAGAATACACTTTTATTGATATAAAATGGTTACATAAATTAGAGAAAGCGGGTTCAGCTTATATTTTTTTAAATTATTATGTAAAAATTTTGTTTTATAACAAGCACGTCAGGGGCGCGTATAATTTTTTATTTTAAAAAATATTATGTTAGTTCTGTGTAATCCTAAAGTGAATTAGGGAAGCCAATCAAATCTTGATTACTAGTGCCGTCCAAGATGTGAATTGTAACAGATGTTTACAAAAAATACTTTATACGTTTGACATCAATTTTCTCGCTATTAAATAAAAAAATTTATAACTTTTTTCCGTTATTAGTAACTAGTGACCATTGTTACCGAAGCGGTTTTTTATTTTTTTAAAATAATAACCAGGGGCGGAGCTAGATTTTTTTTAGAATACACTTTTATTGATAAAAAATGGTTACATAAATTAGAGAAAGCAAGCTCAGCTTATATTTTTTTAAATTATTATGTAAATAATTTTTTTTATAACAAGCACATCAGGGCCGTGCATAATTTTTTATTTAAAAAAATTTTATTTAAAAATATGAAGTTCTGTGTGATCCTAAAGTGAATTAGGGAAGCCAATCAAATTTTGGTATCATTCGAAAGGTCCAATTTTGCACACTCCATGGGAACCCGCAATAGGGTTCTCGAGTAACGAGGCTGGCTCCCCCCATTTTTCAAGATAGGTGTGCAAAATTAGACCTTTCGAATGAAATCAAAATTTTCAAAAAATATCATGGGGAAGGGGCAGCCTCGTTACTCGAGAACCCTTTTGTAGGTTCCCATGGGGTGTGCAAAATTGGACTTTTCGAATGATAGCAAAACTTTCCAAAAATATCTGGGGGGGCCAGCCTCGTTACTCGAGAACCCTATTGCGGGTTCCCATAGGGTGTGCAAAATTAGACCTTCCGAATGGTACCAAAATTTTCAAAAAATATCATCTGGGGGTGGGGCAGCCTCGTTACTCATGAACCCTATTGCGGGTTCCTATATAGGGTGTGGAAAATTTAAAAATAGGTGTGCAAAATTGGACCTTTCGAATGATACTAAAATTTTCAAAAAATATCTGGGGGGGCCAGCCTCACTTGAAAACCCTATTGCGGTTTCCCATGGGATGTGAAAAATTTAAAAATAGGTGTGCAAAATTTAAAAATAGGTGTAAAAAATTGGACCTTTCGAATGATACCAAAATTTTCAAAAAATATCTGGGCCAGCCTCGTTACTCATGAACCCTATTGCGGGTTCCCATATAGGGTGTGGAAAATTTAAAAATAGGTGTGCAAAATTGGACCTTTCGAATGATACTAAAATTTTCAAAAAATATCTGGGGGGGCCAGCCTCACTTGAAAACCCTATTGCGGTTTCCCATGGGGTGTGAAAAATTTCAAAATAGGTGTGCAAAATTTCAAAATAGGTGTAAAAAATTGGACCTTTCGAATGATACAAAAATTTTCAAAAAACCTTATATTTTATGATTGGTTTTCACTAACATAATATTTTCAAATAAAATTTTTTTTAAATAAAAAATTATGCACGCCCCTGATGTGTTTGTTATAAACAAAAATTATTTACGTAATAATTTAAAAAAATATAAGCTGAACCTGCTTTCTCTAATTTATGTAACCATTTTTTATCAATAAAAGTGTATTCTGAAAAAAAATGTAGCTCCGCCCCTGGTTAATATTTAAAAAAAAATAAAAAAACCGCTTTGGTAACAATGGTTACTAGTTACTAATAACGGAAAAAAGTTATAAATTTTTTTAATTAATAGCGAGAAAATTGATTAAACGTATAAAGTATTTTTTGTAAACATCTGGTACAATTCACAACTTGGACGCCACTGGTAATCAAGATTAATTTTCAGAATAACTTTGGGTACGTTTTATTTTTAATAGGCCTTCTAGAGATTGCGAAAATGCATATTTAAAATTATTTTCGAAATCCGGTCAAATCCAAAAGAATGTAAAATAAACATAAATTTTGGAAAAAATCTCCAAAACAAGAAAAAATAAAAAATCTGATAACTAATTTTGTTAAGAAAGATTTGATAACCAATTTAATAATTTTAAGTTTTTCCCAATTTTTTTTTTTTTAATTTTTGTTAACATTGACAAAAAAAAACAGTACTTTTTGCCACACCTTGTATACCGAATAAAATACAAAATGGCAAACTTTGGTTTTAAGCTTTTTTTTAGCAAAAAATACCAGCTATACGATACCAAAAACCGCATTTCAAAATAATAAAACCTAAAAAAAGTTTCAGAGGTTTAAAATACTTTCCTAAATATAAAATATGCCTTTCTAGTGCGCCCAGTTTGGCGCGATTTTTTTTTGTAAGGGCATTTGAAAGCCAAAAGTAACACAGCGTGCTGTAAATAAGCTGGTACATTACGTTTCCGCAGCAACAATAATGCTTTTATTGCTGTATTCTGCCACGTTTTGAAACCGTCATGAAAATTTTATCACGAGGGGTTATATCCACCCCCTCAAAGTATGAACACCTACTGCCAAAATTATAGGGATTTAATGTCAGTATTTCTACATACTGCAAAGAACTAGAGTAGTGCGAGTGCTGCCAAATACTGCCAAAAATTTGTGCACCTACTGCCAAGAGGTGGACAACCCCTCGTATTATCTCAGATATTTTTAGGAATACTTTTTGACATTGACATTGAATTTAGCCGCGCACGAAGAAAATTTTTTCCGACTGTGATCCTTCTTCGATCGGATTTCCCGCACCATTTTTCATATTTTTCCCGATTTTCCTGGAAAAGGTGCATTTCCGCAAACATTCCAATACGTCGTGGTTCAATTGCTAATATGACGAAATCTAATTTTTTTTTAAAATCATATTTCCAATGCATTTTTTATAACTTTTTCGGTTTTTTTTTTGAAAAATTGGCATTTTCGCACGTTTTCACTGGTACCACCAAGCTTGGTTTTTCGTTGCGGTTCCAAAATAATAGTAATTTTTTCAAAATCGCATTTTTCGCAGTTTCCTCAAAAACGTTATTTTGACATTTTTTAAATCCGAGGGCCTTTTGTTTTGAAAATCAGATTTCCTCTAAACGAAATCTACCCCAAAAGGGTAATTCCATATTTATGCAGGTTCGGGCCGGGTCGCAGCGGACTGTTTAGAGAAATTAATAACTATACAAGTATCATTTCATAGTACTTCAATTTATTTAATATATATAGTTTTACTTAAACAGTTCAAATAACATTTTCAAATACGTAATACATCATTTACCAAAAAAATCTTGACCTATATATAGTATGTCCCAAAAGTCTGGAATAATGAATTTTTTGGGAGAACTGTTTTTTTCAAAAAAACTTATATATAAAATCATTTTATATATTATACAGGGTGGCCCAAAAATAAAATATGACACAAACTTATATTTTTTTTAAATTGGACACCCTGTATAATATCTAATTTTCTGAATCCTTAAAAAAGATAAAGATATTCCAGTTTAAATTTGTACATTTTTCAAAACCACTTTTTTCAAACCCAATCGATTTTCGAAATTTTTGGCTGTTTATATACAGGGTGTTTCAAATTCGATGCTCACCATGGGGATCTCCTAAACGGTAGGAGATACGAAAAGGTTTAAATCAGCACAAATTTGCGCAATTTTATGCTTTGCTCAAAACTAAAAGAAAGTTTAGAAATTCCGGAGATAGGCGGAAAAAACCGAAATCTTCATTTTTAGTTTTTATTTTTCTGCGCCCTTATTCTTAAAGCAATCAGAAAATCTTAAAATTTCTATAGGCACTTTTTTAGGATATACCTAGTGAGGGGTCCGTTTTTGAGACTTGACATTTCAGTGTGACAGGAGCACTGTCAAATTAATTTTGTTTGGTTCATAAAGGATGACAGATAACATTTTGCAAGCTTATTTTGGTAAGTCAGCTGACGTTTTGGTTTTATTGACCATCATCAGTCCAAATTAAATTTTTACCATAAACTTACTCAAGATATTTTCTTTGTTCTTTAATCTTTAAATTTGGGCTGATAATGGTCAAATAACTCAAAACGTCAGGTACTTGTCAAAATGAGATTTTATAATATCTGTTATCCTTTATGAACCAAACGGCAGGAGAAAAAAAGCATGTGTCCATAAGAAAAAAATTAACTTGACAGTGCTCCTGTCACACTGAAATGTCAAATCTGGAAAACGGACCCCTCATTAGGTAGATTTTTAAAAAGTGTAGAAAGTTTTAAGCGTTTTTTGACAGCTTTAAGAATAAGGGCGCAGAAAAATAAGAACTAAAAATAAAGATTTCGGTTTTTTTCGCGTATCTCCGGAACTACCCGGAATTTGTAACTTTTTTTTTGATTATGAGCACAAAGTTAAATTGCGCAACTTCGCCTAACTTAAACCTTTTCGTATCTCCTATCGATTAGGACATCTCCATGGTGAGCATCGAATTTGAAACACCCTGTAGACAAAAGTTGAAACTTTGCTTACGCGACTCAAAATTTGATGACGGAGAGCTGTAAAAAATTGATAAATTTCATCCCCTTGCGAAAAGTTTGTGCTCCATACTTTCTTCATCTACCAAGGTATCACTTATCTAAATTGGTTATAAGATAAAAAAAGTTATACAAATTTTAAATCAGGAGTATTTAGACGTTTCTAAAAAAAAATCTAAACAGTGACCTACCTACAGACATTACAATTTTTGTCTAAATTAAATGTGATTTAAAATTTGTATAACTTTTTTATCTTAAAACCAAGTTAGATAAGTGATACCTCGGTAGGCGATGAAAGTATGGGGCCTCATTGAAAAAAATTAAGTCCAGGGTCGCACACAAATTTTTCGCAGAGGGGGGGGGGCTGAAATTTACCCATTTTTTAAAGCTCTACGTCATCTTGGATTTTTGACAAATGTCAATTTGCATCGCATCAGTAAAGTTTTAGCTTTTGTCTATAAAAACAGCCAAATATTTCGAAAATCGGCCGATTGGGTCCAAAGCTATATAGTGCGCTCAAAAGGTGACAAATTTTTTTTTTGAAGAGACCATAGTTCTCCCAAAAAATCCATCATTCCAGACTTTTGGGACACAGTATATATATATATATATATATATATATATATATATATGTAGGTACTTTTAAAAATAAAAGGCAGTGTTTGAATACAAATCCTGTAAACAAAATTTTATTCCGCACAAACACTTTCCTACAAAAGGGCGGAACAAACGCAAATAAAGAAAAAATAAAACAATTATAACACATATTTGTCAGTTGGAACTTATAGCTAATTGTCAGTTGGAACCGGCAAATTTGTAAAGTTGTTTTGTTTGTAGTCCTATAGCGCATTCTTTCTTGCCAAAATATAAATAGCAAAAACAACTACTCCACAGATGATATGATTCATCAGTTCACAAAATATATGATATCTGTTTCAACCTGCCCCAGACGGGATTTTTCAAAAAAAAAATGATTTAGGGACCAAATTTTGCACCACTGGTTTGCTCTCTAGACAATTAAAAAAAAAACAACTTAAAAAATCCGTCGACGTCGGGGGGGGGGGGGAAGGTCTTAACCAGAGGAGTAGTTGTTTGCCACCTGTCTGTTCCTACTGGCGCTGTTGGAGGAAAATGAAATGAATAAACTTTTGTTTCTTAAAAACCAAGCTTACAATAATACAGGGTAACTCAGAAATTATTATTGAATTGTGGTTACCTGATTACTTTAAATTTCAGGGTCATTTTTTATTAACCTTCCCTGAGGCAAAGTTTTTTACCATGGGTCTCAGGAAATTCAGGCAAAAAACATTGAACTAAATGATCACTTTACTTAAATTTTGATAAGAGTGTTCAGGTTGCATGCAAAATTTTCACACCAATCATAACAGTTTTCAAGTTATTGAATGTTAAAAATGCTGAAAATACCACATTCAAAAACGAATAACTCCAACCATTTTTGTCACAAGTCAATAACTTAAAAACTTCGGACTTAACTTAAAAGACGGTCTTGTGGTCAAAATTTATTCTTTATTCAGGGGCGCAAATGTCAGAAAAAAAATAGTGAACAGTTTGTTTTTTGATGACGGTGTATAATTAAAACAACAGTTCTTACTATGAACAATGAACACATTATTATTATCGCAGAAAACTTAGTTTGACCTCTCTTGCCCCTTCAGATGCAAACTTATCTGCAGTGCTGGGCGAGATAAAAAGGCTGCTATAAAATATTTTGATAAAAACGGCAGGCAAAAAATTTCAATGCAATATTTTGACAAATTCATAAATTATTTTTAATATATTCTGTGTCAAAAAATTGTTGTGACTCACAAGGGTCCCCAAATAAGTAGAGGGTGTCCTATATTCGATGGGAAACTCCGTTGCTATTGAAGATAGAGACATGCGCTTCCTTTTTTGAGCTTTGAAAAATGGTATTAACAGATTTATTCTATTTCTTGTAGTTTTTGAGCTACAGTGGAAAGTTAAAAAATGGTCGGGGTTACCAATTGATGATATCTCCCTTAATTTAAGAGATAATTGAGTTCTGTAAAAACATGTCTTTGGTAACCTTTTTAGAAAAACACAATGGGCTTTTCGAAATTTTAATCCGACGTTTCGTTTAGTAGATACTATCAAGATCAAAAAATTAAAAATGGAGCAAAATGTTTTGCTACATAATTTAGTTTCTTTAATAAAAGTTTAATAATAAAATATAATTTTTTTATTTTGAAGTTTCGATCCTGAAAAAAATCATCTAAGAAATAGTGCATTTTTTTTCTTTTTTACCAATTTCAATAAAAAAAAAACTGTATTGATAAGACAAATAATCCTTTTAAAACATTCACTTTGCCAGCATATTTAAATACAAGATAGCGGAGAAAATCCTTTTTTAAACCCCTTTTTGTTATATGTTGCCATTTTTTTTTCTAAATACTTACTATATACCTAAATAAAAAAAAAACAAGTTTGAAAAAAGGGGCGCATTTAATTTTATGTGCCATTTTGGATTTAAATGTGGCGGCAAAGCGATTTTTTTTTTTCAAAAGGCTTATTCCCATATAGCAAGCCTTGGATATTGTATATCACAAAGATATTTAAAATTAGGATATACGTTTTGTATGTTACATGTATATTCTATATATACTAGAAGAAAAACATGTTTACTGTATATTCTGTGGATATGCGCTATCGTACATCCTAAAAATATTATTTTTTTTTTATGCAAGCCTTATATTTTTTAACTGAATATAAGTTAATATTTTAAAATAAAACATTACCCGAATATTTGTTTTTTAATTTTAACTTAATAGGTATATAAAATTTTTTTAGTACTTCCCTCTGCATTTGAAACACTATATATTTTTGACATAAAACTTATTGCAAGAAATTATATAAAAAATATGAATATTTTCTCAATATTCAGTGTATATCCGTTTTAGTATATTCTGGTATACCATTGCTATATATCAACTGAAATTTTGACAAATATACATTTTGTATATCGTGATGAATATATACTATATAAATATATACTATACTATAAATATATACCATAATGGATGTACCGTAGAACATCAAATTTGGTGTAATAGAAATATAACTCCAATATTTTTGTGGAGTAATTAATACATGTTCAGAATATACTTACAACGTATATTCAGTGGATGTTACATAATGGGTACCTCTGGATCTAAATTGGATCTTTTTTGGGGGTCCTATGCACGTCGAGTCAATATCTGGGTGATATCCAGGGCAATATCCTTGTCCGTTTTCGTATATACGCTGGATATACGCGCAATATTTTTTTTTTGTGGGTTTGTCTTATTAATACAGTTTTTTCATTGAAATTGCTAAAGTTACAGCAAAAAAACAATTTGTCCGGTTTTTTTTCGGTGCACCCGGTATGTCCTTAGGGTGATTCACGACGAATGGGACATAGTCAAACCATAGGTACTATAGGGACTAAGCCCATTCCATATCCGGTAATAAAATTTACCTGGTGGTGGTTTTAACGGATATACAGAGTGATTTATCAAAATATTCGAAAATTGTTCAATTTAATATCTCAAAAACTAAGCAACCAAAAATTATGGAATTTTATATGCTAATTATACTCCCGAAGATCAATAAACATGTTTATAAAAATTTGTGATTTTCAAGTCCGGACTTAGCTTTTTTCTCATTTTAAAATCTCAGTTAAAAACAACACCCTGTAACTTACAATAAATACATTTTCTCATTTTCTCCGAATATCCTAGGATTAATACTAATTACTAAGGAAAAAAAATAACGCGGAACTTTTTGTTTTTGCTATAAAATTTTTTTAAAAGAAATGTGTAAATTTGCCCATCATTTTAAATACAAATCATCAAACTGACAGAAATATTAGAAAAAGGGTTTATTTCAATAAAGTTGAAGTATTTTTGTACAAAAGGCAAAAAAAATGCAGGTCCGGATTTATTATTTTATTTAATTATTATCCTTCGGTACATAATATTACAGCATCACTTCAGGCATACACACATCACATATTTAAATAAAGTTTAGATGTCATTGTTTTTCTTTTTATTTTTCTAGAAATAAAACTATTGAAAATAGATACATAATAGGGCTTTTCCGCGGATGCATCATCGGGATTTCATTTAAACTTGTTAAGTGCGCATGTAAGTAAAAAAAAATTCTTTTATTTAATAAAAAATAAATTAAAATTTGAATTTTTTGGAAATTTGATTTTTTTTTGAAAATCTGTAACTTTTTAAATTGCCCTTACACTTCTTCAGGCATCCTAATGAATGATCAGGTTAATTTAAGCATCAATCTGGGATGCAATCTAGCAGATAATCTCCAGGGCATTCTTTTGAAATCGGCTCCCTTTTTTTTTCTTTTTTCAAAAACATACTTAAACTTTACAAAGATAAACCATTTTTGATAATTTGCCTTACAATATGGAGATTAAATTAAGCTGTAAAGTTATGTACCGAAAGATAATTAAATAAAATCATAAATCCGGACCTGGGTTTTTTTTTGCTTTTTGTAAAAAAATACTTACACTATATTAAAATAAGCCCTTTTTATAATTTTTGTATCAATTTAATGATTTTTATTTAAAATGATGCTGTTAAATCTATGTTACGGAAAGGCACTGGCAAATTTACACATTTTTTAAAACATTAATTTTTTTATAGCAAAAACAAAAAGTTGCGTGTTAATTCTTTTTGCTTTAGTATTTAGTACTAATCCTAGGCTTTTTGAAGAAAATGAGAAAATTTATTAATTGTAAGTTACAGGGTTTATTTTTAAGTGAAAATCCCAAATTTTTAATAACATGTTTATTGGTCTTCGGGAGTGTAATTATCGTGTAAAATTTCATAATTTTTGGTTACTTTTTCGCATATTTTGATAAATTACCCTATATATCTGTTAAAAACACCACCAGGTAAATTTTATTACCGGATATGGAATGGGCTTAGTCCATAGTACCTATGGTTTGACTATGTCCCATTCGTCGGAAATCACCCTGTATAGTAGTTAAATATAAATGGTCTCAAAAAAATAACTAAAATGAGACAGGGTCGTACCAGAAAAAAAATGCACTGAAGATGATTTTTTTCGGGATTGTAACTTTAAAATAAAAATATTTTATTATCAAACAAACTTAAAAAGAAACAAAAATATGACGTAAAACATTTTGGTCCGTATTTAACTTTTTGATCCTGATGATCGTATCTAAGAAACGAAACGTCGGATTAAAATTTCGACAAGACCATTGTGTTTTTCTAAAAAGGTTGCCACAGACATGTTTTTACAGAAATCAATTATCTCTTAAAATAAGGAAGATATCCCACTAAGCAAGGTCTGTTCCATTACAGGTTTTCAACGTTGAAAAAATGTAGAATTGATGTAAATTTGTGTACGTTAAGAAAAATGTTTTAAAAAAGTAAAATGTAACTTCAGAATTAACATTCTAAGTGAAAGTATCGCTGATATACGAAAGAAGCGCTAATTTTACGTTAATATAGTCTTGGATTTAACAAGAAATGTAAACGATAAAGTAACTAAAAAATAACATTATTTGAAGTTTAATAAAATGTCTTTACAGTTACATGATATTAAATAATATTGTAAGTTTTTTAAATGTCAAATTTAAAACCAATTTGGTTCTTTATTGTGACATATGACGATGATGATTAATAGGGAAATTTTGAAACGCTTAAAATTTTGACAACTTTGACAGCCGCTGTGGTAGTGTTTAAAAACCACTACCACGTATCGATTTTAAAAAAATTTATAGATGAGAAAAAATAAAAACTTTTGCTTAATTTTACTAAATAAGTGTTTTATATGTTGGAACCTGGTAATATTTTATTATTTTAAAAATTAATTGCGCCAAAATTCTCTAAAATTAACCAGAAAAATAATCACAACCACAACGAAATGGATTCGAAGACGCAGTAATTATCACAACCACTACAAGTGTCAAATAAGCTTTCCAAAATATCCCCATATAATGTCAACTTGGTTCCTTATTAGGAATGCATATTAGTTTTATACAAAAATTCTAAAATTAATGAAACTTTTAATCCAAATCGATATCGAAAAGTTTACTGTTTTTATGAAAATCCTGCGATTGTTTTGATAACTTGCCACTAAAGGGAATATATGATTTATTTTTACGGTTCGAGGAAATTATATATTTTCTGTTTTTTTTTTTAAATGAATGAAACCTTTGTATATGTATTTTATTTACTAAAAACAAATAATTAAATTAAATTAATAATAAAAAAAACAATTTCCTATTTTCTGTAATTAATATACCGTGAATTGGTGACAATTCTTAACAAAACCTAGTGGTCTAAGGCGCTGAAACCCTGGTGTATCATCTTTAGAATAATAGTGTTATAGTGGTTCGAGTCCCGACAGCGCATATTTTCTTTTTTTTTTTAATTTTTACTATTTTTTTAAATTTGTTGACGATGTAATCACAAAGATCAGAGATTTTAAAGCACAAAAATATATTTTTTATATTGTCTGAACCAATATTTAATAAGTTAGAGGTAAATTTTAAAAAAATAATTTTACCTAGCCATGTAAACACATACTTGTTAAAAAAAATCGAATGTAACACTGTTACGTAAATGTTTAGGACAATTGATGTACTGGCAATGAATATCCTCGTTAAAGTTACAAGCCGTGTTAGGTAACAGGTCACAAAAATATGTTAAGGTAATGTAAATGTAACAGGTTTCTGCTTAATGGGATCATTGGTAATCCCGACCATTTTATAACTTTCCCCTGTAGCTTAAAAGCTACAAGGAACGTAATAAATCTGTTAATACCAAAGACAGTAACGCGAAAACCGCATGTCTCTATTTTCAATAGCAACGGAGTTTTCCATTGAATTACATCGAAAGGGGTTCAAAATCAGGGCTATCAACATAAAATGGAAAAATAATATGGAAATACAAAAAAATATATTTTCATTTGTTTATGATTTTTTTTCAAATAGTCGGTTGAGCCATACTCAACAACAAAAAAAACCTAATGACTAAAAGTAGAAAAAAAAGAGTATATCGAAAAAAAAGATGTAACAAAATGATTTTATCAGGTGATCCAAATTCAATGCTTACCAATCTGCACATCTCACTCCGCCCAAAAGTTCAAAAAATCTACTAGTTCCGAGAATTAACGAAAAAAACCCAAGATTTTAATTTTTGTATTTATTTTTTTTTGCGCCTTTATTCGTTCCTAAAGTTTTTTAATAGTTATTTACACCCTCCGCGGTTTGTTTGATGCCCGAAGTCAGGAGGGTATTAAAAAATATGTAGTAGATAAAAATTGTTCACCCAAAATGCTGTCAAAATAAGGTTGCAAAGTAATTTAATGTTTTGTTTGCTTAACAAAGTAACACCAAGAAATGAGAACATAATGTTTATAATATTTTTTTTTGTAAATTTTACACAGTTAAATTTTGTAACCCTCAACTGAAGTTTTATAAATCAAGTCAAAAGATGTGAACATTTTTATAAGATATGAACCTGCTGAGAGCCCTGACCCTGCAAAATATTTAAAATAAGTTCTGAATTAACTCTGCTTTTAAGAATTCTGACTCTTGAATTTCAAAAGAAAAAAGTCTTGAATAAAATCGCTTTCTCCTTCATTAAATGTCATTAAACTGACATAGTGTGAAGAAAAAATAAATAAAAATACTAAGTTAACAACAGATTTTTCGGTAAAACCAGGTAAAGCGTTTTTAAACTGTTTATACCGACACTCAAATCGGTTTTAAAGTGATAAACCACTTTCTTAAATTGCTTGCAAATAAAATCGATTTAGTGCTTAAAACGGTTTTAGTGGTGTTTACACGACAACATTTTCAAACCGTCCTTATATAAAAGCGCTTTAAGAGGCCTGTATAAACTAAGTAATTGATTTCGCCCAGAAAAATCCAATAGCGTTTTCCATCTACGCTCAAAAACCCATCCCGAGCTATCAGATATCAACGCAAAAAAGATGTGCTCGTCAGTTGCTGTCAAATGTGGCAAACCCTTTTTATTTGCTCTGTCAATTTTGACGGATAAAAAGACCTACTTTGTTTGTATTTATTTTTAAACGGTGTGGGCAATTTTGTTCCAATGTTATTGAGAGAAAAACAAAATAAAAAGGCACTCAAGGCCAAGATCAAATTAAAGTAGTTGCTCCCCGAGAGAGATTTGAAACCGGTCGAGATCAGGATAGACCGAAAACGCTATTAGTGAAAGAAAAAAACTTTAGTTTACACTAAAGGCTATTTCATGCTTAAATTCCTTTTCCTTTTCTGTAACTAACTAACTCCTTTAGCAATTATTAAATCTCATGTATTCAGATGTGGGTGCTCATACTTGTTCCTTTTCCGTATCTTTTTCTTTAAGCCGTAAAATCAAATAAGTAAGGAATAACCTTGAAAGTTAACCAGTATTTAAAATTGTGTTTCGCAAGTGCGGCCGGCAAAAAAAATATTTGTTGACGTTTTCTTAACCTCAAAATTGATTGTTGTTTTAATTATTTTAAGCAGCAGTTATTACAGAAATGAATATTGAACATTAAATAGATTCGGCGAAAGAGTTTCCACATTTGTGGGACAAAAAGCAAGTTACCGCCATCAAATTATAAACTTTACAAGTTTTATAGAAAAGCAACGAGAACCTTCCCGGAACCTTTATTAACCTCTTATTGGCCTTAACTGGTCGATCTTATAAAGGTAGTGGCAATTATGAACTCCTTAAAAACCTAGAAGTGGCCTGTGAGAACCTTCTTACAACTTTTATATTACCTTTAGTTATGCGAATTAGGAGACGTAAAGATTACAGGAAAGTGTCTGCGACCTTTATGAAACGAAATAAAGTAACCCGAGTGCAGCGCCCCCTATAAAAAAATGCAGTAGAAAAATGTTTTTGAAAGTTCTGAGGTTCTAAAAAAGTAATTATGGATCCGTAATAAAAAACATGGAATCAAAACAACATCAAATTATAAATAGGCCGTGTTGTTAAATTAAACTTTATGTTTATGTTATTATGTTAAAGTACATGAAGAAAACCTAAAAAACATTGCCTGCAATTATTTTATTTTAATAAAAAAAAATAATTTTTTTCATTCCAAATTTTTTCGTTTTATTTTTGTTGATTCTTTTTATACTATATTATGAGTATATTATAAAAACAGCAATATTTGTTATGAAAAACCAAAATATATAATTTTTTTTAATATTTTAAACAAATATAATAATATTGGTAACCAAACTTATAAAGCTTGAGGTAATTGAAAATGTTACTTGAGTAGTGTCAACATTAATGACTAAAGTTACGGAAAAGGAATTTAACCATGAACCAGCCTTAAAATCTCTAATGGTCTCGACCGAAATTTCAAAGAAAAAAACCTTAAATAGATAAAAAGAAAAAACTACAGAATATTCTACAACGACATCGACACACTAATCCATAAAGCTATTAAAAAAAAAATTAATAGGGAAAATCAAAATAACGAGGTACTTACTACCTGTGAACGTATGTACAAAACTAGCCGGTAATACCTAAAATTACTTGGCAATACTTGGAAAATATCTACCTAACCAAGCAATTGTACTCGTTTCAGAGTTACCAACTCATTTTTCAGCGATACAGGGTGTCCATAGTAGTTAAGAAAATATTTCTTTTGCATTATTTTATTTCATTTAACCATATTTTTTACCCACTAAAGTTATAACTTTCACAATTTCACAATTAATTTTTTTTATAACTTTTTGTTTTCTGTTGATTCTGAGATTTTTTGCTAAAAGTCAAGCACGGCTCCTTCTCGCTATATGGTTTATTGAATTGAGCTGAATTGAAAAGAAAATCATTGAAAAATCTCTTTCCTCCGAACAGAAACAAAGAAATGAGGTTAAAATAGACCACGTGGTTTAAAGCACCTATAGCAAGAAAGAGCCGTGCTTGACTTTTAGCATCTCATGTTCTGAGATGGTAAAAAGCATACATCCATAACTTGCTTAGGTAACAAAAATCGGGACTTAATTTAGGTCAACAATTTAAATAAAAACTCACGCAAACTTTAAAACAATAATAGCCAATTGCACCAACATTTAGTTAAGGAAAGTGCAATTAGGAATCCTCAAAACTGATTTTGGTTTGCACCATTCGTTTCTGAGGTTTGCTAAGCTGGGTCGCTCTGGAATCTGGCAGCGTTGCATAAATCTGGTAACTTTCGTTTGTCTGGCAGTTGTTTTGGGAACGCTGATGAATGTGCCAACCAATTTATAAATATAAATAAAAAAAGACTATTTTTCTCATGGCTATGTTGAGCGACTTGAAACAGATAACCAGTGCCTTTAATTCAGCAAGTGAAGAGAGCATTCATAGGACAGCTGAGAATTACTTCTATTATATTTTTCTCGGCATGCCAAACTCAACGAGAATAAGGTCAGGATCGTCCCCCAAGTAGTCGAAGAAAAAAGGCCGGCCTGAAGGCCTGGCAAATAGGCCCTAACCGAGGCCCCAATGATCCCTTTTTGCCAGGGAATGTAGCTCTTTATTGCCCTACCCCGAAAGGTGCCTACCAACACCTGCACTACCTGTACGGCAGCTGGCTCTGCGGGTCTCCCTGATCTCTTCACAAAGTTCAGATTCGGGCGTCCCAGTATCTGGTGCCTCGTCCTTGTATATGCCACCCACTTTGCTACCAGATGACGGGATGTCTCCTCCGCCTTCCAGCATAATTTAGATAATCCATGTATGAAGTTCAGGACATAGGGAGCTGTAGTTTTTTGACGTTTGGATTTTCTCTTTTTAATATGTGTCAAATGACAGTAATATAAAATTTGTCAAAAAAAGGCATGTCTGAAAACACATAAGATGTCAACTATTTGCATTTAGTTGTTAAGAAATACTTTCGACGTACTTCATTTGGCATAAAAAGTCAAAAAACTACAGATGCCATGTCCTGGACTTTAACTCGGGACGTCTATAAACGCAATAAAAAAAAGGAAAAAATAAATACTGTTAAGGAGAGAATAAGTGGTCGCGGGGCTGGACTTCCAAAAGAACTTTAAAGCTGGTGCAAATGAATTCTTAACTTAAAGTCTGCCTAACGCTAAGGAGGCCTTATATACCTTGGTGCAATTGGCTATAAGACCTAGAATTTCATTTTCCGGATTCAATGAAATCAAAGTTGGTTGCTTAAGATAGGGCAAACAAAAAAAATACAGCTAGTTCTGGCATGGTAATATCACATGTACAGTACTACAATAGCCTGGACACCCTGCAACAGTACGTTTCAAACTAACCTGGATGTTCTAGACTGTACTTGACAAGCAAGTTTTTAATGAAACACACCTTTTGCACACGTCAGGATTCGTCATCGTCTAATCTTGCGTTTAGCTTTGATACAGTGTCGCTCAGGAACAACTTTTCTCCGGTTACTCTTACAGTTTTCTGCAAATTTCTGACGGTTTCAAAATCATCTTCAAGATCCGGGGACCTCCGAACCTTCTTCTGAGGCGTAACGTTGGGAGAACTGGAAGAGTCATCGCTACTGTTAAGCAAATTTAGTTTTTGTTTATGGGATGATAAAGCGGAATATTTTCCAAATTTTTTAGACTCCCACACGTATTTCGGCGACGCCTTATTTTTCTTATTATTAGACTGACTATATGGATGGTCGTTTTCAACATCGATTAATTCCAGTTCGCTTTCAGTGCCACTTTCTGTAGCGCTGCCTTCTTTAGCGATTTCGTGTGACTTCATTTGATGTCGATAAAGCGCTTGTTCATCGTCAAAATAAAAATCGCATTTATCACAAGCAAATTCGACTTCGATTCTATCGATTTCTTCATTCGATATTGAAGGATTTCCAAGGTAATGGAGATTTCTCCGGTGATAATACAGGGTGTACTCATCGTTGCTTGAAAAATCACACAGGGTACAGGAAAACACAAGATCTACATTATTTTTCGACAGATGTAATTTCATTTGCATGTACTTTGTATCATCGTTTGTAAATCGTAAAGGATCTTTATCTAGGTCACCCCTTACATCAAAAACATTTTCTACTTGTTCAGACTTCCTAATGTTGGTTTCGTCTGTGTTCGATTTGTTTGTGTCAATTTTATTCGGGTTTGCTTTCTTCTTGTGGGATTGTTTTGGAGCTCTGATGACCCCATTTTTCCTTTTCCTGCGCTTTGGTTTGTCTGTTACTACTTCAACGTCATCAGCATTTTTATCTTCGTTGTGATGAACTACAGAATGATTTTTTAAAGAGCTTTCTCTATTGAATTGTTTGCTGCACAAGTTGCAGATGTAAACATCACAAACACTGCTCACTTGACACACGGCCATGTCGGTATTTTCTTTTTCCTTATCGCGGAAAACCGTGCCAGCGACAAGTTCTCTAATGCCGAAACTACTAAAGCCATAGTAGTAATCGATAAATCTTTGTTGCCTTTCTTTTAGTAACTCCGAATTGGCGCGGTCTTTAAGAACAAAGGTTGTATCGTCCATTTGTTCGTATGTTTGCTCCACAGTATATTCCAATGGCGTAAGTAGTACAACTGGAGAGAATAACTCCAACGACTCTTCGTGAACGACAAATTTGTCTTTAGGTAAAGGATCTGTAATAGTCGCAACTGATCTTAACTTTGATTTGGACTGTAGTGAGGGACATGTGGACGTTCCCACAGATCTGGAGTTTGCCCTTTGTTTTACCAAAAATTGTTTGATAATTCTTCCCTTTAAATGTTTGGTCATATATTTTGGTTTTTTAGTTAAGGTGCCGCAATCGATCATGCACGGTTTTTGAGCAGGGACAGGATTCGTACTATCAGTCATAGTTCCGACGGTTTTAAAAGATTTTGTAGAATTTTTCATAAATTGTTTAAACAATTCTTCCCCTTCTGATTCCACAACGTTCAACTTTTTTTTATCTACATTACTAACAAACGGATCAAATTTTTCTTCAGCAAAGGGTTTAATATTTTTCTCTTCTTTAGTTTCATTATCTTGTTTTTCATCACAGTATACAGTTTTTATTTTCAGTTTAAATTTTTTGAAATCGTCAAGGTCAAGTTTAACAGAATGTTTATTTAACTCACTGGGCTCTTCCGTCGAGATGGCAATAGATCGTGTCAAAATAACTTCGGTACCAACATCGACGTCTTTCTTGAATGTCATTTGTGTCCAATCCTCTAGGTCATCCTTTGAATCCAAACTGGCACTTTTTTTAATAATGTCCTGAGAAGGAAAAGGATTACATGGAACCAAATAAAAACAAAATAAAATATTATCAAGCTTGACTATTATAAGTCTAAGAGATGTTACCTGGAAAAATTTTAGATAGAGTATCGCAAAAAAATCTTTTGAAACTGAACTTTTTAAATTATTTGTAGACACAGTAAATGTGTTTGAAAGTTTGAGACAATGATGTATTTGACATTAGACACTTAAAGTAAATATTTCAACGCATCCGTATCGGTATACATAACGCGTTCGAAACAAAGTCAAAATACGCTACATTTTTGACTTGTTTATGTGATGTTTCGAACAATGCCCGCTTTTTTGAAGGGTGCGATGACGGGACTGCTGATTGAAATCGTTGTGTACGTTCGTCATTACACCCGTCAAAGAAGCAGCAAGTCAAAAATGTAGCGTATTTTGACTTTGTTTCGAACGCGTTACTTATACCGATACGGATGCGCTGAAATATTTATTTTAAGTGTCTATTAACTCTGTTTTGGACTTCGATTGTCTATATTTTACTCTATAAACTTCTCTCAAAAGACCCGACGCAATCAATCGAAAGTAAGGTTTCTAGAACTTTAAAAAAGTATTCCAGATATATTTCGGACAACACAAGGTCTCAACTTACACCACATTATAGCAAGCCTCCTCATCTATACGGACTTTCCAAAATTCAAAGATGCAATGCCCTTACGCCGAATTGTAAGTTCTAGAAATTCTCCAACAAGCAATCTGTCTAAATTCCTTTTGCAAATTATTCAACCTCTTGCAGGCAAGACCGCTTCATTTGTAGAAAATTACAACCATTTTGTTATTATTCTTAAATCTTTTGTTTTAGGACCCGACGATAGATTTTTCAGTTTTGATGTCGAAAGCCTATACACCAATGTCCCGATAAAGGAATCGCTAGATATTATTTGACAGAGACTGGTTGATGACGAATTTCTTCACAAGCCGTTGATACCGCAACATATAAACCTAAGCGATGGCTAAGATATGTTTATGATACTTTTAATGTCTGGACCGGGAATGACCAACAACTTTCAGAATTTCTTCACCACCTAAATAACACAAGATCCACCATCAAATTCACAATGGAGTTTAAGTAAAATTGTCAAATTCCTTTTCTTGATGTACTTGTCAAACGAGTAGAAAGCGACATCAGAACAACAGTCTATCGTAAACCCACTCACTCACACAGGACAATATTTAAATCAAGATTCAAGTCATTCTGCTACAATCAAACGAGGCATAAGAACTTTGTATAACAGAGCCGTTCAAATTTGTAACAATTCGCATGACTTGGAAATCGAAATAAGAAACATTAAGAAGGATCTGCAGCAGTATGGTTACAGCTTTAAACTTATAACAGATACTATTTGTAAATTTCAGCAAACAGGACAGACATTACCAGACCAAAACCAGGTAAATGCATTCCTTATAATTTCATATATTAAAGGAGTATCAGAGAAAATGCGAAGAGTAGCGAACAATTTTAATATAAAAACAGCTTTTAAATCTAATAATACAAATCGAAGCCTTCTTAGTAAAACAAAACCGGAGAACAAACAAAATAAGGAATGCATTTACTAAGTTTCTTGTGAGTGTGGTAAATCATACATAGGTGAAACAAAAAGACCACTATCTGTTAGGCTTAAGGAAAATCAGACGAATACCCAAAGAGGTGAAATCAAGAATCGGCGAACACTCATGGTCAAAACAACACCGAATAAAGTGGACAGAAGCACAAGGAGTCACACTGGAAGAAACGAAAATTCCTTGAAGCTGCCTTTATTGGGCAGAATCAGGGTATTTTCAGTAAACCAAGTGTTGAAATTCCAAATATTTGGAATACCCTCCTTGGGCGGAGTCAACTTCTTAAACTTCACGGTTGAGTGATTTTCCATAGTATATAAGTAGGTAGCCTTAGAAATAGATTGTAGTTTTCACCTGAAGACGATCAGAGATTGTACTGATCGAAACTTTGTGCATAAATAAAATATAGATAATGGAAGTCCGAAACACAGAGTTAATGACAGTAAATGTGCTTAAATAAAAATAAATCCAGAAATAGCGATCTCACGGGTACACGATTATGGAATACCATACATTTACAGATATGTATCACGTGGAACTGAAGACGTTTTCAATAAGATTCACTTTTCGGTTTTCATGAAGCGATTTGAACGCGCTTTGAACACGATTTGAGCTTTTGACATTTGCCTGATATATTTTGAGGTTAGTTTTTGCCAATTTTACTTCTTTGCTTGCTTTTTTAAAGCCAATAACAGCTTATTATTGGCGTCATCAGTCAGTTCAATACATTACATGCTGTTTGATCCCGATAAGATTCCCAAAAAAAAGGTATTAAACTTGGGCAGGGCCAACGAAAAAAAAATTCGAGTCGCCGCGTTTTCATGGAAGGTTTGAAAGTGAATCGTATTGAAAACGTAGTAATAAATAATCTTAATGCAGTGTTGTCAGATTTTGAACAAATTCTGGAGGCCTGGTAATATAAAAGAAATTGGAAACAAATTAAAAAAACGGATATAATATTCAAATGAGACTAAATTTTAAATTAAAATAGTTAATTGCTGAAAAGTTATATTGCATGAAATATAAATTATGTGGCAGTAAATTAACGTCAAAGTAAAAAAAAGCAAGTGGACCTTGACATAATAATGGTTTTTCTTTATTTTGAATAAAAAATAAGTGTACTTATTCAATTGCAACTAGAAAAAAAAAAAAAATTTTAATTGACCCAGCTGAAAAAATGTAGAATTTTTATAAGGACATTGGGATAGACATCCACTTGTTTAGAAAACTATAGATACATATTGCTTTATTTTTTTTTCTAGTTTCGTTTAATTTTTATAATTGTCAATTGTCACATCACAAATTGTATTTGGATGGATTTTCTGAGTCACGGGTGACCAGATATACTGGCCTCCAAAAAGAATGATTAAACCACAAAGGAAACCAAACTTAAAAGAATAGACAAAGAAAAGTACAGCGGGCTCCCCCCCCTTAAATAAAATTAAATCGCAACACCGGAAAGGCAGAGGAAAAATCATATTTTTTTTTTGCAGTTTGAAAAAAGATTTTAAAAATTTGCTCAAGTTCTGACAGTTATATATTCTTTTTCCAAACTTAACTATTCCTATATAAAAAATATTTATAAATTTAAAAAGGGATTTAGCAAGGATGAACAAATAAGAAAATCAATGAATCAGTATGGTGCTAGGAATTAGGAGATGAAATGATAATTTATTATAACTATTTTGATGACACTAGTGTAAGAAAATAAAAAAAAATTGGGGGGTGTCCATAAATTATGTAATGCTTAAAATAAAGAAGGGGTGGGAGTTTCAACCTTGGCTACATTTTTTTATGGGACTTTTCATCTCGTGTAGCCAAGTTTTTGCAAAGTTAAAGACAAACACAAAATATCCATGCATCTAGCCAAGATTTGAACACAGGATCCTCCATGCGGTGAGAAAGAACGAAATCACTATGCTACAGCCGGCACCTTAACTATATGAAACTTTAGAAGGGGGGTGATAGTGGGGAAAATATTTAAATATAACAATTTTTTTATTTACTACAAAAGGATTTTCCGTTTGTCAAAAATAGGTATAAAAAAAATTTAATAAATCTACTACTACTTATTCTGCGAAGTTTGGCATTTTTTATATAGAAGCCGCAATGGGGCAGTGGTAGAAGCTTGCATGGCCTGGCAATCCATAAGCTGAGAGTTCAAACCCCAGTGTCGTCTTCCCTGTTTTTTATTTTTGTTTTTATTTCTTTTTCTTATGGCGTATTCTGATAGAACACACAAATATAGTTTTTATTGTATTTTAAGCCATATTTTATGATTTACTTGGTTTGTACCAGACTGTGTGGGTAATAGAAAAATCGTTTAAGGTAAGTAGAAAATGTATTAACACCAAATTAAGTTTCTATTTATCATAAATAGTTTTTTTATTATCCAAATATAGTTTTTTTCATTAACTATAAATAGTTTTTCATTTACCATAAAAAGATCGGTCCTTTTGCCCCAAGTATCTATTTTGGGTAAGTTTATTGTTATATATGTGTTTTGTGCAGCTTCAGAAAATTTGAAAAGAGAAACGGGGAAAGGAGTAGGTATCCATGGTTGCTACATTGCCTTGTTGAAGAAAATTTCTATTTTTTAACATTACATAATTTAGGAATAGCCCCTTTAATAATTTGTACCATAAAATATACCTGAACAAAATCATCATTTTCCATACCACTATCTTGATCGAAATTGCCACAGTCTTCAGAAATCTTGGAGGGACTTTCCTGATTATTCTCACACCTGCTGCATTTTCTATGGGCATTAACTATTTGACCGGTATTAACCCCTATAGTTCTGGTCTGAGGATTCGACAAATCTTGAAATTTTGAATGTTCAAGACTTCTGCAGATTTCGTTCTAAAAAAATATTGAATATTACCTCCAAATATTAATCTTGTTTAAAGCCCTTATATGCAAGCCTTTTATTATCAATCTAACTTCTTAATTAATTCATAGTATAATAATTTGAAATCCAGAGCACTAATAGTAAACCAACATTATGTCTAATAAAGCTGGGTTTATACAAAAAAAAAAACAAATAGAAAATAAGAATTATGGTGTGGTTTATACAAGCAAATAAGATAAAATAAGAAATAACTATATATATTGATCTATAGGGGCAGACCTTAGCCTCTTGCCATAGTCAGCTGATTGGTTATCTGACAGAAAGTTAGGAACAAAGAAGAAGTTAAAAAACCTCCAAATCAGTTACTTTAACCGAAAAGAAACTAAAAAACAAAAGATCAAAAGATCTTGGGTGGAAATAACGAAAATTCAAACTTGGATGAGTATTCCACTAGGAACACACAAAAGATCAAAGCGAAAAGAGAAATGAATAAACGATGTTTCGCCCTGGGTAACCAGCGAGGGCTCATCAGTAGTTTCACTGGTCACCCTCCACTATACATCATTAAACACCATCATACACTTAGATTTCCAACCTTGAACCACTCACAAATAGGCATCGTTCCGCACTGGCACTTACTTATCCAAGTTACCTAATACGAATTCGTCCTGAAGAAGTCTTCTTTGTTTTTAATTGCCTTAGGAGCATAATCCTACTGGAAATATTAACACGCCAGGACGAATTCATATTAGGTAACTTGGTAAGTAAGTGCCAGTGCGGAACGATGCCTATTTGTGAGTGGTTCAAGGTTGGAAATCTAAGTGTATGATGGTGTTTAATGATGTATAGTGGAGGGTGACCAGTGAAACTACTGATGAGCCCACGCTGGTTACCCAGGGCGAAACATCGTTTATTCATTTCTCTTTTCGCTTTGATCTTTTGTGTGTTCCTTGTGAAATACCATCCAAGTTTGAATTTTCGTTATTTCCACCCAAGATCTTTTGATCTTTAGAAAGTTAGGAGTTGGGCAACTTTTTATGTCTTACGATCATGTTATTTTTCTGTATAAGCGCCAACAGGATTTGTCATACGCTCAACTCTTATTTCATTTTATGTTATATCTTATTTTATGTATTATCTTAGGTTATTTTTCTCTACAAATCCACCTTAACATTGGTATTGGTAATTTAACAAATCTGGGGCACTGGATGTGATAAAAAGCAATGTCACATCAGCAGCAAACATTGAAAAATAAGAGGCATTATTACTTACCTATCCCATCATTAATGCCTGATCCAATTTTCCAGTCGTTGATGAGTACACAATTTTGAAATAAATCTATAGAAGGCACCCCAAAATTTTAAAAATACCACCTACCTATGTCAAATAAAATCATTTTCTTAACATTTGAATTTTTTTCAAAAAATGTCCCACTAAGCAAGGTCTGTTACATTACAGCTTTTCAATGTTGAAAAAATGTAAAATTGGTGTAACTTTGAAAATGTTAAGGAAAATGTTTCAAAAAAGTAAAATATAAGTTCAAAATTAACATGCTATGTAAAAGTATCCCTGATACACGAAAGAAGCACTAATTTTACGTTAATATTTAATCTTGGAGTTAACAAGAAATGTAAACGATAAAGTAACTGAAAAATATCATTATTTGAAGTTTAATAAATTTCAGTGTCAAAACAAATTTGCTTCTTTACAGTTATTGCAAGTTTATTAAATGTCAAATTTAAAACAAATTTGGTTCTTTATTGTGACACGACAAAATACAATATTCTAAGTTAATAAACATCAAAGTTGAAACAAGTTTAGTCTAATGATCACATGAAAGCAGCAGTATTGTGAGCTCAATTAATATCAATTTTAAAACAATTACATCGTTGCTTATCGGAAAATTACCAAATACAATTCTTAGTGTTATGTAAAAATTCCAAAATTAATGAAACTTTTAACCCAAATATGGCGAAAATTTTTGAAAAAGTAAGGAATGATATCAAAAAGTTTACTGTTTTTATGAAAATCCTACGATTTTTTTGATAACTTCCCACAAAAGGGAAAATATACCTATCAGGATTATTTTAGGATTGATTTTTTTATGGTTTGAGAAAATTATGATATATTTTCGTTTTTTTTTTAATTTCGCCAAATTATGATTCAATATTTGTATATAATTTTTTTTTATTGCAACTGAAACTTTTTTATATGTATTTTATTAATTAAAAACAATTAATTAAATAAATATTAAAAAACCAACACCCTATTTTCTGTAAAAATAAACCAATGACATCACTGCATTAATATACCGTGAATTTGTAACAGTTGTCAACAAAACCAAGATGGTCTAGTGGTCTAAGGCACTGAAACCTTCATGTAACACCTTTGGATTAAGAGTTCGGATCCCGTAGGCTCACATCTTTTTTTTTTGGATGTAACTGAGAAGATCAAATATTTTCAAGCACAAAAATATATTTTTTATGTTGTTTGAACCAATATTTAATAAGTTAGAGGAAACTTTTAAAAAATAATTTTACCTAGCCATGTAGGTAACATTAAATGTTACATGCAAATCACATACTTGTTAAAAAAATCGAAAGTAACACTGTTACGTAAATATTTAGGACAATTGATGTACTGGTAATGTAATATCGTCGTTAGGGTTATAAGTTGCGTTACATAACAGGTTACAAAAATACATCGAGGTAATGTAAATGTAACAGGTTCTTGCTTAGTAGGGTGTTTTTTTTTTCTGTTTTTGTTGCAGGTGCTACTTAAATCATCTCAATAATTAAGGTGACCAGCTCCTAAAAGGGCAAAACCGGGACACTCCGGCCATTCAATGTATTGTATATCATGTATTTTTTCTTATATGTACCCCTACTAATATTAAGATGTATTTTCCAAAATACTTATTAAAGAAAAATAATTTAAGTAAGGTTTCAATTCAAATTTATAGATGGCAGAGAACATCCGCTTTTTTAATTGCAGTGATTTTAAAGTTACAAAATATAGTGGTATCAAAACCAGGGTGAACCGGAACTTTTGCTGAAAAATCCAGACTATCCGGGACGGATTTTTTCCCCGGAACAAATGGTTAAAAATCTGGACTGTCCCGGCCAAACCGGGACGGTTGGTCACCTTACAATAATATACATTCAATCTTTGAAAGAATGCATATCAAAAATACTATATACTAAAAAAAGCAATTCTTACCACAATTGAGTCATCAAGTTCCAGCTTTGATCTTTTACGCTTTCTAAACCTTCTTGGTCCAACTCTTTTGTATCCCTGATAAGCATAAGTTTGCTCTAACCTCCTTACAGGCACTGTTGGTTGACCACACAGCAATTCCAGGTCATTAAAGGAAACCTGCATTTTATTTGCACTTGACTCGTCAGGCTTACTGGTAAGATCCCAATCAATGTCTTTGTTTATGGTGAGGGCTTTAACTCCGGTTTCAATCTACAAATAAGATTTTCCAAACAATATAAGTAGCGGATATACAAAATGAATTTTATCAATACAGTTTTTTTTGCCATGGATTCCACCAATCTAACAAAAGTTAGGCGTAGGTGAAATATTCTTTGATGAATTAGGTACACAAACCTGTAATATTTTTTGTTTTGATATTTTTGCATGGAACAATGGTGAAGCCAGTTGTTGGCAATAAAAATTATCGAAGAAAGGTCAAGTAAGCTCTCGAAAGTTGGCTCTGATGAAGGGCTCGAGACAAACAATTAGTTTATGGCAAATTCCTTGAATAGAAACAATTTTTAAATAATAAGATTTTACTCTTGGATATCAGATGACTCACAGAACTACCTGTCAACCAATTGATGTCACCCTGCAATGTTCCACTTTCAGAAAAGTAAATTTGCATGAAATAAATATTATCTATGAGGGGTGCATCAATTTAGTAGGTCTACAAAATATTTGTCAGGACTTAGCAAGAGCAAATTGAAAAAAGCTTATCATACATATTTCAAGTCCTGTGAGATGCTGACAGGCTTTTTAAATTACCTAGACTTTCTCTTTTTATAACATCACAATGGCTACTTCTTATGCACATAACCTTGATTATATTCCATAATATATAATTATCTGACCCCACAACTTGCCACAACTCTACCTACTCCTACTCACTTCTTTTTTTTTAACTAATAATTACCTTTGATGGGAATAAACCATTTTTGAGATGATCTTGGTTATATTGAAAGTCTTTCCGACATTTTACAACTTGTTCTACAAGACCAATACACTTGCTGCAGATCGTTTTGACATACAAGTCACTAACATCAACCTACAGAAAAAGACTTTCAATAATAATTTAAGATTTATAAGTATTTCTATTATGAACACCCTGCCTAAAAAACTGTGTCAAATCTCTTAGAAGTTTTATAGGATTTTATAATACTTTATCAGGTTTTATGTTTTCTGTGTGGTATATGAAACAAAAAACTAATAAATTACAGATGTTTTCATCAGTTTTTATGAGACTGCCTGCCTCATAGAATCTTATAAAACCCTATAAAACAGCATAAAATCCCACTAATTTTCATGAGAATCTATGTGGTTTTTATACCTGGGTATTCAGATAATCATTTTTGTTGAACAGAGAAAAAACTCAAAACACATCCTGTCAAGTTTGAATGGCTTCCTAGGACACAAAGCTATACTCAGGCAGTGAACTGAACTCTGGAAAACATTCTCATGTACTGGTGTGAAACTAGGACTTTCCATGAGCACTCCAACTTTTGTTCCAGGGGTTCTGGTACAAAAGAAGAGTCCACAGGAGAAAGGCGAAACGTCACATTTTTTTCAGTTTTGAGTTAAACACGGCAACAAGTCTGGTAGGGTGCATGCAAAGTGTAATTTTCTTAAAACAATGTCTGATGGACATTTTGCCTTTCTTCCATATACTCTTCAAATGTTAACAAGTAGATGCTCAGGAAGGTGCCTTTCACACCAGTTCTGATTTTTACCAAGAGTCTGCTCCTGTAGACATACTAAAGTTTGTCCTGTAAAAACCCAGAATTGTAGTAGAAGTCAAGAAGCAGCCAAAAGTCTGGCTGTAAACTGACTTTACCCGGACCTACTTCAGCTCCCTAATCCACCACCTGCATTGTCACCTGTGTGGTAATTGGCACTTCTAGCTTTCCTGTTATTTTTACAAAGTCCAGTACCTATTAGCCATTTTTGATAGAATGGAATGATCAATCACTCTCAACTTGAGAACGGTGTTGATTCAACGTGGGATCATTTGACAACAAATCTATGTCATTTCTTGCTCAAGAATTAGGGCCCTGGTAGGTTGCTGTAATAGCAGAGTGCTCAGTGTAAGCATGGATCTATATGGATCCATGGCTGTAAGTCGATCAGCTCATATTAGGATTTGATTGATTGAAACAATTCAAATTTCACTTGATTTACCTCCACACCAAATGTCCAAAACAAAATATTTGAAAGTGCATCATCTTCATCAGAGTTTTTCACTTTATACTCAAAAATATTTTGTAGTTTTCCCTCGCCATATCTATTTAGGCAAAGCCTGCAAATATCCTCCATTTTGAACTATACTACAAACTACTGCATTTTCTTCAAAATCAATGAAATATGCACAACGTCGGTAAACTTATGCAAAATCACCGATTTAGTCACAAAACTGCATATTTTCTTTTTGTACAATATACACGCTCGATCATATGGGAAAATGCAGCCATATTTAATTTTCCAACTGTAAAATGGTGGGGGGCATGAGGGAAAAGAAGAAAAAGTGACGCCTGCGCTTTGGGCCGCTTGTGCAGCATTTTCTATATCCACTTTTTCATAATAAATAAATTTTGTTAACTTAAGTATTTGTAAGTTACTTTACACAGATTTTAAATAATTTAAAACTTTTTACATTAAATTTGAATCCGACAGAAAGAAAATATATTTTAAAAAAAAATGTAAACATGCCTTTAGAAAAAAAGAATATCTGAGATTTGGCAGCGTTGGCGAACACATTTGCGAGTGATGTTCTGCCATCTACCGGTGTGCGCGGCACTGACAAATTACAGAGCTCTAGACTTCTATATCCCGTTTGATTGAAAACTGTCCCTATTGTTAGCCATCTACATACTATTTCAGTGCCCCAGAGGGCGCTCGCTCACCTGTTAAGTTTGATCCGGGGGTGCGTTACGACGCTAGCTTGACCAGGGCTGCTTTTTTTGGGCAATGCCATACACATCGCATACACAGCAAACAAACTAGAGTAGTTGGACTCTTCAGAATTTACTTTTCAAATAATTCCTAACTAAAGCAGCATGACCATGCATCATTCGTGCTTTATTAGGAGGGACCGGAGGGACAATTGCAAGTTCTGTCCTGCTGCATAATGTCCTGTAAAATTTCTTGTTTACGTCAAAGTATCCACCTCCCACTTGCACTTTTCTGCATAAATGGCAACGCTTTTAGTTTAATTTTGGGTGAAAGATGCATTTTTAGGATATTTTATAAAAAAAATTTGCCAGCGGCCCTATAGCACCATTAATGTTTACGATTTTGGTTTAATTCTTAGTAAAAAATGGCGTTTTTGCTGACAAATTTAAGGTAGGAAAAAAACAACTTGAAATCTATGGTGACTGAAAGAGTATCAGCAAACCAGGAGGTGGCGGTAAACAGTCGTCCGCCAAATAATTCAGCTGCATTAATATTTTTTGGAGTGACGGACAAAGTGATACAGTGTAAATTACTTTAAAATCATTAGATATGGTTACAAAAATGAATATAAAAGCAAACTGCATTGATTTTTATGAAAAAAATTTAAAAGAATACAATTTTAATACAAAATTATACACCTCTGAAAAATATTTATAATTTTTTTTGTAAATAGTGAATCTAACTAAGTTTAAAAATAAATGTCAAATAAATTACAGGAGTGTTTTATTCCCATAATCTTTCCAACAAGGTGCCTCAAGCGGGGTCTTCTCATTTGAAAAAAAAAGTTGTATGTGAATAGACCCCTTTCTGAGAGTACGTCCACAAACATTTTTTGCAGAAAATTTTAGCTGCTAAAAATCTTAGTTGATGTGTTTTTGGATTTAAAAACAAAAACAATTTCTTGACCCGAACGGCCAATATACCATTTAAAGTCTCCACCCTGTATATATGGTCCGTTTTATTTAAATTATGGTTGAAGATTGCAAAAACTACTCCCGACAAAATAAACCGACATTAAAAAAAATACAACAAAAAGTATAAAGGCTTTTTTTGAAGTTGGTATAGTTTCTTTTAAGTCGGTCTTTATTTTATAAAACTGTAGGTAGAATTTGTTGTTCTGAACAAGAATTAGTGAAATATATTTTTCTAAACTCTTTCGTCTCAGACATATTTGCATTAAAAAATTGTTAATATTTTCTGAGAAGCACCCTTTACTAAGTGGTATAAACATTTTTTGAAAAATAAACTTTGACAACTTCAAAATGCTTAACAAAAACCCTAAAACATGTTATTGTCAACACATGCATGTAGATTTGCTTAGTAAATTATTTTAAAGGCAATTCCCAAAAAAATACCAAAATTTTACTCCTAAATTCGGAGAAAAAAATATGAAGTTTAAACAAAATAATCACGTAACTTTTCTTAGATTATGATCTTTCTAGGGAATTTTGAATCACCCTGTATAATAAGTCGATAATTTACTAACAGATACCTTTATAATAACTTTAAATGTATATAATAATAATATATATACTGTATAATAATTTACCAACCTTTTTTATTGTTGTTTTATTCTTCTTGTATTTTGTTATGTATATGTGTGTATTATTTAATACCTAAAAATATTTATATTTAAACACTCTTGTAGCAGCAGGGCTGTGTCGTGATTTTACACCATCATCCTAAAAAAATGAACTGGCTATAATGCATTTGCATATTTTCCTCCATATGTGGTTAATTTTAATTTTCATATTCTTAAGTAGCAAGTAGATAATAATTTCTTTTATGAATTCAGAAGTTTAGTAATATATCCGAGAAAAGAGTACCTATACCAAAACGATTTAACTTAATATATCATTTTTTTCGCATATTACAAACTGCTTAAAAAATTCAAAATTATATTTTTTTTGATCATAAAAATAAAATTTAAATGATGGCGGAAACAAAAAATGATAGTTTACCCCGATGAACCAATCATTCCACCAAATTGTTTAGCGACTGACGCCATTTGTTGCATTGCCATGCTCGCCACCTCCCCCACTGGACCATTTTCGCCACCTTCTTCACCAAACTGTGGCAAAGGGGCGCTTGTTGTGCTCTCCTAAAAAAAGTGACCTACACTGAGAAATGATCAACTTTGCTGACGCCTATTTAGTCAAAACATCTTGCTGGAACAGCAACGTTTTTAGCTGTGACAGCAGAGTTTTTTGCTAGAATGTTAGGTTACTAAATTTGTTTGCTGGCATAACTATTTTTTTGGCTAGGGCTACTTAACATTATTTTTCTATCCGAGTTTTAGCAAGAAACTTTGCTGTGGTAGCAGAAAATTTGCTGTTCTACTAACGTTGTTTTTCTCAGTATACAGTTTTCACATTGTTTTATATTTAACCGACAGATAGAGAATACCCGTTTTGCGGCCATGCTGATGCTGACCATATAGGTATGGGGGGGGGTAATTACCCCATTACTTCCCCCCCTTGTATACGCCGCCCGCGCCGGTGCAAAAATGCAAGTCTTATTCAATGATTAATAAATAAATAAAAGGTAATGAAATAAAAAAAAATAAATATGTGGAAAAAACACAACCCCAAAAATCATCAGTGTCTTCTTAGAAATGTTCCAAATAAAGGGAGATGTAAATTGCAAAACAATTTTAAAATCCGTTAATGAAACCACCAAGAATTAACAAAATTTTGCACAGCAAATATTTATCCCGAATCAATCAAAATATTATTTTTTATATATTTTTAAATCCTGTTTCCTTTTTATAAGATTCAACGACTACAATAAGTTAACTAATTAATGAAAAACAAATAAAAAATATTAAATTAATGAAATTAATTTAAATAATATTTTTTGGAAAAATTAATGTCTGGAATATTCCTCAAACTGAAACGGCTATTTATAGAACAATCGTAGCAAACAGAGAAATTTTGAGTAACCAGAGAATCTTAAGGATATTCTCATTAGATTTTCATGAATATTTATCTCACATTTTGTTAGAATATTCTTAAGAAATATTTTAAGAACATTTCCAGCTGTCTCAGTTAATTAACAACTAGAGATGTGTGATTCGTGAACGATTCGTTCACTATGATCGAATCACTTGCGAGTATTGAGTGATCGAATCATGTTTGCTCGATATGATTCCATCAGTGAAATGAGTCAAATCGGAACGGATCAACGACTCACTGACCCACTGTGGCGACACACTGAATCAGTCGGAAATAGGTCGATCGTTTCGTTCCTTTGTTTCGAATTCCTGCGCGGGGTAATCTGTATGAAATATAAATATTTTGGGCAGCAGAGTATGTTGTATTTAGCTGCATCTTGCATCGACTTTTTTTTTTTGGTCACCATTTTCTTTAATTTCAAATGATTGATTCAATGATCGATTCGTTCAGTACAAAATGATCGATTTACCTATCTCTATTAACAAAGTCTTCTTGGTCCCTATCCTAAGGATTAAGGGAACTTCTTAATAGAGAATGTTTACACAAAGAATGTATACCAGTAACGACAGATATACACTTACACATATACATTTATTTTAACTAACAATTATAAATAAAACATTACGGATAGTATTGAAAGTGTTCCGAGCGAGGCGCCATCTCGATTCTTATGATTCAACTTAACAAACACAAACCACTCAACACTTTAAAGACTTTTACAGAGCTTTCATAGAATATTCCCAAGAATATATTCTAAGAGTGTTTTCTACCACAAAAGAATATTTAATTTTTTCTACTCCCAGACGATCAAAAAAAATACATCATTTTACATTTTATGTGTTTATTATTGTTATAATAATAAGGACTTATCTGTATATAAAGTCGTCACAGCCTGACTTTAATAAAGTCGATTTTAAAAGATTGTGAAGGAGATAAAGCAGTGGATTTAGTTAATATTCTGATTAGTAAAAATATTTATTTACCAAAATATATTTGGAATGATAAAAATATTAATAATATTCTGGAATTAATATTCCGAAATCGAATATTCTTAGAATATTTCAGAGGAACATCCAGAAGGGAATATTTCATGTATGATACAAAAATATGACAAGAATACATACAAATATTCTTAGATTATGTAGTAAATATACTTAGCATATACTTAAGTAATATTCTTAGAATATATATATATATATTCCGTTTGTGTTTACTGGGACATAACCCCCAAATTAATGACTTCACAATGCCATTCAAAAGCCTAGCAACAATGCCCTTAATTTTTACTTACCATAAGTAGGATAAGACACATTGATATCGTTAATAAAGTCAAGGATAATTTCATTTTTCAATTTTAAATATGGTTTTAAACTTAGAACTTGTAGCGCGCTTGGTTTAAATATCTTGTGGACGTTTGAAAATAAATTTTAATTATAACATTTTTTATTGCCCATGACATCCTGGAACATGACATAACTTTGGCGTTTCCGTAACAATTTTCTGTGAGCTGAACATATACTACGTTTTCACGTGAAATTGCATACGTTTTCAATACGATTCGCTTTCAAACCTTTATGAAAACGCGGCGAATCGAACTTTTTTTTCGTTGTCCCTGCACAAGTTCAATAACGCTCTTTTTGGGATCGTATCGGAATCCAACTGCATGAAAACGGGTATTGTATGGAACTGACTCATGACCCGAATAGATTAGATTAGATTAGAATGGGGTGGTGTAGACACCTGTCCACCTCGACCTTCTCAGATACCCTGCTTTGCTAGAACTGCAAAACAAGTTGCAGCCCCGTCCTTGTCATGAAACCCAGAAGCTTTGCCAGTGTGCCCTGTATATAGCTTTCGGGCCGCGGACATTCGAGGTCCCCCAGTAAGGCCCAGGTTCTAACTAGGCCTTCAAATTGACATAGGACATGTAATAAGGTTTCTTCCTCTTTCTTGTAGAACCGGCATGTTGCATCTTCTACCAATCCCATTGCATACAAGTGCTTATTGAGTTTGCAGTGACAAGCTTCCTTTTCTTACTAAGAAGTACTGCAGTCAGCTTTGGTGAACGTTCTTTAATGAACTGTTTGGACTGTTTTTGTCCAGACGTTTGCTCCCACAGACCGTTCGTCTCTTTGGTGAGCAACTCTTTAATAGATTGCTCGGCTCTGGCCTTAGCGATCCCACAAAATGGTTCAGGCCCTGTAAACTTTATTGCCGAGACTTGTCTAGCCAATTCGTCGGCTTTTTCGTTTCCAGAGTGTTCTCGATGTCCTGAGACCTAGGCTAGTGTCACCCTTTTGGTGCTTGCCAGCCTATTTAGAGCTGTTCTGCAAAGGTCCCAAACCAGTTTCTTCTTGTTCTTCTTCTTTTTCTTCTTCTTCTTCTAGAGCTTTAAGTGCGGCTTGACTATCTGAATATATAACTACCGAACCGAACTCTTTGTATTTCTTCGGCACAGTGATGTATTGCCGCTACTTCAGCTTCGAACACTGTGCAACCGTTTGTAACGCTTATAGAGACTAATGTCTCGTATATTTGCCGTATATGCTAGCTCTTACACCCTCGTCAGTCTTGGAGCTGTCTGTGTACCAGATGGATTCCGCTCCGAAAGGAGGACCTCCCTACCAGTCGGCTCTATCTGGAATTTTGACTTTGCAGACCATTACGTCGCTCGGCAATCCCTGTATAGGCCCTTTTTTGAGCTCGTTTTCAAGTCTTTCATGCTCAGTTCTATGTGAACTGATAATGGGTGCTTAACCCCGCGTTAGCCTGTAGGCTACTTCTCGTGCTTCTGCCTGAATGAACACATGCAGAGGTGGCAAATTCAGTAGAACTTCCAAAGCTGCTGTTGGAGTGGTCCTCATAGCACCCGTGATGCTTAGGCAGGCTTGTCTTTGTATGCTATTCAGGAGTGCTATGGCCCCGGCCTGTTTGGTTCTCGTCCACCATGCCACCGAACCATAGGTTATTATGGGCCTTACCAACTTTGTATATAACCATAAAGTCATCTTGTGCTTTAGCCCCCAGTTTTTCCCACACAATTTCCTGCATCTGCCCAATGCAATCGATGCTTTTTGGACTACCTTGACTATGTGAGGTTTCCATGTTAGCTTTTGGTCAAAGATGACCCCTAGATATTTCGCCTCCTTGGTGTATGGAATTTCCGTCCCATTTCCCAGGCAGCACAAGTACGTACCATGTACGTACCTGGTACGTAACTTTTCGACGAAATGTACGTCCATGGTACGTAGATTTTTGGACTTACGTACAAACGTATACATCCCAGGGACGTACTATAAACGTACTTTGTCCAACGAATTGTACGTACCTGGTACGTACCTTGGTACGTACTAAGTACGTACCAGCTACGTAATTGGTACCTTTACTTTTGTACGTACTATGTACGTCCTATGTACGTACATTTCAAGTACGTACAATTTAGGTCCTAGGCGGGACCAAAACTGGACGTAAATTGAGCGTAAGTGGGCTTGGGTCAGGCAAGGATATTTAACCAGTAATTAAAAAAAAATTGATCACACTGGGAATTGAACCCGCGCCTCCCGGGTGAGACACAAATGCTCTACCTCTAGATCACCGCCTATATATAGAAAACTCTGCTAAAATTGTGATATACTTTATAACGGTTTTTACTACTCGTAACGTGTACGCTTATGTAGTGTACGTACTATGTATGTACACTTTTGTACGTACATAATTGGCCCCTGGACGTACCGACGTGAAATGGACGTAAAATGTACGTCCCTGGGACGAAGTGTTGCCATAGGACAAACAAACCGTTTTTCCGTGAGCTGTAATGATAACAAAAAACGTAAATTTCCCAAAAACGTCAAGCGATGCAGTTTTAAAAAAGATACAGACAGATCATATATTAAAATTCTAGAGAGAGAAGGCGCTATCTAAGTAGTATAAGTGCGTAAGATATAACGGACGCGGCGTAATCGTGACAGTTCTTTAGACGAGCAATATTAGGGACTTATCGGTACATAAAGTCGGCAAAGCCTGTCTTTAATAAAGACGGCGTTATTTTTGACAATTCCGCACGAAGTTTAAAGGGATTCTGACATTGTTGTTGTCTAAATATGTCATTTTTGCTTTCAAAATAATGTCGACTTTCATAATGTTTGTGCCTGCCTTTAATGAAGGACGGCTTTAACTTTAATTTGTCAACTTTAAGAATGGCACAATATGAGCATGTTTAGATGACATGTTTACATGACAAAAATGTCAGAAACCTTTCAACCTTCGTGCGGAACTGTCAGAAATAGTGCCCAGTCAGGCCGACTTTATGTACCGATAAGTCCCTATTGAGGTATAATGTTAGACCAGAGATGTCAGATGTCACCCCAGAAGCCATATTTAGTTGTTTGAATATTTAACTTTGTGTAGCTCCTTTAATTGTTTATATATAATGTTCATGGTACGTACGCTTATGTACGTCCGCAGTACATACGTTCAGTGTACGTCTGTAATTGCATGTTTGAGAGGTAGCCCTAAAATGTACGTAAAATGTACGTACATATTTTACGTACTATGTACGTACTCTTTTGTACATACATAGTACGTCCCTAATTAGTCCCGGGACGTACCGACGTAAAATGGACATAATTAGTACTGGTGGTTTTAGGCCTCGTAGTACTCTTCTCTTTGTAAATGGAACTATTTGCGTATTTTGTGCATTTATATAGACAGATGTTCCTTTTTGCACCAGTTATTCGCTAAATTTAGTGTCCTCTGAGTTCGTTCAGATATTACCTCACCAAACTTCCCCTTGATGACCACTACTAAGTCATCTGAGTAACCTAGACATATAAAGCCTTCGTTGGTGAGTTTGTTTAAAATGTCATCCACTTGGTTCACCCATCAGAGGTGACACCAATAATAAGCTGTTAACCAACACTTTAGAAAATAATTCCCTTTTAAAAAACTTACCATTTCTATACTTTAATTGAACTACTAAAAATACGACTTTTATTTTTACATTTTTTACAGTTTTACTTGGAGGAAAAGTAAGAGCGATACCCATTTGGACATAAGGACGCCTTGCAACCGCGTTTATGAAACTTCTGCCTCTCCCGACTGAATGTCGTGCTTCCCAATGAGCATTTTCAGAAACTTCTGGTGATAGATATTTATATAATTATTATAAAGAGGGTTCCATTGATACCCTAGGGTATTTAGAAGTTTCCTACAAGAATTGAGTTTGTATATTTGTTTTATTAAAGGTTCTAAATTGATGGTACCCTAAAGTAACATAAAACTGGCGTTAACAATGTTTCCACGGACATCTTTATAAAAATTAAAGTCATCGGTTCAAATGTTATATAAATTGGTGTTAACAATGTTTCCACCAACATATTTATAAAAATATAAGTCATCAGTGACAAAAGTTATATAAATTGTTGTTTGAAATCTTTCTGTCAACCCACCTATAAAACCGTAAGTAACTATCAATTAAAGATATATAATAGATTGGTTTTTAAAATGTTGCTATCAACCCACTTATAAAACTTAATTAACCGACAACAAATTTATATAAGATAAGATTAAAAATATTTCGAGAGACACTTATAAAAACTTGGGAACTCACACACAATAGTTATATAAATTGGTGTCTGTAATATTCTTATGAACTCATTCATAAACCTTTTTTGCCCATAAGGTTTTTTCTATAATGTTGTTATTAATTTCTTTATACAGTGATTATAATACAACTGTTTTTAGAACAAAAAAACAATTTTAATTTATTTTGGCAATTATAATAACAAAACAAACAAGATTTTTTAAGGTTAATTTTGTGACATCAAAAGGCGCGTTTTTGCGAAATCAAAAGGAGCGTTTTTGCGACATCAAAAGGCGCGTTTTTGCGAAATACCATACCATTATTATCTTGTTTTAATTACATCAATCTGAGAGAGATAAGAGATCCCAATCTTCTTGAGATAGTTGCCGATGACAGATATCGGGATCGAATGCATTTTACACCCGATTCCCACCAGCGTTTCCGATGCGCAGTCACCCTGACTCAAAAAACTCATCACGTGGTCTGACATGAACTTGTATAGGCAAATCTCGCTTAGACCACATGATACGTGTTTTGATTCGGGGGACCCACGAATGAGAAACGCGTAGATGGGAACCGTGTTTTAGAAAAGGAGAACAATATAGTAACCGTGTTAAGGTCGCAAAAACGCACCGTGAAACGTCGAGCGCATACGCTGATACTGCTGGTCGGCGGCAAATGTGAACACCCCGGAAAATACTCGCCTGTACACCCTTCGACCCCGCAATCTAACTATATTCTTGAGATAGTTATAGTATTTTTCCTGGTATGTGTAGTATGCTGGATCTCTCGAGGAATGCATTTAGGAAAAGAGAACAATGGTAACTATGTTAAGCTCGCAGAAACAGACCATCAGTGTTCAACACTGCGACATCTGTAGCCCTTTGTTCTAAGTAGCATCATTTTTTAAAAGGGTTATAAAATAGTGCTGACGAGGTAAACAGTGGTATAGTTGTATTGTTTTTTTTATAGAATTGTCGGAAATTTTCGCCATTTTGGATTACAAAAATAGGTTTTTGGCCTAATTAAAAACGTTATTTATGGGGTTTCAACATGTGTTTCAATTGAAATATTGCTTGTTAGGGTTAAGACCAACATACGAAATTCAATATTTGTCCCAGAAAAAAAAACGCGTATGAAAAAAAAACTGATAGTTAAATGAATATTTTTTTTCACGTTTTCTCAAGTATTTTTGGAGCCCATGAAATTTACGTGAGTGTATTCGAAAACTATACAGTACACACGGGACCGCATCTGATTTTCAGAGTAGGATGACTTGAGAAACAGCTTTTACTTGACTAGTATATAAATATTCATATTCCTGCTTCAGCTTATCTCACTTTCATTTTTATTTATTTTAGAAGATTGCTAAACACCATTTTATAATTTTTTTTATTGTAAAAAAAAAGAATAATACATAACCAGCAAAGGGAAGAAAGATGGAAAAATCTATATTTCTAAATCCATAAAAACCTTTAATTTGTTATGTAGTGTTGTTAGAACCTTTTTATAATAATCTCTATATGTGAGGGCTCATAAGGAAGTTTTATAAAATCTATATGTTGTTTTTCTATCCATTACTATGTACCATAAATTTTTATAAGCTGGTGTTGAACAGTTGTTTTTCAAGTCTTTTTTACTCATTTAAGAGATATATTAGAGTTATAAAATTATCACCAACACTAAATAATATAACTTTTGGTTATTTTATGAAGGTTTTATATTATTTGCTGTAACTTTTATATAGACAAAAATGCTCATTGGCTTTTAAAGGCAAATACGGATGAGTTGATGCTCTTTGCTCTTGCTCTCTTGCTCTTCCCTGAGTAAGGCTTTACAAATTTTCTCTCTGTCTAGAGACTGTGAATACTTAGTTCAGTTAACCTTTTTTTATACTTATCTTTTCTAACTCTCGGCAGTTTCTTACATTGTTGCATCTATTAAGAGCAGCTTACACGGTCCCGTTTATTAAGAGGAACTACTTTGTTTTTCAAAACCTGTTAAACTAATTTAAGTATTTTACAGTTCAAAATCAATTAGTAAATTTCTATATATATTTTTACAACTCAAAATCAGTTAGTTAATTTCTATATCCGACAATATTTACGGGGTCAAACCCACATAGCAATTAAACATTACTGTAACGTAACAGTCATATACTTAGAGAACAAAGAATGTGATAGAAATGTTACATTTTACCATTGGCAATATTACACATACCGGTTACGTTCTAGCTCATACAGAATTATAGTAATATACCTAGGCACTGACTATAATATCCCACATCGCAAATATATATCCCTACTGAATATTGCATGGATATGATTTTGTGATTCAAAACATGGCCAGATGGCCACGAGATGGATATCCTAAGATATGCAGTGGCCCATACAGCCACAGTACATACACGTCCTCCGACGTCAATTCCTGGGTGCGCTACTGCCAGAAGCCATGTTTAGTTGTTTGAATATTTAACTATGTGTAGCGCGACGTAAAATGGACATAAAATGTACGTCCCTGGGACGAAGTATGCTGTATGGAGGATATATATCCTCATGAATATCCACCAAATATGCATTAGTCTTCCACTAAAGTAGTAATGGGCACAAAACATCGATGTTTCAAGAACATCGATGTTTTTTAAACATCGGAACATCGAACATCAATCCTAAAAAAATATGGGAAATAATGTGCCTGAGAAGTTTGCACTTGTACTACACCTCATTCCAAATTTTCCGGACCGATTTCAATATTTATTTATTTATTTATTTATTTATTTATTTATTTATTTATTTATTTATTTATTTATTTATTTATTTATTTATTTATTTATTTATTACACAAGTATCAACAGCACTGAATGCCAATTACAGATACGTCTTAAAGCTACCCTGAAATAAAAAATAAAAAGAAAGTTATGCAAGTACACTATTTTAGTAAACATAAATAAAAATTAATTATTAAATTTATATGTGTCATTAATAATTTTGTAAATTAGTCATACACAGGTACACAACTTAGGACCCTTATTCAGATAATTTACATACATCCATTCAATTAAAAATTGGTAAAAAGTCTAAGTATATAAATGTTTTACAACATCTAATAAAAACGCAGGTAGGTACCAAAACAACAGGATTATAAGACACCACCCAACTAAAAAAAGAAAAACACAAGTTAAAATACAATAAATTGAGAAAACAGTCAAATAAAAGAGAAAACATACTAAAATAGATACATACTTATTTAAGAATATTTAAGTTAGTTTACCTATTGGTTTTCAGTTTATTTTCGACTAGTTGTTTAAACTTACTGAGACTAGGCTATTAGCTACTAGACTCAATATGGCGGCTGACAATTAAACACAGAAGCTAAATGGAACTGTCATTGCAGTCAGTGTCAAAAAACTGGTCCGCAGCAATTTGGAATGGAGTGTGTATACCCCCTGCGGCTCAAAAAACAGGACATGCCTATTTTTGAGATGTCGGTCGGTTTTGTCGCCAATAGGTGTCGCTACATATAAATTATAGTTTCTTTTGAATGTACTACTTATGTTTTATTTGTTTTTTTAGTGTAGATATTTAATAGCTTTGGTATATCATATCCGATTATTATTATAAATATCTTATTTGCTTATTATAAGTATCTATGTTATTGTTATTGTTATGTATCTATTTTACGTACATTTTAGGTCTACCTCTACATACACTGGATGTACATAAGCGTACGTACCACGGACGTACACAAGCGTACGTACTATGTATGTACCTATTATAAACAATTAAAGGTGCTACACATAGTTAAATATTCAAACAACTAAATAAACATGGCTTCTGTGGTGACATCTAACATATACACCTCCATATTGTTGTCTAAAGAACTGTCACGACTAGGCCGCGTCCACTGCTTTTTTTTTAGAACTGCATCGCTTGTCGTTTTTGGGAAATTTACGTATTTTGTTAACATTACGGCTTATGGAAAATCGATTTGTTTGTCCTATGGCAACACTTCGTCCCAGGGACGTACATTTTACGTCCGTTTTACGTCGGTACGTCGCGGGACCAATTACGGACATACTATGTACGTACAAACGTGTACGTACATAGTACGTACACTATACATAAGCTACACGTTATAAGAGCGGGACGACAGATAAGTAAAAACCGTTATAAAGTATATCACAATTTTAGCAGAGTTTTCTAGATATAGGTGGTGGTCTAGTGGTAGAGCATTTGTGTCTCACCCGGGATGCTCGGGTTCAATTCCCGGTGTGTCCAACACTTTTTTTTTAAATTACCGGTGAAATATCCTTGCCTGACCCAAGCCCAGTTGCGGTCAATGTACGTACACAGGACGTACATAGTACGAACTGTGCCACATCCCAAGGACGTACTGGGGACGTACAAACCGTTGAAAAATGTACGTCCCCGGTACATACATAGTACGTACCAGTACGTACGTGTACGTACCGTGGCTGTATGGGTATTGTGTAAAATTTACATTGCAATAGACAGTTTTTGGACTAGTTTTTTTGCCACTTTGTTATTCACTTATGATGTTACAGTTAATAAGAACAACAACGCGCTAATAAGTCTTAAATAAACAGTTTTTTGAATAACGGAATACTCTCTAAAAAAAGCAAAAAAAACATCGATGTTCAGAAACATTGATGTTTTTATTCCATGATGATGATTCCGAACGATGTTGATATCGATGTTCAACATTGATGTTTTTTTTCGCCCATCACCACACTAAAGTGCAATTAGGGAGTGGCCCATGGATATAGGTGTATCAATGTTTCACCATTATGTTGATGTACTACTTGAGATTAGTTGTCAAAAGATTAATTACCTAAATAACTTTTTTTTTTTTTACCTGCTACATAGAGAACATATTGATTCCAGTGCCATCTACCTACAATACATGACATTAAACTAAATTATAATTATAAATCGTGTAAATAGCGTTCTTTTCACAAAATAGTAGATAGTTTTTGGTCGTGCCCAAAATGCCCGACGACTAACGCTATTTGACACTGTTGAGATTTGAACGTCATAGGGTTAAGGGCTGCCGTGAAACGCCGCAATCCTACGGACGGTTAACGAAAGAATTTTGACGTACGTGACGGGTGGCGCTACCCTGAGCACCAAAGACATACTCAAGCGTGTTTTTCTGTTTGAGCGTTCTTTTATGTATAATTAAATAGGTAACTGCTTCAAACGCATTTAAATAAAAGCTATAAATTTAACAACAACCGCACCGTCGACGTAAAATTTGTACCAAATAGGCTATTTTGAACTGTCGAATAGTGTTAAAGTTATCATTGTCGGTGAAGTTATCGGGATGTAATTGGCACGACCAAAAACTATCTAGTAATATTTTCAGCAAACGTGCCAAAATCCTGACAAAAATATTCTTCTTTGAAGTATTTATAGAAATATCTTCATTATTTGTAACATTTTTGATATTAAGCATCGGTATCAACACTGTTTATTAAATGACGTCAAATTGATCAACAATGGATAAATTGCATATGCACTGAGAAAAATATCCACACATCCTAAGTAAGAAGTCATTAGCCCCAAGTAGAAACTTCATTTAAATATGAGGTAAGTGAACTGTCTACTTACCATAAGTTTTTTCCTCTACTTAAGGCCATAAAAACATCGATTTGACAACACTGTTTTGCTGTTTTTGGGCCAATCTTTACCGGGCAGAATATGGGAAACGAGAAAACAGAATCTGTTGAAATTTGGCAGAAATGTTTATTTTTGAATTCCTCACAACCGTATCCAGAATGTTTTTTGCTGAACTCAAAAATCTTACCTGGCTTTTTCTTTAGATTTTTTTTTTGAAAAAAATACACCAAGTTTTGAAAAATCCTCTAGCTACGGTTGTATATTTTTATAAATCCAATTATCTGATAACAAAAAAGTTATGGTTTTTTCTTTACAAGCAATATTCTTCCGGAATTCTAAAACGCCGAGGTCACATAATTTAGTAGGCCCAAGGAAACTGAAGTGAGTTCGATTGGAGTATTGGAATTCAGGTTCCGCATACCCACCGGCCACTTGTCTAATGGAACATTCGGCCAATAAATTGATACATGTCAAGTGATAAAAATAATACGAAAATTTGTTATTTTTTTGATGTTGAATAATGATTTTTCTTTTGATTCTTTTTAATTTCGAGAGATTGCAATCCTTTCAAGAAGCATTAATAAGTGGTTACGTTGCTAATAAGTTATACTTTTCTCACATATGGTGTTCGTACCGTGTTTTGAACACTGCACGATTTCACTCGAAATGGTATTAGTGATGCCACCTATTGTTGACCTTTCAAAAAAATTGCAAAACAGTGTTGTCAAATCTATGCCGTTTTTAAGTGAAGTATCCACTAACCGTTAGTAAATCTATAGTAGAGCAAAACCAGTAAAACTCCTAAAATATGGCTTTATATAAAATAAAAAATATATTTTTGAGCTCCAAAAACCATGGCCGATCACAATACACCCTAAGAAAAAAAAATAAAAACAAATAATAAAAAAAGTGCGACGCGCCGATGTGGTTCGAACCGACAACCGACAGGTTGATAGACCAATGCTTTATTCACTGTACCAATCGCTTATAAAGAAATAGGTTGAAACCGCGGAATGTAAGCCTTTTGGCGGATTCTTATTGGTCGACTGAAAATTGTTAATCATGATTAAAGCTTAATCAGAGAATTTTCGCGTTTGGTGTATACAGACAGCTTCATGCTACTGCGAACATAGGCCGGAAGAAGTCCAATTTGCCAGTGTACGTACATGCACGGATACCGCACACCTATCAGTGGAGCAATCAACACTCAGGCATGCGATCGCCACGGTGCTATGTGGAGTGTAGTCAATGAAACCGGAATTTGGTCAATAAATACGCAAATTTTTATATTTTCTTGTTTTTTGTCACTGATAAATTAAAGCGTTTTATTTTCAACTGCTCAGATTTATCACTAACAACGTGTTACAATGAAAATAATAAGGAGAAACAAATAAAAGCAAGTTCTCAAAATAAAATAATTCTAAAAACCAAAAAGATTCTCCCAGTCAAAAAAAATTTAGAGCAAAGGTTCGAAAAGTCCTCCTTGCTCGGCTAGACAATATCCGAGCCTATTATAAAAACCCCTTCTAACGTTTCCAAGCATGTTAGGGGTGATAGTTTGAAAAGATCCGAAGTTCTTCTAAATTATTAGCCCTTTCATGCCCGTAAACTTTATTTTTGATATAACTCCACAGATAGAAACCATTAGGAGCAAGATCGGGTGATCAAGCTGGCCATAAAATAGTTCCCCGTGTACTTATAACCCGATTAGAAAATTCATTATCAAGATATTCCCTAACAAGGCCAACATTATGAGTGGAACAACCATCTTGTTGAAACCATAATATGCTGCTGCAGTAGATCCAAGTATCTAGGACCATTCAAATTGCCGTAAATAAAAAATGGCCCAATTACGTGTTCCCCTACAATACCTCCCCAAACATTTTTAAAAAAATACAAATGCAAATTTTCCCTCGACCATTATCGAACGTGTGTTGGGTTATGACGATTGAATAATGGAAAAGTGCTTTCATCTGTGAAAAGAATAGATCTCAGAAAGTTTTCAGCACAATTATAGTAGTGCGTTTTTGACGCTTTGTAAGAATGATAACCATTCTTTTTGAGAACACGTAAGACAGTGGCTGAAGACGTATCAACTGCTTCGGCAGTTTGGTGGCTAGTTAACTTTCGATTTTCCTCCACTGCAGCGCAAATCATCACACCTCGTACTTCCTGCTCGTCATTCAAAACAGTGGGTTTTTTAGGGTTTCTTGGCGCTACACAATCAAACTTTTCAAAATTCTGCACAAACCTATGAATCGTTGATAAACTAGGTTCTAGGCGATTTACAAAATCCTCCAAAAAAAGTTCTTGAATAAGTCTCAATGGTCTGCCTTGATAGTACCATTTGACTACCTGTAGTTATTCGGCAACTTCGTAGAAATCCATTTTTAGTTATAAAAATGTATTATTTCACTTAAGAACTTCCCACTCTGTATCTCGAGCAAGGCAGTTACCGGGTTCGTTTCCTGTCATCGATTTTTTGCCGAGTTTTTTTTAACTGATTTCCATCATGACCTCCCTATAAATAGAACAATGATCGTTGCAAATGGGATTGTCGAATTCTTATGATGGCAATAGGTTGACAAACATAGGTATGCATTATTATTAGGATGAATATATTTTTCCGCATGATTTTTTAGTATTTGATGCCTTCACTTGTCCTTAGTAGCAAAATTCACTAACCGTAAGTAAAGGGAAAGTTAAGTGAGTTGTTCCAGATTGGTAAGTAGATAAATCACTAAGGGTTAAAAAACTAGTAGAAAAATTCACTAACCCTAAGTGAAGGGAAAGTTAAGTGAGTTGTCCCAGATTGGTAAGTAGATAAATCACTAAGGGTTAACAAACTAGTAGAAAAATTCACTAACCCTAAGTGAAGGGAAAGTTAAGTGATTCGCCGCATATTGGTAAATATAGATAAATCACTAAGGGTTAACAAACTCGGTTCTAAGTAGGTCGATTTACCTGCAGCTATTAAATTCATCATTTGAGGCTAATAGAAACTTTACTAAGCTAAGTAGACACTTTACTTGGAATGGTTTTCTGAGTGTGTAATCGCCCGAAGGCTATCATTTCTGAATTATCCTTAACAAATCCTTTAAAATGACACCCAACATCCCACTAAGCAAAAATAGTGAAAAAATTGCTTTAATAACCCCTTTTATAACCTGAAAAAAACGTTAATGGAAAAAGTAACCTTATAAAACGGGTTATTAAAGCGATTTTTATTTTTTTTTTATTTTTGCTTAGTGAGATCATAGAGTCCATTATTTAGTTTGTGAGATAATTGCTTTTAAAAATGCAAATTTTAAGACTTTGTGCATGTATCTCGAAAAATAGACATTCGAACCTTATGACCAAACTCGGAATTTGTAAAATTCTTCTTTTTTAAAAACTATTTTATTTTTCAATACCATTCAAAATCAAACTCGGATTTTATAAAATAATATAGTAATAAATTTATAAAATCCTTCTTTTTTGAATTGAATGGCTTTACAAATACCGAGTGTGATTCTGAATGGATTTAATGAAATATGTGTTATATGTTTGGGTTGTTCATATGTTTTAGTCAAGTCAATTTCGGGTTTTAAAAACAATAAATAAAGATACTTTAATACTTTATAGGTTAATTGTTTATTATAGATTTATTCCGGGAATATAGACATAATTATAACAATACTTTTAGTAAAAAGTTTCTTGTTTAGTCACCACTACTCGATCCCCGTTTGGATAGCTGAAAGATTCGGTTTCTTTAAGAGTTTCCTAAAAACAAAATTATTATTATACATATTTGAAAGATCTCCAATAGGAAGAGTATAGGAGTAATAAATTGTCCCAGCGGCGAAATTTCAAGTAAGGGAAGAAATTTTTAAAAATTTACCCTGTTTATTGTAATGGTATTCGATTCTTTGATCACTCTGGGCGAGTTTCTATAAATTCACCGATGAGCTCACCGATGAAAACAATTGAGTTTGTAAATTCATCTATGATTCTTGGTGATATTCGTCGGGTTTTTAAATTACCCGTTTGATGAAAAAAGGTTAAAACCAAAGTTTGCCATTTTGTATTTTATTCGGTATACAAGGTGTGACAAAAAGTACTGTTTTTTTTGTCAGAGTTTAAAGTTAACGAAAATTAAAAAAATTGCGAAAAATTTAAAATTATCAAATTGGTTATCAAATTTTTCTTAACAAAATTAATTCTCAGATTTTTTATTTTTCTTTTGTTTTGGAGATATGATTTTTTTTCACAATTTATGCGTATTTTACATTCTTTTGACCGGATTTCGCAAATAATTTTAAATATGCATTTTCGCAATCTCTGGTAGGCCTATTAAAAATAAAACGTACCCAAAGTTATTTTGAAAATTAATCTTGATTACCAGGGGCGTCCAAGTTGTGGATTGTAACAGATGTTTACAAAAAATACTTTATATGTTTCACATCAATTTTCTCGCTATTCATTAAAAAAAAAGATAATTTTTTCAGTTATTAGTAACCAGTGATCTTTTTTACCAAAGCGGTTTTTTATTTGTTTTAAATGTTAACCAGGGGCGGAGCTAGAATTTTTTCAGAATACACTTTTATTGATATAAAATGGTTATATAAATTAGGGAAAGCAGGTTCAGCTTATATTTTTTTTTAAATTTTTTTTATGACAAGCACATCAGGGGCGTGCATAATTTTTATTTAAAAAAGTTTTTATTTAAAAATATTATGTTAGTTCTGTGTGATCCTTAAGTGAATTAGGGAAGTCAATCAAATTTTGGTATTATTCGAAAGGTCCAATTTTGTACAATTTTGCACATCTATTTTGAAATTTTACACAGCCCCATGGGAACCCGCAATAGGGTTCTCGAGTAAGGAGGCTGCCCCCCCCCATTTTTGAAGATAGGTGTGCAAAATTGTGCAAAATTAGACCTTTCAAATGCAACCAAAATTTTCAAAAAATATCATCGGGGGGGGGGGGGGGCAGCCTCGCTACTCGAGAACCCTTTTGTGGGTTCCCATGGGGTGTGCCAAATTGTGGAAAATGAGAATGGTACCAAAATTTTCAAAAAATATCATCTGGAGGGGGGGCCAGCCTCGTTACTCATGAACCCTATTGCGGGTTCCCATATAGGGTGTAGAAAATTTCAAAATAGGCGTGCAAAATAGGACTTTTCGAATGATACTAAAATTTTCAAAAAATTTCTGGGGGGCCAGCCTTACTCGAGAACCCTATTGCGGGTTCCCACGGGTATGCAAAATTTCAAAATAGATGTGCAAAATTGGACCTTTCGAATGATACCAAAATTTTCAAAAATCCTTATATTTTTTGATTGGTTTTCACTAATTCACTTTAGGATCACACAGACCTAACATAATAGTTTTAAATAAAAATTTTTTGCACGCCCCTGATGTGCTTGTTATAAAAAAAATTATTTACATAATAATTTAAAAAAATATAAGCTGAACTATTAGTAAAAGTGTATTCTGAAAAAAAATCTAGCTCCGCCCCTGGTTAACATTTAAAAAAAATAAAAAACCGCTTTGGTAACAATGGTCACTAGTTACTAATAACTGAAAAAAATAATACATTTTTTTTATTAATAGCGAAAAAATTGATGTTAAACGTATAAAGAATTTTTTGACAAAAACAATCATATGCCAAAAATTCAAGACCATATTTTTTTTGTTTTTGTTTCCATGATCTGCTTTTTTTTATAAAAAGTTCATAAAAAATGTCATTAGCTTTTGTGAGTTTCATAAACCACCAAGCAACAATAATTAAATATTTTTTTCATAATACCTCGTTAAACGTCAAATGGCAAAAGCTTTTTTTTGACATATGACATTTTTTATATAAAAATCGGATAACGAATTCAAAAGTTAAAAAAACACATTTTTTGGTATTTAAAATATGTTCTGTATTTAGAGGAAATTTGAACACACATAACTTTTGTATAAGTCAATCGAATTTTATGAGTGTTGCCTCATTCAACGTGAAATAGCGTCAGGTAATAAACCTTTATAAAAAAAAGGGTGGTAAAGAAAAAGTTGCAGCTCTTTTTTAAAAAATGTGATTTTTATTTTTTTCCGCCATCTTGGATTTTTGATATATGACGGTTTTTGTTAAAAAATTATAAAACTTGTTTAGTTAGCGTTATAAATCTGAAGCCCTACGAGTATTTTTTGTTCGTCTTTATTGTAACCCATGGGATTTTTTCGAAAAAGCACAAATTCCTCAATTGGAAAAAAATCTAGGCGTTTTTTTCATTTTCGATGGCTCATCGAACTCAATGACATCGGTGAAAAAAATCTGATGAATTTACAAACTCGCCCTTTTTGCAAATTTGTCAATGACGTCATCATAAAAACGTGGATGTTCTGATAAGGTTTAGAGGGATGCCCACGGTTTATCAGAATGTGCAAAATCAAACCCGTTAAATAAAAGAAAGTGCAATTATAAAATCATTCACTATAGGAACAGCAATTCGTTAAACCAATTTTTTATCCGAACCTTATTTCTTCACCATTCATCAAACTCATTCAATATCAAACCCGGAATTCGTAAAACCCGTAATTTATCAGAAAATTTTTGCTAAATTAATTGCGCATTCGCCAATACCACATGAACCGGAGGCGTACACGCAGGTGGCGCAGCAGCGCCGCGTTTTGATGCATTTGTCGCTGTTACGCACATATAAAAACCCCGTCTTGCATTCATGTGTTATTGGCGAATGCACAATCAATTTTGCAAAAATTTTCTAATAAATTACGGGTTTTACCAGTTCCGGGTTTGATATTGAATTAGTTTAATTAAAAACGGGTCTGTTAAATTTTGAATTTGTTATTGAATGGGTTTGATGAAATACGGTTCGGATAAAAAATTGATTTGGCCAATTGCTGTTTCTATAGTGAATCGTTCCTACGATGAATTTTTTTATTAAATACGGTCTGATAAATTCCTGGTTTGACAAACCATAGGCGATCGTTTAGAAAAGTTTATTTTTAGTGGACAAAAGCGCAAAAATCACGTAGTTTTTAAGAAAATTGACAAAAACCTTACCATTATGTGCTAAAGAGAAAGGAATTTTAGTTTAAATCTCTCTCTAACACATTATGCTTATGGTGAGGCTCTTGATGAATGAATTAATGGATGAAATAACGTGTTTTGGTATTTTTGAAATCAGGAAGAATATTTATAAGGTGTTTCATTTAAATTTTTCTTGGTGCATAGTTCTAAAAGCATTCAAAAAACTATAAAACTTTTGAATTCAAAGTTTTTTTCTTTCTCCCATATTGAACGAGTCAACAGGGGGTTTAATAGTACATTATAAACCTAGCGACTAAGTGCTACTTTTAATCCCGCGGCGAAGGTCCGACCGTAGGGAGTACTACAATTCGCTAAGGGATTAAAAGACGCTTTAGTCCCTAAAAAGAGGGATTAAACGCACCTATTTAATCCGTAAAGTGCATAAAATATAATAAGACAACCTATGTATTCTAACTAACATAATTTTGACTAAAATCCTAAAATCAAGTAACATACTATACCCCTCCTCCGAGGCCTCCACCCATACCAGCGCCAACATTGAAACCAATGCCAGCGCCCGCTCCTACTCCCGCCCCTCCACCTGCGCCTCCGCCATTAGTCCATTGGTTATAGTCGCCATATCCTCCTCTGGGGGGGCCGAAACTCCCTTGGGGAGCGCAGTTCTAAACAAAAATTACATTCATACATTTTGCTAGCAATGTTATTTTCCCAACTAGCAATTTGTCGACGACCCAACGTTGCGTCACATCGTTTACTTTTATTTAAACACGACCCTCTTTTTTACGGTTTGCGGACAACTGGTCGTATATTTAAGGTCGCAAGCAGTTGCGACGTCCCCACTACCATCGCAGACACTTTCGTCGCAGTGCCAAAACGTCGCAAACATTTGCGCCGCGGGTTCATTTCACACACAATTGGGTCGCGGATCCTCTCCATCGCATAGGACATTTCGACGTGCCCACTAGCGTCGCAGGCAATTTCGTCGCAAATCCACAACGTCGCGAATACATTCCGTAGCATTGGATATTGCGACGTGCTCATTAGCATTGTATATGTAAATTGAAAACGTGGTAGTAAGATAAATTTTTCATGGTGTGTGACACAGCGAGCGTCGCATTATTTTATAATCTGAAAGATACCTATTGTTTCATTATTTTTTGAGAAAATTGTCGTTTGATTTTAGTTATTAGGGATATTTTGGAACGCTTATTTCAGATTTCGTAGTGGTTGTGGTAATTACTGCGTCTGCGCAATAGCTAAAGAGAATTTTAGCTTAATTAATTTTAAAAATAATAAACTATTACAAGGTTCCAACATATTTTGTAAAATTAAGGCAAACTTTTTATTTTTTTTATCTTTAAATTTTTTGTGACAGTTTTTAAATGTGCTCCAAAAACTCTGGAGTGGTAGTGGTAGAGGTTGTTAAACGCTAACACAGCGGTTGTCAAAATTTTAAGCGTTCCAAAATATCCCTATTCTTTTGTGCTAGTAGTGGTTTGAATTAAACATTTTTAAAATTACGACGTAATTGTTGTGACTTTTTAGTTTTATCTACTAGTTTTTTTTTATATTTCCCCACCCAGCACCCCAAATTCTCCACTGGTCCCGTAAGCTTCTAATAATTTAATACGCTATTTTATTGTATGCGACGGAATATATTTGCGACATTGTGGATTTGCGACGAAATTGTCTGCGACGCTAGTGTGCACGTCGTAATGTCTTTTGCGACGGGGAGTATCAGCGACCCAATTGTTTGCGACGAAATGGATCTGCGACGAAATGGTTTGCGACGGTAGTGGGGACTAGTGATGGGCACATCGAAAAAAAACATCGATGTTGAACATCGATGTCCACATCGAAACTCAACATCGATGGTGAAAAAACATCGGTATAAAAACATCGATGTTTCTAAACATCGATGTTTTTTTTTTGCTTTTTTTAGAGAGTATTCCGTTCTTCACAGAAACTGTTTTAGTTAAGTCTCATTGCTAATGTTACACAGTACTTAGAATAAGCATGCAAATAAGAGATTCATAATAATAATCGGTACATGATATACAAAGGCTATTAAATATCTGAGGTAAAAAACAATAACAAAAATATGAGTAGTACATTCAAACGAAACTATGTAAAAAAAAGCTTGATCTCATTGGAGCACACCCTTAGAGGTCCCAAAAGCTTTTTTCTACTGATTCTAGAAACAATAATTTATTGAGGGTTGGTCCATTCAATCGATTCCTTCTTTCGGTGAGGGTTTTTCTAGCTTTTGAAAACAAACCGCTTTGATACGGTGGGGTATAAGTGCAAACTTCTCAGACAAATTATTTCCTATAATTTTTATTGTATTGATGTTCGATGTTCCGATGTTTAAAAAAAGTATCGATGTTTTAGCATCGATGATATTTTATTAACATCGATGTTAAAAACATCGATGTTGAACAAAAAACATCGATGCTTTAACATGCTTTTATAGTTCCGATGACAATACAATATATACTATGTCATTATTAGGCATCCCTCCCTCCTACGAGGGGAGTAGAGGGCGGAAAACACCTAAGTTTTTCCGATTACCAAAATTGGTATACGGGGGCTTTTGGGGCTAAGGAATACGAATTTTTGATCAGATTTTAAACATTCAATATGGCGGATTCAAGATGGACGATTTTCGGTCATGTTTTGCTAACCAATTTTAACTGATTTATCCACATCCGATTGTGTTCAAATTTGGTATGCGTTTATAGTTCCGGTGAAAATACAATAATATGGTATTGTCAGGTACCCACCTCCCTCTAACGAGGGAAGTGGAGGGTGAAAAATATTTAGTTTGTTCGATTTCAATAAAAATTGGCATACAGGGGTTTTTAAAGAAAGGGATTATGAATTTTTAATCAGATTTGAATATTTCAATATGGCGGATTCAAAATGGACGATTAATTAAGGGTGTGTGTTCAAATTTGGTATGCGTTTATAGTTCCGGCGACAATACAATAATATGGTATTATTGAGTACACACTTCCCTCTAACGAGGGAAATGGAGAGGGGAAAAGATTTAGTTTGTTCGATTTAAATCAAAATTGGCACACAGGGGTTTTTCGAGAAGGGGATATGAATTTTTCATCAAATTTGAAAATTCAGATATGGCGGATTCAAAATGAAGGATTTAGGGTACAAATCTAAAAATTAAAAAATAAATATGTTTTATCTTTCTTATGCCATAATAAAAGCAATCTGCGCAAATTAAACATTTTAAATTTACGGTGACAAAGAGAGAACTATAAAAGAAGAACTAAATTCTTGTTCTATTCGAATGATAAACATAATGCTTTCATCTAAAGAAGCTGAGGATGGGTGAGATTGCCGTGCTTGCCAAGCCTTTGAAAATATCCTTAGGTTATAGAGTAATACAACTGTTTCTTAGATGAAAGTTAAAATTTTTAATTTGCGCCCATCGCTTTTATTATGGTATAAGAAAGATAAAAAATTATTTTCTACTTTTAAGCGCATTTAATAAAAGCTTGTTCTCTAATAGTTTTTTTTTTAATAAAAATTTATTACTAATTTGGTGAATGATTTTTTGGTCGAGTTAACGATGCGATCGCGACTATTTGGGAATCTGTGAAAATGTTAGTTAAGTGGGTTTTGGAGTGCAGTTATTTGTTTCAAAATGATATTTATACCTCAAAGAGATACATAAATTATTTAACTCAAATATACCTATTTCTATAACAAATTTTACATCACCTTATATGCAAACAAAACAGTTCACTATGAAATATGCAGGTTTTAGCCCCAAAAAACATACGTGCCTTCGATTTAAGGTGATTTTACAAAACAGAAAAGATATTATTAAATCATGAATTGCTTGGAAAAAGCTCTAGAGATATTGTTTAAACTTCCTAAGGACCAAATACGAGCTTTTACATCCAACAAGTTCCGAATTTTGTGTAAATGTAAATATGAAAATCATTTTTAAATTTTGTTTACAAATTAACGTATAATGGCGTCTCACCTATAGTAAATCAACTTTATCGAATCAATCATGGCGGCACGTGTTAGTTTTTATGACTACCAAAATATTCCTATGACCTGACGGATTGAACGACTATACTGTATTTTGGATGAAACCCCGACCAATAGAAGCGAACGCGTCTCAATTTTACCCAATGGAAATTGACGCAGGGCACTGGTGCGAAATTGCATGGTTAGTTGCAGACATAAACTAGTCGCGCCGGCGTCTACAAAAACCCGACCAGAAAACGTCGCTTTCGCAACTAAGAAACCGCTGAAAAAATTGTTAGTAAAATAGACGGTCATAAATAGTTGTGGGGTTGTATGGTCTGCGCTGTAGAGGTAGTATCTCTTGTTTAAAACGGTTGCATGGAGAGTCATACACTGGAGATGGTTTTAAACAATTGATCCTCACAGAGCGGTCAGCTCTCACATATGGCTCCACGTGCCACACCACGGTAACTGTCTCAACCTGCAGGCCAAACTATGCGAGGGTAGCCAGATATGCCGAGAAAATTAGTGTTTGGAAGCAGTAACACTAAAAGTAAAAACGGCAACAAATTAAATAGTTAAAGGCGTGACAAGGAATGTTTTAACGGTTTTAATGCTGCGATGACGAAGGCAACGTGAAACCACCTCATTAACGTCCCCAGGAAATATCATCATCATGACTGGAAAACCAAAGGCCCCGGCAGGTCTTAAGTGACCAGAGGGTGCTAAGAATCTCCGGACCAGTCATGAAGAAGATTGCTACATGGAACGTACAAACTATGTTTCAGGCTGGAAAAGTCCACAATATCATCAGAAAAATGGAACGATTGGACATAGAGATCTTGGGAGTTAGCGAGGTGAGATGGCCTAACTCAGGTAAATGTCCGATAGACGACCACCATGTCTACTACGCAGGCAATGACAGACAAAGGAAAAAACCACTATAATGGTGTAGCAATAATTTTGAACAAAGAAATTCAAAAATCCGTTATCACTTTTGTTCGTGTGTCGGATCGAGTCATATTTCTTCAGCTAAACTCTAAGCCGTTCAATGTCAATATTATTCAAGTATACGCACCAACCAGTAAATATTCAGATGATGACGTAGAGGCATTCTACGACCAAATTCAAACTGCCCTTAGTTTTACAAAAAAGACAGTGTCACCATTGTTATGGGGGACTTCCACGCAAAACTTGAAACGCCTCAAGAGAAGACATTATTGGAAGGTAGAGTCTTGGTTCATCAAATGAACGTTGAGATCGCCTTTTCCATTTCTGTCAGGAAAGAGATTTTATCGTGTCAAATACTTTCTTTAAACTTCCAGCTAGACGCCTTTATACTTGGACTTCTAAATCCGACACACCTGAGAGGATCATTATTAAACCTGCAAAAACTTACCCTGGCACAGACGTAGGCTCGGATCACAATCCAGTTGTGGCGAAAGTTAAATTTACCATAAAGAAAAATCGTCTCCTAAATAACAAACCCAGACCCAATTTGGACGAACTTCAAGATAACACGATAGCAACTAAACTTAAAGTCGAACTTAACAAAATGCTTAAAGATATTAATGAGTCTACCAAACAAGATGCAAAAATGCAAAGTGCCATAGTCGAAAGCACAACACTCTTAAGAAAGGATGAAAAAATGATGCCTATTTGTTAATGATTCAAGGTTGGAAATCAAAGTGTATGATGGTGTTTAATGATGTATGGTAAGGGTGACCAGTGAAACCACTGATGAGCTCACGCTGGATACCCAGAGCGAAATATCGTTTAATCATTTATCTTTTCGCTTTGGTCCTTTGTGTGTTCCTTGTGGGATGCCCATCCAAGTTTGAATTTTCGTTATTTCCACCCAAAATCTTTTGATCTTTGGTTTTTTGTTTTTTTTTTTCGATTGAAGTCACTGATTTTAACATCTTTTTTTTGTTTTAATTGCCTTAGGAGCATAATCCTACTGGAAATATTAACACGCCAGGACGAATCCGTATCAAGTAACTTGGATAAGTACCAGTGCAGAACGATGCCTATTTGTGAGTGATTCAAGGTTGAAAATCAAAGTGTATGATGGTGTTTAATGATGTATGGGGAGGGTGACTAGTGAAACCACTGATGAGCTCACGCTGGATACCCAGAGCGAAACATCGTTTAATCATTTCTCTTTTCGCTTTGGTCCTTTGTGTGTTACTTGTGGGATGCTCATCCAAGTTTGAATTTTCGTTATTTCTACCCAAGATCTTTTGATCTTTTGTTTTTTGGTTTCTTTTCGGTTGAAGTGACTGATTTGGAGGTCATATCCAAGGAAAGGAACATCCGACGCATGTTAAAAGCAAATGGATGGCAAGTCGAACGCGTGGATTCATACAAATACTTGGGTTGTTTCCTCAATGATAACTGGAACAACATGTAAGAATTTCGAGCAAGAATTGAACAGGCCAGATCTTTTTTTATCAAAATGAAATCAGTGTTGTGTAGTCGCGATCTTAATTTTACTCTCCGAATTCGTGTGCTTTGGTGTTATGTTTTTAGCATCTTAAAAGTTGGAGGCATTAGAAATGTGATATTATCGTAGAATACCCAGGATATATTGGATGGACCGAGTAACTAATGTGGATGTTCTGCTTAGAATAAATAAAGATCTTGAAGTTTTATTTGCCATCAAAAAACGAAAACTTGAATATTTTGGTGATATTTTGAGAAATGACAAATATGAACTTTTAAAATTGATAATAGAAGGCAAAATTGAAGGCAGAAGAGGTCCGGGTCGTAGACGGATCTCATGGCTTAAAAATCTTGGTATGGTGTTGGTACTACGACACTTTTCCGAAAAGCAGTTCGAAGAGAGCATGGCACTTGAAGAAGGTTACTATAGTTGCGAGAAACGTTTAGTTTGAAATTAACTCTGTGTTTCGGACTTCCATTGTCTATATTTTATTTATACACGACGTTTCGATCAGTACAATCTCTAATCGTCTTCAGGTGCAAACTACAATCAATTCCTAAGGCTACGTACTTATATATTGTGAGAAATCACTCAACCTTGAAGTTTAAGAAGTTGGCTCCGCCCAAGGAGGGGCTTCCAAATATTTGGGATTTCAACACTTGGTTTACTGAAAATACCCTGATTCTGCCCAATAAAGGCAGCTTCAAGGAATTTTCGTTTCTTCCAGTGTGACTCCTTGTGCAAAACCTTTGCTTCTGCCCACTTCATTCGGTGTTGTTTTGACCATGCATGTTCGGCAATTCCTGATTTCGTGGTTTCACCTTTTTGGGTATTCGTCTGATGTTCCTTAAGCCTAACAGATAGTGGTCTTTTAGTTTCGCCTATGTATGATTCACCACACTCACAAGGAACTTGGTAAATGCATTCCTTATTTTGTTTGTTCTCCGGTTTTGTTTTACTAAGAAGGCTTCGAATTGTATTACTAGATTTAAAAGCTGTTTTAATATTAAAGTTCTTCGCTACTCTTCGAATTTTCTCTGATACTCCTTTAACGTATGGGATTGTAAGGAATGCATTTGCCTGGTTTTGGTCATGTAATCTCTGTCCTGTTTGTTGAAATTTAGAAATAGTATCTGTTATAAGTTTCAGGCAAACCTATTAAGCATACCTCTAATATAAGCAAAACAGAGGAAATCGCGTTGAAGAATCTTCAAAAGGACAAATCAATTAAAATCTTACCGGCAGACAAGGGCAATGCAACAGTGATTTTGGACACGGAAACCTATGACCAGAAAGTTGAAGAGGTACTTGCTAAAGGAAACTATAAACTTCTCCCAAAAGATCCGACGCAATCAATCGAAAGTAAGGTTTATAGAATTTTGAAAAAGTATTCCAGATATATTCCGGACAATACAAGATCTCAACTTACACCACATTATAGCAAGCCTCCTCATCTATACGGACTTCCCAAAATTCACAAAGATGCAATGCCCTTACGCCCAATTACAAGTTCCAGAAATTCTCCAACAAGCAATCTGTCTAAATTCCTTTTGAAAATTATTCAACCTCTTGCAGGCAAGACCGCTTCATTTGTAGAAAATTCAAACCATTTTGTTAATATTCTTAAATCTTTTGTTTTAGGAACCGAGGATGGACTTGTCAGTTTTGATGTCGAAAGTCTATACACCAATGTCCCAATAAAGGAATCGTTAGACATTATTAGAAAGAGACTGGTTGATGACGAATCTCTTTATGAACGTACCAGCCTACCGCTGGAGGGAGTGATGGAGTTGTTGGAGTGCTGCCTACATAACTCTTATTTTCAAGTGAAAGATAGGTTTTATGCTCAGGAAGACGGTCTGCCAATGGGTTCATCGCTTTCGCCAGTGGTGGCCAATATTTACATGGAGTGGTTCGAATCACACGCGGTTGATACCGCAACATATAAACCTAAGCTCTGGCTGAGATATGTTGATGATACTTTTATTGTCTGGACCGGGAATGACCAACAACTTTCAGAATTTCTTCACCACCTAAATAACATAAGACCCACCATTAAATTCACAATGGAATTGGAGCAAAATTGTCAAATTCCTTTTCTTGATGTACTTGTCACACGAGTAGAAAGCGACATCAGAACAACAGTCTATCGTAAACCCACTCACACAGGACAATATTTAAATCAAGGTTCAAATCATTCTGCTACAACCAAACGAGACATAATCAAAACTTTGTATAACAGAGCCGTTCAAATTTGTAACAATTCTCATGACTTGGAAATCGAAATAAGAAACATTAAGAAGGATCTGCAGCAGAATGGTTACAGCCTGAAACTTATAACAGATACTATTTCTAAATTTCAACAAACAGGACAGAGATTACATGACCAAAACCAGGCAAATGCATTCCTTACAATCCCATACGTTAAAGGAGTATCAGAGAAAATTCGAAGAGTAGCGAAGAACTTTAATATTAAAACAGCTTTTAAATCTAGTAATACAATTCGAAGCCTTCTTAGTAAAACAAAACTGGAGAACAAACAAAATAAGGAATGCATTTACCAAGTTCCTTGTGAGTGTGGTGAATCATACATAGGCGAAACTAAAAGACCACTATCTGTTAGGCTTAAGGAACATCAGACGAATACCCAAAAAGGTGAAACCACGAAATCAGGAATTGCCGAACATGCATGGTCAAAACAACACCGAATGAAGTGGGCAGAAGCAAAGGTTTTGCACAAGGAGTCACACTGGAAGAAACGAAAATTCCTTGAAGCTGCCTTTATTGGGCAGAATCAGGGTATTTTCAGTAAACCAAGTGTTGAAATCCCAAATATTTGGAAGCCCCTCCTTGGGCGGAGCCAACTTCTTAAACTTCAAGGTTGAGTGATTTCTCACAGTATATAAGTACGTAGCCTTAGGAATTGATTGTAGTTTGCACCTGAAGACGATCAGAGATTGTACTGATCGTAACGTCGTGTATAAATAAAATATAGACAATGGAAGTCCGAAACACAGAGTTAATTTCAAACACATCATTGTCTCAAACTTTCAAACAAACGTTTAGTTGTCGTTAAGTGGTCGACGTCAACTTCGGTTTTCAAGTCAACTGCTATTTACTTATAAAACAGCGTTTGAAGGTGGTGCAATTCTAATTCTAACAAAGTAAAAATTTAAAAACAGTTTCACTCGGTGTATTCTCTATCAAAATATAACGTATGTATGTAAAAATTTCGTTTTCAGCCAATTTTTTTAACAAAAGCGTTCGTGCATGACGCTAGATCACATGCACTCAAGCTTTTGTTTAAAAATTGGCTTCAAACAAAATTTCCAAAAATTTCGTCTGTGTTGGGAAGACAGATTATTTCGAAAGGGTAGATAACCTAATAAAAAATGGACCCTACAAACAAGTCTCAAAAAACCCCTTACCAAAAATGATTAACGAAGTAAAAAACACAATTAAAAAATGTAACAATATTATTACTGATAATATTAAATATAAACTACAAGTAAGCAATCCCACTATGCCCAAACTGTATTGTCTTCCGAAAATCCACAAGCCTGGAAAATCGGTTAGACCTATAGTTTCTGCTGTAGGATCACCTACTTACAACATTTCGAAATGGCTAGCAAACGAGTTTGAAAATTTACCGATAAAGGAAAAAGGTTTTTCTGTTCAAAATTCCCTTGAATTTATAAACAAAGTTAAAGATATTTCACTCCAAGAAGGTGAAATTTTAATCTCGTTTGATGTTAGTTCGTTGTTCCCTAGTGTGCCGATCCCCAATACCTTACAATACCTGGAGGAACTACTAAGAAAAAACAATCTAGAAGACAAACAGACTTTAGAATACCTATCTTTAACAAAACTCTGCATGAATCAAAATTACTTTCAATATAAAAATAACTACTACCAGCAATTAGAAGGAACCACAATGGGTAATAGTTTATCACCTTTTATCGCAAACCTATTTATGAGCAAATTTGAATCAGATATAAGTAAAGAATTTGAGTATTTCCCCAGAGTATGGTTCAGGTATGTAGACGATGTGTTTGCAGTATTCAACACTAAAGTAACTAGTGTTGAAAATTTTATGGAAAAAATAAATAACAAATTTCCCACTATTAAATTTACTTATGAAACAGAGAACAACGGTACACTGCCATTTCTAGACACTTTAGTTATAAGAAATAAAAATAAATTGGACTTTGACCTATACAGAAAAGGCACGGCCACCAACAGGTATATTCCAAATGACTCTTTTCATTGCTTACAACATAAGCTTGCAAGTTTGCACTTTTTAACATATAGATTAGTAAATTTCCCCTTAAACAAAGAAAGATTTGAAGCAGAAAAGAATAGGATTAGGAATATAGCTGGCGAAAACGGTTACGACGAAGGCTTAATAAATAAGCTGATAAATAGACATTCTTTTCAAAAGACCTTTCGGAATTCTACCTTTTTCAGACAAAAAGATACCTGCGACTCAAAATTTGTATCAATTCCGTATAATCCCAATTATACGAAAGGATTACAGAAAGTATTTAATAACACCGGTCTTAAATTAGTATATCAATCCGGTAACACAATAAGAAGCTTACTAGGAAATCCCAAGGATACAACTACAGTTCTAGAAAAAAGTGGAATTTACGAAATTAGTTGCATGGATTGTGATAAAAAATATGTTGGCCAAACGAGACGCTTTATTCAAACACGTTTTAAAGAACACTTAGCACACTTAAAATACGGAAGAACAGAAAAGTCAAGTGTGGCCGAGCATGCTTTTGAAAACAATCATAGATTCACATAAGATAACCTAAAACTTCTAAAAAGTGTACCAAACAAAAGACTTTTGAATGCATATGAAAGTATGGAAATCATTAAATCCAGAAATAGTTTAAATAAAGATAGAGGACCTATCCCGTTTAGTACACTTTATTCTTTGGTTGAGGGGAGGTAGGATTAAAAATCGTGATCAATCACAATTTATTAGTCTTATCTCCGCCCACTAAAGGATTGTATATAAGATAGAGCGTAGATTAATTTAGTTCATTGTTTATCGTCTCCTGATGATGCTAACGTTGTTAGCGAAACGCGCGTCGAGTGCAAAAAAGTGTAGTTTTGGTTTGTGGAAAACAATCATAATTTTGTTTTAATAATTTTGGCAAAAATTTCGTGGAAATCTAACATGCACTAGTTATATTACTACTGATTATTTACCTCATACTTACTTGTCAAAACCGGTAATTACCCTTTTCAAAACTCAATATCACACGTCTGTACCAACAGGTTTTCATTTTCGATGTGTCGTTTGATGATATATAAATAGCGACTAATTTTGATTAGTTTAATGTATTTAATTTGGTAAATAATCTTCAAAATTCATTTCGGGATGGTGAAATAATTAAGGATTAAACGACTTACCTGTAAGGAAATTCAATTCAAATTATACGAGATTGGTCACACCCTATTAGATACACAAGGTAGTGATACTTCGTAGCACGTCATACGCAAGTTTTAGAGATAAGAAAAACATACCGCCATGGCAGCCTGCCTGATCTCTGCTAGGTACTTCAGTATACTTCTAAAGCTTTTCTGAAATACTAAGATCGCCAAGGGCGGGTTGACTAGTACTTAAGTAGATTGCATGAAAAATACATGAATATATAAATAGGAGGTCGTCTAATAGGATGTGACCAATCTCGTATAATTTGGATTGAACTTCCTTACAGGTAAGTCGTTTAATCCTTAATTATACTTCGATTGGGCACATCCTATTAGATACACCAGGTAGTTGTTTAGAGAATATGGCGATATTAGTTAAAAAGTTAAATAATAATAAGGAAACCACAAGGTTTAAAATTTAAATGTGTTTAAAATATATTTCTTAGTATAATTAGCTAAGAAATCGTTTGAAATTAAAGGTTTATTATAAAATCTATTGAACGTTTTCCTTTTTTCGGAACATCCCGCAGCCTTTCTAATACTTTTGAAACACCCCATGTCCTATGTTCTTTAAAATTTGATTTTATTTCTGCGTTTTTTAGACCTTTTTAAATCCACCTGCTAATGTTTTGGGATGTAGCGGGCTTATGAGGCTTTTTAATGGTTAAAATAAGTGTATCCTCTGTTCATCGAAATAGTTTTGTTTTCTGTATGCAATATATAATGGTAAAACGCAAATAGAACTGTAAATTTTCTTTGAAACAGGGTACTTAAGCCAAGGCTAAATTCTTCTGGGTCCAGATATTTTAAAAATATCTATGCACTCTTCGTTAGCCTTGATGTTACTTAACTTATAGAAAATATCTGAACACTTTGAGCAGAATAATGAGTTAAAAGAAGTACCATTTTTATAGTTAATAACCCGAATGTTAAATTTACCAAAGGGTACAAGTTACATATATGAGATAACACTGGTTCCGGATACCAAGTTTATATTTCGGAAACTGAGGGCGCAGCTTAAAAATGCGTCTCATAAACCTATCTACCATTTCTGATTTTTCTGCTCGCAAATTAAATTTAAGGCAGACCTATGTTTGTTAAGAGTTCAATATTTCCCAGTATTTTGAGATTCTGTTTCTAAAACGGATACAACTTGATTTACATTACGCTGCAAGATGTTGATGGATTTAAAACGATAACTTTTAAGCGAATCACGGATTCTAATTTTGGATACCATGCTTGAGTTTTCTTTTTTTTACATTTTTGGAAACAGTGAGGAAATATATAAGAATGAAGGTTTTTCTAATTCATTGTGAATGCATCCACTGGAAGCCACGACACAAACTGGTGGCATTTTTTGTTCAGGTAGCTGGCAAATAAATATACAATTTTTATACCAGATTTCTTGTCCGCTATATGATTATCCAACGTATTTATGTACGTGGCAAATACAAAAAAATATAACTAAGCTCACTGCCACATCATTCTCCCAATAGCAATCAATTCTTAAAGTCTTTTACAAAGCTTGTTAAGCCATAAAAAGCTGCCTTCATTTCAAGAATGTTTATGTGTTTCTCCTGTTAACCTTGTTGCCAAAAAAGCCCCTTTTGCTTCCTTTCCATTGCAACACGCCCCCATCCCGATTTGTAGGCATCGGAGAAAATTTTAATGTTATAATTAGGCTGTAAAATAGTATGTGCTTTAACCACCACTCAAGTTCATTTTTAACTAAGAACCTAACAAGCATCTTTTTGTTATAGTTGTTCCTGTTAGCCTTTAAGGCACGATATTTTTCTCGCTCAAGGGTTTTTACGTACAACAAGCCGTACCCTGTACAAACCGAGGCTAGCCTTCCTATAATTTGCGAAACCTCTTTAAATGTTATTTTATTTTTTTCTCTTTGAATAATCTTAATGGCTGTTTTTATTTTTGTTATTCTTTTTTGTGCGATATATATCCACATCTTTTTTGCATTAAGGATAAATGCTAAAAATTGTATGAGTAGGTTGTGTATGGTTTTTTAATTGTTAATAAAAAACCTAATCTTTAAGATAAGAGAAACAGGCCTGAAAGGGTGGAACAAAAAAGTGCAGTGGCTACACCGAATGGTAAACATTGGAATTCAACTTTTGTTTTGAACAGAAAATCTTAAATATTTTTTATATTCATCAAACATTGAAACTAAAAAATATGCATCTTTAAGATCTAATGTCGCAAGGAAGCAGTTTTTAGTAATTAAGTTCTCTAATATCTTCCAGTTGAAAATGAGGTGGGCGAAAGAACTTTATGTAGGTTTCTAGGATTAAAGATAAACCTAAAATCACTTGTTATCGCTCTGTCTTAAAAAATAGCTTAAAAAAAACTGATCTTGACAGTTATTAACAGTTTTAACTGCTCCTACTTATAAATGTTGTATGCTTTTCGAATAAATTTTTAACTCATTTTTGGTAAATTTTGAGGTTTTGGGGGTGAAAACTTGAAAAGGTTTGTCCACAAAGGGAATTTTGTAACCTTTTGTCCAACTCAAAGCTAATGTATTTTAAATTATTTGACTCCATTCTTCTGAAAAAAAAAAAATTCGACAGGAATAAGTTCTTTCACTGTTTTTTGCAATTTTCGGCAAAACCTTCCCTAAAAAAGAAAAGATCTGGATGTTGCGCAGTATCAATTTATTATATTTTTGCATGAAACAATATTGTGGCCAATGCGACACAACTGCGCCGATTCGGCAAGACCCAAAAGATCTTCCTCAAATGCTTCGTCTCTCCCTTTTTTGTTTAGGCCAAATTAGAGAAAACCCGCTCTAAGGCTGTCAAACCTTTTCCCAAAATGGTTTACAATTTCAAGAGTTACGTATCTCTTTTTTGCTCTGTGGATGCTAGCATCCTTGATTTAATTTGGATCCTTGAAGAATTTGGCAATTTTTCCGGGAATTTTGTATTTTTCCAGGAGATTATTTTTAGTTTCCTTATCTATATATTCCCATAGAAAGATGCTTCTTCCATCTGCAAGCTAGCTCTGCTGTCCCCCCTATATACTTTCTAAGGGGTGCCTCTCTATGCTAGAGTTCGAGGAACTACTAGTGTCTGACGAGTTGAGGAACTGTCCGATTCGTCGTTATATATAATAATATGAAAAACTATGTGCTAATAATACTGTTTTAAGTAAAATTATAATCTTCTTAGAAAATTGGACACCCGGTAGAGTAAACCATGCATCGGGAGCATGGGTCTACATAGAAAATTCGGTTGAGAATTTTTGTTAAATTACGATGGGTGAAGGGATTTTGTTGTAATAATTATTCTGGAAATTAAAATGTGATATTTTGGAAACGGATTTTATTAACATTATGGAGTTTTTTATTGAGACTAATATGGCGCGCATAAGTCAAAAACTATGCAGGGTTTAAGTTTCTATAAATTATAAAAACAAATGTGTGTTTACAGAATAAACAAACCCATGCCAAAAAATATTAGCCAATAGCCTAATATTTGTCTCACTCCACTGTTTAAAACTGACAATGCGCCTTAGTTACTTGAATCAAGATGCTTCTTTTTCCCTTCCTTTCCCAGTTTCCTCATTTTCTTCTTTGGGTAATCCATTTGCTTTTCACGTTTTCTATTGTTAAATTTTTTCAGCATTTTATTCGTTCTGTCAGATTCGTCGTCACATATAATATATGAAAAACAACGTGCTAGTAAGTTTTTTGTTGATACTAATTTAGCGGGCATTAGTCAGAAACTTGCATAGTTTATTATGTTTTTCTTATCTCTAAAACTTGCGTATGACGTGCTACGAAGTATCACTACCTGGTGTATCTAATAGGATGTGCCCAATCGAAGTATAATAAGAAAATCATTCTTAAATTTTTTGAGGAAACCGCTCTCGAGCGGCTTCCACGGTAAAAAATCTTCGACATGATTTTCGATAATTTCCCATCTCTTAATAAATTACTACAGAGAATTACTTTCATACATTTAGCAAGATTTGCTGTTTTCGCATGATTACATTTTGTAAAATAGCCCTCCTCCTTCAGACTCGGGCTATTTCGCCTAAATATGAATTCTCGAAAACAATTCCTTTAACTATCGAAAACAACCTCTCTAGCTATCGAACAAAATCCGACAAGTTTTTATTGACATATAAAATGCACTTCCTGACATGAAAAAAATAAAATTTTTATTTTTAGACTAGGAGCTAATTTATTGCTATGTTTTCATGGATATTGAATTCGTTTTCAATATGTTTTGAAAACTTTTTTTTCATGGGTTTTCAATTCGATTTTGAATCGATTTGAAAACGGTTTTCAAATTTTGATATTTGGTAGCTGACCTATGTCATAGTTGTCAAATATTCATTTTTGAGTTTTGATACTTTTTTTTTAAATGTATTTTAATCAAAAGATGATGTTGGCCCTTGCCACACATTTTTTTAAATTTTAATTACTACTACATAGCACATACACTTTCGAGCCAAATATTTCTTTTATTTTCCATAATTAATTTTTTTAAAGTCTTTAAAAAAACAAATCTTTAGTTATTTCAGTAAGGTTATGTTACTAATCTTCTTTTTTCTATACACTCCACCAAATTTTAGAATGCCGGATCCACAGTTTCACTTTTATTCCTCTCTCTCTCAAAAAGAGTGAGAGCAATAAAATATAATTTGGCGGCTGTCTGGTAATCCGACGCAATACGCATGTGTAAACTCAATCCCCGTTTTCATGGAAAATCGGTATTTCAATCTCAATACGATCTTGATCCAACCCTAAAAATTTTCAGGGTAGGATCTAGATTGAAATCGATTTGAATACTGGAAAAACAGGCGTTTTCATGGACGGTATCGGATTGAAATCGTTTTCAGAAAGAACTCAATTCCCATGAAAACGTAGCAAATGTCACACTACCCACTCAACTGCAGGATATTTTTCGTTGGTGTCCGCGAAAGTGTTAATAAAAATAAAATCTTATACTTACCATTATCGAAAATATACAAAACAACAATATTAGAATGCGCATCTTTTTCAGAAAAAAAACTTTTTAAGTCAAAGCAATGACTATAATATAATGACCAAGATATATTTAATTTCATTGATGAAATTAACTTTGGTCATGTTACTTTTTGCATATCCGCTAGTCCACATAATTTATCCTTTATATATTTTTTTAATAAGTATTATCATAATAATTACATGCACTAATACAATATTAACAACACTAACATAAAATTACCTCATAAAGGGTCATAGCAAATAACAGATAAAACATCATAAGTTTTTATAATCTATGCTCATATAAAGTTATGATATTTTAGAATTTTTGGCTTGAGAAAGTGAAACACAAATCCCGCATTCATCATATTTTATCAGCCAGTTGGCTTACAAAGTTTACAATATTTTATGATTTTTAATATAAAAATTCCTTATAATGGTTTATAAGATTTTATAAGATCTACCTGTAGCATTCGAAAATAAACAATTAAAGCACAACTTTAGCAGCTGTAGTAGTAGAAGTAATATACAATATACAGTCAAACTAAACTATAACCTAAACTAAACTAAAAACTAGGACAACCTAACCCACTATAATACAAATAACACTCCTTGTGCTTGCATAATATCTACATATTTAGTAAAAAATTGTTTTCGTGTAAGTACTTCTTTATCGCCAGGAGCTCTGGAAGAGATGTTACTTTGATATATTTCTGTGAGATTTTATAAGCCAAAAACTATTTTTTTACAAGCTTTTATTTAATTTGCAATGTATCTATCTAATGTAACGAACAAGATATGTTTGTTCGGGTAGAATCTTGCAACTTAATTTTGACCAACTTCCCGACATCCGATCGGCTTTAAATTTGGCATGCTTAGAAAGTTGCGGTGACCACAAAAGAATATAGTGTGATGAAATTGACAGCTCCCCACTACTCGAAGGGGGTGGAGGGGGTAGAGTTGAAGTACGCCCGATTTCGTTGAAATATGGTGTGTTGGGGAACTTGGGATGGAGATTTGTTGAAAATTCAATATGGCGGATTCAAAATTGACGATTTATGGTCATTTTTTGCTAACCAATTTTAACTAACTGATACACATCCGATTGCTTTCAAATTTGGCATGCATATATACCTAGCGAACACAAATCGTCGGCATTGAATCGGGCCAATGTCGACAACGTCGGCAGTGATTTTACTATAGTCAAAATTATGCCAACGTAAACCTTATCTGCTTTAGGGCCGATGATGGTCCGATTGGAACTTTCTTTAATCGGTCGAGAATCGGCAACTGACGATGGCCCGATTTACTATAGTCGACTTTATGCCAACGCCTACTTTATCTGCTTTAAGGCCGACGACGGTCCGATTGGAACTTTGTTTAATCCGACGAGAATCGGCAACTGACGATGGCCCGATTTAATATAGTCGACACTATGCCAACGCAAACCTTATCTGCGTTAGGGCCGATGATGGTCCCATAGGAACTTTCTTTAATCGGTCGAGAATCGACAACTGACGATGGCCCGATTTACTAGAGTCGATTTTATGCCGACGCCTACTTTATCTGCTTTAGGGTCGACGACGGTCCGATTGGACCTTTGTTTAATCGGACAAGAATCGGCAACTGACGATGGCCCGATTTACTATAGTCGACATTATGCCAACGCAAACCTTATCTGCTTTAGGGCCGATGATGGTCCGATTGGAACTTTCTTTAATCGGTCGAGAATCGGCAACTGACGATGACCGGATTTACTATAGTCGACTTTATGCCTTCGACCCCTTTATCTGCTTTAGGGCCGACGATGGTCTGATTGGAACTTTGTTTGATTGGTCGAGAATCGGCAACCGACGATGTTCCGATTACGTCACCTTAAAATTTTTAAACTGCCTAAAAGTTTCTTCCTAGTATATAGAGATGGCGCTAATGTTACTATGTTCCCTGTACAGTGGAAGATAATATTATATATATAATGAGCAACGATATTTCAAAACTAGAATGTGGACTTTACAAGATGGTGGTACTTCTCTATAAGAATCACCTCTTCGCTCTTCGGCCACTTAAACTAGCCCGACTGGTTAACCACCCGTATTATCAAAACTTTATAGTTTGCCAATGTCGGCCCGCTTTAAGCTACCACCGACGGACCTCCGTCAATCGCTGACGATGGATTGCTTAAGGAAACCAATGTCGGACTTGAATAGTTTACCGATGTCGGGCAGAGACCAGCTTGCCTACGTTAGACCGACCAAATTAAGCAGTTATGGGCGGATGGTCGATACTATGCGGTTAAACCATATCGGACCTTAATCGTACGGCGAAGGTTTGCCGATTTCAGCACAAAGTAAAATTTACCATTGGTCCGACGACGGGCCACAGTCTAACGCTTCATCGGCAAACATACATTGGGCCTACATCGCAAAGCGGACAAAAAATACTGCTGGTCCGATGTCGTAAATTGAAGTCGTGCCGATGACGACAAATTCGGACCGAAGAAGGCCCGAGGTAATCGTGTTTGCTGGGTAGTTCCAGTGACAATACAATAATATGTCATTATTAGGCACCCGTCCCCTCTACGAGAAGAGTGGAGGGGAGAAAACACCTAAGTTTGTCCGATTTCAATCAAAATTGGTATACGGAGGCTTTTGGGGATAAGGAATACGAATTTTTGATCAGATTTTGAAAATTAAATATGGCGGATTCAAGATGGACGATTTTCGGTCATGTTTTGCTAACCTATTTTGATCCGATCCATATCCACATCCGATTGCGTTCAAATTTTGTATACGTTTATAGTTCCGGTGAAAATACAATAATATTCTATTCTTAGGTACCCACCTCTCTCCTACGAGGGACGTGGAGGGGGAAAAAGATTTAGTTTGCTCGATTTCAATCAAAATTGGCACACAGTGGTTTTTACCGAGGGGGATTATGAATTATTGATCAGATGGGATAAGTGTAGTAAGTATATCTTTTTTTAATTAGTTTTCTGGTGGTCGAAAAAACTGATAAAAATCAGGTGTGTGTTTTATGAGATATAATTAAGTTTTTTTGGCAGGGTGGACACATAAAAATCTATAAAATGTTGTAAGTTTGTGTGACTATAAAATTTATTTAAAGACTTATAAAAAAAAATGTTTTTACTAACTGCTAGAAAATTATAAATGTTCATAGAAATCTGTCAAATTTTATGCATTGGTCTTATCATAAAATATCCCAAAATCTCATGAAAAACGTTTTTTTTTTACAAACTCTTAAAACATTATAAAAAAACAAGGGTGTAATAATAGAAACCCATAAAATATTATGTGTTGGTTTGACTATAAAATCTGACAGAAAACTATGAAAATATCGGTTTATATAATCCCATAATACATCATAAAAGAAAAAGAATGTAATTATAGAAACCCATAAAAGTCGATGTGTCGGTTTGATTATAAAATCTCTTAGAAAATCGTGCTTTTATAAACCCATAAAATATGTTAAAAAATGTGTCCACTTATCAAATTTTATAAACATTTATAAGCCTGACTGATTATATGATCAGATAAAAAACACACATATGAAACCACATAAATTCTTACCAAAATCAAAGACATACCTCATAAATTACTTTTATGATCCTAAAATTTTGCCTCACAAAATCTCATAGACCCTATAAAACTAATAAAATTCAGGTGTGTTCTTTATGAGATTTGATTTTAGTTTCTGCGAAAAGCTAAAGCCTCAGACTATATGGAACTTTTTAACACCCTTCGCCAAAATTTTATGTGCGCCTCTGTACTTGATTTTAGACATTTTCCATAAAGACACGTCTTTGGCGTGCACAGAGACGTATCACTTCTAAAAATCGGACAAGAAGTAATAAAGCTCAACGCCAACGAATTAAGTGGTGTTTTAACCCTTTGTAAAACATAGGTCTAAAAACCTCTAGTTTTTGTTCTACTAGGGATTTGTTAACTCTCATCCGATTCTTTAGATTTTGGGCTCTGCGGATAGCTAAGGCTCTGGCCTATATACTGTATCTATCAAATTTGACATTTTATGAAAATCCGTAATGGCGCATACTTTTGAAACTTAGATATTTTTCACTACTTCCTGCCGAACTTTTTTGTACGCCAATGTACCCGATTTCAATCATCCGGAAAGCGGCAAAAAATCTTTTTAGTGTACAAGAATTAAAAAAGTTTTAAAAATGTAAAGAGAGTTTTACCAACAGAAAACTGTTGGATTTTTCGCCTTCTCCACCAGTTCTACCACTGACTGGTTTCAGACACAGTCCATTCACCAGTCGGGCTTTCTACTATGACGAATCGATAGCAAAAAAACGAACTTTATAAAATACACTGGAGTACCACAAGAATACATACCGGGTGCGACCTGGAGACTAGACGCAGACACGTGTTTCACTCTTGTTAGATATCATCAGTGCGACATAAGTTTTTATGGTCGAATAATATGAACGATCTAATCAACATGGACAAATGTTCGGCACAGCATTAGTTAACAGCATGATAAATAAATTCCCAATGTCCATAGTGGAGTTAAATATAAATAAAAAGAGAGTTTTACCAAGAGAAAACTGTTGGATTTTTCGCCATCTCCACCAGTTCTACCACTGACTGGTTTCAGACACAGTCCATCCACCAGTCGGGCTTTCAACTATGACGAATCGATAGCAAAAAAACGAACTTTATAAAATACACTGGAGTACCACAAGAATACATACCGGGTGCGACCTGGAGACTAGACGCAGACACGTGTTTCAATCTTGTTAGAGATCATCAGTGCGACATAATCAACAAGTCATGGACAAATGTTCGGCACAACATTAGTTAACAGCATGATAAATAAATTCCCAATGTCCATAGTGGAGTTAAATATGAATAAAAAGAAAGTTTTACCAAGAGAAAACTGTTGGATTTTTCGCCATCTCCACCAGTTCTACCACTGACTGGTTTCAGACACAGTCCATCCACCAGTCGGGCTTTCAACTATGACGAATCGATAGCAAAAAAACGAACTTTATAAAATACACTGGAATACCACAAGAATACATACCGGGTGCGACCTGGAGACTAGACGCAGACACGTGTTTCACTCTTGTTAGAGATCATCAGTGCGACATAAGTTTTTATAGTCGAATAATATGAACGATCTAATCAACAAGTCATGGACAAATGTTCGGCACAACATTAGTTAACAGCATGATAAATAAATTCCCAATGTCCATAGTGGAGTTAAATATGAATAAAAAGAAAGTTTTACCAAGAGAAAACTGTTGGATTTTTCGCCCTCTCCACCAGTTCTACCACTGACTGGTTTCAGACACAGTCCATTCACCAGTCGGGCTTTCTACTATGACGAATCGATAGCAAAAAAACGAACTTTATAAAATACACCGGAGTACCACAAGAATACATACCGGGTGCGACCTGGCGACTAGACGCAGAAACGTGTTTTACTCTTGTTAGAGATCATACTATAAAAACTTATGTCGCACTGATGATTTCTAACAAGAGTGAAACACGTGTCTGCGTCTAGTCTCCAGGTCGCGTCCGGTATGTATTCTTGTGGTACTCCGGTGTATTTTATAAAGTTCGTTTTTTGCTATCGATTCGTCATAGTAGAAAGCACGACTGGTGGATGGACTGTGTTTGAAACCAGTCAGTGGTAGACCTGGTAGAGAAGGCGAAAAATCCAACAGTTTTCTGCTGGTAAAACTCTCTTTTTATTTATATTTAACTCCACTATGGACATTGGGAATTTGTTTCTCATGCTGTTAATAAAGCTTTGTTTAACGAAAGAGGTGCTGTTTTTAACCCTGTAAACAGGGCACCTAAAAACACTATTCTATTAAAATCAACCTAGTATGCCATTCGAGACGCCATTGCTGTTTTGTCAAAACTGAACACTGTCTAAAGTAACAAATTCGGATAAGTTAAAAAAAATCAGCAAAATAGAAATTTTCTGCATTTTATCTATTTTACACAGGTTTGGAAACGAAGCACATCTTTTAAACAAAGCAGGAAAATCTGTTCTTTTGCGACAGAGGCAGGCTTCGAGGGCTAAACCAAGGATAGTGAGCATGCAACAGGCCCAGCAAGGTGGCCTACGTACATGGGAATTGTCCCGCCCGTATTTCTACATTCATTCATGCCGTAAACAGCTGGTTAGAAAACATCTTTGCAGATTCCCTCGACTTCATGTGCTTCGCTTTCGGCTCAGTCTACCAACTCCTTATTGTTGTTGGCCTACAAAAACGCGAACATTTCTTGAGATATGCACGCACGTACCAATCTGTGCGTACATGTACGTTTAGTGGAATTGCCTACACACGCGAAGATAATTTTAAATGCAGAGACAGTGACTTAAATTTATTAGCAGTGACGTGTGTGTGCATAATAAAAAAAACTTCTCTGCGAAATCCATCACGTAGACTATTTATCTGTTTCCTTTGTAGGCGAGTTTTCTATTTATTTCCACGCTTCTACCAATATTTTATAAGCATCTTTTTTTTTTAATTTTCATTTTTTTCGATTTAGTTTTCCATAAACATGGGTAAGATTTAGAAAGCTCAATGAACTCTGTCAAAAATTCTTTTGAATAATTTCTGCTATCAGCTGCCATGGTTTATGCAAAATCAAACAACTCTAAACAGAAACACGAACCGCACTGATATTATCGCCGAATTTTGCCCACACACTGAAAGATGTGTCCGTATACTTGTACGTGCGTATAAATCTTCACTAACATCTTCGTCAGGCAGATATTGCCTACAGTGCTGATTTGTACGCGCGTAGATATCTCCAGAAATGTTCGCGTGTCTGTAGGCCCCTTTACATCTACTAATATTTGAACTGAATAAAATGAGAGTATTTTGTCAGTCGGCCCCCCTCCAGGAACAATTTCTGCGTATGCTACTGAATTTTTATTGCCTATTTCTGTGTCGATCGGTTGAATTTCCTCTGGCCGCGGTTTCTCAATGGCGAGTTAGCGTTACCCCTGTAAAAATCTTTAAAAAGAGGTTTAAAATTAACTCCAGGGTAACTAGGGCTTTAAGGTGAGGGTAAGTTACCTTACCTCAGTGTTAATCTAAAAAATATACTGGCTGAAAACTGCATCAAACAGATTTATAGCCCGAGCTAATTTAAGTTTCTGGTATCCGGCCCTTAATGATGATGAAATCCTAAGAAGTCCGAAATATTTGAAGTCTTAAAATAAAACTAGATTATTTATCATTACAAAATACTATTTATTTATTAAAAATAATAAGATAAAATAAGAAAGTTATTTTAAAATTGCCATTTTTGCACCTCCTACATATTGTTGACAAAAATTTATCAAAATTAAACCAAAAGTTCTAACAATCATTGCTGTCATAGAGCTTCGTCGCAGGCAAATAATGTTGTAGTTTAAGCAAAAAATTCTTTAAAAATTGTTACATCCTTTTCGTGTCTTTTTTTTGTTAGTATTTAAAAAACAACTGAGTTGTCATCTGGTCTAATTTCTGGATTTGTTGCCAAAAATATACTAAAAAACTAAAAATATAATTTTAAAAATTGTAAAAAGACGTTATACCGCCCCGGGTAAAATTTTTTTGAAACTTAAGTTAAAAATTTTAATATTTTTTATGTTTATTGTAACTATTTAAGAAAATGTGAGGTGGGTCAGCTACAAGGGAAGGGGCCATCGCCTTCTTCCCCTCCCGCCTCCCCCTGCATCTGCCACATTGCAGTGTGCAATCACAACACAGAAAAAGTGTAATTTTTGCACAAAAAATACTTTTTTGTATGTACAGGGTGTCCCGAATTGGGCACTTTTGGGGGGGTTTAAGGTACTTTCAGGCGAGATAGAAAAAATCAGATCCTCACTTGCAAGGCTCAATTTTCAAGAGAAGTTCGAAGATGAAAAACACATCTTGATATGTCAAGCCGTTTACAAGCTACGGGGTGGTTTTGAAAAGTTTGTATTTTGGGGTTTATAACTTCGTTATTACTGAAAATTTAGTTTTGATGTAAAGAGCTTTTTTATAGACTTTTTAACAAAGAATTTAACTATTTATTAAGATTTTTCATACCGTCTTTAGTTTTCAAGATATAAGTCAAAGTTAAAGTTTTTCTTATAGAACACCCCATATTTTATTTAATTTTTGAATTTATGATGAAATTCCCTCTTAATCAATACAGCATGTGTGATAGTTTGGTTTGGTAGAGATATTTTGCATTTATGTCTGGTATGCCATGGCATAGTCAAACCATTCTGAAAATGGCTTATTGCATAATTAGTATCTTTCAAAATCAAGCATCATGTTCTTTTATATATCACGCTCTTTGCCAGAACAGAGAACATCCTACCTAACAAAAATGGTTCCATGATATATTTCTTATAAAAATGATAAAAAATAAAAAATTATACATCTAAATATCTACTTTTTAAAAAAGTTATTACCTATTACTTGAAACGTGCTTCTATAATAATAACGTTACTTTCAAATGAAAGCTTTGTAGTTTTAAAAAGCAGGCCATGACAGGAAGTAATTTTGTCTTTTCTCATATTATGACCTATTTCCAGAAATTTGATAACATAAATGACTAACACTCTGTGAACTTATCAAAATAAAGTCACAGCACACTAGACAGGAATGGAAAATATTAAATATTTCAAAAACGGCCCAACCAAACTATCACATATGCTATATTGTTAAAAAGGAAATTTTATCACAAATTCAAAAATTAAATAAAATATGGGGTTTTCAATAAGAGAAATACCAACTTTGGCTTATTTTTCATCTTCGATCTTCTCTTGAAAATCGAGCCTCGCAAGTGGGGATCAGTTTTTTTCTATCTCGCCTGGAAGTACCTTAAACCCCTCAAAAGTGCCCAATTTGGGACACCCTGTACAGGGAATGTTTTGCATTGCGATTAAAGACGATGTATGCCGGGACCCAACTACCACAACATTATTTGTTTGTTTTAATTATTTCCTAATGAAGTTTATAATAGATTTGAATAAAATATATAACATGATTATACCTATTCTTATTAATAGTGATCATTGTAAGTTTCTTTCTTAGTGACAACTACTCGGTCTCCGTTTGGATAGTTAACAGAATCGCTTTCTTTATAAGTTTCCTAAAAACAAAATTAAGTATTACATGTCCATAAAAAATTTATATAACGAGTTCCCACAAAAAAAATCTGGTACTTAATGTGTTAGTTTAAGTAAATTTGGAGCAAAAATGATTATTTAACCCAAAATTAAGTTAAATTAACCAATAATTGAGCCAACTTTTCACTAATTTTTACGGCCAAGCACATATTTTCCTGGTTATAGGTAGTATGCCTGAATTAAACTTAACTAGTAAAAATCAAAACGGGTTCTACCTGGGTAGGTCTACAGAGAGTGCAGGTCATGATTTGGTGTCTTGTCTGTGACTCGATAGATAATCGAAAATACGGTGGAGTGCTATTTTTTACCTTTTCCGGGCTTTTGACACCTTCGTCAGTAAAAAATTATTATATGCTATGGGGTTTAGGGGCGAGTTCTTGTCTTGTCTTTTATCTTTTTTGAGTCATAGAAAAATTTATGCCAAAGTGGATGACGAAAAATCTGACTTGTTTGATGTTGGTCTTGGAATTCCTCAAGGATCCGTGCTAGGCCCTTTAATATTTCTTTTATTTATTGAAGATATCTCTTAATATATTAGGTCTTAGTAATTTGTTGCCCACATAACATTGGATAAATAGTGGTTGTTGGTTGCCCAAGGCGAAACATCGTTTAATCATTTCTCTTTTCGCTTTGGTCCTTTGTGTGTTCCTTGTAAGATGCTCATCCAGGTTTGAATTTTCGTTATTTCCACACAAGATCTTTTGATCTTTTATTTTTATATAAAACACTTGTTTTGCAAAATTAAGCCATTTTTTTTTCTCATTTCAAATTTTTTTACAAGTGACAGTTTTTAATGTGTTCCAAAAACTCTGGTAAAATCGATGAGTGGTAGTGGTAGTGGTTATTAAACACTACCACAGTGGCTGTCAAAGTTGTCAAAATTTTAAGCGTTCCAAAATTTCCCTATTATTATTTTTATTAGCAAAAAAAGTAATTCGTCTTATATTTAAATTAAAACGAACTGACTCCTGCAGACCCTACTTTAAACAATATAAAATTATGATTCTAGTCAGTTTATACATGTATAAATGTATTCTCTATGTCAAAAAGCACTCTAATACACATGAAATTATTATATAAAGGGTGGGCCAAAAAATCTTGCACACTTTTGAATTTGTTGTAACTTCTGATCCAATCGGTCGATTTTAAAATGTTTTAATTTTTTGGATAGACGAGACATGAAACTTTTCCGATCCGGTCCAAAATTTGACATTTCCTAAAAATTCAAGTTGGCGGACCGTTTTAAATAACGGGAAATTTTCACCCTCTCCTGCAAAAAAAATATGTGCGGCACTGCACCAAGGTATTACTTAATTAAATCGGTTAAGAAATAAAAAAATTCGAGCTTTTATATTGAGTGGAGTTGTTTGCTCGGGCAAATACCCAATACATGCCACTCTAGCTAAAAAATCAGTAGTTTAATATGTACCAAAGTAATTTTTTAAATTTTATTACAAGTCACAATTTTTATTGAAAACGCTGGAAATGATGACTGTATGTTTACTTTTTAACTGACTTAAGCAAGTGATACCTCCATATACCTAGCAGAGATGGTGGGTAAGGGAATGAAATTACCCAATGGTTTAAGCGTGTTAAAGCTGTCCGCCATCTTAAATGTTCAAAAAATATTAAAGCCGCAAGCCTTGTTCACCCAAAAATGTAAAAATGTTTAAAATCAAGTAATCCGATCAAAAGTTAAAGCAAATGCAAAAACTGCGATTTTTTTGCAAATGACAATGTGGTGGCAAAAACCACTTATTTCAGTTTTAATTATTATTTTATTATTTCATTATTATAGTTTTCTTATCTCTTAACCGATTTAATTAAGTAATGCCTTGCTATCGAAAGCACACATAAGGCTTTTGTCGCAATGACTTAGGTTTTTTTTGCAGGGGAGCTGAAAATTACCCGATATTCAAAAACGGTCCGCCATCTTGGATTCTTGCGAAATGTCAAATTTTGAACCGGATCAGAAAAGTTAAAAAAATTTGGAATCGAGCTATTGCAAGATTTTTTGGCCCATCCTCCATATATAATATATAAGTAATACACCCCACCAGAAATAGGAACGATTTTAGGATAAAAAACATAAAAACACCTTAATTGTTTAATCATTTATCCATAGCCTTAAAAACTGCAGAAAACTTTATTAAATTTAAAAATCGTAACCCCAGCCAACACAAATACATACGTAAATATTACGTAAAAGTTACATCACATGATTACTTTGTTACATAAATTTTTTGTAAATTGGAAGTCACAAAAAAGTTCCCTAACCCTGTAAATTCTTTGCGCTTAATTGGATGGCGTTTTTAAATTTTAAAATGAAAATACTCTATTTTTTCAAATAGGATTATATGAGTTCACTCTATCAGAAAAAATACTTTGTTTATAAGGTATAATTTTCAACGAAAAAATCAGTAATTAAACTAATATATATTTTTTATAATTAATTTTTTTTTAATTTTATAATTTGTAAGCTTTTGATAATTGAGAAGGTGGTGGATTTCCTTTGAACTTTTAAAAACAAATGTCAAAATAAGTAAGCGGGTTTTTAAGTGGACCAACACCGTTCGTGGACTTTGTTTTTATAAGTTCGAAGGAAATCCACCACCTTCTCACATATCAAAAGCTTACAAGTTATAAAATTAAGGAAAAATAAATTATAAAAAATTAAATCTTTGTTTAATTACTGATTTTTTTTGGTGAAAATTATACCTTATAAACTAAGCATTTTTTCTGATAGAGTGAACTCATATCATCCTATTTGAAAAAATGGAGTATTTTTATTTTAAAATTAAAAAACGCGATCAAATTAAGCGTAAAGTAAAATATTAAATTTTGGGCCATCATAGCTACCTAGATTAAAAAAAAATATTTATTTTTTATTTTTTTAAAGCTGTCAAAAATTTCATATGGTGTACTGTTGAACGCAGAATATTCCCAAGAAGCCAAAAATGTAAAAATATACAGTGTAATATTTAAAAATCAAAACTAAGAGCGATTTCCGGTAAAACTGGAAGCGACTAAAAGTTCATATACAACTTTTTTTTCAAATGAAAAAACAAATTTCCATCCCACTAGCGGCAATGTTCCAGCTGAAGACCGACACAATCATCTTTTGAAAATATTTGACATATAAATTAACAAATGTTAAAAAAAAATTACACGAGCGTTTTCTTTTTCGATTACTACAAGGTGCTACAAGCGGGGTCTTCTTGAAATTAACTCTGTGTTTCGGACTTCCATTGTCTATATTTTATTTATACACGACGTTTCGATCAGAGATTGTACTGATCGAAACGTCGTGTATAAATAAAATATAGACAATAGAAGTCCGAAACACAGAGTTAATTTCAAACACATCATTGTCTCAAACTTTCAAACGGGGTCTTCTTATTTGAAAAAAAAGTTGTATGTGAATAATAGTCCCGTTTCTGAGGTTCCGTTCAAAAAAACTTTATGCCGAAAGTATTGACTGCTAAAAATATTAGTTGACGTGTTTTTGAATTTTTCTAAAAAACAAATTTCCAACCCGCTAAGGGCAATGTTTCATTTAAAGTCTCCACCCTGTATATGGTGATAAACAGATCAATTTCTAAATTAAAAAAATCAGGCGACATACTCCTTCCCCTACCCTTCCTCCCGCACCAATATTGAAACCGAAGTCTACTCCTCCACCTCCTCCGCCATAACCATGACTGCCATGATGATGGTCATCGTATCCTTCGTGATGGTCATTGTGGTCGTCATCATGGTGGTGTCCGTAATTGCCTTGTGGAGCGCAGTTCTAAACAATTTATTTTATTTTATACAGCAGGCTGGCAAAACAATGACCAAACATACAAAAGGCATTTTTCTGGTATATATATACAGGGTGTTTCAAATTCAATGCTCACCACGAGAATCTCCTAAACGGTAGGAGATACGAAAAGGTTTAAATTAGGGCAAAGTTGCGCAATTTGATGCTTTACCCAAAACCAAAAATAAAGTTTACGAAATCCGAATAGTTCCGGAGATAGGCGAAAAAAACCGAAATTTTCAATTTTAGTTCTTATTTTTTTCCGCCTTTATTATTAGAGTTGTCAAAAAATGCTTAAAAGTTTCTACAGACACTTTTTTAAGATCTACCAGACGAGTTATTCATTTTTAAGATTTTACATTTCAGTTTGACAGGAGCGCTGCCAAGTTCATTTTTTCTTATGGACACATCCTTTCTTTTCTGGTTGTTTTGTTTCGGACGCAAGGCAAATATCATTTTGAAACATTATTTTAACAGGGAGCTTGTTGTTTCGGGCTTAGTGACCATCATCAGTTTAAAAAAAATCCCGTTAACAAGACAACTTAAAAAGCGCTTGTAGTAGTATCTACAAAATTATAGTTATCTACAAAATTTTGGGATGGTGTCTGTCTGTTTGTCTGTCTGTTTGGGACAGGATTACTCAAAAACCGCTAAACCGATTTTTATCAAATTTGGCACAAAAATTCTTCTTTTTTTGATAAAAAAAAATTATAACTCACGAACCGTAGCAGCTAGCGACACGCGGTTTTTACTTTTAGGTAGATACAGGTACATTTTAAACGAAAAAAAAAATTGAAAAATTTTGAAAAAAAAATTGTAATTTTTTAAAATCTTTTTATATGGGAAATTTTTAGACGACATTTAAACCAAAAAACATGGAAAATATAGAAAAAACATTTTTAGAAAAACTTTGGAAAAATTTTTTGACATTTATTTAAAAGGTTTCATGGATGGCTATACGTGCCTGCTGGCGCCATTTTTGAAACAACTACAAGCGCTTTTTAAGTTGTCTTGTATAACGGGATTTTTTTAACTGATGATGGTCATTAAGCCTGAAACAATAAGCTCCCTACTAAAATAATATTTCAAAATGATATTTTCCTTGCTTCCGAAACAAAACGACCAGAAAAAAAAGGATGTGTCCATAAGAAAAAATGAACTTGACAGCGCTCCTGTCAAACTGAAATTTCAAATCTTAAAAATGAATAGCTCGTCTCGTAGATCTTAAAAAGGTGCCTGTAGAAAGTTTTAAGCATTTTTTGACAACTCTATTAATAAAGGCGGAAAAAAATAAAAACTAAAATTGAAAATCTCCGGAACAACTCGGATTTGGTAATTTTTATTTTTAGTTTTGGGTAAAGCATCAAATTGTGCAACTTTGCCCTAATTTAAATCTGTTGGTACCTCCTACCGTTTAGGACTTCTGACGTCACCAGCGTAAAATTTCTCAGTTAGAGAAATTTCTTTGTTATTACGATTTTTGTTACTTTGTTTCATGTGTTGAGGTTAAAAACTTAAAAATTAAATTAGCTGAACGTGTTTGAAAACAAACTACCGTTAAATAAGGTGTTACATTAAAAAAGAAGTGCCTTGAATTAATTAATTTAACGCTCAGCTGGCTACAAATGCCGCCGCACTTCGGGGTATATTCTGTTTATAATTCAGAATATTGGTGGTTTTAACCCACCTACCACTGGGAATTGTGAAATACGCTAATGGGTAAGTAGGTGCATGGATATTTTGTGTTTTTCCACCTGGCTTTCACTTTGGCAACACTGGGCATTGATCCTAGAACGGATGGAAAAAAAAGAAAGAAAAAGAACTGACAAATTTCTTGCTTATGACGTCAGAAATGGGAAGTGGGAAATATGAAATTCGCTGACGGGTAGAGGCACGTAACAATTAACTGCGGAATTTCCCGCATGTGACGTCATATGTGACGAAATGAAAAGTGACCTGGCATTTTGGGTGAGCTCCTATGCCCAGATGGAAATCGCGCTTTAGGAAAGAGCTTGTTTCTTAAATTTTTAAATAAAGTTTGGAAGGGTTAAAATTTAAAAACTAAAAAACGAGAATTTGTAATATTCTGTCCTGCGACCAAAGCTACACTGATCGAATCAGATTTTTTCTCATAATTTCTTTTCTAGTTTCTACGAAGGCTGAGAAGAGCTACACCACTTTTATTTTTTTTAATTTCTAAAATTTCATGTTACTAACTCGATATTTTAAAATTTCGTAATAGTATCTCGAAATGTTAAAATTTCGTCTTATATCTCGAAACTTTAAAATTATGTGATATTATCTCAAAAGTTTGAGCCTAAATTTTGTGTTTATTTCTCGAAAGTTTAAAATTTCGAGTTATTATCTCGAAATTTTAAAATTTTGTGTTAATATCACCAAATTTTAAAATTTCGAGATAATATTACGAAATTTTAAAACTCCGAGATAGGAACACGAAATTTTCACTCAAAATTTTGAGATAAAAATTCGAAATTTTAAAATTTCGTAATAGTATCTCGAAATGTTAAAAGTTCGTCTTATATCTCGAAACTTTAAAATTACGTGATATCTCAAAAGTTTGAGCCAAAATTTCGTGTTTATTTCTCGAAAGTTTAAAATTTCGAGTTCTTATCTCGAAATTTTAAAACTCCGAGATAGTAACACGAAATTTTCACTCAAAATTTTGAGATAATAACTCGAAATTTTAAAACTTCGAGGTAATACGAAATTTTAAAACTTCGTGTTATTAACTAGAAATTTTAAAACTTTGAGATAATAACTCGAAATTTTCACTCAAAATTTTGAGATAATAACTCGAAATTTTAAAATTTCGTAATAGTATCTCGAAATGTTAAAATTTCGTCTTATATCTCGAAACTTTAAAATTACGTGATATCTCAAAAGTTTGAGCCAAATTTTAAAATTTCGAGATATAATTACGAAATTTTAAAACTCCGAGATAGTAACACGAAATTTTCACTCAAAATTTTGAGATAATAACTCGAAATTTTAAAACTTCGAGGTAATACGAAATTTTAAAACTTCGTTTTATTAACTAGAAATTTTAAAACTTTGAGATAATAACTCGAAATTTTAAAATTTCGAGTTAATAAGACGAAATTTTAAAATTTCGAGATAGTAACACGAAATTTTAAAATTTCGAGATAATAACACGAAATTTTAAAATTTTGAGTTAATATCACGAAATTTTAAAGTTTCGAGATATAAGACGAAATTTTAAAATTTCGAGATAATATTACGAAATTTAAAATTTCGAGATAATATTACGAAATTTTAAAGTTTCGAGATATAAGACGAAATTTTAAAATTTCGAGATAATATTACGAAATTTAAAATTTCGAGATAATATTACGAAATTTTAAAGTTTCGAGATATAAGACGAAATTTTAAAATTTCGAGATAATATTACGAAATTTTAAAATTTCGAGATAATATTACGAAGTTTTAAAGTTTCGAGATATAAGACGAAATTTTAAAATTTCGAGAACACATTACGAAATTTTAAAATTAGTAGCACGAAATTTTAACTCAAACTTTTGAGATGATATCACGTAATTTTAAAATTTCGAGATAATAACATGAAATTTTAAAATTTTGAGTTAGTAAAACGAAATTTTAACTCAAACTTTTGAGATGATATCTCGTAATTTTAAAATTTCGAGATAATAACACGAAATTTTAAAATTTTGAGTTAGTAACACGAAATTTTAAAGTTTCGAGACATAAGACGAAATTTTAGAAATGAAACAAAAAATAAAACTGGTCTGGCCCTTCCACGCCTTCGTAAGTTTCTTTTCTAGTTATTTTTCTAACTAATATTTTATCCTACGACCATAGCTACACTAAAAAAACATTGATTAAATCAAGCGAACGTTTTTCCTTATTATTTAGACAAATAAATATGTTTCTCAGTTTATTTTGACGTAGAAAACACAGAGATTCTTAAACCTACTAGGTTTTATAGGTACTTACCATTATAGAAATCATACCAAACATCAACAAAAGATTCAGCATTGTTGTCAGAAAAAATATTTTTGAATCAAAGCAAACTGAAATCAAATTTATTACATTAATGAATAATTTCACTTTGATCGTGGTACTTTTATTTAAATAATCCAGTAGTTAACAAAATTAAAAAATTGTAAACATAATTTTTATAAAAACAATTATTTGTAATATTCTATTCATTTTAAGAGGAAGCTTAACCACACCTGTAAAACAAACAGCCCAAAATGCAGTCTATTCCATTCAACTCTGCATTTTGAAAAATACCAACCATAAACCAAAAGAAATTTATTTGATATGTTAGAAAATTATACCTTTATGGAAAATTAAATCAAAACAATAAACATGACCCGATTATTTTTAGGGTGAATATTGCCTTAAATTTTCGAACGGGGTTGTTTCCATATAACTATCTCCTTGATATAGTTATCGTTGACAGATATACGGAATCTAAGGGTGTACAGGCGGGTGTGACAGGCCATTTTCCTGGTAAGTTGTAGCATGCTAGATCTCTCTCACCAGAATGCATTTAGAAAAAGAAAACAATAGTAACTATATTAAGGCTATAGTTTCTCCTCAGATTTTAAGTAAAAAAAAGTACAACTGGCAAAGCCTTTTTCTTGAATTTTTTAATATTTTGCCAGAGTGCACAGGGAAAACTAAACATCAAAATTAGGTGAAATTTTGCAGGGGTGATCATTTTTAAATGCTTAACAAAAATATCTGAAGAATTTTTCAAAGTTCTCAATTATTTTTTCTTCAAAATATAAGCTCTGGTGCTGTCATCTATCCCAAAAGCCTTAAAATAATTGCGGTTTAGAACAAACCCGATTTACAAAACAAAATAGAGAAATACTCACAATTTCCTGTGAATAACATTATTCCTTTTTATATTTCCTTGCTTAAGCGAAAATAAAAACTAAGTTTCCTTTTTTCTAAAAGCCTGTGCACTCTGGAAAAGAAAACCGATCTATCAATCACACTTCATTGAATTTGGGAGACATACGCAGTTCAAGTGTTGGCCGATAGACCGCAGAATTTATACGATTCCATGGTATCTGCAGGTATTTCGTCAACAAACTTTAAATCGGGCCGCAGTGGGACAGAAGAGTATTTTTACGTTTTCTGACAGGAAACGATTTGACGTTATGTTTATTTTTCAAAAATGTGTTTTAAAAAACATTGTTCTAAAACAAATATGAAACCACTCCGCGTGTGCGGTCGCCCGCCGAAAAAGGCCTAACGCTGCGCGGGAATTACCACGAGTCTATCAAAGAACCAAGAGAACTTTACTGGCTCGCTGGGATTACTAGGAATTCGCATAGAAATATTCGGCGCCCATAACCCCACATAATTTTTTTTAATTTTGATTCAACCATTTATTTTTTAAATTTAAATTATTGCGGCATAGTTATGTGCAATTGTACCAGTGAAATATTGGAGTGCAAAGAATAGATTTTAGAACCTCAGTTTCAAAAACACACAGATACTTGAGTACTAACAAAACAGGTCAGTAAAGCTCCATTTAGAGGTTGGAAAGACTCTTGCTAGTCGCTGACGCTCCTGTTTAAAATAGGGTACGATTATTTCGTCTAGCGCCAGTAGCCGATTTTTAAATCTGCATGCTTTTAAGTTAACCTGTTGTCGGTATCAGCTAGCTGTAAATGCAACCTTAAACGTTACACCCAGTTACTTTAATACGTAGTTGGGTAGCGTTTTTTTAACAGGTAATTCTGAATAAATGGTTTTCTTTTATTTTAGTATTTTACTTGGTTTTTTAGCGGCGCAGAACGCGAAAAGTCAAAATAAGTAACCTAACTTCAAATTTTTGACCGAGTGCTATAAAATCTCTGGTGTCCCACTCTGTTGATAAACATAAATAAAGTCTCCGCGTTGCCATGGAAAACAAATTTAATGACGTAAAAATTTGCAAAAAAATCAGGTCGACATAGTTAAATTGATTTCCCGTACAGTGTTGCTAAAACAATTCCCCAGATTGTAACAACGACCTTAAGCTTAGAAAAAAGTGCTAATTGTTTTTCACCGTTTCTAAAATAATTTAGTATGTTTTCACGTGGAAATGAATACGTTTCCAATACGATTTTCTTTTCGGTTTTCATGAAGCGATTTGAACGCGTTTTGAACACGATTTGAGCTTCTGACATTTGCCCGATGTATTTTGAGGTTAGTTTTTGCCAATTTTACTTCTTTCTTTGCTTTTTTGAAAGCAATAAGTTAAGAGCACAATAATATAGTTAAAATAAAGGTATTTATTTACCTACTTTTTGCAGGAATATTGGAAGAGCTAACAGCTTATTATCGGTATAATCAGTCAGTTCGATACGCTATCCATTTTCATGCAGTTGGAATCCGATACGATCTCAAAAAAAAGCAATATTGAAGTTGGGCCAACGAAAAAAAAGTTCGATTCGCCGCGTTTTCATGGAAGACTTTTCCAGGCTGTATCCAGACTTTTCCAGGGTCTTTCCAGATTTTTTTAAAGTGTATCCTGACTTTTCTTGGGTGTTTCCAGACTTTTCCAGGACGTATCCGGACTTTTCCTGGTTGTATCCAGACCTTCCATGGTGTATCCAGATCTTTACAGGGTTTATCCAGACTTTTCCAGGGTGTATCCAGAATTTTGAGAGACGGACGTTTCCAATATATTTTATATGTGCTATATACCTATATACATATAGATTCAGACTTTATTGTTTCTAAAAACTTTACGCTTTACATGTGCTATATACAGGGTTCCTAAGATTTTCCTTAGGGATAGGATTTCAATAAATCAAACAGAAATGGCATAGAAAGTTCTGCGCGCACAAAAGAAACAGGTATATTGAGCAATGGTGCCAGTTTGTTATTATCTCCGGACTGCCTTCATGAGAAAAAATTGTCGCCACTCTTTCATTGTGAGCATAAATCATAGTTGCAATAATAACCGTTGACAAGATGCAAATTCCGCTAGATGGCGGCCACACCTAATCTAATCTAATTAAAAATTAGATGTTTTCAGGTCCAAACCACAGCTTTTTCTTGCTTAAAGGAGGCGGCAGGGTCCATTATTTACGATACTGAGCGATAAACTCGTGAGGTTGTTAACACTAGAACGAAATATCTTCGCTTTTAATTAAATTTCTTTCCATTCTGTTCTACTAGTGACATCTATCCGGAAACGGCTAAACCATGCAGCTAGCACTAGCAGCCAAAGAAATCAATAAACGGCGCTGTTTTTCCTGCAGAGCTTTTTGCTTGCGATATTATTGATTTTAAATAAAGCTGGCCCTACACTACATTTGATATTTTCGAGGTGTTTTATGACATGATCTCGAAACATGTAGCGAACCAATTCTTGAAAACTAGCGGGAGGGTAAAGCGAAAAATAAGGGGCTGCCAATATTTGTAACACCCAAAAAGGGGTGAAAAGATTCATTTTGCTCTGTTTCTTTACAAAAACGTTTTTTTTACGAAAAACTTGAGTTCTGCCACTTTTTTTATTTTTTTCTTCAACTTTCTCGAAATTTTCGTCATACCGTAGAAAAAAATTATTTCCTCCATGGTCATACTCTACTTTTATTCGAAAAAATTTAGAAACAGAGACGGGATCAGTTTTCCTAAAACGGGGGATCTTGGTTTCGAGTGAGAAGAAAAAGGGCGCCGCAGGCAAAATTTTTTCAATTAAATTAGCCGAACGCAAAAATGTTAAAAAAACAAAACACGAAATAAAAATGGCGCCGCTTACAATTTTTTTTCAAAAATTACGTAATTTCGGGAACGCAAAGAAATAGGTCTAAAGAGTATAATTTTTAAGAAAAAAATATCAATTTTCTCGCCCCCTTCACTGGGACTACAGGGGCCGTGCACAAATTACGTAATGGTCATAGGGGGGAGGGGTGTTACAAAACGTTACGTAGGGGGTAGGGGGGTTTTCGACAGCGTTTGCATTTGTGTGAAACTAAGAAAATTTGGAATGAAAATAAGTGAAAAGTTTTTTTTTAGGGGGGTGGGTAGTGGTCTTGAAATCGTGACGTAATATTAGGGGAGTGGCGTGCCAAACCGTTAAAAAACATTACATAGGGAGGGGGTCAAAAATTGGTAAAATCACCGTTCGTAATTTGTGCACGGCCCCACATCTGACTGTTCCTCCTTTTTGCTTTCGAATCAAAGTGCAAAACCCGGGTTGGACGTTCGAAGGCGTCAACCCGTCCTATTTGCTTGATAAAGTTTCTACGGAAATATCTCAGTCGATTTCTCCGGCCGTGTATGAACGCTTTAGGTTAGGCATTTGCATGTATCTCAGATGTAGTGACAACATCGCCCTATGCCCATTATTTTCTACCTAATGTGCTTTTCCGTTTGTCTGCGTCTTATACACGGCTGCTTGGCCCTCTAAGGATTTGCTTAGGAACCCTGTATAATACTCACAACCTATTTAAAACTTTCGACGTTTTTTGAAAATTTAACATGTGTTTTCCTTACACATCTTTGTTTTGAAAGTGAAAGTTTCAGCACTTGTCAATAGTGTTTTTTTGATATTTTTGTGAAAAGTTTGTGGCGAAAAATGGTTCCGAAGTGTATTATTATATACAAGTTGAAACAGAAGCCGGGGGACCGCAGTATTTCGTTTCACAGGTACGTTAAATTAAAATATTAAGTAAATATTAGGTTAGAATTCGTCATATTTGGCCATTCTCGGTAAACAAAGGCAGGAAATCTGTGTTGCCGGCTTGTCATGAATTTCAGTCTGAAAAGGGATTTCCATAGCACCTTTTTCTTCTTTTTATAGTTGTACACCCTACTTGAATACATTTTTAGGTTTTTTTTTCATAGAAATATAGATTTTTATTACTATATCTAGACCATTTAATTAAACGGAACTAAAAATTATTGAAGGTATTTTAAATAATATTAAAAACAGGGGAAAACATATTAGATTAACAACACAACAAGATGTTGAACTCAAACACGCTGGCCTAGGTCTGAAAAAAAGCTCCTTCTAGTAGTTCAATGTTCTAAGGGCGCACCCCTTTATGATTTGGAGAAGTATGATGTCATTACGTTCATTTCGGTCATTTTCAAACGGTTTTGGGCTAGCCGAAGTATAATTGTTTCGAATCTGGATTAGTTTGTAATGACTCTCGCACTTTAAACACTTTTACCTACTCGCGTGCGGTAAAGTTTTACTTAACCGCACTCATTTTAGTGCGGGAAGATGTACTTTACCGCATTCAAAACAAAAAATCTCGAAAGGAATAAACTTTAGGTTTCACACTGATATTAATTGCTAAATAAATAATCTTAAACAAAAAAATTTGTTAGAATTTATCAAATTATTTTTGACGGCTTGCCGGAACTCCGCTTCGCATCGTTCGTGCAACTGCCGTCACGGGTGGTAAAGTATCACTTTCCGCACTTGTCAGGTAAATAACTATTACAAAGAGTTCATAGAATATGCCCAAGAATATATTCTATATTCTAGAATATTTGGAAAGTATGTTCGATGAATGTGCAATTTTCTACTACAAAAGAATATTTCATTTTTTCTACACCCAGAAGATCATAAAAATATATCCATATATTAATTAATAATATTATAATAATAAATAACTACAATGCTACTAAGAACACATTCTAAGAATATTCCTTTCATATATATAATATGTTATTTATGTCCTTTATAAGAAGATTTTTATTTCTACCCTGAAAAGATTGTGAAAAGAAGAAAATCCTCGAAACAAAGCACTGGATTTAGTTAACATTATGAAAAATATTTATTTACCTAAATGCACTTGGAATGACACAAGAACATTTGCCAAGAATTATTTCTTTTTAAATATACTTGGAATATTCTGGAATGAATATTCCGAAATGAAATATTCTTAGAATTAATATTTCAGCAATAACCTTAGATTAAAAAGAGATACCTGACACTTCCGGAGACATTGGTTATATTATTATATGGAACAATGTTTACCTTTCTGTTGTTTACAGTAAACACACCAGTGGCGTACCTACTAAATATAAATTTACACATGGATTATGTTATTAAAATTTTACTATAATATGAAATCTGCAAAATAATTTTAAAAAATGCAAAAATAATTCTGCCAATTTGAGCTTTGGAAGCTTCCTAACAATAAATGTCTGTAGTATAATTTTATAAAAAAGAAATATATTACAGTTTGTATATGATTTATGGCAATTTCAATTTTCAACACTCTAAAATTATGCCAAACATTAAAACAAAAAAACACAGTTTATAGCACCTGCAATTAGAAGAAAAAAAAATATTACCCACTAGCAAAAAATTATGTAATTTTGTTATTTTTTCTGGTCATTAGCAGAAACTTACTTATACTGACTTCTTCAGTACACAATAAAGTCAATATGCTTAGGGTATACAGACCGCTCCAAGCTACTGCGAACATAGGCCAGAAGAAGTCCAATTTGTCAGTGTACGTACATGCAGGGACACCGCACACCTATCAGTGAAGCAACCAATACTCAGGCTTGCGATCACCACTTGCATGACTTGCCTTTGGTATTTAGTACGCCTCTAACCACGTTGGTGAGTGGAGTGTAGCCTATGAAACCGGAATTTGGTCAATAAATACGCAAATTTTTATAACGTAATTTTCTTATTTTTTGTCACTGATAAATAAGAGCGTTTTATTGTCAACTGCTCCGATCTATCACTGACAACGTGTTACAATGAAAATAATAAGGAGAAACAAAATAAAACCAAGTTCTCAAAATAAAATAATACATTCTAAAAACCAAAAAGATTATCCCAGCCAAAAAAAAAAAAAATTGAGCAAATGTTCGAAAAGTCCTCCTTGCTCGGCTAGATAATATCCGAGCCTATTATAAAAACCCCTTCTAACGTTTCCAAGCATGTCAGGGGTGATAGTTGAAAAGCTTCTTCAATTTTAATCCGAAGTTCTTCCAAATTATTAGCCCTTTCATGCCCGTAAACCTTATTTTTGATATAACTACACAGATAGAAGTCATTAGGAGCAAAATCGGGTGATCGAGCTGGCCATAAAATAGTTCCCCGTGTACCTATAACCCGATTAGGAAATACATTATCAAGATATTCCCTAACAAGGCCAACATTGTGAGGGGACAACCATCTTGTTGAAACCATGTTTCACCAAATCTCACACCTAACAACTGCCTAGCAGTTGGAATAATATGCTGCTGCAGTAGATCCAAGTATCTAGGACCATTCAAATTGCCGTTGATAAAAAATGGCCCAATTACGTGTTCCCCTACAATATCCCCCCAAACATTTAGTTTTTGGGGATACTGTGTTCTTACGTCAAAATACAAATGCAAATTTTCTCTCGACCAATATCGAACGTATGTTGGGTTATGACGATTCAATAATGGAAAAGTGCTTTCATCTGTGAAAAGAATAGATCTCAGAAAGTTTTCATCACGATTAGCCTTTTCCATCACTGTTTCGCAGAATTCCATACGACGATAGTTGTCCCCCGGAAAAATTTGATGCGTAAGGCAGTGGCTGAAGACGTATCAACTGCTTCGGCAATTTGGTGGCTAGTTAACTTTCGATTTTCCTCCACTGCAGCGCAAATCATCACATCTCGTACTTCCTGCTCGTCATTCAAAACAGTGGGATTTTTATGGTTTCTTGGCGCTACACAACGAAACTTTTCAAAATTCTGCACAAACCTATAAATCGTTAATAAACTAGGTTCTGGTCGATTTACAAAATTCTCCAAAAAAAGTTCTTGAATAAGTTTCAATGGTCTGCCTTGATAGTACCATTTGACCATCTGCACTTTTTCGGCAACTTCGTAGACATCCATTTTTAGTTTTAAAAATGTATTATTTCAATTAAGAACTTATCAATCTGTTTCTCGAGCAAGGCAGAAATAAAACAAAATAATAAAAACAAAATAAATTTCCAAAAGATAACACTGCTGCTCATATGAGCCCCAACTTAAGGGCAAAACTTAACTTCATGAAAATGTGATGTTTTTTACATTTTCTGAGGTAGGTACCTTTTTCCTGTTACAGCCGGCAAAATACATATAAGCGTACTACTAAAATTAAAAAAAATATAAAAATTGATTAGTTTAATTAACATTGTTAACCTTAACCACCAGTGGAATAAAACCGAATGAGACTCAGTTTCTACGTTTATACGCGCCTAAAACCGGTTTTAAATATTAAAAAATGGTGCTCAAACAAACACTAAACCAAAAATAAACAAAATTAGCATGTGAAACAGATCACTATTTCGGGTATTGTAATTGTGCCTTTCAGATCTTTTTATTAAATTCTTATTACGTTTAATTGTAAACAAAATTAAAGAGTATATGTATAGGCAGGGAAATGTTAAAATTTAATAATTTTTAAAGTAAAAATTAATATAGAAAAAGAGAGTTTTACCAACAGAAAACTATTGGATTTTTGGCCTCCTCCACTAGTTTTGACTGGTTTCAGAAACAGTCTATACACTAGTCGGGCCCTGCCAAAAAAAACCTCATAAAAAAATCATAGAAAATAACAGATAAAACATTATAATCTATGCTCATATAAACTTATGATATTTTATAATTTTTGACTAGTGAAAGTGAAACACAAATCCCGCATAGGAGTTCATCATATTTTATCAGCCAGTTGGCTTATAAAAATTTACAATATTTTATAATTTTTAATATGACAATTCCTCATAAAGGTTTATACGATTTTATAAGATTTTATAAGATCTACCAGTAACATTCGAAAATACAAAATTACAGCTCAACTTTAGCAGTTGTAGTAATGGTAATAGTAGTAGAAGTAATGTAAGAGATTAATATACAGCCAAACTAAACTATAACCTAACCTAAACTATAAAATACGACAACCTAATCCACTATAATACAATAACACTCCTTGTGCTTGCACAATATCTACATATCTCATAGAAAATTGTTCCCGTATAGCTATTTATCTATTGCCAGGAGCTGTAGGAGAGATGTTACTTTGATAAATTTCTATGAGACTTTATAAGCCAAAAACTATTTTTTTACAAGCTTTTATTTAACTTGCAATGTATCTATGTAACGAACAAGATATGTTTGTTCGGGTGGAATCTAGCAACTTAATTTTGACCAACTTCCCGACATCCGATCGGCTTAAAATTTGGCATGCGTATATAGTTGCCATGACAATACAAGAATATAGTGTGATGAAATTGACAGCACCCCCCTACTCGAAGGGGATGGAGGGGGGTACAGTTGAAGTACGCCCGATTTCGTTGAAATTAGGTGTGTCGGGGCACTTGTGGATGGAGATAACGAATTTCTAATCAGATTTTGAAAATTCAATATGGCAGATTTAAGATGGACGATTTTTGGTCACCTTTTGCTAACCAATTTTAACTAACTTATACACATCCGATTGCCTTCAAATTTTGCATGCATTTATAGTTCCGGTGACAATGCAATATTATGTCATTATTAGGCACCCCTCCCCTCTAGGAGAGGAGTGGAGGGGGGAAAACACCTAAGTTTGTCCGATTTCAAACAAAATTGGTATACGGGGGCTTTTGGGGATAAGGAATACGAATTTTTGATCAGATTGTAAAAATTCAATATGGCGGATTCAATATGGATGATTTTTGGTCATGTTTTGCTAACCAATTTTAACTGACTTATCCACATCCGATTGTGTTCAAATTTGGTATGCGTTTATAGTTCCGGTGAAAATACAATAATATGGAATTCTGAGGTACCCACCTTCCTCTAACGAGGGAAGAGATGATGGAAAAAGATTTAGTTTGTTCGATTTCAATTAAAATTGGCATATGGGAACATGCGTCAAAAAATATTTTTTGTAGAAGTAAGTATGTATAGCTTTTTTAAATTAGTTTTCAGGTGGTCGAAAAAAACTGATAAAAATAAGGTGTGTTTTTTATGACATTTAATTTAATGGACAGATGAAAATCTACAAAATGCTGTAAGTTTGTTTGACTATAAAATCTACTTAAAGACTTTTAAAAAAAAATTGCTTTTAACAACTCTTAGAAAATTATAAATGTTCATAGAAATCTGTCAAATTCTATGGGTTGGTCTGATCATAAAATGTCCCAAAATCTCATGAAAAAACGTGTTTTTACAAACTCTAAAGGCGCAATTACACAGACGAACATGCTCAAACAAAAGCTCGTGCAAAAGATCTAAAATTGTTTTCGTGAACATTTTTGTGAGCTTTTCTTTGAACATTTGTTCGGGCACATTTTTGAGCAAATTATTGCTATCTATTTTGGAAACATATTTTAAAAGATGAAAATAAATAAAATTTCACATGAGTGATCACTGATCTCAATTCTTTAAAAAAATGGAACACCAACTTTCATTTAAAATTTTTGTGAAAAAAAGCCGACGGCAAGCAAACATTATTCTTGGCTATCAGTTTTGTCACTTAGAGTTTTTCCCGGATTTTTTTCCCGGGGTTTTTTTTGGGATTTTCTTGCGAGTTTTTTTATTTCCAAGGGATTTTTCCTAAATTCAAAAAACAACCCAGGAAAATTTTTCTTTTCCAAAAAAATTTTGAGCTTTTCAAATGTCGGCAAAAAACTCAAAAATTACACTTTTAAGCGGTAATCCGCGCCTCACGTTTATGAGGAGTGGTGGGGAGGGGATTTAAACATATTTTTGTAACTTTGCTTTACCCTTAGCTTTGAGTGTTTTTTTTTTAATTTCTCACACCAGATTTACCTAGTTAGTTTAAGGCCCCAACGGTTGCTTAAAAAGCAAAAGCTTCATGAAAATGCTGAAGATAGATATTTACTGTCAATTTAATGTAATAATCAAGGTCGATTTGACTTAATTATTATTGTATTGTGTTTTAAACTAGGAAGTAAAATAAAGAGATATTCTTTTAAACGTAAATTTTTATCATTACATTTTACAGGCAACAGCAATAAATAAGTGCCAATTATTATTTTTTTATTCTCGTTTTTTACAAAAAAGTTACAAGTATACTGGCATATCCCCTATAAAAATCAGGTCAATCGAAGTTACTTATGTTTTCGTTTTTCCGTCGGAAAGCACTTCGTTAAAAATACCTTGTTTTAAAACTTAGTCTTTGTATTTTCAGTTAAGTTCAATGAATTCCCATAAAACCATAAAATTTAAATTTGTAAGAAATTTGTATACCAACATTTCTTCAAACAAATTTTGCTTAACATTCTCTTCAAAATTTCCGTGAGTCTTTTTGTACGAGATTTTGCTCGAACTTTTTTTTGAATATTTTGCTCAAGAGGCTCGTGTAAATGTTTGTCGGCATTTCAACATCAAAGGAAAGTTTGTCTGTGTAAATGCGCCTTAAGAATAGAAACCCATAAAATGTTATGAGTTGGTTTGACTATAAAATCTGTCAGAAAACTATAAAAACATCGTTTTATATATCTCATAACACACCATAAAAGAAAAATAATGTAATTATAGAATCCCACAAAAGTTGATGTGTCGTTTTGATCGTGCTTTTATAAAACCATAAAATATGTTAAAAAAATTTTTAAAAACATTTGTAAGCCTGACTGATTATAGGATCAGATAAAAAACACACTTATGAAACCACATAAATTCTTACCAAAATCAAAGACATACCATATAAATTCTTACAAACTTTTATAATCCTAAAATTTTGCCTCACAAAAGCTCATAGACCTTATAAAAACTGATAAAAGTCATTGATCTAATTGCTTTTTTTTGGAGTGTAAAAACTTTATATGAGTGACCCCAATTTTTCCAGTGAATGGTTCCGTATGATATAATTGGTTAAATCAAACCAAAATAAATTAGTTTTAAAACATCGGTTGAAACCGCGTTTTTTATGTGCCTTAATAAAAAGCAATGCCAGCCTAATTTGCCCGGTAAAGAATCAATATGAGTACTCCAGGTTAATTTTTGGTAGAGTTTCTATTTTTAAGAGATTTTAGTATTGAAAATACTACCCAGCAAACACAAATCGTCGGCATTAAATCGGGCCAATGTCGACAACGTCGGCAGTGTGTCGGCATCGGCTTTAGGGCCGATGATGGTCCGATTGCAACTTTGTTTAATCGGTCGAGAATCGGCAACTGACGATGGCCTAATTTACTATAGTCGACTTTATGCCGACGCCCACTTTATCTGCTTTAGGGCCGACGACGGTCCGATTGGAACTTTGTTTAATCGGTCGAGAATCGGCAACTGACGATAGCCCAATTTACTATAGTCGACTTTATGCCGACGCCCACTTTATCTGCTTTAGGGCCGACGACGGTCCGATTGGAACTTTGTTTAATCGGTCGAGAATCCGCAACTGTTAATGGACCGATTTACTATAACCGACTTTATGCTGGCAACCACTTTATCTGCTTTAGGGGCGACGATGGTCCGATTGAAACTTTGCTTGATTGGTCGAGAATCGGCAACAGACGATGGTCCGATTTACTATAGTCGACTTTATGCCGAAACGCACTCTATCTTCTTTAGGGACGATGGTACGTCCCATTAAAATTTTTAAACTGCTTAATAGTTTCTTTCTAGTATGTAGACATGGCGCTAATGTAACTATGTTCCCTGTACAGTGGAAGATATACTGAGCAAAGATTAAACTTAAACGACCCCGACTGGTTAAGCACTTGCATTGTTGAAATTTTGTAGTTTGCCAATGTAGGATCGTGTCCAGCAACCACCGACGGACCTTTGTCAATCACCGACGTCGGCCCGCTTTGAGAAGCCGATGTGGGGCCTTATTATCCACCTATTATCGGACCTTTGTGGTTTGCCATTGTCGGGCCGCTTTAAGCTACCACCAACAGACCTTCGTCAATCGCCGACGTTGGACCGCTTTAGGAAACCAATGTCGGACTTGAATATTTTACCGATGTCGGGCCGAGACCAGCTTCCTATGTTAGACCGACCAAATTAAGCAGCTATATGGGCGGATGGTCGGTACCATGTGGTTAAACCATATCGGACCTTAATCGTACAACGACGGTATGCCGATGTCATCAAAAAATAAAATTTACCATTGGTCCGATGGCGGACTACAGTCTAACGTTGCGTCGGCAAACATACATTGGGCCTACATCGCAAAGCGGACAAAAAATACTGCTGTATGCCGATGACGGCAAATTCGGTAATCGGCATCGGGTCGACAAAGGCCCGAGGGTACCGTGTTTGCTGGGTACTGGGAAAGCTTTTATTAAAAATTTACATTGGCTGTCGGTGTCGGGACCAACACCAAAATGCTTCTAGTCAAAACAAAATGTCATGAACGTCGCAATAAAAAGCATCATTAGCTGAATGCGCCAGGATGAACCGGGGTAATTTTTATTTAAAATTAAAACGGCAATAATCCCGTTCGATGAATAAATATCGATTTATCACTGGCGTACATACTTATATTTAATGCAATTTTAAATAAACTAGTTGCTAAGAGAGCTGGCAGAAAGTTTTAATTGTATATATTTTTCAAGGCTTTATTACTTGAAATAATTTAGGTAAAGGCAGAGAGCATATAATATAGGTTTTCTCCGGTAAAAAATAAGTGTTTTTTTATTTTTTTTTTAAATATTTTGCTATACAAGGTTACTTCAAATCACCTTTTGTACCAAATTTTAATAACCCCGTCATTTCCGAATGTTTGAAAAAACTGATGGTCTCTTATGATAAATTTCCTTGGATATTCCTTCAATGGTTCTGTTCTCCTAATCCAAATCTAAATATCGGTTATTTATAGTAATATCAAAAAATTGGTGCTAGAAAGCACCGATAGTCCACCATAAAATCAATTATGTTATGTTGAAAGAAAATTAAAATATCTCGAAAACTGTAGCTTTTAAAGATTTGAACCTTATAACAAAATTTTTAGGTAATATTTACGAAAACCAAAATCTGAAAACCGCATCAATAGCTGCTTTACTTCTAAAGTTATGATTTTTTTAATATATTTTAACGTTTTCTCAAATAACTCGGAAACTAAAGCTCCCACGATTTTGAACTTTATAGCAAAATTTGTAGTCCATAATTATGGAAACTTAAATACCGACGTTGGACCGCTACTTGCTTTTGTTCCTAAGTTACAAAATTTTTTTAAATATTTTGTCCCTGTTTTCCATCCTTTTAACCCCCACCACCCCACCCAGTTTTATGATCAAGCAATAGAGGATTTTTGTACCAAATTTCGTTAAAATCGATTAAGGCGTTCTTGAGTTATCGTGTATACAGAAAGACAACAGACTGAAAGACAACTTTTTTTTTGTCGATTAAGGTGTTTTGAAACCTTAGTAACTCATTTTTGGTAAAATTAAGTCAAAATTTCACAAGTTGTACTTTTGCTGGTTTAAGGTCCCAAAACTAATATATACATGAAAAAAAAAAAGATATTTACTTTTTGATGCATGAACCACGATATTTAGGTATTGTTTTTTTTTTAAATTTTTTGTGTGTTTCCCGGATACATTTTTTGTAGTTATTAAAATCATATTGTCAATACGCACACACTGTAAATTACTGGTGGGTATAAATAGTATCCGACGTCTCCTTTGACAAAAATATTAAAATATTTTATTTATTTAAAACATTTAGAGTAGATTTTCGAATACGTACTTAGTTGATAGATAAAAGACATGTTTCGAATAACAAATTCCAGTTTTTTTATATTTTATTTTCTTCTGGTAAGTTTTATTGTGTTTTGAAACAAATAAAGTTATCCCTAACTTTAAAACAAAATTATGATTGTTTTCCACAAACCAAAACTACACTTTTTTGCACTCGACGCGCGTTTCGCTAACAAAGTTAGCATCATCAGGCGACGATAAACAATGAACTAAATTAATCTACGCTCTATCTTATATACAATCCTTTAGTGGGCGGAGATAAGACTAATAATTTGTGATTGATCACGATTTTTAATCCTATCTCCCCTCAACCAAAGAATAAAGTGTACTAAACGGGATGGGTCCTCTATCTTTATTTAAACTATTTCTGGATTTAATGATTTCCATACTTTCATATGCATTCAAAAGTCTTTTGTTTGGTACACTTTTTAGAAGTTTTAGGTTATCTAATGTGAATCTATGATTGTTTTCAAAAGCATGCTCGGCCACACTTGACTTTTCTGTTCTTCCGTATTTTAAGTGTGCTAAGTGTTCTTTAAAACGTGTTTGAATAGAGCGTCTCGTTTGGCCAACATATTTTTTGTCACAATCCATGCAACTAATTTCGTAAATTCCACTTTTTTCTAGAACTGTAGTTTTATCCTTGGGATTTCCTAGTAAGCTTCTTATTGTGTTACCGGATTGATATACTAATTTAAGACCGGTGTTATTAAATACTTTGTGTAATCCTTTAGTATAATTAGGATTATAAGGAATTGATACAAATTTTGAGTCGCAGGTATCTTTTTATCTGAAAAAGGTAGAATTCCGAAAGGTCTTTTGAAAAGAATGTCTATTTATCAGCTTATTTATTAAGCCTTCGTCGTAACCGTTTTCGCCAGCTATATTCCTAATCCTATTCTTTTCTGCTTCAAATCTTTCTTTGTTTAAGGGGAAATTTACTAATCTATATGTTAAAAAGTGCAAACTTGCAATCTTATGTTGTAAGCAATGAAAAGAGTCATTTGGAATATACCTGTTGGTGGCCGTGCCTTTTCTGTATAGGTCAAAGTCCAATTTATTTTTATTTCTTATAACTAAAGTGTCTAGAAATGGCAGTGTACCGTTGTTCTCTGTTTCATAAGTAAATTTAATAGTGGGAAATTTGTTATTTATTTTTTCCATAAAATTTTCAACACTAGTTACTTTAGTGTTGAATACTGCAAACACATCGTCTACATACCTGAACCATACTCTGGGGAAATACTCAAATTCTTTACTTATATCTGATTCAAATTTGCTCATAAATAGGTTTGCGATAAAAGGTGATAAACTATTACCCATTGTGGTTCCTTCTAATAACTTTAAAATCAACAATCCCACTAAGCTTAAACTATAAAAGCACTTATAGGCATTTATATTATTTTTTATCCATCCAAACATGTACGAAGGCTATTGGGAATTGCTTGAGACTTTTTTATTTGCACCATAAGCGAGTTATTTGTGTCAAAAAAGGTCTTATTACAAAAATTTTGCGATGGTCTCTGTCTGTCCGCTTGAGACACAATAACTTAAACGAGTTATATTAAATTTGGCACATTCTTTTTAAATAAAAAAAAAACATAAAACTCTTTAAGAGAGAATTTGAACCCTAAAAACAGTTCGTTTAGTTAAACAGATAAAACGTACATAAAAAATTAACAAAATTTTGTACAGCGGAGGCTAGGGCTGCCAACCTGTCCCGCTTTGGAGCAAAATGTCCTGCGTACTGACAAGACCCCTGTCAGTACGCCAAAAATGTTCCGATGAAAAGTTTTCAGCGAAATCGGCACTAAAAGTTTCTAATTAAAATCAGAATCTATTGGCCAGTGGTTAACTATAAATTCTTTATTTTTTCTTAGCCGCGTTTGAAATATTTAGCTATTGGCAACATAGTGTTAAAAAAATTGACATCAGTTTGTTCAATCAGTTCATTACCGAGCCTACTCAGTCAGTTGATCGGGGTGTTAAAACCATAGTTAATGCAATGATGTTGAGTTGCAAATAATTTATGATTTCGTGTGTTCCGTGATGGCACATGAAACTTGAATATTGATAGTAACTCTACAGAGTCAATTTTATTATTTAGTATTTTCAACAGAGTGACAAGATCATAGTATTTTCTACGATTGTCTAGATAGTTCAACAGACTAATTAGCTGGTCATAATCAATTGACTCAATAGGTATGTGTAATTTATAGCACATAAAGCGCAAAAACTTTCTTTGTATTTTTTCTAAACGATCTCTATGAATCTTATTATATGGAGACCAAATAGTACAACCATATCCTAGAATTGACCTTACAATTGCAAAGTAGGCATTTCTCAAAGTAAAAATGTTGTTTCCGTCTTTCAATCTTGCAAACTGAGTTTTCTATCAAAAAAGACACCCAAGTACCGCATGATAATTGCAAGGTTTCTCCAAATTGGAGTTATCCAACTGATCTATATGGTTAAATTGTTATATTCACACCATGCTGAAAACCTATTCAACTCTTGTACTCTTGTTGCAAAATATGGCAATCCTCAAAACTTCTTATAATTCTAAAGAATTTTAGATCATCAGCAAGAAGTACAAAGTTACAGTTTTCTAAAGCGGAAGATATATCATTTAGAAATGTCAGCCCTGGGAGATATCTGACAAAATTCGGCGGAGACAGCATTTTCTATTTTTATTGCCTAGCCTCTTTCATGACTTTAAGTTTATCAAGTATTAGATTATGATCGACCCTGTCGTAAGCCTTGGAGAAATCGGTATAGATGACATCTACCTGATACTGACTCTCCACGGCTTCCAACAAATTTTCTTTATATATCAAGAGATTAGTAATTGATGATTTACCTTTTGAAAACCCGCGTTGTGGGTTTATAATTGTGTTTTGAAAATATGGTGCAATTTTATCTGTGACTATTGATTCAAACCATTTATGAAATCAAGAAATTTTTGAAATACCTTTGTAGTTTTTAATGTTTGACTTATCTCCGCTTTTGAATATTGGGGTAACATTACTTAGCTTCCAAGCTATCGGAAAATCTCCTGTACAAAATGATCTATTAAAAATATTAGCCAAAATACTGGACAAGAAAAAGTTTTTTAGGGAAATTACTGGTCACAAATGCAGCAAATGTCCTGATATCATCAAAACTAAAAATTGGCAACCCTAGCGGAGGCTTTTGGTATATGGTCGGTGGGACCATTCGCGTGGTTTTTCAAAAAAATATATATATCTTATTTTGATTTAGTTTTTTAAAATTATCGATAATTTTTACCGTGAATTAAACATTTTTAGGATACGTAAAATTACGTAAAAATCCTAAAATTATGCAAAATCACGTAAATGGTTCCGGAATAATGCTTGAAAATTTGACCGTACAAAATTTGTACAAATTTGATTAACAGTTTATAGCCCTTAAGAGGTGTTCATTACCAACAGAACAAGATCTTATCAATGATTACTAAAACGATTTAGTAACCATTGATCTTATTATTTAAATATAATAAATTTGTTTAAAGATATCAGTTTTAAAAAATTGATTATATTTTTGGTGCAGTAGGTACATACTGCAACTTGATTTTTTTTTGGCGTACAAGAACTATTATGTCCTAGCTGACAAACTAAAAATATAATCTTTTTTTTTAGGTGAACGTAATTTGTCACCAGCCTCCGATGATGGGCATGGGCGGAGGTCCTATGGGAGGTCCTATGGGAGGCCCTATGGGAGGTTTTGGTCCTCCGCCTATGGGAGGTTTCGGTCCCCCTCCACCTCCTATGGGAATCATGAACGGGCCGCAGGGAGGAGGACAACAACAAGGAGGAATGGGTGGCCAACAACAAGGGGGAATGGGTGAGGGGCAACAAGGAGGGATGGGCTGGCAACAAGGCAGCATGGGAGGGCAACAAGCGGGAGGTCAACAAGGGGGGATGGGTGGACAACAACAAGGGGTGATGGGAGGACAACAAGGGGGAGGTCAACAAGGTAGCATGGGAGGGCAACAAGGAGGAAGTCAGCAAGGGGGGATGGGAGGACAACAACAAGGTGGAATGGGAGGTCAGCAACAAGGAGGAATGGGTGGTCAGCAACAAGCAGGAATGGGAGGGCAGAGTGGTAATATGAGTGGTCAACAAGGAGGACCACCACCCTCAATGATGGGTAAGTCAAAAATAGCATTTGCAGTTTATAATTCTTGACAGTGTGTTTTACAGAAATATGTAAGTTAAAAATTTTTAAAAATGATTTTTAGTAGTAAGTATAAAATAGAACATTATTCACCTAGAGACTAAGTTACACTTTTTATCCCGAGGTAAAGAGTAAAGTAAAAGAGTAAAGAGCCCGACCGGAGACAGGGTTACAATTTGTCAGGTGGTTTATATACTATTTTTTTCACTTTTGGTTGGTTGCTTTTCCTTAAAATAATTCTTGATTTTTACGTCTCATTCATTGCGGAATGTCACCCACGTAAAACTATATAACAATATATTTCTTGCATGCGATCGTTATTGCATACCAAATTTCTGGATTTTATTTTTGTAATTCTTTTTTAAAGTTGTACTTTTCCGCACGATTTTACTTTTTCACACGATTTTACTTTTCGATTTTTACTTTTCTGCACGACTTTTAATGAAACGCACAAGATATACTTTAAATCAAATTACTATTTTTGGGTAATATGCAGGCACAGTACTAAAAAAATCGTGCGGAAAAGTAAAATCGTGCGGAAAAGTAACTTTTTCGCACTAATGCTGAAAATTTACTTTTCCGCACAATTTTTGTATTGTTGAAAATGAATGTAACTATTCTATCTTACGTGCCATTTTGTAGCAATATTATAAAATATTTGCGTATTAAAAACATTTTTTTTGATAAATAAGATGGACAAAAACTCGTAAGGAAAACATTGTACCTAACTCTTGCGGAAAATGTCTTTTCCACCCTTCACGACTTGCCCGAACTCCGCTCCGCGTCGTTCGTGCAACTGCCATCGCGTGCCGCCACTTTCGGCACTCGTTTCAACTAAAATGTGTGAACTTATCGAAAAAAACCGCTTTTAGCCGAACATTTAGTACATTTATAGGCATTTATACGCACCTAAAACCGGTTTAATATAAGTCGCTTTATACGACAATATTTTCAAACCGTCCTTATATAAAACCGCTTTACGAGATACACAACATATCAAACTAGCGAAATTCAACCAAAAGCTGTTACGCCGGATCCCAAAAATACAAAGATTTTTATAGACAAAACGACTGACAACTAAGTATAAAAATTACAACAAACAATTAAGAAATGTTAATAAACGTTAATAAAACTCATCTAAAACACTAATAAATAAGAATTTAAAGTTAAAGCTATCAACACCAAACAACAAAACTTGCAAGTACTTTATGCTCTCCTGTAAAAATATATGTCACTTAAAAAATTTTTTTAATGTAAGAAAAAAATATTAAAGTTTAACAATAATGTCATGTCAATCCAAAATAATAATATAAAGGAATTTTAAAATTATAAAACATGAACCTTAACATCAATTGTCCTATCGCGTACAAAAAAAAAACAGAAAACAAATGAAAGAGAGAGATAAGGCAAACTCTTGAATCAAAGTATGCCTTATTAGTTAAGGCGCGTTTATGCGAGCTTAACATAGTTACTAATATTCTCTTCTTCTAAATGCGTTCGTCTGAGAGAGACCCAGCATACCAGGAACATACCGCCTGTACAACCTTCGACCCCGCTGTCTAACTACCTTTTTGAGATCCCCTGACGGCCCTGACAGATATGCGGGGTCGAAGGGTGTAAAGGCGGGTAATTTTTGTGAAGGTGTAGTATGCTGGATCTCTCTTAGACGAATGCATTTAGAAAGAGAAAATAATAGTAACTATGTTAACCTCGCAGAATCGCGCTTTTACTTACGCTCTGGATTCTTGAATATCGTAGCAAAGATCGCACGGGAACGGTCCTCTCCCTGATATCGACCAATAATAGACTTAGAAGCGATCACGAGTTATCCGAAACCTATCCGACCACAACCGAACCTCACCCGATTGCCGTGTATCGAAGAAACTTTCCTACACTTTCATACACCTGCCCCCGGACCAGGTGACCGAGCGCTCTTGAAAAACGACAATCCGGTCAGCTTTGCGCGTGCACCATGCAAGTTCGGTAGCTTCTGAGCCTTCCTATTGGTCGAAACAAAAGATGTGAACGTTCCCGTGAGACCTTTTCTACGATATTCAAGAATAGGCCCCCAGTGATGACTGGAAAATCTGTAAGAAGGCTCGACAATTTAAATTAAATTTTCGGATTTTTCCTTTTTTTTTGTTTAAGTGATTGATGCCAGGGCTATTTTTTGCTTTTTTCTTGTATTATAACTTTTTGTGAACAAGCAAACAAAATTTATTTTTGATTTTGATCTTGCACTAAATAGAAATTAAGATCAATAGGTGATAAAAGATTCCGTCAAGAAATCCATTGAATTAGTTGGGGTTAGTTCGAACGCGTGGCCCAGAAGTTAAATTATGTAAAAAAGAAAAGATCAAAAGATCTTGGGAGGAAAAAATGAAATTTCAAAATTGGACGAGTGTCCCACAAGGAACACACAAAAGTCCAAAGCGAAAAGGGAAACAATTAAACGATGTTTCGCCCGGGGTGACTAGCGTGGGCTCGTCAGTGGATTCACTAGTCACCCTCAATCCAGACATCATTTAACACAATCGCGCACTCTGACTTCCAACTCTGAAACACTCACAAATAGGCATCGTTACGCATGGTACTTATTATAAGTCGCCTGATACGGGTTCGTCCTGGCGTGTTAATCTTTCCAATAGGAACAATTAAAACAAGATGTCAAAACTTCCAAATCAGTTACATCAACTGAAAAGAATCTAAAAAAGAAAAGATCAAAAGATCTTGGGAGGAAAGAATTAAATTTCAAAATTGGACGAGTGTCCCACAAGGAACACACAAAAGTCCAAAGCGAAATGGGAAACAATTAAACGATGTTTCGCCCGGGGTGACTAGCGTGGGCTCGTCAGTGGATTCACTAGTCACCCTCAATCCAGACATCATTTAACACCATCGCACACTTTGACTTCCAACTCTGAAACACTCACAAATAGGCATCGTTCCGTATGGTACTTATTATAAGTCGCCTGATACGGGTTCGTCCTGGCGTGTTAATCTTTCCAATAGGAATATGCTTCTAAGACAATTAAAACAAGAAGTCAAAACTTCCAAATCAGTTACATCAACCGAAAAGAATCTAAAAAAGAAAAGATCAAAAGATCTTGGGAGGAAAGAACGAAATTTCAAAATTGGACGAGTGTCCCACAAAAAACATACAAAAGTCCAAAGCGAAAAGGGAAACAAGTAAACGATGTTTCGCCCGGGGTGACTAGCGTGGGCTCGTCAGTGGATTCACTAGTCACCCTCAATCCAGACATCATTTAACACCATCGCACACTCTGACTTCCAACTCTGAAACACTCACAAATAGGCATCGTTCCGCATGGTACTTATTATAAGTCGCTTGATGCGGGTTCGTCCTGGCGTGTTAATCTTTCCAATAGGAATATGCTCCTAAGACAATTAAAACAAGAAGTGAAAACTTCCAAATCAGTTACATCAACCGAAAAGAATCTAAAAAAGAAAAGATCAAAAGATCTTGGGAGGAAAGAACGAAATTTCAAAATTGGACGAGTGTCCCACAAAAAACATACAAAAGTCCAAAGCGAAAAGGGAAACAAGTAAACGATGTTTCGCCCGGGGTGACTAGCGTGGGCTCGTCAGTGGATTCACTAGTCACCCTCAATCCAGACATCATTTAACACCATCGCACACTCTGACTTCCAACTCTGAAACACTTACAAATAGGCATCGTTCCGCATGGTACTTATTATAAGTCGCTTGATGCGGGTTCGTCCTGGCGTGTTAATCTTTCCAATAGGAATATGCTCCTAAGACAATTAAAACAAGAAGTGAAAACTTCCAAATCAGTTACATCAACCGAAAAGAATCTAAAAAAGAAAAGAGCAAAAGATCTTGGGAGGAAAGAACGAAATTTCAAAATTGGACGAGTGTCCCACAAGTAACACACAAAAGTCCAAAGCGAAAAGGGAAACAATTAAACGATGTTTCACCCGGGGTGACTAGCGTGGGCTCGTCAGTGGATTCACTAGTCACCCTCAATCCAGACATCATTTAACACCATCGCACACTTTTACTTCCAACTCTGAAACACTCACAAATAGGCATCGTTCCGCATGGTACTTATTATAAGTCGCTTGATACGGGTTCATCCTGGCGTGTTAATCTTTCCAATAGGAATATGCTCCTAAGACAATTAAAACAAGAAGTCAAAACTTCCAAATCAGTTACATCAACCGAAAAGAATCTAAAAAAGAAAAGATCAAAAGATCTTGGGAGGAAAGAACGAAATTTCAAAATTGGACGAGTGTCCCACAAGGAACACACAAAAGTCCAAAGCGAAAAGGGAAATAATTAAACGATGTTTCGCCCGGAGTGACTAGGTTATGTAGTTGTTATTTTTCCTGTTTTAGAAGCTATTTTTTTGTATTTGTGTTTTGCCAGGGATTTATGGGAGAGTGAGTATTTTATTATTCAGAAGGCAAGACTTGTTGTGAATACTATAGGCCAAAAATCTGATTACAAATTTAAAACTATAAGGTACCTTATTATTTGATTTTTTCATTGATGATGGGCCTTTTCACTAAAAAAATGCATAAAAACCGCTACCTACGATAAAAATAATGTAAATGATATCGTTGGGTACTTAATTTGGACCAAAAGAAATCAAATGATGAACAAATACAATGTTTATTACAAAAACTTCTGCAAAAATAACATAACCCCAAATATCAACCGTTAAAAAAAATCAATACAGAAAGCAGGCTGATATCTTTTTGTCGTCATCGGGTGGGCGGAGTAAAAAAATTACTAGACCGTGTTTATTCACTGGACCGTGCACCTCCAGTTCATGTGAGTATTATTTGCTAATGCGCTACCAATTTATCAAATATTTTCTGATAAACAACTAGTTTGACGAAATCCGGTTTTGATAAATAATGGTTTGACAAATTCCGGGTTTTAATAAAAATGGGTTTTACAATATACGAGTGGTTCGATTAAAAACAGGTCCGTTAAATTTCGAATTTGTTATTGAATGAGTTTAATGAAATAAGGTTCGGATAAAAAATTAGTTTGACGAGTTGCGGTTTCTATGGTGAATCGTTTTTACGATGAATTTTTTTAATCAATACAATTTTTTAACTGATTCACAAAACTTTTTGAATGAATTTTCGGTTTTGCATTTTGAGGCTCTCATATATGACAGACTGTTTGTTAAAGGTACATCTTAGTATTGGGAGAGAAATATTGTTTCGGTTTCGGGTGTTATAAGAATGACGCCAAGTTAAACCCTTGTATTTCTTAAAAACCAAACAAACTGTTTCCAAAAACAGGCATGTTACTGTAAGAATTCTTTCTTTCAAAAACAAAGGTTTATAGTGTTCCCTTGGACTTGATCCACGGAGATATCTAACGGCACTCTTTTGAAGAACAAAAACAGAACCAAACAAACGACTACTGTTACAATAATAGCCTTAAAATCTTGCTTCAAATGAATATTACTTTACTAGAGCATAAAAGGTGGATTTTGCTGCTCGTTGAAAATTTGTCTCACTGCAAAGCAGCCGGAGGAAAACTTTGTATTGAGATGTGCCCTGTAAATATCTGTCAGGGATAGCAAATATAATTTTATTTTAATATTAAAACACAAATAATTGAATTTTTACGATAGGTATTCTGAGCACACGGTCCCTAGAATAGAGAGACTGTGTCCTTACCAACCATCACTTTTAGTGTTTCTGCATTTTTGTCGCTCCATTTTGTTGTATCATCAGCAAAATCAGTTAGCTTTGCTGGGATTGTTATATATTGAGCTATGTGATTGTTTCCATTTTATTAAGAAAGAAAGAGTTATATTAATTCAGTAACAGAAAAATTTATTAGTTTATTTATATTTTAGGTTCCAATTCGAACTCAACAATGGGTCCTCCCCCTTTTAGTAGTTGAAGACTTAGAGTACCCAACAAATTTGAAAGATTCGAGGACCAATTGGACAAAAAATAAGATTTATAAGATGATAATATAGAGTCCAGTAACTGACCAACGGATTTTTCTGGGAAACAACCTTGGAAAAAAAAGTTGTATAGGGGAGAAGAAGAACATTGGGAACACACGATCAGTAGACATATTTTATACTTTTGCTAACTAGTTGAGATTGAGATGATCCCAGAAGATGGCTACGCTGCAGTCAGGTTAAAAATATCGTCGTGTGTTTCCCGAGTTTTATTGACATTTGTGTTTCTAAGCTATTTTTGTAAAATAGTTTATATAATTTCTTAGAAACAAAGTTATGGCTTCTGTTCGCTCAAATAAATTTACTTCCCACATAAGAATTAAACATTCCTGTAATGTAATAGTCATATACTTAGAGAACAAACAATGTGATAGGAATGTTACATTTTACCATTGGGAATATTACTAACACATGCCGGCAATAAGTTACGTTATAGCTCATACAGGTGATATAAATGTGACAGAAAAGTGACGTGAAACATGACTATAATACGACCAGAACGTTTTGTTTTAAAGAATTATAGTAATATACCTGGGACTGAATTTGTGAATCAATACTGTCCAGATGGCCACCAGATGGATATCCTAAGATATGCAGTGGATATATATTCACATGAATAGCCACCAAACATGCATTAGTCTCTCACTAAAGTGGAATTAGGGTGTAGCCTATGGATATAGATATATCAATGTATCACCATTATGTTGATGTACTACTTGAGATTAGTAATCAAAAGATTACCCAAATAACTTTTTGCTCTCTTATATGTATAGTAATATTACCTGCTACATAGAGAACATATTGATTTCAGTGCCATCTACCTACAATAGATGACATTACCATTCTTTTCACAAGATAGTTATATTCCGATAAAAATATTCTTTTTGGGAATATTCATAAAAATAACTTGATAGTCACATTATCATGAGAATCTTATTACCAAAGAAATATAACTATCACAAACTCTTAAAGAATATTCAAGAAAAAATAGGTCTGGGACATTCCTGTCATATTCGCAATAGAATAATCCAAAAATCACTTTGAGGGAATATTCCTACAACATGAATATTCCTCCAATGTTACGTGGGTTAAATCTCAATCAATAAGAGATTTAAGTGGATTAATGTTTGAATCGTCCCAATGTCCCCCCCCCACTCATCCCTAAATTGGGGCTTGCCTTTCCGTTAAAAAGATTTTTGTGCTATCAGTCTTCCGAAAGTATATAGTTAAAAGAGCAAAAGGGCTCTCAAACTTTTCCCAGATAAATCCGATGGCCACTCTTATTGAATGACCCTGTATAATATAAATATTGCACATTAAGTGTCGCACTTATTTTCCTAGTTATTATTTATATCAACAATTTTTTAAGGAATTTTTATATTGTGAAGCCTTCGGTATTATTAAATACTTACATGTATATACTTGTAGTTTATTATAGCCATAGGGGAAATATTACAAATCACTACATACAGGGTGTTTCAACGAAATGGTAACAATGACTTAAAACTCGGGTGAAACGTACCTCTGAAATTGAACAAAATTAATATGTGCCAAGAAGATTTAATTTTTTTTATTGCCGAATAAAAGTTGTTGGATCACTTTTGGTGATTAAGTATATGCGCAAAAATCCAAGCGATTATCTGAAAAATAAATCGATAAATTTAATCCTTTCCAGGGGTGCCACTTGACTCACGTTTCCTATTTAAATTTCAAGTTATAAACCTTGGAAATGGCCCATTCTTAAAACAAAAAAAAATACCAAAATGGTTTTTTCCCCAGGTACCATTTTTATAAGAATTAACTTACCGTAAATAGATAATTCACTTAAATACGAGACAAAAGATCTATTTATTTAGGGCAAAGGACCGATCTATTTATGGCTAATGAAAAACTATTTATGGTTAATTGAAAACTATTTATGGGTAATAAAAAATTATTTATCATAAATAGAAACTTTTTGGGTAATAATACATTTTCTACTTACCTTACATGATTTATATGTGTGTGAAGACAGATTGGGAATCAGATTCGAAAACGAATTAAATCCCGTCCACTTACAGTTGACCAAATGAGTAAATACCCTTAAAATCCAGAAAATCACTATTTAGATAAAACTCTGTTTATAGCGTATTTAGAGACATTTTGCATTAAAATTGAAATATCTTCAATTATCAAAAATAAAAATTTGACATAATATTTGATAAGAGGTCGAAAAAGCCACCCTTAACCTCGCCCTTAACATAAACACCCGTTTTCATCATTTTACAGAAATATTTAAACATTTTAGGGGATACGGGGTTGAAAACGCCACCTTTATCATGCCCGTTTTTAAGCTATTTAGAAGCTTTGTGTATCAAGATTTATTTGAAGAAAAATGTTTGTTTTTGAATTATCCTTATTCCACAAAAATAATACTTGCATATTTTAGGGGATGAAGGGTAGCAAAAAAACACTCTTAACATAAAAAACCGTTTCTACCCTATTTAGAGGCTTTGTGTATCGAAACTTACTCGAAGAAAAATGTTTCTGTTAAAAATACGATCATTTTACAAAAAAAAATATCCTACATCTTCTCTTGACGCTATTTTCTGCATTAAGAAGTTCTACCGCACGAAGTTGTCTGAATGCAGTACGAAGTGTCTCTTCCAATTCCCTTCTAGTAGTTGGGCGATTTCAATGCGATTTTTGACTCTCCCCTACAAAAAGAAGTCGCAAGGGGTCAGTCTCGTGCATTGTGAGGAGGTGCACCGTCATGGTGAAAGTATAGCTCATTATTTTGCTGAAGTGGCAAATTGTCGATAAACGGAATCACCTGCTCTTCTAAAATTTGTTGATATCTTTCGGCATTTAAATTTCCATCAAAAATATATGGCCCAATAATTTGTCCTCTGTAGATGCCTACCCATACCTTAAAACTGAACCTTGCCTGATTCGCTTGTTCTACCATAATATGGGGATTTTGCTGTTTACAGTAATAGCAGATATATCTGGTGAATATTCCATCACCAGAAATCGTGGCCTCATCTGTCCAAATAACTTTTCTGGCAAAATCGGGGTCTTCTTGGCTTTTATTTAGATACCACCTGCAAAATGCACGTCTTGGAGCAAAATCTTGTTGCCGTAATTGGTGCACCCGTCGGGGTCGATAGGGCCTAGTGTTTTTTAAGCACCCGAACGGCATTGCTACGTGGAATTCCAGTATTTCTCTCCATAGCCCTGGTGGAAGTATTCAGGTTAATTTCTATTTCTCCTAGAACCGTTAGTTCTTCCAACTCTCTATCTCTGGCTAGGCTTCTATACGTCCTAGGCCGCGGTTTTGTAAAGGATCCGTATTCTTGTAGATAACGTTTTAACTTCAAAAATATTTTTGAGCTAGGTTGCCTTTTTTCCGGATATCTCTGGAAATATAGATTTAACGTCGTCTGTCGATTTTCGTTACTTTCAATATAACATTTTATCATGTCGTACTTTTCAAAGTTTTCAAACATTTTTATATCTTGACGAAGACGCCACTTTTGACACTTGGGCTCGTTTATCATGGCAATTGTTTTTATTTGAATATAGCTACCTAGATAGATACCCTAAAACTGCATCAGGTCAGAGTTGAACACAGCCTACTATGGTAATTATTAAAAATTGCAGATATTTCTTTAACTACTTAATAAAAATAGGTGAAATATGACACATCATCTAACAGGAAATTTTATTACAAAACTATTTTTTTTTAAATTGGGGTATTCCATTTAAAAAATGTAACTTTGTGTTATATCTCGTGAACTAAAGGCTTTAAGACAAAATCGGTGAAACAGGTAGATTTATCCTTAAAAAATCTTTAAAAAATGTTTCTAATGAAAATCTCTATCTTTACAAATAAAAAAGTTGTAGAGGGTTTTTAGAAACGCACATTTTTGAGAATCACCCTGTAGCTCAGAAAAGCTTTGACATATCGCAATGCGGTTTTCAGTTTTCGACTTCTCTTGAAAATCGAACCCGTAACTATGCTGCAAAAGCCCAAAGCTATAGAGGCCCTTCGAATTACCTGCCCCGATCATATCCGTATAGTACCACAGAAAGTAAACAAACTATGCAATATTAGCTGATTGAGCAAATTAGTGGATATTGTTAATATATAACGAAGCACAACAACCCGCCGCAGAAGCTTACCGAATTTATTCCTGTATCCTTAGAACATTGACATTATAGAAGGAGCTTTTTCTAGACCTAGAGCAGGGTGTTTGAGTTCAACATCTTCATCCTATTGTTGTCATGTTAACCTAATACGTTTTCCCCTGTTTTTAATATTATTTAAAATACCTTCAATAATGTTTAGTTCCGTTTACATATAGTAATAAAAATCTATGTTTCTATAAAAAAAAAACTAAAAATGTATTCAAGTAGGACGTACAACTAAAAAAATAAGTGGTGCTATGGTAATCCCTATTTACACTGAAATAATTGACAAGCCGGCAACACAGAGTTCCTGCCTTTGTTTACCAAGAATGTTTAGTTAATATTTTAATTTAACGTACCTGTGAAACGAAATACTGCGGTCTCCCGTCTACTGTTTCAACTTGAATATAATAATACACTTTGGAACCATTTTTCGCCACAAACTTTTCACAAAAATATCAAAGAAACACTATTAACAAGTGCTGAAACTTTCACTTTCAAAACAATAATGACATTCCAGGAAAAATCGAGAAACCGCAATAAACAATCAATATTGTTACGTTGACTACAAAAGAAGATGTTTAAGGAAAACACATGTTAAATTTTCAAAAAACTTCGAAAGTTTTAAATCGGTTATGAGTATTATTAAACCTTATAAATTAATAAATTAGCATCAAAACTTTTGCATAATTCTGTTATTAAAATTGGCAACACAGATTTCTTTTTTCCCTTTTGCCACTGTAGATTTTGCACTCAAACAACCAGTGTAACCAGATAGACCAGACTCCTTCTATTAGTTCAATGTTCCTAGTCTGTATCCCATTACATTATGTGATTATTTGACACTTTTATTTAGTTATCACACTGAAAAAAATATCGTACATAGTATTTATTACAGGGGTTTATTAATTTTTTTATAAATGTTTGTACGTAACTATTACAAAAATCGGAGGAAATTTATAAAAATTGTCATATACAGTAATGAAATTAATAAACGGAAGTTACGAAATAAATGAAAAATGTTTATTGACATTTTATAGAGAGTTGCTATTAATAGTATGTACAGGTTATGGAGATAATAAAAGACCATATGAAATAAATAAAACATGTTAACGATTTTAATCAATGCCCTAAATAAATTTAATAAATGGCGGTCATTGACTGTCGTTTAAAAGTAGTTATGGAATGTATGGACAAGTTTATGAAAATTATTAACAGGACCAGGTTATAAAATTTAACAGTCTTTTACTAAATTCATGCTTAGGTGTAACTAACGGTGTAACTAAAAGCTATCAAAACATGTCTTTTCATCCTTGATTCCATAACAGCCTTCACAAAAATCGTTCGTAAAGACTTTTTTTTTGAAACTGTGTCTTGCAGCAATAAAATCAATAACTCGTTTTGGCTATAAAATTTATGTAAACTTGATTATGATATTAATATTATAAATATATATATATATATAAACTTTACATCGGAGCAAAAATCATATACAAAGTACATGGGCTCAATGTATTTTTTTTAGAAAACGGCCCCTTTTTGGCTCAGTGTAGAGTATTTAGCGATTAGGGGTTTTTGTCACTTTAAATGTATATTCATTTTTTCTAATTTTTAAGAGGATGTAAACTAAAAAAAAAACACCTAAATAATTTGTTTTATGGCGTTTGTCTATCTGGGTGTCTGTACGCCTGTCTGTCTGTTTGTAACAACACAAAGTAAGCAAATTTGGTACAAAAATTCTATCGCATCCGTGTATCAGTTGAATAGATTTTGATGGGGGAAACTTAATTTGGATATTGTAAAAATTATGTACTAATTTATTCCTCTTTTAAAAATTTTATAACGGAGATATTCGCACTTACAATGGGGGGGTGTGGCTTAGCCTTAAACTGCACCCCCCATGCTTAGGAGACAGATTTAATGAAAGTTGATATGTCATAATTTTCTACTAATTATATACTCTTAAAGAAGGGTACTTTTAGTTTATCAAAACTATCGGTTCCTAAGATTTATGTTTATTTGTTATGAAGTGTGTAGCTTGATATCAAGGTACACCCCCTCTGCTTAGAATAGAGATTCGACCAAAAGTGAATATGCCAGAATTTGTTACTAATTTCGTTTCCTTCTAGAAAATTACCTACTCTCAAGATAACTTAATTTTTTTTTGTTTTTATGGGGTGTGTAGCTTGATATCAAGACAAATAAAGACAAATTCTAAAAATTGGATTTTTGGTATCTGTATCGCTTGGTTACATTCCAGCATCAGCAATGTTCAGAAATGGTCATTCTAAAGATTTATTATATGTACAGACCGCTTCAAGCTACTGCGAACATAGGGCGGAAGAAGTCTAATTTGCCAGTGTACGTACATGCAGAGACACCGCACGCCTATCAGTGAAGCAACCAACAGTCAGGCTTCCGATCGCCATTCGCTGCCGTTCGCCGCCTTTCGCCTTGTATTTAGTACGCCTCTAACCACGGTGCTGTGTGGAGCGTAGTCAATGAAACCGGAATTTGGTCAATAAATACGCAAAATTTTTAACCTCATTTTCTTATTTTTTGTCACTGATAAATAAGAGCGTTTTATTGTCAACTGCTCAGATTTATCAGTGACGACGTGTTACAATGAAAATAATAAGGAGAAATAAAATAAAAGCAAGTTCTCAAAATAAAATAATACATTCTAAAAAAGATTCTCCCAGTCAAAAAAAAATTAAAGCAAATGTTCGAAAAGTCCTCCTTGCTCGGCTAGACAATATCCGAGCCTACTATAAAAACCCCTTCTAACGTTTCCAAGCATGTTAGGGGTGATAATTTGAAAAGCTTCTTCAAAAACAGATAGAAGTCATTAGGAGCAAGATCGGGAGATCGAGCTGGTCATAAAATAGTTCCCCGTGTACTTATAACCCGATTAGGAAATACATTATCAAGATATTCCCTAACAAGGCCAACATTGTGAGCGGGACAACCATCTTGTTGAAACCATGTTTCACCAAATCTTACACCTAACAACTGCCTAGCAGTTGGAATAATGTGCTGCTGCAGTAGATCCAAGTATCTAGGACCATTCAAATTGCAATTGCCGTTAATAAAAAATGGCCCAATTACGTGTTCCCCTACAATACCCCCCCCCCCAAACATTTAGTTTTTGGGGATACTGTGTTCTTACGTCAAAATACAAATGCAAATTTTCCCTCGACCAATATCGAACGTGTGTTGGGTTATGACGATTTGACCATTTGACCATCTGCACTTTTTCGGCAACTTCGTAGACATCCATTTTTAGTTTTAAAAATGTATTATTTCAATTAAGAACTTACCCATCTGTTTCTCGAGCAAGGCAGAAATAAAACAAAATAATAAAAACAAAATGAATTTCCAAAAGATAACACTGCAGCGTGCTTCGAATCCACCTCGGTCGTACGGCACAGAGAGTAAATTGGACTTGATTGGCGCCCGTTCATATCTCTGTAGCGCGCCATTAAAATGATGTGATAAAGAAAATGGTTAGCGCGTCGACATTGTTGCTTTTTATTGCGACATTCATGACATATTTATTTTGTTTTGACTAGAAGCATTTTGGTGTTGGTGCCGACACCGACACCCAATGTAAATTTTTCATAACTGCGATCTCGGTAAAATTTTCAATACTAAAAATTGGTGCTAGAAATCACGAATAGTCATTTACATACAATCAATTATTTTATGAAATGAGAAATTTTTGTATTTCGTGCAAATACTTTATTTTCTTAGAAACAGACCGGTTTCGGCTCCATTAGCGGGCCATCATCAGTGCTAAACATGATATAAACTATGAGTATAAAGGTTTTTATTATTTTTTGTTGTTTTGAAGCCTTCTTGTGCTTCTCTGATTAAACACATCAAAAATAGGTAAAACGACGAGGATACCTATATTTACAGACAAACATACAGCCTAACCAATTCAACAACTGTTTTAATTTTGTTTTCAAGATTATTTGTTTTTTTTTTATATATTATGAACTTGCGTAAATGTTTGGGGTTATGTCAGTATTTCTGACATTTAACGGGTTGTGAATTAGCTTTCCAGGAAGGATGCACTCTTTAGCTCAGATGGCGCTGTGGTTGCGTTTTGTTGGTGTGCTAAGTTCGTTGTTTATGTGCGTTCTTTTATTTTTGTGTCATGTCGGTTGGTGCTAAATTAATCAATACGTGTTCGGATTGATTAGTTTAATGTGTGTCAGTATTATTTTTCTGTCTGTTTTTTTGTGGTTTTTGTCAGTCCGTTGCGTGTGTGCAGTCCTTGTAACATTAAATGGATGAAATTCTATTGCATGTGTGAGTGGTTTGAGTGGTGAAAGGCGAAATAGGCGCCTGTGTGGCGGTACAAAACTGCGCCTTAGATTTACTTGTTTTTTCAAACATTTTTTATTGTTTAAGATTTTATTTATTTCATATACTTCCGGAAAATCTAGCATGGTGTAGCTGGAGGTTGTTATATGATGTATGATTTTTGTGTTTTTGTTAGGGCTGAAGGCGTGTTTTGTGAAGGAAATATGTTTGCCAAAGGGAGATTTTTCTTGGCGTTTTAGGTGTTCTGAGATCCTGGTCTCTAAGTTTCTGCTTGTCCTACCAATATATGTGGTTTCCCATTCGCCGCATGTGAGTTGGTATAAATACTCCGCTTTTTTTGAGATTGTTAGTTTTGTCTTTATTGTTGATTAGTGTGTTACCCAAATTGTTTTTACTGTTTTTGGAATATATTAACTGTTTGTTGGTAATGCGGAGAATTTTGCTTATATTGTTGTAAAGGTTTTTGTTTAAATATGGTAGGGTGCAGTATTTTTTATTGGGTTCGCCGTGGTTAAGTTTTTATTTTTGTTTTTTGTTTCTTTCTTACATAATTTGTCAATTATATCCGGATCGAAACCAATGTTTAGGGCTAATTGTTTTATTGTTAGTTTTTGGTTGTTGTAATCGTCTTCGTACATCGGAATTGTAAGATATCTGCTTACATAGTTGTTTAACGCGGCCATTTTATGTTGTTCGGGGTGATGGGAATTTTTCATAATAATATGGTCAGTTTGTGTGGGCTTTCTATATATTTTAAACTTAAAACTGTTGTTGAGTTTTGTGATTGTTAAGTCGAGAAAACTGATAGTTTTTTATTTTAAATTTCTGATGTAAAGGTAATGTCTTTGTGTATTCTGAAGGATGGTATATCAAAATGTCTGCCAATCCTCACGTAGCGTGGAATAATATCCTAGTAGGAGATCTATAGGAGCTGGTTTTTCTTAAATAAATTAAAAGTATCACGTATACGTTTAATGACGAGAGACAACATTTTTAAATTATGACTTAAAACGAATTAAAATATTTGACGTCGAAAAATGCATAGAGGGCGCGAGTCATTTTGACTGACTGTCCGCGAAGTTTTTGTGTCGAGATTCAAAACCGATTTAACTTGAGAAAAAAGAGGAAAACGATCGATGCCCTGTCGCGATCTCCCGCTTCTATCGGCAGCCAATCGACTGGAGAGTTTTCGTGCCCTCTCGGCATTAACCATATTAAATAGAAGCAATAAAAGCAGTAGAATATACAGAGGATAGAGTTTGTTTTCACTGAACAAACAAAATAAATAATAATTATAGAATCACTTATGTTGGCAGTTTCACAACATATTCTATTAATTTTATCAAGAATATGGTTAGCAATTATAGTTGCTTTACTTCAGAAGTTACGTTTTTTTATATATTTTAACGTTTTTTCAAATAACTCCGAAACTAAAGCTCCCACGAATTTGGACTTTATAACAGAATTTATAGTCCATATTCATGGAAACTTAAATCTGCAAACCATATATCGCTATTTGTTTTTGTTCCAAAGTTACAATTTTTTAACATATTTTATCCTGCTTTTCCCCCTTCAACCCCCTACTGCCCTACCCAAAAGTAAACCAGTTCATGGCCACCCGATAGAGGATTTTTGTACCATATTTCGTTAAAATCGATTAAGGCGTTCTTGAGTTATCGTGTATACAGACAGACAACAGACAATGGACCGACAAATCGATAGACAACTTTTTTTTTCGTTGGTCAAGGTGTTTTCGAACTTTACTAACTCATTTTTGATAAAATTAAGAAAAGTCAAAATTTCAGGATTTTAATAGTCTTCCATCCCAGCAAAAACGATTCCCTCGGGCCTTCGTAGGTCCGATATCGAGTGCCGAATTTGTCGTCATCGGCACGACGTCGATTTACGACATGGGACCAGCAGTATTTTTTGTCCGATTTGCGATGTAGGCCCAATGTATGTTTGCCGATGCAGCGTTAGACTGTGGCCCGTCGTCGAACCAATGGTAAATTTTACTTTTTGCTGACATCGGCATACCGTCGCCGTACGATTAAGGTCCGATATGGTTTAACCACATGGTACCGACCATCTGCCCATAACTGCTTAATTTGGTAGGTTTAACGTAGGCAAACTGGTCTCGGCCCGACATCGGTAAACTATTAAAGTCCGACATTGGTTTCCTAAAGCGGTCCAACGTCGGCGATTGACGGAGGTCCGACGGTGGTAGCTTAAAGTGGCCCGACATTGGCAAACTACAAAGTTTCGATAATGCGGGGCTTAACCAGTCGGGCTGGTTTAAGTGGCAGAAGAGGTGATTCTTGTAGAGTACCACCATCTTGTCAAGTCCGCATTCTAGTTTTGAAATATCTTTGCTCAATATATATATAATATTATCTTCCACTGTACAGGGAACATAGTGACTTTAGCGCCATCTCTACATACTAGGAAGAAACTATTAAGCAGTTTAAAAATTTTAAGGTGACGTAATCGGACCATAGTCGGTTGCCGATTCTCGACGAATCAAACAAAGTTCCAATCGGACCATCGTCGGCCCTAAAGCAGATAAAGTGGTCTTCGGCATAAAGTCGACTATTGTAAATCTGGCCATTGTCAGTTGCCGATTTTCGACCGATTAAAGAAAGTTCCAATCGGACCATCATCGGCCCTAAAGCTGATAAGTTTTGCGTTGGCATAATATCGATTATATTAAATCGGGCCATCGTCAGTTGCCGATTCTCGTCCGATTAAACAAAGTTTTATGCGGACCGTCGTCGGCCCTAAACCAGATAAAGTAGGCGTCGGCATAAAGTCGACTATAGTAAATCGGGCCATCGTCAGTTGCCGATTCTCGACCGATTAAAGAAAGTTCCTATCGGACCATCATCAACCCTATCTCAGATAAGGTTTGCGTTGGCATAATGTCGACTATAGTAAATCGGGCCATCGTCAGTTGCCGATTCTCGTCCGATTAAACAAAGCTCCAATTGGACCGTCGTCGGCCCTAAAGCAAATAAAGTGGGCTTCGGCATAAAGTCGACTATAATAAATCGAGCCATCGTCAGTTGCTTATTTTCGATCGATTAAACAAAGTTCCAATCGGACCATCGTCGGTCCTAAAGTGGTGTAGGCATAAAGTCGACTGTAGTAATGTTGACCTCCGTCAGTTGCCAATTATTGACCGAAAACTGAAAACCGCAATCTGGCCAACATCGGGCTAGAGTGTAGTCGCCGATGCCGGATACCATATTGGTATGGTGGACAAAGGGACTGTCTTGTTCGGTGAACCGGGCACAGACAGAGTCGCATCCCGGTGAACCGTAGGAGCGTTCCCTCCAAAGAAATTAAAATATTTCTTCGGTTCCCTCCCGCCTAATTTAAGAAAAATCTCCATAGTGACCCAAACATTCTTTACTACATCGTGACAAAAATGATTCTGAATGCCGTGGCACGTGCGCTTGGTCCTACTTAGACTTTTACAACCCACCCACGCCACGCTTACAAATGTTCTTTGTTTGCTTGTTAAGATGTGCACCTATCTGCATGTTTTCGTTGCCCTTAACTATAATCGAAGTTTTTAAGGGATAGAGCCACTTATACACACAGACTTCTGGCGCCAAATTTATTGCCTGTACTGTGTGCATTTCAATTTGTTTTCACTCATAATCTCCCCAGAGCTTAAATTATTTCCGAAAATTTTTTCGAGGTGCGAATTTTTTGAAAATTTTTCGAGGCGTTAGCCGAGGGAAATTTTCTTATAAAAATTCGCAATATACACTTAATAAATTAAATAAAAAAAACAAATTTTTGATAATCATTTTTAGCCTAATTTCTGTGCTGAGTGCGGTAAAATTACTTTACTGCAGGCAAATGCGTCCGTAAAAGTGCGTTTACCGCCCTTGACGACTTAGTAGGTATATATTGTAACTGTCCACGGAATCACATCCGTGGCAAATATAACGTCCGTGGATATTCGTAATCAACGGACGTGACGTCCACGGACTTAATGAACAATATTATTTAGCCGGTCAGGAATTTTGCTTTTGAGTTTATGTTATTAATCGTTTTGTAACTAAATCTAACCTACTTTTTTTTGTTTACAGCCCTATAAAAAAGGTTTGACGGATTTCTGATGGTTTTTTGAGTGACTGTGACGGAAATTATTCAGTGGACCGCTGACAAACATCAGTTAATTTGCCAACAAAGTTGTTTCGCCAATATTAATTCGACGTTGAATCGACGGAGAAGAATCTTAAATACAACGGAGTTTGTTGTTGAGCCATTGAAGAAAAAACTACATCTCTCCGATACTGGAGCATACATTATTGGCTGACTGAATAACTTCAGTTGGTATGCCAACACAGTGGTTTTGCGAATACTCCCATGCTACTTTTTTATTTTTTTGTGGATTTATTTTTTTCTTAGGATGTACTCTTCTGGACGTAATAACTTAATTAAAGTTTGATTTTCCTATAATTACTTTTTTGAAAAAACAGAAAAATTATCAAAAGCCCATTCATACCTATATTGTAGATATACCTATACAAATCTTATATTTGTTTTGGCTTGTCCTAAAAAAATATTTTGAATTTTTACATTTTGTTATTTTTTAATTATAAATTAATTTTTTTTAAAACTATTACTGACTAGAAAAAATATGATTTGATACTAAAAAATTAACCCACCACTTATGCATCAAAAAATTAAAGTTCGCAATATATATATAAAGGTAGGTATGTAAGGTATTTAAAAAGATAAAAAAAATACTTGCCGCAGCCCAGAATTGAACCCGCTACATAATGGATTTACGCCACTGCTACTCATTTTTCAAATGCATTATTTCAACAGTTCGCTGTGACAACGCCTCAAATGGTCACGTGACCTTTCGATCGATGGTGCCACCATAGCCAATGTTAAAAAATGGGAAATTAAATACAAGGAATTTGTTGCTTTATAAACGGAATATTTTGTTAATAGTTAATTTTAAATAAAGCTAAAATTGTAACAGGTAATAAAAAGCCTTTTTAAAAAGTAAAAACACGTTTTCAACTCCTTTTTCCTTTAAAGTTTGGCAACCCTGCTTGCGAGAATGCGTGCTGACTTCTTTTGTCAGAGAACAGATTAACAAGCTTTTGTGAAGTGGGTTTTCGTCTTTCGTGTTTTTTGTATCATTTTGTTTTTTCTTATCATCTCGTGCATATACCATAGCCATAATTTATATTTTTGTGTGTCCTTGTAGAGCCCAAGGCCAAGTAAGTGTTGGTTTGGCTTCCCTATTTTATGGGAGGTTTATATAATTATGTTTAAGGCTGAAGGTCATCGATATATGCTGAAGGCACAATTAAAATTACAAGCCACTATAGATACTCGGTGTTAATATCGACCGACCTTCAAACTTTGTATCTTATTAACGAAAATGGCACAAAAAAGTGAGATTAGAAACTATTGTAATCTGTATTTACTTTGTTTGTCGCTTGTATTTTTAATTGTGCCTTCAGCTTAAAGGCTCATTTAGGCATCTTACGCTGACAGGTGTCAATTTTTTTATTTGTTAATTTATGGTCGACTTTATGGTTAATTTATAGATGAACAGTGCAAATTTTTGGGAGGGAACTTTACTTTCAGTAGGTGATGGGCAGTGTTTTAAATATCGTTCATAATTGGAATATTTGTTATAATGCATGCTCTGTCACTGTCTTATTAACAAGAAAGACAGTGACAGAGTGTGCGTTAGAACAAAAATTATGACTATTCCAATTATGAACGATATATAGAGACCCTAAATAACATGTGTTTGAATTACATGTATATAAAAATTAAACAATTGCTTAGATGTAAATTCCTTCTAAATTCTTGCAAAATTTTTTATTGTAAAACTATATTTTTTTAAATTACCTAACCAATTATAATATTATTGTTTTGTATAGATTTTAAAGTTTAAATTTAAAAACAATTATATGATTCTTCAATTTTAGTCAATTATAATTATCAGATGCTTTATTGTTACCTTATTGTTTATTATCATAGCTACAAACTTATATGTAATAATTTCTATCATTGCTCAATTTTAATCTATTATTGTTTTTTGTCAATCTTATTGTTCAATTTTACTCAATTATTGTTTTATTTTCAACCTTATTGTTTGTTCAATTTTAATCAATTATTGCTTCATTGTCAACCATAATTTTTTTAGTAAATTAATTTATTACTAGAGTATAGATAGTTTTATATCAAATTGTTTATTTTTATAGCTATATAGTCACTTGTGCGATACTTAAGACATCTATAGACTAACAGTTACTTTGTTTATACGGTCTTACAGCACTTTTATGTAAGGACGTTTTGAAAATTTTGTCGTATAAACACCATTAAATTGATTTTATTTTAAGGCAATTTAAGAAAGCGCGTATAAACATAATAAGTTATATGTTAAGTAAATAGTTACCTATGTAAAAATTTAGGGCATCATATCACAAATTTTTATTTAAAATGGTGCTGTCTTACTTACTAACTAAATGTGTTAAATTATTGTAAAAAATGGAATAATAAAAATATTTCAATTTCAAAAATTCATTAAGGACAGGATTTTTTTAAGTTCTTAATAAATCTTTATGTATAGGGCATTTCTCAAATATTTTTATGTTGACCTCATTAGATCATTAATTATTTATATTTTTCTTGGTTATGCCAACTGCTGTAAGGTAAAACTCTTTTTGAAACAATATTTATTATTATTACTGTTTTAAATAAAATACATTTTGTATTTTGTTTTAGTTTTAGGTAGTTCTTTATATCAAGTTTTGTTAAATAAACAAAAAAGTTTAAGCCACCAAAATTTAGATTTTCCTTCCTATCAATGCTTAATTTAAAGGAAAAAAAAACACCTTTATAAAATGTACGTACATTGGACCAATGATGTAGTACATCGGTTAAGTGACTGACGGGGCAGTATTCCCAAGTTAGACAAAAAGTTATCGGTTAGACATCTGCTTCCTTCATTGGTCCATTGAACGAATAACTGAATTTTTTATTCTTACCTTTTTTGCCATCCACAGACGTGATCTGGGTGCTTGACGAAATGCGTTTTCTCAAAAATGTCACTAGTTTTCAGGAAAATGCGGTCTCTAATCAAGTAAACAACACACTGACAGTGTTAAATTGTTAAATAATGACTGCGAAGCCACTCAGAAGATATGCGTGCAATACCAGGGCGGGCGCGGGATTTTTGAATTTTGATTTCTGTCCACGGACGTGGCGATTATTTTGTAACAGCAACAAAAAACTGTAAATCTCTTTGAATTTAAAGTTAAATATTTTTGTGCATGTTTAGGGCAATTTTTAACGAAAAAACAAGTTTGTAAATCCACGCAAAATATGTACAGTCATTGCCAGATTTTTTTCTAAGGGACACTAAACTTCAATAAGTATATTGGTAACCATCCATGGACGTGATATCACGTTTTGTTATCACGTTAATTTTTTGATTGTTTCGATTAAAGTGTAATTATAATTGATATTTCAGAAAGAATCTAAAATCCCTCATTTACTCGCAAATATTTCCCTGTAACCTGGTTTTTGCCACTTTTTGAAGAATAACCATTAAACTTATTCAATTCAAAAGTAAACCAAGTTCGTTTCAAACCAAGTTTAAACCGGAATAAGATCACTCTTGTATGTAGCACCATCTAGGCATTGAGCTCTTGAAAACAATTTTCTTATAATTGCGCAAACTCGAACAAAATTTTGGTAAAATATCACTGACATTTGACGTTTGACAAAAATTTTAAGAAATTTTGTGTAGGCGTGAAACTATTTTAATTCAAATGCCGAAAACGTTTACTAGAGTGCAATGAGACAGGATCAATCCCATCAAAAAAAAGGAAATATAAGGCGCATTTACGCTGGCTAAGCAAGCAGGAAATTGACAGTGTTGTACATGCCATGGGGAATTGCAATTCGGCTGCCCAAAATTTAATAAAAAATAACTGCATTTTTAAAACAAAGAAGAAGTTAAGAAACCTCCAAATCAGTTACTTTAACCTGGTTACCCAGGGCGAAACATCGTTTAATCATTTTTCTTTTCGCTTTGATTTTTTGTGTGTTCCTTGTGGGATGCTCATGCAAGTTTGAATTTTCGTTATTTCCACCCAAGATCTTTTGATCTTTTGTTTTTTAGTTTCTTTTCGGTTGAAGTAACTGATTTGGAGGTTTCTTAACTTCTTCTTTGTTTTAATTGCCTTAGGAGCATAATCCTACTGGAAATATTAACACGCCAGGACGAATTCGTATCAGGTAACTTGGATAAGTAAGTGCCAGTGCGGAACGATGCCTATTTGTGAGTGGTTCAGGGTTGGAAATCAAAGTGTATGATGGTGTTTAATGATGTATAGTGGAGGGTGACCAGTGAAACTACTGATGAACCCACGCTGGTTACCCAGAGCGAAACATCGTTTAATCATTTTTCTTTTAGCTTTGATTTTTTGTGTGTTCCTTGTGGGATGCTCATGCAAGTTTGAATTTTCGTTATTTCCACCCAAGGTCTTTTGATCTTTTGTTTTTTAGTTTCTTTTCGGTTGAAGTAACTGATTTGGAGGTTTCTTAACTTCTTCTTTGTTTTAATTGCCTTAGGAGCATAATCCTACTGGAAATATTAACACGCCAGGACGAATTCGTATCAGGTAACTTGGATAAGTAAGTGCCAGTGCGGAACGATGCCTATTTGTGAGTGGTTCAGGGTTGGGAATCAAAGTGTATGATGGTGTTTAATGATGTATAGTGGAGGGTGACCAGTGAAACTACTGATGAACCCACGCTGGTTACCCAGGGCGAAACATCGTTTAATCATTTTTCTTTTCGCTTTGATTTTTTGTGTGTTCCTTGTGGGATGCTCATGCAAGTTTGAATTTTCGTTATTTCCACCCAAGATCTTTTGATCTTTTGTTTTTTAACTGCATTTTTATTAAAACAGAGAAAAACGACTTTTTCATATATTAGCTTAGCCACTTAAAATAATTGGTTAAAAAAAAAGAAAAAGGTTGAATCCGTTTGAGTTTAAATCTAAAATTAATGTAGAGAAGTGGGGTGCCCAAAAATTTGTTTTAACTTGTGTTTTTTGGAGAGAAAACCATAACATTATTCGCATTAAAACAAAGTAACTGTACTTACTTCAATTGAGTTTTGATAATTTTTCCAATTTATCTACATAACACCTATGATAAAACGAAGCAACTGTTCTTACTGTCTTTTTCCTTGGATCGTTCCCCACTAAAACACAATAAGTACATGAAAAAAAAAACGATTTTCTCTCAAAGCAAGAAATTTTGGAGTCTTATATGACATAGAAAGTTGGTCATTGGAGTTAAATATTGTAAAAATTGACTTGCTCACTCACTGACCACAGAAGAAAAAGTAAATATTTAAAAAACGTTGGAAATTTTTTTTTTCAAATGACCCCGTAGTAAAACAAAGACTTTCTGTCACCAATTTTTAATGCTAAAAATTAAAACGAAGATCGTGTTAACAATGACAAATAGTAGATTTAGAATAGGTTTTGAAAGTGGGACAAAATTGCTCAAAGGTCTGAAACATGTTGAGTTTTTTAAGCGATGAAAAACAGTCAAAGTTCAAAAAATTTCAAGAAGAAGGAACTATCCGCCGAAAGGAAGGCACCGCGCACTGGTTTGACGAAAGTTGCTAGCCCAGAAAAATCATCCGTTTGCCAAAGCGAAAGAAGTAAAAATTCAATCAAATTTTCCAGGATCTATAACAACATTAGGTAGGAGGATTAAACATTCGAGGCTAAGGTGCGGCAAAAAAAATTAAACCAAGTAAGGAAAAGAAGCAGTCTCGATTAAGTTTTGGGTTGAACTATTCTCTGAGGGACGAAGAACTTTGGCAGCAAGTGGTTTTCACAGATGAGAAGTCCAACAGCGATAAAAAACATCGACCGCTAAGAACCCGATACGAACAACGGTAAATGTTTGGAGCTGGATATCGGCTAGAGGACATGGCGCTCTATTTAGAATTAATTGGCGATTTACAGCCAAAGTTCACATACTAGTTAATATGCTAGAAAATGTAATGTAAGAAACTGTCCAGTTCATACGGTCAGAATTGCGCAGCGATGGTTGCAGAATAACAATATCGAAGTTTTGCCTTGGCCTGCAAAAACACCTGGTGCGAATCCAATAGAGAACGTTTGGGAACAAGAATATAGCAAGTTTTAATACCATGACTAGGAATTCAGAACATCTAATGGAACTCATCGTAAGGGCATATAGGGAAGTTATTGCTGAAAATCCAAACTTATTTGAAAATTTAGCCAATTCAATGCCCAGAACATCATTGTAGTCAACGGTGCAATGATGCGCTATTAAAAATAAGTATGTTTCTAATTTTGTTAGTTTTTTTAATTTTATTTTTGATCTGGCCTTTTAATTGTTTTGGGCTAGTAACTTCCGTCAAACCGGTGCCTTCCTTTCGAGTGACCGTTCCTTTTTCTTGAAATCGATTTACTATGGTTATTATCGTAGAGTTGCTTCTTTAATAATCGGCTAGTCGAATAGACCAATTACTGTGTAGCTTTTGTTTAGTCCATAAAACATTTTTGCTTTTTTGATATGTGGTTTTTATTTTTAGTGGCCTGATATTTTGAATTAGTAAAAAATAAACAAGCCGTCCCCTAATAAAAAGTATATACAGGGTTCCTAAGATTTTCCTTAGGGATAGGATTTCAATAAATCAAACAGAAATGGCATAGAAAGTTCTGCGCGCACGAAAGAAACAGGTATATTGTTATTATCTCCGGACTGCTTTCATGAGAATTGCAATAATAACCGTTGACAAGATGTCTGCAAATTCCGCTAGATGGCGGCCACACCATGAGATGATCGAGGAAAAACTGGGATTCACAGGCATTGCATTTTTATTTCCTTTCGAGTCACTTCAGTTTCGTAAATTTTGTGTTTTTAAAATGCCGTATACTCGAGAAGAAAATATTTTTATTATCAAAAACTACATAAAAAGTGACAGTGCGGACGAGGTCATTGGGCTTTTTGTTTTTGCGTTTCCAGATCGACCGGTTCCTGTGTCTCAAACTGTCTACAACATTTATCATCGTTTTGAAAAGTACGGGTGCATAAATGGTTGTAGAAAGTGTTACCACGACGGCGAAATACCAGAGCATTGGGAAGTCGCAGGAATTGCAACCAGGTGATTATTTTCGCAGTGAGGTGATGAGGCATAAATGTGACAGGAACGAAAATTTCCTGTCAAAAGTTTTGTTTAGTGACGAGAAGACATTTGAACTTCATAGCTCTCACAATCCACAAAATAGCCGCTATTGGTCCCGCGAAAATAAACATCTGCACGCAAGTGTTGGAACGCAACATCTTCAAAAATTAAATGTTTGGAGTGGTATTGTCGGGGACCACATTATTGGACCCTTTTTCATTGAAGGGAATTTGAATAGCCAAAAATATGTTGATCTTCTCCAACACCAGGTTTTACTACGGTTGAGGGAACTCAACATAAATTTGGACGAATTGTGGTTTCAGCAAGATTGCTGTTCATCTCACAATTCAGGCCAGGCTACAAATTACCTTCGTCAGGTATTTGGTGATAGAATTATTTCCACGTATGAAAATATCCGATGGCCTCCTCGATCACCAGATCTTGCGCCAAATGACTTTTTCCTATGGGGTTGTTGGCACGACAAAATTTTCCAACACCCTTACTTACGGCCTACGACTATACAGGAGTTGAGGGTGACAATTTTGGAGGCGGGCAACTCTATCACCCCTGAAATGTTGGCTGCTACGCGCCAAGAGTTTTACAATAGATTGGGATATTGTGAGGCTCAAGAAGGGGACAGATTTGAACATCTAATCTAATTAAAAATTAGGTGTTTTCAGGTCCAAACCACAGCTTTTTCTTGCTTAAAGGAGGCGGCAGGGTCCATTATTTACGATACTGAGCGATAAACTCGTGAGGTTGTTAACATTAGAAAGAAATATCTTCGCTTTTAATTAAATTTCTTTCCATTCTGTTCTACTAGTGACATCTATCCGGAAACGGCCAAACCATGCAGCTAGCACTAGCAGCCAAAGAAATCAATAAACGGCGCTGTTTTTCCTGCAGAGTTTTTGCTTGCGATATTATTGATTTTAAATAAAGCTGGCCCTACACTACATTTGATATTTTCGAGGTGTTTTATGACATGATCTCGAAACATGTAGCGAACCAATTCTTCAAAACTAGCGGGAGGGTAAAAGCGAAAAATAAGGGGGTGCCAATATTTGTAACACCCCAAAAGGGGTGAAAAGATTTATTTTGCTCTGTTTCTTTACAAAAAACGTTTTTTTTACGAAAAACTTGAGCTCTGCCACTTTTTTTATTTTTTTCTTCAACTTTCTCGAAATTTTCGTCATACCGTAGAAAAAAATTATTTCCCCCATGGTCGTACTCTACTTTTATTCGAAAAAAATTTAGAAACAGAGACGGGATCAGTTTTCCTAAAACGGGGGATCTTGGTTTCGAGTGAGAAGATAAAGGGCGCCGCAGGCAAAAATTTTTCAATTAAATTAGCCGATCGCAAAAATATTGGAAAAACAAAGCACGAAATAAAAATGGCGCCGCTTACAATTTTTTTTCAAAAATTACGTAATTTCGGAAACGCAAAGAAATAGGTCTAAAGAGTATAATTTTTAAGAAAAAAATATCAATTTTCTCGCCCTTCTCCACTGGGGCTACAGGGGCCGTGCACAAATGACGTAATGGTCATAGGGGGAGGGGGGTTCCAAAACGTTACGTAGGGGGGAGGGGGATTTTCGACAGCGTTTGCATTTGTGTGAAACTAAGAAAATTTGGAATGAAAATAAGTGAAAAGTTTTTTTTTTTTTGGGGGGGGGGTAGTGGTCTTGAAATCGTTACGTAATATTAGGGGAGTGGCGTGCAAACCGTTACAAAACATTACATAGGGAGGGGGTCAAAAATTGGTAAAATCACCGTTAAGTAATTTGTGCACGGCCCCACATCTGACTGTTCCTCCTTTTTGATTTCGAATCAAAGTGCAAAACCCGGGTTGGACGTTCGAAGGCGTCAACCCGTCCTATTTGCTTGATAAAGTTTCTACGGAAATATCTCAGTCGATTTCTCCGGCCGTGTATGAACGCTTTAGGTTAGGCATTTGCATGTATCTCAGTCCCCAGCCTGTAAACAGTGCGTAAGGACAATGGTTACAAAATGAAAAGCCGAAAAATATATTTTTTTACGATATCTTTCATCATTTTGGTAATAAAGTCGAGCAAAAACAATTTTTATTCCAGTCCTAAAGGTATGAAAATGGAAAACATTAGAAAACAACACCCTCGAATGGATTTACTACGTGTAAGATGTAGTGACAACATCGCCCAATGCCCATCCTTTTCTGCCTAATGTGCTTTTCCGTTTGTCTGCGTCTTATACACGGCTGCTTGGCCCCCTAAGGATTTGCTTAGGAATCCTGTATATGCCAAAAGTATAACCTAAAATGACAAAGTCGAAAAGTCAGTGTTGCACATACGAAAATATAAAAAACCATATTTGCAGCTAAATAATGCTGTAGCTGTAGTATTATGTGCAGAGAAGTGTATATGCCTGATTAAATTTCTTTGGTTAAAGTGCTACTATTGATACCAACAATAAACTTACACATGTCAAGCAATAACAATAAAATGTCACATCCAGCAGAACCTATTAAGAGCTTTCCTATTGTTAAATCAATGAGTTGTCTATCATTGACGGGAAGTCTTTGTAATAATATCCATTTATAGGATCATTATGTAAATGTGAATCACAATCTATTTATCTAAAAATTGGTGCTAGAAAGCACGGATAGAAATGAAAATATCTTGAAAACTGTAGCTTTGAAAGATTTGAACCTTAGAACAAAATTTTTGGGTAATATTTACGAAAACTGAAATCTGAAAACCGCATATCAATAGCTGCTTTACCTCTAAAATTATGATTTTTTTAAAATATATTTTAACGTTTTTTCAAATAACTGGAAAACTAAAGCTCCCACGGATTTGGACTTTATGACAAAATTTGTAGTCCATATTCATCGAAACTTAAATCTGAAAACCGTATATCGCTACTTGCTTTTGTTCCAAAGTTAATTTTTTTTTTAATAATATTTTATCCCCCTTTTCCTACCTTAAACCCCCCACTACCAGACTCAAATAAATAAACTATTACACGACGCAAGAAAAAAATAACTAATAAATGTTAATTTATTATCTACAAAAAAAAGCATAGGCAACAAACCCAAATTAAATGTTCAAAGAAACAACCATTTTTGACCAAGCAATATTCCAAACTATTGTAAAATTCATTTGTAGTATTTTGTAGATTTTCTATGGTGATTTCACCGCATTTTTTGGCCAAGGCCCCTTTAAAGTCTTGTATTGTTTTGTACCCATTCCCTGGATAAATTTGATCCCCAGATATCCCCATAGATAAACATCATTGGGAGCAAGATCGAGAGCCCTTGCTGGACAAAAAATCGTTTTGACCATTCCCAAAGGCGTTTCTCAAATATGTCCTCACAATTCGGGCGTTATGAACGGTGCAGACTTTATTAAAGTCAGGCTATGCCGACTTTATGTACTGAAAAGTCACTAATGTTTTCAATTGCTAGACATAATTCTATAAATAGATAAATACATGAATAAATAAATAAATAAATAAATAAATAAATAAATAAATAAATAAATAAATAAATAAATAAATAAATAAATAAATAAATAAATAAATAAATAAATAAATAAATAAATAAATAAATAAATAAATAAATAAATAAATAAATAAATAAATAAATAAATAAATAAATAAATAAATAAATAAATAAATAAATAAATAAATAAATAAATAAATAAATAAATAAATAAATAAATAAATAAATAAATAAATAAATAAATAAATAAATAAATAAATAAATAAATAAATAAATAAATAAATAAATAAATAAATAAATAAATAAATAAATAAATAAATAAATAAATAAATAAATAAATAAATAAATAAATAAATAAATAAATAAATAAATAAATAAATAAATAAATAAATAAATAAATAAATAAATAAATAAATAAATAAATAAATAAATAAATAAATAAATAAATAAATAAATAAATAAATAAATAAATAAATAAATAAATAAATAAATAAATAAATAAATAAATAAATAAATAAATAAATAAATAAATAAATAAATAAATAAATAAATAAATAAATAAATAAATAAATAAATAAATAAATAAATAAATAAATAAATAAATAAATAAATAAATAAATAAATAAATAAATAAATAAATAAATAAATAAATAAATAAATAAATAAATAAATAAATAAATAAATAAATAAATAAATAAATAAATAAATAAATAAATAAATAAATAAATAAATAAATAAATAAATAAATAAATAAATAAATAAATAAATAAATAAATAAATAAATAAATAAATAAATAAATAAATAAATAAATAAATAAATAAATAAATAAATAAATAAATAAATAAATAAATAAATAAATAAATAAATAAATAAATAAATAAATAAATAAATAAATAAATAAATAAATAAATAAATAAATAAATAAATAAATAAATAAATAAATAAATAAATAAATAAATAAATAAATAAATAAATAAATAAATAAATAAATAAATAAATAAATAAATAAATAAATAAATAAATAAATAAATAAATAAATAAATAAATAAATAAATAAATAAATAAATAAATAAATAAATAAATAAATAAATAAATAAATAAATAAATAAATAAATAAATAAATAAATAAATAAATAAATAAATAAATAAATAAATAAATAAATAAATAAATAAATAAATAAATAAATAAATAAATAAATAAATAAATAAATAAATAAATAAATAAATAAATAAATAAATAAATAAATAAATAAATAAATAAATAAATAAATAAATAAATAAATAAATAAATAAATAAATAAATAAATAAATAAATAAATAAATAAATAAATAAATAAATAAATAAATAAATAAATAAATAAATAAATAAATAAATAAATAAATAAATAAATAAATAAATAAATAAATAAATAAATAAATAAATAAATAAATAAATAAATAAATAAATAAATAAATAAATAAATAAATAAATAAATAAATAAATAAATAAATAAATAAATAAATAAATAAATAAATAAATAAATAAATAAATAAATAAATAAATAAATAAATAAATAAATAAATAAATAAATAAATAAATAAATAAATAAATAAATAAATAAATAAATAAATAAATAAATAAATAAATAAATAAATAAATAAATAAATAAATAAATAAATAAATAAATAAATAAATAAATAAATAAATAAATAAATAAATAAATAAATAAATAAATAAATAAATAAATAAATAAATAAATAAATAAATAAATAAATAAATAAATAAATAAATAAATAAATAAATAAATAAATAAATAAATAAATAAATAAATAAATAAATAAATAAATAAATAAATAAATAAATAAATAAATAAATAAATAAATAAATAAATAAATAAATAAATAAATAAATAAATAAATAAATAAATAAATAAATAAATAAATAAATAAATAAATAAATAAATAAATAAATAAATAAATAAATAAATAAATAAATAAATAAATAAATAAATAAATAAATAAATAAATAAATAAATAAATAAATAAATAAATAAATAAATAAATAAATAAATAAATAAATAAATAAATAAATAAATAAATAAATAAATAAATAAATAAATAAATAAATAAATAAATAAATAAATAAATAAATAAATAAATAAATAAATAAATAAATAAATAAATAAATAAATAAATAAATAAATAAATAAATAAATAAATAAATAAATAAATAAATAAATAAATAAATAAATAAATAAATAAATAAATAAATAAATAAATAAATAAATAAATAAATAAATAAATAAATAAATAAATAAATAAATAAATAAATAAATAAATAAATAAATAAATAAATAAATAAATAAATAAATAAATAAATAAATAAATAAATAAATAAATAAATAAATAAATAAATAAATAAATAAATAAATAAATAAATAAATAAATAAATAAATAAATAAATAAATAAATAAATAAATAAATAAATAAATAAATAAATAAATAAATATCAGAAATTATTAAAAATATCAAACTCTCTTAGGTCATCAACCTTTATAACCTGAAGTTTCAATGACGTCCTATCTAAAACGTATTATTTTATTTACAATCTGAGGCAGCTGAGATTTTAGAGATCTGACTACCTAATACTTTTACGTGTCAGAGTGTGTCTTGTCTGTTAGCATAGACTCTAAAGCAGTGGCAGTCGCAGCTTTCCCAAAAGAGGGCGGGGGGAAGGGCGTGAGGTCAAAATTTTGTAAAAGCAAAAAATAAGTTTTATGCAAAAGTTCTAAAATTAATGTAACCCAATTGACCGAATAGGGCGCCGCAGGCGAAAATTTTAGAAAAACTATATGGCGATTTTTTAAATAAATTCTGGAAAAAAGGGGGTCTATCGTTTGGTGCTGGCAGCAATAAAAATTTAATGTTGTGAATGCTACCAAAAATGTTATGTACTAATGTACTATTTGGTGTTGCAGATGCTTACACACAGTGTTCTTCAACGAGGTATGGGTTATATAAAACTGAGTCCAAAAACTAGTTGTACTTCTTGAATAAGGACAATTCCATACCCACAAAACCGTATTTATTAAAATCCCAGCTGAAGCTGTTTATAAAATTTTTCACGCAGTTTTGTAAAAAAAATTAGTACACAGAACTAGCTAGAAATCGAGACCAAAGTTTGAAAATCGTTATTTTAAGAAACCCCAAGTAACAGTAACAGTGTGCTGTGCAACGTTTCTACAGCAAAAACATATACAATAATGCTTTTGCTGTTTTCTACAACGTTTTAAAAACGTTATTAAGATGTTGCCACATCTATTTTGAGGAAATTTTTTGCCTCTGACAATGTCAACGGCAACTAAAAATACAGCATTTTTTAGGTATGCATGCAACGTTGTTTAAAATTTGACTTCCCTGTCAAAAAATGTATTTGAGAGTACAAATTATAATAAAATTGTCTAAAAGATGGAGACATTAAATTAAATATTAATGACGAGGTTTACCCAAACTACGCATTTTGAGAATTTACCGGTGGGCAAATCTTTGTGCAAAAGCCAGTTTAATGATGAAACTTGTTATGATACCTTATTAAACTACACACCCCTCAAAAATTTGAGATCTTCACTGTTTTTATTTATTTTTCTTTTGAGGTAATATTTATTTTTTCGAAAGAATATTTTTGAAACAAATGTTAAAACACAGATTTAATCGATCACCATTCAGTTTATGCATATTTTGTACTGTTTCTAAATTTTTTTTGATTAAATATATATAATACTGTAATACCGTATTTAAGCATTTTTGTTTACATAATAGACACTTAAAGTTGCACAAATAGAGAGTGCTTAGCCGTAATCGTATCTCAATGCGCATACTCAGAACGGCTACGTCGTAAAACAGCGACTACGTCTCACCTATCTCTATGACCACCCTTGCAGTAGTTGTACGCGTCTAGCATATCCTAACCATTTTGTTATCTGTGGGTTGTAATAAATGCATGATCTACAATTTCACTCTCGCCCTTTCACTTTTTTCGACAAGGAAGGAAATAGAAGCGAGCGGCATGAAGTAAAACTGTGCATCAAACATTGAACAAGAATTGGTTTGGTTAGGTCGTACGTTGTAAGCACAACTTTAACCCTTTTTTTAAGGACGCTTTCGCAAACGCATCAAAAATAGCTGGTCAACTTTAAGTGTGCCTCACAGTTTTTGACAGGAATGTTTTCCGTTTTTGACTAGGTTAACCCATTTCTTGCTTGAGTTGTTTCGGATATTTCAGGTGGACAGCTAGAAACATAGATTTTGACAAACCGGAATATCGAGATTCACGCAACAGCCTAACCGCGATCGAAACGCGAAGGCTTTTTAATTGAGAGGTGTTTTGTATATGCGGTAGAGGGCGCGACATTTTCAGCTGGTGTTTCGCATTGGTTTTAGGTGTATAAGTTAAAAAAATGCTAAAGTTTGTTCTTGTTTGGTCAGCTTAGCTTTTATTTTAACATAAAACAAGCTGTAATAGCGCGTTCCCATACAATTTTGCATTGGAAATAATTTGGATGTGACAGTTGCTACTATTGTGACAGTTAAAAATACAGCTAGCTACTTTACAGCAAACACGTAGGTGTCACAACATATGTACAGCTGTGGAGTAGCTGTAAAATCTGAAGTGTCTAGACTGTTACTTGGGACGTATTTTGACGTTTCTGGTTCTTGGATTTTAATATTTTTTGTGTATATTATAAGGCAGGTGAAGTTTTATATTTTTCATTTTAGCAAGCAAAAAAAATATTGTTTTTCAAACTTTGATCATGATTTCTAGTTCCCCTGTACATATTAAAACGTCTGACGCGAAGAAAAAAATGTGTATTTTTGCCACGCCAATAACATATTAAAGCTTTGTAAAAATCGACTAAAAATATTTTTTCTTACAAAACTGTGTGCAAAATTTTACAAACAGATTCAGCTAAGATTTTAATAAATACGGTTTTGTGGTCATGAAAAAGTCCCTATTCAAAAAATACAATAAGTTTTTGAACTCAGTTTTATATAACCTATACCTCGTTCAAGAGCACTGTGTACATGGAATAAGCAGTTATAATTTGCTTGTACCGATTTGTAATGACCTGTCACATTACCAGTGGTGTTGTTTTTGGTTTAAATAAGTCCAAAAATTTACAAAAGTGTTTTGCCTCAAGACGCCGGTGCCCCTTGTCTATGGCGCCTCCTATCCATTGTACCCCTCTATGGCTCCCTCCGAGGGGTACACCACTTGCAAAAATTTGTACACCAAATTTCACAAAGCTTTTTTTTTCACAAAATTTCACATAATTTTACAAAATTTCACAAAATTTGTCTTTATTTTAATTTAATTAAATTACTACTACTTTATTAATAACAGCGTGGAAAAAATGATTTTAAACAATACATTGCTTAAAAGAAATGTGTTAAAAATACTTACGTTTCGGCTATTTTAACTTTACGAAAGCCAGTCATTTAGATTTAAGGGAATTCATAATAAACTAGTTAAATTATGTGAAATTTGATAAAGTTCTGTAAAAATTTGTGATACTCTGTAAAACTTTGTGAAGTTTTGTGATTTTTGTGAAATTTTGTGAAAATTTGTGAAATTATGTGATATTTTATGAAATTATATGAAATTTTACAAACTTTTCTGAAATTTTATGAAATTATGTGAACTTTTGTGAAATTCTGTAAAATGTTAAAGCTTTGTAAAATTTCGTGTACAAGCTATGTGAAATCCGTGAAATTTTGTGAAATTTTGGGAAACCTTGTGAAATTCTGTCAAGTTATGTGAAATTTTTGGAAATTTTCACTCCAAATTTTTACACAATTTCAGAAACATACATATCCGTACCTCAGGAAAACTGTATTATTTTTTGACTTTACATTTACCACAAATTAAAAAAAAATCATTCTTCTACGACCGTGCGGAAAACACCACTTTTTCGCACGCATTTTAGTTTGGAAAGTATCACTATACCGCAGTTTTACTGAGGTACGGAGATGTATGTACATGAAATTTTCTAAAAGTTTGGAGTGAAAATTTCCAAATATTTCACAGAATTTCACAAAATTTCACGGATTTCACATAGCTTGTAAAACAAATTTCACAAGTGTTTTACCCCTCGGCGCCCTCTGTCTATGGCGATCTCTGTCTTTGACACTCCCTGTCTATGTCGCTCGCGGCAGGTTCCCCTGCCGTCCTCCCTAGTTACGCCGCTGCTGAGTTATTCGATGGCCATGATTGGGAGTCCACGTTATGTAATTTTTTTTTTTAAATAGTTAGTATGGAGTTGGTAAATCTTTTAATATCTCTGAAAAGTAAATCAAGGGAATCCGGTGATGACACCAACAACTCTTCCATAAAACAAAAGAATGGCTGGCTCTATTCGGATTTTATGCTGATTAGAGTGTGCTTGTACGATAAATAATGCTGCATTATCACAGTGGAGTCATTTAATAGGTATAAACAATGTAATAAGTTAATGTTTAAGTATTTTACTAATAGTTATAATCTTAGATAAACTACTTAAAGCAGAGAAAAACAATCTCATCTAATATCAAGACGCATCGTTTTAATCCAAGAATAAATTCAGTATTTCTCAAGAGGCAGCAAACTTGAGTTACGTGACATTGGATTCTTTGGCCAATAGAAAATGTATTATTACTTTGAGATCAAACTTCTTAATGTTCACATATACCTAGAGAATATTGTGGAGTAGCTGGATCAAAATCTTCAGAAACAAAACTGATGTTTTGTCGGGTGGTAGGGCGACCTCTTTAGCGCCTTTTTCTTCCATGTTTTAAGACAGGACGTATCGTACATCTATAGAAACTCAATCCGTTACTAGGTATTTAATTGAGTTTTTCTTGTAAATTTTATGAGCTCCACTGGACTTTAGCTTTGTTGTTTATGCAACTTAGTAGTAGTAGTAGTAGTAAAGGAGCGACCGGTGTGCCCGGCAATTAGGTCGTTTCTTACCTCTATGCACCTACTTCCGCTGCAACTCTTTTTGACCTTCGGTAGGGTTGCTGCTATGATGATGGCACATACCTCCGCTTGAAACCCTAACTGTTAGTGTGTTCTCCAAGTGGGTAACTTTTGTGAACTTCTAGGTTTTCCGTGTACACTGCGCCTGTTATCTGCCTGGCTGACAGTTTAAAGCCATCCGTGTAGCAGACCGCCGCGCCGCCTCTCTGCTTAATTCTGTTCGGAATTCTTTCCTTTGCCACGCATTCCGTTCCGGTGTTGTGACTTTGATTATTTGAATGAAAATTATTTGTGTGTATACCTTATTTCAAAAGACATATTTCATAAATTTTTTGTCTTCTAATCTTTCCTTTTCTGAAAACTTTAAATCATTTTTCTCATAGTTCTGGGTCTTTTTGGATTGCTTACAGTTTACTTAAAAAATGAAAATGCCAAGAGTTCGCGGTCGCCAACAATTTCATCATCAAAAAACGACTTCGAGAAAGGACGCATCGTGGACATGAAAGAGGCTGGTTTTGGTTTACGGGAAGTTGCAAGAAGGGTTAATGCCAATCCATCAGTGTTAAGAGTTTGGAAAAGGTGGTCCAATGATGAGACTTATAGACGTCGTGTGGGTTCTGGATATCCTAGATTATTAAAAGGTCGTGACTTCTTGCTTTCAGAAATCGACGGGACAGTATACGCCAAGTAAGAGATGTTCTAGTTGTAGCTATAGGACGAGTGTTTTCAAGGATGACAGAAATATCTTCGCTTTTAATTAAATTTCTTTCCATTCTGTTCTATTAGTGACATCTATCCGGAAACGGCCAAACCATGAAGCTAGCACTAGCAGCCCAAGAAATCAATAAACGGCGCTGTTTTTCCTGCAGAGCTTTTTGCTTGCAATATTATTGATTTTAAATAAAGCTGGCACTATACTACATTTGATATTTTCGAGGTGTTTTATGACATGATCTCGAAACATGTAGCGAACCAATTCTTCGAAACTAGCGGGAGGGTAAAAGCGAAAAATAAGGGTCTGCCAATATTTGTAACACCCAAAAAGGGGTGAAAAGATTTATTTTGCTCTGTTTCTTTACAAAAAACGTTTTTTTTTTACGAAAAACTTGAGCTCTGCCACTTTTTTTATTTTTTTCTTCAACTTTCTCGAAATTTTCGTCATACCGTAGAAAAAAATTATTTCCCCCATTCGAAAAAATTTAGAAACAGAGACGGGATCAGTTTTCCTAAAACGGGGGATCTTGGTTTCGAGTGAGAAGATAAAGGGCGCCGTAGGCAAAAATTTTTCAATTAAATTAGGCGAACGCAAAAATGTTAGAAAAACAAAGCACGAAATAAAAATGGCGCCGCTTACAATTTTTTTTCAAAAATTACGTAATTTCGGGAACGCAAAGAAATAGGTCTAAAGAGTATAATTTTTAAGAAAAAAATATCAATTTTCTCGCCCTCCGCCACTGGGACTACAGGGGCCGTGCACAAATTAGGTAATGGTCATAGGGGGGAGGGGGGGGTTAAAAAACGTTACGTAGGGAGGAGGGGGGGTTTTCGACAGCGTTTGCATTTGTGTGAAACTAAGAAAATTTGGAATGAAAATAAGTAAAAAGGTTTTTTTTTTGGGGGGGGGGTAGTGGTCTTGAAATCGTTACGTAATATTAGGGGAATGGCGTGCCAAACCGTTACAAAATATTACATAGGGAGGGGGTCAAAAATTGGTAAAATCACCGTTACGTAATTTGTGCACGGCCCCACATCTGACTGTTCCTTTTTTTTGATTTCGAATCAAAGTGCAAAACCCGGGTTGGACGTTCGAAGGCGTCAACCCGTCCTATTTGCTTGATAAAGTTTCTACGGAAATATCTCAGTCGATTTCTCCGGCCGTGTATGAACGCTTTAGGTTAGGCATTTGCATGTATCTCAGTCCCCAGCCTGTAAACAGCGCGTAAGGACAATCGTTACAAAATGAAAAGCCGAAAAATATTTTTTTTTACGATATCTTTCATCAGTTTGGTATTAAAGTCGAGCAAAAACAATTTTTATTCCAGTCCTAAAGGTATGAAAATGGAAAACATTAGAAAACAACAACCTGGAATGGATTTACTACGTGTAAGATGTAGTGACAACATCGCCCCATGCCCATCCTTTTCTGCCTAATGTGCTTTTCCGTTTGTCTGCGTCTTATACATGGCTGCTTGGCCCCCTAAGGATTTGCTTAGGAACCCTGTATATCTACAAACTATCCCAAATGCGATCTTTCAACAAGATAATGCCAGACCGCATATTGCTCGTGAAACAATGGACTTCTTACATGAACTTGGCATAGAGACTTTGGAATGTCCAGCAAGATCGCTTGACTTGTCGCCTATCGAACACGTATGGGATATGATAGGGCGCAAACTTAGTCGATTACTACGTCCCCCTGGAAACTTATATGAACTCTGACATGCCGTAAGGAGGATTTGGATGACTGTTCCTCAATATGATATAGACCATTTTATTTTGTCAATGTCCCATAGAACAAACGAGTGCATAAATAACCACGGAGGAGCCACTCATTATTAATTTTTTGATGATTATCATGGAGGAATCTTCTTGGAAATGTAATCAATTACTAAGAGCATCCTAATGTATTAATGTATAAATAAATTACTTTAAAAATATTTGTCCTTTCTGGTGTTGCATTTTTTTTGTTCTCCAGTATATGTGGAAGTCTCTGCGAATTGTTGTCTGTTGATGTTGATTTGAAAATAGTTTATCTAAAATATGAAGTGGAATAACACAACTTCGTTGGAGCTTATATCTTTGTATCAAAAACGAGAGTGTTTGTGGAATCCTACTGACGTTGATTATAAAAGCAAAACAAACAAACTCCCTCTGCACGTATTCCTACTTTTAAATAATGAAGTCATCCACCAACGACGTTTTCTCTTCCGCTGAGGGTGCCTAGTTTCCTCGCTATTAATAACACACACTGCACAAGCAATATTTATTAATTCGTTATCAGAAGCCATAATTACTGTCCGATGAATAAAAGTACCCGCTCGAAACAAACAGAATGAACGCGAAAAAATTCGTTCGTTAAGTGTAGAAGGAAAGCCGAGTTTATCAGCAAAGACCAAACAAATTTGTCCAAATCCTTCCGAACGAATTCGTTCGTCTTCGTTTGCTGTATGTGTACGCGCCTTTAGGAGGGGAAACTCTTTCGTCGTCAGTCCCTCGACCGCCAGATGGTTAACTCATTCCTCCCTGCCATTCCTTAGTCCATCGAGGCTAATAAACGTCTGTCCGTATAATATAAACGAGTTCATAAGATAGGCAAGCCTTTGGTGTCGTATTGTTCTATGTTTTGTTTTTTTTTTTAACTAATGCTTGATCTTGTGTCAGCATTGACACTATGTTGTCAAACTTGAAAGAACTGATTAAGCCTTGAATGTGATGTTGTGTCCTGTTTCTATTTGTTTGAAGATTTTGATCAAGTCCTAAAATAGTGATACTGTTTTTTGAAAAACATATTTTTATTTTAAATTTGTAAAACTAATTATCTCAAAGTTTAACATTGTTTTGTTTTTATTATTATTTACTTTATTTTATTTAGTACTTTTAAATTTATTTATGTTTGACTTTGCTGCTGTTTTGTATTTGCATCAACCAATTATGGGTTACATTTTAAATTTGTAAAATTAATTGTCTCAAAATTTAACATTGTTTTGTTTTTATTATTATTTACTGTATTTTATGTGTATAAAAATTAAGTAAACTTAGAAATGTGATATTATATAGTTAAGTATTTTTAAATTAATTTATGTTTGGCTTTTTTGGTGATTTTGTATTTGTATCAACCACTGGAAGGTTACAGGTACATAATTTTTTTAACAAATATTAGACCATATATCTTAAGATATTAAATTGTAAAATATTTATGTAGGTTTTTTTTTATGTGTTTTCGTAAAACTCTTTTTTGTATATAAATTTGACTGACGATTTCCATATTGTAATTTTGTACAATCGATTTAAATCAGGAAATATAAGATATTCTATTCTTTTCTATTCTATTCTATTCATGGTTCCTTAATCGCAGGTGCGTCGCCATCGCCTCCTTCTTGATACAAGGAGACAACCAAGATGGTTTCTATGGCGTAGATGGGGGTCGTCCTTATTGCGCCGGTTATTACTCTGCTTTATACAACTTAGTTGATATTTGTTTTTACAAATAGTTGTCCAAGAATTTTGGTCGATATAGCTAACCTGACTTATGCCACACGGATGAGATTATAATAAGTTCGAAACACGTTTCTGGGGCTAGTTTTAAGGTTATCTAAGTTTTAAGGTATGTTTTCCAGAAAATCTGTGAAGCCCGTTGATGCATATCCTTGGGTAATATCAACTGGAGAAGGCCCCCGAGTTTTCTGTAGTAATTTTTTTTTGCCCATATGACAATATTCATTCAATATCCATTTTGTTATCATAATTATTTAAATAACAATAACCAAAGAAAACAATTCACAGCCAACCAAACTAATATCATGAGCACATCAGCAAAATCAGAAATTTTAACGAACCTTAAAACAAAGTTATGATTGTTTTCCACAAACCAAAACTACACTTTTTTGCACTCAACGCGCGTTTCGCTAACAACGTTAGAATCATCAGGAGATGATAAACAATAAACTAAATTAACCTACGCTCTATTTTATATACAATCTTTTAGTGGGCGGAGATAAGACTAATAATTTGTGATTGGTAACGATTTATAATCCTTTCTCCCCTCAACTAAAGAATAAAGTGTACTAAACGGGACGGGTCCTCTATCTTTATTTAAACTATTTCTGGATTTAATGATTTCCATACTTTCATATGCATTCAAAAGTCTTTTGTTTGGTACACTTTTTAGAAGTTTTAGGTTATCTAATGTGAATCTATGATTGTTTTCAAAAGCATGCTCGGCCACACTTGACTTTTCTGTTCTTTCGTATTTTAAGTGTACTAAGTGTTCTCTAAAACGTGTTTGAATAAAGCGTCTCGTTTGGCCAACATATTTTTGGTCACAATCTATGCAACTAATTTCGTAAATTCCACTTTTTTCTAGAACTGTAGTTTTCTCCTTGGGATTTCCTAGTAAACTTCTTATTGTGTTACCGGATTGATATACTAATTTAAGACCGGTGATATTAAATACTTTTTGTAATCCTTTTGTATAATTAAGATTATAAGGAATTGATACAAATTTTGAGTCGCAGGTATATTTTTGTCTGAAAAGAGAATGTCTATTTATCAGCTTATTTATTAAGCCTTCGTCGTAACCGTTTTCGCCAGCTATATTCCTTATCCTATTTTTTTCTGCTTCAAATCTTTCTTTATTTAAGGGGAAATTTACTAAACTATATGTTAAAAAGTGCAAACTTGCAAGCTTATGTTGTAAGCAATGAAAACAGTCATTTGAAATATACTTGTTGGTGGCCGTTCCTTTTCTGTATAGGTCAAAGTCCAATTTATTTTTATTTCTTATAACTAAAATGTCTAGAAATGGCAGTGTATCGTTGTTCTCTGTTTCATAAGTAAATTTACTTGTGGGAAATTTGTTATTTATTTTTTCCATAAAATTTTCAACACTGGTTGTTGAATACTGCAAACACATCGTCTACATACCTGAACCATACTCTGGGAAAATATTCAAATTCTTTACTTATATCTGATTCAAATTTGCTCATAAAGAGGTTTGCGATAAAAGGTGATAAACTATTACCCATTATGGTTCCTTCTAATTGTTGGTAGTAGTTATTTTCATATTGAAAGTAATTTTGATTCATGCAGAGTTTTGTTAAAGATAGGTATTCTAAAGTCTGTTTGTCTTCTAGATTTAGTTTATTGTTTATCGTCTCCTGATGATGCTAACGTTGTTAGCGAAACGCGCGTCGAGTGCAAAAAAGTGTAGTTTTGGTTTGTGGAAAACAATCATAACTTTGTTTTAGTGCAACCAAAGGTTCCAAATTCCCAACATAGTTAAAGACCTTGCATCTGATATGAATATTCGCAAGTAAGAGAAGAATTTTTCTGGAATATTCCTTTGTTCCGAAAGAATATCAATGTCATATCCTAAGAATGTTTTTGTGTTTACTGGGCGGTGCTACAAATTATTCTTATTTACGATTTTAGTTAAATTTTACAAAATTTTTATTAGCCGTGATAAAATATGGGACTTCAAGTGTAATTTAAGAAAAAAATTACGTAATGTTGATCAGGTAGCATGTTAAAATATGACTTTTAATTTAATTGGTTAATAAATTTTTGTCAAATTTTCTAAAAATTTTAGCCTGCGGCACCATTTAAAATACATTTTTGTCAAGTTTTAGGTAAACAAACAACACAAAAGTATAAACAAACACTTCAAACTAGATCATATTGCTTTTTTGAATTAAGTACACCTCATTCCAAATTCTCCGGACCAATTAAAATATGGCGGCTGACAATTAAACACAGAAGCTAAACGGAATAACTTGTTTTGAAATATATGCAATAATCTTCTATAATAAAACAACCAGAGGTTTTGTACTACAAGTGCATTATTATGGTTAATTTTTATTTATTTTTTTAAAATAAGCTTTTTTATTTTCACTTAACATAATTAACAATTTTGTTTTGTGTCTAGCAAAAAATCATATTTTTAGAAACTAAATAGAAATTGCTTGAAAATTTAAAAAAAAGCAGAAATTTAAGCGAGCACCATCTAGTGTTCATATTACAAACTAACAAAAATTAATGGTACGGTTATCGCGAATTTAACCGTAAGTCATCTAGTGTTCACATTACAAACTAAAAAGAAAAATCAATATAAAAGTATGGTTATTGGTCGCGTGTATATCTGCGCAGACTCGCCAAACTTCAAATAGTTCCGAACCGTTTAACACGTAACTGTCGTATCTATTGAAGCTTCTTAACCTATGCTCTCGCGTAGCTATTACTTTCTCTATGTTGATCACCTCTGCTAAAACAATAGCTGTCAAAAATCGTATACAGGGACTCTAGTACAGACCTGTGAATTTGACTTCTGAAAAGGGCAATTATCAGTTTTGACAAGGGAGATTTTCAGTTTTGACAAGGAAGATTTTCATCTGAGCTGGAAATTTTCGCTGAATAATCGTTGAAAATCGACCTGCTTTTATAATGTATGAGCTAAATAATCCTTGTAAACTTGTGTGGTCGGGATTTTTACAAAATCAACAAGTTTTCGAAAATAAGTTTTTATTTGTCTCCACTCATGTGATCATAAAATGCACCTATAGTATGAATTTTGTTTTGTGTATTTTTTGCAGTGGTATATTTTTTAAGGTCTCGTCAGTTAAACCGGTTTTATATGGGAGGATGTTTCGCATTTTGGTAGATAAGTGTAAATATAAACGGATGACCGGAAAGCCGCTCTTTGTGGCATCCATGCAATATCCGGATGCATGAAACAAAAATCGTATTTTTTTCTGGTACTACTATATTTGTTCAACGCTAAAAATACTGCAAAATTTTATTTAAGGTATTTTCCACCCGAAGTTTACACGGATTTAATTGACATCGACTGTCAGCGAGAATTTTCGATCAGTGCGTCTATTCTTGAATCGAAAGAAAATTTGCTCCCAGGGAGCCAAATTATTTCGCTACTATGCATCTCATTGGTCCAAATCTTCGGTTAAAGCTCAATTCTCACTATGCAATAAACAGCGTCGATTTCTATTTCCATCCTTGTTTTTTAGATTTCAAAAACAAGGATAGAAATAGAATAGATTCAAGAATAGACGCTCTGACGTTTGGTGATTTTGTTTCTCCCTAAAGACTGTTGGTTACAGTTAGGCCAGGGCCGCATAGTTTTCTCTAATTTTACTTTTATTATGTGTGCTGATAATATTGTTATTAAAAATTCATACAACTTTTTTTTGCACACTTTTTGGTCTATAATTTTAGAGATAAAGGCATGGCTTTCATGAACGTATCAATTCAGAATGTTTGTCCACATTTCCAGCAATGTCTAGCCAAAAATAACGGTAAATTTTGTTATAACGGTCTAGATTGTTCAGAAATGAAAGAGAATCTCATCCGTCACAATTTCAAAATAATCTAGTAGTTAACTTTTTGCACGCAGTAGATCGTTCCAATGTCTTTATCGGATGTATATGAGTCAAGATGGCGGCAATTTTTTAAAAATGGACGTCTATTTTTTTTTTAAATTGTAGGTTCGCCATCAAAACAAGATTATACTGGAATCCATATAATATAATTCGATAGAGAGGAATTGAAAAAAAATTGGTAACTTAACGTGTGGCCTTTATCGTCCTTGAAAAGTGACATTTTATTTTTTTAATGCATTTTGAGAATTTTTTTTGATAATTTTTCATAATTTAGTAAGCCGCGACAGGTCTTTTGTTGTAATTTTATAATCTAGAAAGAACATCAAAATAACAGGGTGATTGGTTTAGTTATTGGTCAGTCAAAGTAAGATTTTAAAAAAAGCTACATTATCATCCATATCATCCTTATCTTTTTTACTTTTTGAGGAAAAAATGTCAAATTTGGTACGATTATTACAATTGTCAAGGTCAACTGATATTCTAAAAAATTTTGGATAGTTGGCGCTGCGGACGACCGACAATAATAATTTATATTTTCGCTTTGGTCCTTTGTGTGTTCCTTGTGGGATGCTCATCCAAGTTTGAATTAAAGTTATTTCCTGTTATTCTTCTTCTGTGTGTCGAGGAGTTGATAGAAGGATTAAATCTCTTGCATCAACGTACATCTAATTATAAGCACCAGAGGGCGAAAACTATTACAGTGAGATTTACTAAGATCTAAAATAGTACCCTCCACAGGTCTAAATATTTGCACCTGTGGGGGGTACTAAATTTTAAAACGAATTTTCACAAAAAACTTACCCATACAGCAAAATTATAATTGTTTTAGTGCAACCAAAGGTTCCAAATTCCCAACATAATTACCCATACAGAAAAAACACAAAGTTATTGACTTTTTTGTATTGTTATTGCAAAATACCACTGAAAAACTACTTTTTTTTCTCAAAATACACCATATTTTAGAAGAAAATGCCGTAAAACTAATTTTTTTTGACAGGTTTCAAAATGGCAAATGGTGAATACTTAAAAAATTTGGCATATAATAGCTTCAATATTTGTGTTTGAGGTTATAAAGTTGGTGATTTTTTAGACCACCTCAGGGGGGTGGTTTAAATTTATAGCCCCCAGAAAGGATGGTTTTGTGGCATTTGGTAATAAGTTCGTTTATAATTTCCCTAAGTAACCGTTTTTACAAGCATTAATTTACCTTATTTAATGTCCTAAATTGTTCATTAACCAATAAAACAGCTCCTATTTTGTCCAGAAATACGGCATCTTTTCAGCACAGAAAATATATTTATGAGGGCGCTACGAGGCAAAACAAACATAAGTGAAGGAAGGTCACTGATTATGCACGAAAAATATAACAAACAAAAAAACCCAAAACAACTATATTAATTTCTTTACAAACTGAAAGTAAAACATTGAGGTTATCTAACAGCTCAGTCAAAATAACGTTCCTTACTCAAAGCTCACTTATTTTAAAGCTTAGCTTTCATCAGTAGAGGTTGGTGCAAGCACAGGTAAAAGATCCGAACTCGCTGTTTGTGATTGAACGCAGCGCTAATATTTTTAAACTGACATTTCGACAGTGACAGGAATGCAAAAAAACACTTGCATTTAAGTTTTTTAATACATTTCATAAATAAAAACACCTTTTAAATAAATAAAAACTTAATCTATTCCTTATTTTATTATTACTCATCTAAATCGTTTTGTGACATCAAGTATTAATTGGAAAAATTAATTAACAAGGCTAAGTTTTAATTACAGTGACATATAGCCCCAATGTTAATTTATTCAACAGAGTGTTTCCTATTTAAACCCCGCGTGGTTTTAAATTTTTTAATTTTCTTTTTTCCTAAATTGAAACTTTCTTCTTAAATTCAACAAAAGATTGTGTTAAGATGATTATTCAATAAACAAATTTATTAAAATTCTTTTTATAAATTAAACTATGTCCAAAACTCAAGGATGGTTGGTTTAAAGTGCTTAAAACCAGAAATTTCACTTAAACTTAAGACCGTTCTAAAAATAGACTAAACCCTTTTAGTAAATCCTACCGTTAGATTTTATATCCATCAATGAGCTGGGCGTATTAAATGGCAGAACTGTCAGCGATCAACCAGCCACCTTTACTTTTTGCGCAAGGAAATAGTGTGGTTGATCTGTTTTTGACAAACATTGAGGGGTTATTCTCGGTCAGCGATCATCAGGTTTTAACTGAGGTAAGAATATCATCTCACTTTCCAGTTTGCTTAAGCTTGAACTTTGGAGGCAGTACAACCCAACCTGTCACAACAAGCTGTGGTCAATCGGCTCGGCTCTTACGCTGGGACGATTGTCGTAAAATTGAATTTCAAAGGGCAATGGCCTACTCAAATAGATCCTCTTTTATTGAAAATATCGATGCTTCTGTTCAAAACTTCTATGAAGTAGTTTACAGCGCTGCTGAGGCCAGCGACCTGGTTTCGTATGCTAAAAAAGTGTCAAACTATTCATCAGTGAGTCAGCCATGGTTTGATGCTGAATGTTATCGCTCTAAAAAAAGCCAATTTTTCATGTAGTGATAAAGCTCGATATCTTGAAATTAAAAAATCATACAAAAAGCTAATATCAAGTAAAAAGCACATTTACAATCTTCAAATTACTGAAACTTTATCAAGAGCACGCGACCCAAAAACATTTTAGAATTGCATAAAAAAGTTTCGAAACATACCCCCAACGTTCAAGCTTAGCAGGGAAACCTGGGAAAACTTTTTTGTAAACATCTATACAAAACGTATCCCAAACGAAACTATGTTTTTTGGAGCTCTGGATCAATTTCTGGATGCGCCGGTTGCTCTGAGTGAGTTGAATTCCATCATGTCAACTTGTAAAAATAATAAAGCGTCGGGGTCAGATGGAGTGCCCTATGATTTTTTGAAATATTTACCGCAGAATTGGCAATTATACCTGTGTACTTTGTTCTCAAATATTCTGAAGACTCGTAGGATTCCTGAGACCTCGTGAGAACCCTGATAATTATAGGCCAATTTCACTCGTAAACTGCTGTCTGAAGATTTTCACCCAAATTCTAACAAATCGGCTTACTATTCAGTTGGACCAGAATCAGGTAATTCCTGAGGTACAATCAGGCTTCAGAAAGGGCCGCGGTTGTTCAGGCAATATATTCATTTTACACTCACCTATATAAAATCATCTTCGTTTAAAAAATCGGAAAATATTTGCAGCTTTCATAGATTTCCAACGAGCTTTCGACTCAATATCACATTCCCTTTTATGGTCTAAATTGCTTGATTTTGGTGTGAGCTCCTCTTTCATTACTATAATAAAGAGCCTCTACGATAGGCCAATGGTCCAGATTAAAGCTTCTGATGGTCTGTCTAAAAAGTTCGATATTAATAGTGGCGTTTTGCAGAGGGAAACTTTGAGCCCCTTGCTCTTTAATTTGTTTATCGCAGACATCGAGCATTTCTTTTTAACGCACGAGGTCTCCAGACTAAGTATCGATGCAAGAACCTTAATTATGTTGCTTTTGAACGCAGATGACCATAATTTTTGCTGACACTGAAATAGATCTGCAAAGAAAACTCACAGTTCTTGAAAAATATGCAAAAATAAACCAACCCATTGTTAACGAGGCAAAGTCCACGGTTCTTGTAATTTCCAGATCTGGCAGCCCCTATCGTGGAGACTTCTTGTTCAAGATTAACAAAAGTGGTAAGCCACTTCACATATTTGGGTGTTACATTCTCCTCTCCACCTTGCTTTCGTAGAATGGCGGAAACTACCGTTTTACGTTCGAGGCACAGCGATTATTAACGTATTGTCTATAACGTAAAACTGGGTGGCCTCTCTTGCTTCAAACTATTTCAATCATCTGTACTCAACACATTCACTTCATGTCTACCTGTTTGGGGGCTTGGATATATCGACAGACTTGAAACAATCCAGACATCATTTCTCAAGCTTTTGCTACTTCTACCTAGGACCACCTCATCTGCTTTGCTTCGAATAGAAACCGGCTCTCATCATATGGCAGTGTTGGTTTTTAAATGTGTACTAAACTACTTTATCGAGTTTTTAAGTATGCCTGATTATAGGCTACCCAAAAAATGTTTGCAACGCCAAATTGCCCTTTTAGACTACGATAGCCCATCAAAATTTAACTGGGTCAAGCGACTTAAACTACTTTTTACCGGTAACAGTATTTCTCAATTAGCGTTCCTTAATCCATATGTTCTAAAAAAAAATTCAAAACTATTATATAGAGAGTGGAAAGAAATTATTTTAACCATGACCTTGCAATTGCCCAAAATTCTACCTACACTTCTTTGTATTCCTCGCTCAATCACTCTTCGTTAAGGCCAAATTACTTATCATACACTATACCTAAGTACGCGTTGATATGTTTGGCCCAGATTCGACTGTGGAATAAATTTTTCTGTAAATTTAGCTTTATGGGAATATAGATTAAACCAAGAGGAGTTATGTACTGTCTGCAATATGCATGTTCCAGAGTCCCTACTATTTTATTGTCCGTTTTACAAAAATCTGCGTCCAGCAAGCTGTTGTGATCCCGACAGTTTTCTCTTTTTGTTGGGTGATCTTACACATAATCTGGCGAATGAGATCTGTAGAACAACTCTAAGTATTTTAAAACTACGTGCGTTTCTTAGAAACGAGTAGTAACCAAGGCTACCTTCATATAGTCAATATATTAAATAAATATTGTTTCACTCTTTTCTCATTTTACTTACTATACTTATTTTTTTAACTATAATGTTTTTTTTTGGTTTTTGTTACTATTAAGTAATCTTTTTGGGTCTAATTATTATTTATATACTTATTTTCTTTCTGTATTGTTCTGAACCGGATTTTCTTGTTATGAAAATGTATTTTTCTTTATAAACAATAAATGAATTGAATTGAATTTAAATTGAATATAATTAAATCTAATAAAATCCTAAAATATTTCTGAATACTCATCCTATAAATAAATAGATCGGTTACAGTAACTACAAAACCTATTTCAAAATTTAGTAACTACATAGTAATTACTTGGTTTTGATATGGGTTTTGTTAGTTAACCGCATCTAGCGAGAACCAAGCACATTAATTGGTCAGAAACTTGTACCACGTTCGAAAAGAGCAGATATATGCTAATCTAAGGTGTTCTAGAACGCGATTGAGATGCGTTATGTATCACGTATCGTTACGGCACACGTATCGTATCTCAGCACCTATTGCGTTCAGAAACACCCTTAATTAGCATATATCTGCTCTTTTGGAACGTGCTACAAGTTTCTGACCAATCAGTGTGCTTGGTTCTCGCTAGATGCGGATACGTATACCGCGATGAGTTACAAATAGCTTTATGTCTCTATTAGAGAGATAACACCTTAAATTAAATAAATCTCTAATAGAGGCATAAAGCTATTTGTAACTCATCGCGGTATACGTATCCGCATCTAGCGAGAACCAAGCACACTGATTGGTCAGAAACTTGTAGCACGTTCGAAAAAAGCATATATATGCTAATTTAAGGTGTTTCTTAACGCAATAGGTGCTGAGATACGATACGTGTGTCGTAACGATACGTGATACCTAACGCATCTCAACACCTATCGCGTTCAAGAACACCTTAGATTAGCATATATCTGCTCTTTTCGAACGTGGTACAAGTTTCTGACCAATTAATGTGCTTGGTTCTCGCTAGAAAAGACTCGGCCGAATGTCAGTTACTGTGTTTTGCACCTAACGTATCTTTCTTATTTATAAACCGATTTTAGTTTTGAAAATACCAAAAGATAGAGCGAAACTCCGTTTCCTCAAATTACTAAAAAATCTCGATTTTCAAAAAAAAGTCAGTTACTGTGTTTTGAGATGAGACAGCCGCGCTGTGAAGCGGAGTATAGGGAAACCCGAACATTTCAAAATAAAATTCAATAATCAAAATTTTTTATCCGATTTAATGTTTTATACTTTTTTTGGAAAGCTTAAGCACCAGCCTTTACTGTATTTTATTAAAATATTTAATATTTTGGATTATAAAATAGCGAATCATTGCTAAATAATATGTCTTACTGACCAGAATTAATTAAAATATAGATATATTTATAAAGCTTAACTACAATTTTTTAACTCATTATTATGATTGAAATGTACCCTAATATGCTTTTATTAATTAAAATCAAAATTAAAATGACGACAATCGGTATATTGGGTAGTCCATAAAAATCGTACAAAATAATTATTTAGATAAGTTTTTGGCGAAAAATTTATTAATCACCAAAATCGCTTCAGAAGTTTCTAAGATATACCAATTTTAATATTCAACGACTTTTTTAAATTTAGTAATTTTTACATACAATAAAATACTCCTTAAAAGATGGCTGCATAAAATATAATAAATAATAAGCCTATTTGATTTTCAACCTAACAAAGTTTGTTTCATAAAAATGGTCCATCGGTTAAAAAGTTAGGATAGAAAGATTTAACGTGTAAAACCGTACAAAGAGAATCCCTAGTATTCTCTATCTAGTAAGTAGTAATTTAAACTGGTCTTAAGAAACTGTGTGTTTGACTTTTTTTATAAAAGTTTTGAGTATTCCTGACTAATTGTTGATTTTTAGAAGAGTTCATAAAAAAATAAACTGTAATATGTTGTTTTAAATACTGTATTTATTTGTATTTTTGCTTGACCAAAGGTGCTAGCGTTATGGAATTTTTGAAAAAGTTTTAAGAAGATTAATAAACACTTACTGAAAACGTTGGTCACCCACATAAAATTATTCGCTACTCAGGGACAAAACTTAATACGTTTCTAAATTGCGTTACAAAATATAAACTTGCCTAGTTTTATTGCTCTACTATAAGTAATAAGAAAACTGACTACGTCGCATAATCTGCACTCTATTCGTTGGTTGCACTCTACAAAAAAGGGGTACATATACAGGGTTCCTAAGCAAATCCTTAGGGGGCCAAGCAGCCGTGTATAAGACGCAGACAAACGGTAAAGCACATTAAGCAGAAAAGGATGGGCATGGGGCGATGTTGTCACTACATCTTACACGTAGTAAATCCATTCCAGGTTGTTGTTTTCTAATGTTTTCCATTTTCATACCTTTAGGACTGGAATAAAAATTGTTTTTGCTCGACTTTAATACCAAACTGATGAAAGATATCGTAAAAAAAATATTTTTCGGCTTTTCATTTTGTAACCATTGTCATTACGCACTGTTTACAGGCTGGGGACTGAGATACATGCAAATGTCTAACCTAAAGCGAGATATTTACGTAGAAACTTTATCAAGCAAATAGGACGGTTTGACACCTTCGAACGTCCAACCCGGGTTTTGCACTTTGATTCGAAATCAAAAAGGATGAACAGTCAGATGTGGGGCCGTGCACAAATTACCTAACGGTGATTTTACCAATTTTTGACCCCCTCCCTATGTAATGTTTTGTAACGGTTTGGCACGCCACTCCCTTAATATTACGTAACGATTTCAAGACCACTACCCCCCCCCCAAAAAAAAACTTTTCACTTATTTTCATTCCAAATTTTCTTAGTTTCACACAAATGCAAACGCTGTCGAAAACCCCCCTCCCCCCTACGTAACGTTTTGTAACCCCCCTCCCCCCTATGACCATTACGTAATTTGTGCACGGCCCCTGTAGTGCCAGTGGAGGATTGCGAGAAAATTGATATTTTTTTCTTAAAAATTATACTCTTTAGACCTATTTCTTTGCGTTCCCGAAATTACGTAATTTTTGAAAAAAAATTGTAAGCGGCGCCATTTTTATTTCGTCCTTTGTTTTTCTAAAATTTTTGCGTTCGGCTAATTTAATTGAAAAATTTTTGCCTGCGGCGCCCTTTATCTTCTCACTCGAAACCAAGATCCCGCGTTTTAGGAAAACTGATCCCGTGTCTGTTTTTAAATTTTTTCGAATAAGAGTAGAGTATGACCATGGGGGAAATAATTTTTTTCTACGGTATGACGAAAATTTCGAGAAAGTTGAAGAAAAAAATAAAAACAGTGGCAGAGCTCAAGTTTTTCGTAAAAAAAACGTTTTTTGGAAAGAAACAGAGCAAAAGAAATCTTTTCACCCTTTTTTGGGTGTTGCAAATATTGGCAGCCCCTTATTTTTCGCTTTTACCCTCCCGCTAGTTTTGAAGAATTGGTTCGCTACATGTTTCGAGATCATGTCATAAAACACCTCGAAAATATCAAATGTAGTGTAGGGCCAGCTTTATTTAAAATTAATAATATCGCAAGCAAAAAGCTCTGCAGGAAAAACACCGCCGTTTATTGATTTCTTTGGCTGCTAGTGCTAGCTGCATGGTTTGGCCGTTTCCGGATAGATGTCACTAGTAGAACAGAATGGAAAGAAATTTAATTAAAAGCGAAGATATTTCTTTCTAATGTTAACAACCTCACGAGTTTATCGTTCAGTATCGTAAATAATGGACCCTGCCGCCTCCTTTAAGCAAGAAAAAGCTGTGGTTTGGACCTGAAAACATCTAATTTTTTCCTCGATCATCTCATGGTGTGGCCGCCATCTAGCGGAATTTGCAGACATCTTGTCAACGGTTATTATTGCAACTATGATTTATGCTCACAATGAAAGAGTGGCGACAATTTTTTCTCATGAAAGCAGTCCGGAGATAATAACAAACTGGCACCATTGCTTAATATACCTGTTTCTTTTGTGCGCGCAGAACTTTCTATGCCATTTCTGTTTGATTTATTGAAATCCTATCCCTAAGGAAAATCTTAGGAACCCTGTATACATGTATGACGTTTTATCTCTCGAGGCGAGAATATTCTTTTACGTATTTTCAACCAGGATATATTTAGCTTATATCCTCCTTGGTAGTTTCCAAATATGCGGTAACTGAAAAATGTGCAAGAACTTGTAATAGATTTTACACCCAAATGATTTTATGAATATCGCAATTTGCAGCATGATGCAACAGTTTAATTATTTTCTCCGAATAGACGTTACACGGAGGGTAGTGTGAAATGTAATATTCAAATTTCAACCAGCTGCAGGAAATGAATAGCCAGTAACTAATAAACACTATATGCTGATTTTAGGCACTTAAAGGCGCATTTACACAGACAAACTTTCCTTTGATGTTGAAATGCCGACAAACATTTACACGAGCCTCTTGAGCAAAATGTTCAAAGAAATGTTCTAGCAAAATCTCGTACAAAAAAACACACGTAAATTTTGGAGAGAATGTTGAGCAAAATTTGTGTGAAGAATTGGGGGTATAAAAATTTCTTTACAAATTCAAAATATATATTGTTATCAGAATTCATTGAACTTAACTGAAAATAGAAAAACAAAGTTTTTAAATAAGGTATTTTTAATCAAGTGCTTTCCGACGGAAAAACGATTTGATGCCGAAATTCACATTTTACCTCATAAGCAACTTCGATTGATCTGATTTTTATAGGGGATATGCCAGTATACTTGTAACTTTTTTGGGGTTGTAAGAAAAACGAGAATAAAAAAATAATAATTGGCACTTATTTATTGTTGTTGCGTGTAAAATATAATGATAAAAATTTACGTTTAAATGAATATCCCTTTATTTTACTTCCTCGTTTAGTCTTTTACAATAATAATTAAGGAAAATTAAAAAATCTGTATACATTTTATTAAATCTCAAATATATGAACAAAAGCACGTTCGGTTCAAATAATACCAGTTTATTACCCACTTTTACAACCCTACGAACCCGACCCTTGTCTAAAAAATATAATTTAGCAGTAACTTAGTAGACTGTGTCGCTGATCTATCATCCCGCGTTTTGGATTTCGCAAGTAGTAGGCCGGCCACCCTTTTGAATCGCAATTTTGCCCTTTTCATATTGTTGGTTCAGTGTTAGTAATCGACCTTGATTATTACATTAAATTGACAGTAAATATCTATATCTTCACCATTTTCATAAACCTTTTGCTTTTTTAAGCAACGCTTGGGACCTTAAACTAACTAGGTAAATCTGGTGTAAAGAATTGAAAAACAACAATAAAAGCTAAAGGTAAAGTAAAGTTACAAAAATATGTTTAAAAAAAATCCCCCTCCCCACCACTCCTCATAGTCGTGAGGCGCGGATTACCGCTTAAAAGTGGAATTTTTGAGTTTTTTGCCGATATTTGGAAAACAAAATTTTTTTGGAAAAGAAAAATTTTCCTGGGTTTTTTTTTGTCTTTAGGAAAAAACGCTTGAAAATAAAAAAAACTTGCAAGAAAATCCCAAAAAAAACCCCGGGCAAAAAAATTCGGGAAAAACCGTAAGAAAAAAATATTATAAGTAACCCGAATCCATGTGACAAAACTGATAGTAGAACCAATAATAATGTTTCGCTTGCCGTCGGCTTTTTTTCACAAAAATTTTAAATAAAAGTTGGTGTTCCATTTTTTTAAAGAATGGAGATCACTGATCACCGATGTGAAATTTTATTTATTCTCATCTTTAAAAATATGTTTCCAAAATAATTTGCTCAAAAATTTACCCGAACAAAATGTTCAAAGAAAAGCTCAAAAAAATGTTCACGCAAAAAATTTTAGATCTTTTGCACGAGCTTTTATTTGAGCATGTTCGTCTGTGTAATTGCGCCTTAAGATAAAAATTTTAACGTTTCGGTATCTATATCCATATAACTATAGGGAAGGCCCCAAAAAATAAGACCTTTTTTGGTCCGATTCACAAAAAATTTACATTTTAGAACAACTGTCAAAAATGACGTTCTGTAAAAACTCAAGAATATTGTGTGGAAAATTTTAAAATGTTGCAATCTTTTCTAAAGCAACACAAAGCAAACACAAAAATGTGTCACTTCTCGGCGGTGAAATAAGAACGTTAAAAACAATTAAATTAGGTCCTATTTTGTCTAAAAAAAAGTCAAGTTTAATGCGCTCCCTCTTGAAATTTCAAAAAATGGAAAATTTATTGGCTTTTTTAAATGCCTTATATCATTAAAATTGGTTCAGTTTCTGTCAACTTATAGCCAAAATAAAGACTTCATTTTGCTTAATGCAAACATTACCTAGTAAAATATGGCAAAAATCCGCAGGAACAAAGACCCCTTACATTTTTAATTCTTTAAAAAACAACAAAGTGAATCTCGTGCCCGCAAATAAAAATTAAAGTAACGCTCGTGGCATATCGGACAAAGCGTTTTTGTTTCTCACTTCACTACGACCAGGCCTCCAATGTCTAATGGAGAATCCAGACACCTACAGACCTGTTTCATCCTTATTAGAAATCATCAGGGAGTCATAGGATTGTACCTGGCAGTTGAAGCTACACAGGCATCATGCACACCTCTCGAATTTAAAACAAAAAGTTTGTAATCCGTGGAGACATAGTACCTGTGTGCGCCACCTGTTGAATAAACCGAGAAACAAAAACATCAAAATTGAAAAGTGCAGAAAACCGTAAATACAGAATCCTGTACCTTTCAGCAGGTTATAAAGAAGAAACCTGTAAAAGTATAAGGTCACTGTAACATGACTCTTAAAAAGAGGTAACGTTCGCAGCAGCACCGCCCCCAATTGGAGCTTCATACTACGTGGCCCTAATTTTAAGGCATCAGCAAGCAATCGCTCCGGAGGAGGCTTGTTGCATAGACAAACTACTTGTAGTTTGTAGACCTTTTTCTCTTATGGAAAAGCCTAGGTATAATTATTTCGGGGTCTAGTAATTTTTTTTTTAATAGATGGCGATAGTAGTACAAAAATTCTAAATTTGTCATATCTCTCCCTTAGCTGACGCCAGCGCGTAGAGGCGGATTTATTGATTTTTAGCCAACAACGACAATGGCGTTTGTTCAGGTTATTTTTGGTTTTTTGAAAAGAAAGGAATTATTACAAGCTACAGGCTTTTATAGTGTACGATGAGTAAAATAAAGTGTAGTATGAGGTGTAGTACAATCGTATATCAAATTTAAGCTATGTTTTATAAAATATTAGAGACGAGACCATGATGGGGCAACCCAGAAAAAAAGGCAGGTAAGTTTTTTTTTTTAATTTTAGTAGATACCAAAACTGTTCACAAAAATATTATAGCCCTGGTCAAAAAGTATTGAGAAGTTTTGTTTTACTCTGTAAAGAGGGACTAATCTTCTGTGTCTTTAGTGCTCCTGCCTATACATTAAAGCCTTGTATGTATGACAAGCTGATCATAAAGTGAGCATATTTTATCTTATAAAATTAAAAAAAAGGAAGTGTCTAAAGAGCCGGCAATTCGGCTGAATAGACGTGAGGCTAAAGAGCCGGCAATAATTATTTATTATGTGTTTTTCATATTTTCGTTTTTTTAAAATTTTTTAAACTAAATTAACCCAACCTAAACAGACTTAAACCAACTTATTAAAAGCCAAAACAACCCAAAAAAACACACTTTAAAGTAAATTAACCCAACTTAACCTAAACAGACTGAAACCAACTAAATTAACCCAACCTAACCTAAACAGACTCAAACCAACTTATTCAAAGCTAAAACAACCCAAAAAAAACACACTACAACCCCTACATCTTTTTTGGCTTGTTTCATTAGGTTAAGGTTGGGTTAATTTAGTTTAAAGTGTGTTTTTTGTGTTGTTTTGTTTTTTAATAAGTTGGTTTGAGTCTGTTTAGGTTAGGTTGGGTTAATTTAATTAAAAAAAGGAAAATATGAAAAACACATAATAAATAATTATTGCTGGCTCTTTAGCCTCACGGCTATTCAGCTGAATTGTAGGCTCTTTAGACACTCCCTAAAAAAAAACGTGACTATCCCAGTACTTAGAAGTGTTTACAGTACCTACCTTAAACTGAGGCTTAAACAGAAGTCAATCTTAGTTTTCTTAGTACCCCACAAAGTCTATCCATGGCATAATTAAATAACTATAATGTATTGCATATTTATATGTTTATTTTGTTTTTTAAATTTTAAAGTTTTTCTCACAATGGGTTTTAGCCTCTCTTTCTTTTTCCAATATGGAAGACTGGTCCATTAATTTGGCCTAGTCTCCCTTAATAAAACTTTGGTAGGGACTCCTGATGATGGCAGCCTGAGCTTCCAAAACATGTCGGGTTTAAAATAAATTCAGTGGAGAAAGCACGGTGAGCACCAGTCATAAAATCATAAAATTTTGAAAATTTGGTCACAAATTTATAAAAAAAAATTACACCCCAACTGGTGGTTACCCTGAGAATGATCAATTTGTTTGATTTTTACAAATTTAATGATTTATAAATGTTATAATTTTAACTAATTAGCTAATGTTTGTTTTATTTCTTTTTACAGTTAAAAGAAGGCGCTCTTTAATTCCTAATGAAGTCAATGTGCCCAGACAGGCTGATCTCACAACAAAAGCATGACATTTCTATAGGAAAGTTATTGATAGTAGTAAGCGATTGCATATAATGACCAGTTATGTGCAATCATTCTAGAGAAAATTAGCACTCGCAGAAAATGCTTATTATATGCCAGATTAGAGTACAGCAGCAGAAACCTAAAGCCAGAAGACTTACTTTAGAAGAAAAGATTATCTCCCTCAGTATTTTTAAATCAATTGTTAAGACGTACAGGCTATTGTCTAATATTTTCGCTTTTCCAAGTAGAAAAGTAAAAAACTGTTTGTGAAGTTTGCAGGAGTAAACTTAATTATAAGTCATGATAATGATGTTTTCAATGAACTTATTGATGCCTTGCAGTATAAAATCAGTAAGTTGACAAAACCAGGAACATACTTTAATTTTTTATTTGGCAAGACACAAACTGTATTATATTTCTTAATCCCTAAACTAACCACAATAATAAAGTTAATTATTAGGGGTTTGTTCTGGTGGTATAAGCAAGTTAATAAAATTTGTAATATTTTCTAAAAGTCTAAAAAGAGGAGATTATTGCGATAAATAAAAAAAAATCAGCATTTCATAAAGCCAAACAAAAATGATTTGGAAAAAATTATGTTTTCTTTCTTGAGGCTTTATATTGAATTTTGTGTACTAAATTATAACTAAAGGCAATTATCCTCACAATTATCTGTGGATAACTATTTCTAGGTCATTTATCTTCTTTTTAAATAATTTTTAACTCGATTTTTACTATATTGTAATATTTTATGTTTTTACTTATTTTACCAGATGATTCATTAAATTTTTCACCTCCTTTTTACTCCCTTAGCATTGAATAATAAAGGAATTCTTGTATTCAACACTCCAATAATGAGATAAGGCAGTGAAAAATATAATCAACCCTTGTTTTGTTTTTAAACCTGTATTTGGGAAATGTACTTCAATTTTTTTTTTAATTACACATACTTATTTATCATCTGTCTTTATCTTTTTACCCAACCTTTTATAAGTTAAATTCTCAATGAAACTATACAATAAAGGGTTTTGTAAAAAAACCTCACCTATGAAATTAAAAGGCAAAATGTTTTTTTCATAACATTTTATTTGGGTCAAAAGTACACATTTGTCTTTGAAGTTCAGTGCACCCAAAGACAAAAAAAGTTTAAAAAATTCACAAAAACATCAACTTTTGAGTTATCTTTTAAACTTTTTTTGTTTTTTGGGCATATTTGCTGTTTTCATGGGTATTGAGTTCGTTTTCAAAACTCATTCTATCTTTTTCTTTTATATAGCGTGTTCTTGGTCTTGATAAAGAACACGCTATATAAAAGAAAAAGATACAATGAGTTTTGAAAACGAACTCAATACCCATGAAAACATAGCAATTGTGGTCCTTTTTGCTATGCCAAGAAAAATCAATATTACATTATATTTGTAAAGTAATATTGATTTTTTATTTAAAAATCAATATTCTTTTGTAGTATTAATTTTTGTGGTTATCATGTGTGGTGCTCCATCTATTTGTGTGTCACTGAACTATTTCTATGTCGGGCGCCAAGGTCATAATTAGTTCCGTAGCACAGTACAGCAGATAACATTCTGGTCTGCCAGACAGACCAAACCCAATTTTTTTTCTATGGCTTGTTGCGCAGAACTAGAAGACTTTCTAGTGCGTGTTTCAATTTTGATGTTTTTGTTTCTCAGTTTATTCGATAGGTGGCGCACACAGGTACTATGTCTCCACGGATTACAAACTTTTTGTTTTAACTTCGAGAGGTGTACATGATGCGTGTGTAGCTTCAACTGATGATTCCTAATAAGGATGAAACAGGTCTGTAGGTGTCTGGATTCTCCATTAGACATTGGAGGCCTGGTCCTAATGAAGTGAGAAACAAAAACGCTTTGTCCGATATGCCACGAGTATTACTTTAATTTTTAATTTTTTACCGATTTTTGCAGGTGATACATTTTTGCATCAGAGGGGCTAAAAATTGCTATTTTTAAAATTGTCCGGCATCTTGAATTTTTAAAAGATATCATTTCTGAGACGCGTTCACAAAAATATGAAGTATATTCCTTTCAGTTATTTTTTTTTTTTAATCGGTTTATCCCATAGACCAGTGATCTTAATGCTGAGATATTTAAAGACTTTTTTGTAAATATCGCACATAAAATTGTTGAAAAACTGCCACCTACACAAAAAAAAACCTAAAATGACTATCTAGTTAATAATTATTCAACTATAATTCCTTTAACATTTCAACATATTACAGATAAAATCGTTCTAGAAAAAATTTCAAATTTAAAAAATAGTAATAGCAAGGATCATTTTGAAATTAATACTAAAATTGTGAAACAACTAAAGCAAATTTTCATACCGCTAACTCTTTTGTTTAATTTTTGCTTAGATCTTAGCTATTTTCTCAACATCCTAAAAATAGCAAAGGTGGTACCAATTTTTAAAAATAAAGGTAGTTCTGAGGATAAAAACAACTATAGACCCATTTCGCTATTACCTATAACATCAAGGATATACCAAATAAACAACTATTTGAAATTAATAAGTTAAGTGTCAGTTTGGTTTTCGGAACAAAAAAATCAACTTCATTAGCCATTAACAGACTTACTGAACGTTTGTTTGAAAGTTTGAGACAATGATGTGTTTGAAATTAACTCTGTGTTTCGGACTTCCATTGTCTATATTTTATTTATACACGACGTTTCGATCAGTACAATCTCTGATCGTCTTCAGGTGCAAACTACAATCAATTCCTAAGGCTACGTACTTATATACTGTGAGAAATCACTCAACCCTGAAGTTTAAGAAGTTGGCTCCGCCCAAGGAGGGGCTTCCAAATATTTGGGATTTCAACACTTGGTTTACTGAAAATACCCTGATTCTGCCCAATAAAGGCAGCTTCAAGGAATTTTCGTTTCTTCCAGTGTGACTCCTTGTGCAAAACCTTTGCTTCTGCCCACTTCATTCGGTGTTGTTTTGACCATGCATGTTCGGCAATTCCTGATTTCGTGGTTTCACCTTTTTGGGTATTCGTCTGATGTTCCTTAAGCCTAACAGATAGTGGTCTTTTAGTTTCGCCTATGTATGATTCACCACACTCACAAGGAACTTGGTAAATGCATTCCTTATTTTGTTTGTTCTCCGGTTTTGTTTTACTAAGAAGGCTTCGAATTGTATTACTAGATTTAAAAGCTGTTTTAATATTAAAGTTTTTCGCTACTCTTCGAATTTTCTCTGATACTCCTTTAACGTATGGGATTGTAAGGAATGCATTTGCCTGGTTTTGGTCATGTAATCTCTGTCCTGTTTGTTGAAATTTAGAAATAGTATCTGTTATAAGTTTCAGGCTGTAACCATTCTGCTGCAGATCCTTCTTAATGTTTCTTATTTCGATTTCCAAGTCATGAGAATTGTTACAAATTTGAACGGCTCTGTTATACAAAGTTTTGATTATGCCTCGTTTGGTTGTAGCAGAATGATTTGAACCTTGATTTAAATATTGTCCTGTGTGAGTGGGTTTACGATAGACTGTTGTTCTGATGTCGCTTTCTACTCGTGTGACAAGTACATCAAGAAAAGGAATTTGACAATTTTGCTCCAACTCCATTGTGAATTTAATGGTGGGTCTTATGTTATTTAGGTGGTGAAGAAATTCTGAAAGTTGTTGGTCATTCCCGGTCCAGACAATAAAAGTATCATCAACATATCTCAGCCAGAGCTTAGGTTTATATGTTGCGGTATCAACCGCGTGTGATTCGAACCACTCCATGTAAATATTGGCCACCACCGGCGAAAGCGATGAACCCATTGGCAGACCGTCTTCCTGAGCATAAAACCTATCTTTCACTTGAAAATAAGAGTTATGTAGGCAGCACTCCAACAACTCCATCACTCCCTCCAGCGGTAGGCTGGTACGTTCATAAAGGGATTCGTCATCAACCAGTCTCTTTCTAATAATATCTAGCGATTCCTTTATTGGGACATTGGTGTATAGACTTTCGACATCAAAACTGACAAGTCTATCCTCGGTTCCTAAAACAAAAGATTTAAGAATATTAACAAAATGGTTTGAATTTTCTACAAATGAAGCGGTCTTGCCTGCAAGAGGTTGAATAATTTTCAAAAGGAATTTAGACAGATTGCTTGTTGGAGAATTTCTGGAACTTGTAATTGGGCGTAAGGGCATTGCATCTTTGTGAATTTTGGGAAGTCCGTATAGATGAGGAGGCTTGCTATAATGTGGTGTAAGTTGAGATCTTGTATTGTCCGGAATATATCTGGAATACTTTTTCAAAATTCTATAAACCTTACTTTCGATTGATTGCGTCGGATCTTTTGGGAGAAGTTTATGGTTTCCTTTAGCAAGTACCTCTTCAACTTTCTGGTCATAGGTTTCCGTGTCCAAAATCACTGTGGCATTGCCCTTGTCTGCCGGTAAGATTTTAATTGATTTGTCCCTTTGAAGATTCTTCAACGCGATTTCCTCTGTTTTGCTTATATTAGAGGTATGCTTAATAGGTTTGTCAATAATGGTCCTTACCTGATGTCTGAACTCGTCGGCGTCTTGTCGTGGAAGAGGATGACCTTCTATGGCTGTGATGATATCGATGGTAGGTATCTTCTTAGGAGCGATGGAAAAGTTAAGTCCTTTGGCAAGTAAGTTTTCTTCTATGGGTGTCAATGTCTTCTTTGACCCATTAACGATGGTTCTTACAGCGTCGGTGGTCGATTGGCTTTGTGGCTGTTGATGGGCGAATTTCCTTTGGTGCTTTGCTTGCCAAGTCTGTCGTAGATGGTCGCAGGTTCGTGTAATTTTGTCCAGAATCGGTTGATAATCTTCCTCCATAGTATATTCTCGAATCTCCTGAAACCGTTGTCTCAGTTCTTCTGTCAGTAAGGACTTGTTCCAGCGATGAAAGCTGATTTGGGACCGCTTTACTGGCGTCATCTAGAATCCGCTGAACTCTTTGTCCTGGAAAAGATGCCTTAACAAACGTTGGAATCCCGGTACGGACCCGGTATCAGCGATCTTTTTCGAGGCTACGAGAAAACTTTAATTAAGCATACCAAAGAAGACACGCACATCGAATTCCTATGCCAAGCAAGAGACAGCAACATTATTCCGGTTGCATTTCGTCTTAATAAAAAGTTAGAGTTAATTTCAGACTTACTGAATTTGTAGCGAGTGGGTTTGAAAATAAACTGGACACTTTCGCCACGTTTTTCTAGCTGTCAAGGGCATTTTATTGCATTTCTTTCGAAATACTGTTTAAAAAACTTCAATGCTACAATTTTGACCAGAGCAGTGTAGCCCTTGTCGAATCCTATATGGACGGAGGGAACAGTATGTCTTTTTTAATAATATGAGGTCTCAGGAGCGGAGGATCCAGCACGGCGTTCCGCAGGGCTCTGTGCTGAGCCCTCAGCTTTTCCTGTTTGTGATGTTATTCGCTGATGACACAACAACGCTCCAACAATTTCGTCCATCAGATTCTATTCATGAAATCATTGCAATAAATCAAGAAAAAATCGAAAATTCGTTTCTTGACAATAGACTTAGTCTTAATATCAGCAAAACTCAAACCTTGAATCTTACCCTCAGAACAACCCAAACAAATATGCAAAGTGCGGAACCAGTCAAGTTCCTTGGTGTCCACATGGATCCTGGATTGATTTGGAAGGCGCATGTTAGCCATCTCAGCTCAAAATTATCAAAATTTACATATCTCATTAGAAATCTGTGTCTATTTCGACTCTCCGAACAGCATACTATGGTTACTTTGGCTCAAATATGTCTTACGCAATTCTTAACTGAGGGCATGCATCTAAAGCATCTCAAATATTTAAACTACAGCGTCGGTGAATTCGCATCATTGCTGGGTTGAAGTACAGGGACTGCTGCAGAAACAGTTTTAAAAACCTCAAAATCCATTTCGCTGTGTTCATTTTGTATTTTCTAACTTACATTAAGCAAAATCAAACTCTATTCCAAACCCATAGGGACATTCACTCTTTTGTTACTAGACACAGAAATAATATAGTTCCCAGCTTCCATAGATTAGAGCGAACAAAAAGAAGTTCTGACGACTACTGTCTCAAATTTTTTAATGCACTGCCTATCTGGATGAAAAAATATTTATTGCAAAAATCAGAAAATATTTAATTGAGCATAGTTTTTATTCCTTTGATGATTACCTTCAGAGTAACTTTGTTTTTACCTAATTGTTGTCATTGCATTTTATATCAGTTTATGTTCATTTTTATTCGTTTGTAATCGTATGTCTGCTTTTCACCATTCTTAAAAAGCTTTAGTGTGGTTAAAAACTCGCTATTCACACGTACACGTACACAGCTGAAGTAGACCGTGGCGCATTTTTATTAATAGTTAAAAAAATAGGATCCAGAGGAGCAGGCAAAAGATCATTTTTAGAAAATTAGTATGACACGCTCCAATATACATCATCCGTGTGTCAACATTTGACATCCTACAAAGTTCTTTTATAGCTCAATCGAGTGTGCTCGCTTGTTCTTGTATACATTCAAAACTAGATCACAATATGCTCCAAAATTGTTATTATGCAGGTAGTTACAGTAGAAAAAATGTAAGAAACACCATCAACCATTTGAATTTTTTCCCCTACTTGTTGGAGAGCTATATTCAAAATACTACAAAAGAACGTTTTATGTACTCATATTTGTGCGTTGGGTCGGTTAAAGTCAGTCGTGCAGCTCATGCACATGCTTATTCTCCAATCTTGAGGTGTCGGAGTTTCAAACTGAGCCTTACAGAAAAGTGAAACCAAAACCTGACATCCGGTTAAGCTAACATCGTATATTGTACATTTTTAGAATCGACATGAAATGCCCTTTCTATAAATGAAATCAAATCAAGAATCGTACAATATATTAAGGAAAGACGATCCTTCAAAAATCAGAAAATTTAAGATTTTTTTTGAAAATTTATAAAATTAAATATTGTGTTTGGAGAGACGTTACTCAGAAACTGAAAAAGTAATCCAAATTCTACCAAAACACAAAGATTTACCGATAATTTCTCTTAAAGAACCAACTCCAACAATTTTTAAATGGTGACCGAAATATTTTTGCAATACAAGAGTCGTTATGTCGAAATTTGTCCAATCCATGTACTCGAACACAGTGTGCAGTGCAACCTTTGTGTCGGCTTCATGGATAAGAACTGAACAAAATTGTGACAGAGCCTTTTAGAGAATATCATGTAGATTATTTTGGTGTAGTTTTAACAAAATTATCGTCTCAGTAATTTTGCAATATGAAAAAGAGTGAAAAATGGACGACTTTTTCAAAAGGTGCAATTTTTAGTATTTTCACTGTTCCATGATTTTTGATAAACGCTCTTCAAAATTGATCATGACTATGATCCAGTTTTTGGAAAGGATGTTTTTTGCCGAATATCATAAAATAAAAATTATTTTCCTGTGTGCGGATTTCTACGAACTATCATGGAAATTGTCAGTCAACTACCAAAATCGAAATTTCCTTAAAAAACGGCTAAGATCGATTTTCAAAAAATTATTTTAGCTTTATGGGGCGGGCCTGAACTAAAATTGTGGTTTTATAGGATTCACAAAACGTTCTAGATATTTTTAAATATTCAAACTCAGAATCGTAAAAATACGCAAGGCATAAAAAATTTTTATTCAAAATATGTAAAAAAAGTGACAATAATTTTTTTTTCAATTTTTTATTTTGACTTGCGGAAGAAATACTCAGCTAAGTCCCACAAAAATTTTTCTTACAACGACGAGTAAATAAATTTCTTGGCTCTCGAATGAGCTATAAAAGAACTTTGTAGGATGTCAAATGTTGACACACGGATGATGTATATTGGGGCGTGTTATGCTAATTTTCTAAAAATTATCTTTTGCCTGCGCCTCTAGATCCAGAGGGGAGTGATTGATTTTAACCACAGAGTACCGAACAGACGGTGCACTAGAAGTTTTCTGCCAGCAAAAAAGGAAATTGCGAGTTTCTAACCGCACTACTTTGAAAAATAGTGGCTAATATCTACTTATGTGTAAAAATTTTGTTCTATTGTTATTGTTACAAAATATTTCATAGTGTTAAATGAATACTTTTGTTAGGTATTTATTTTTTTTTGGCTTGTAGAAACACTTTGTGTAAAAATTACCAATAAAGAAACTAAACTAAACTAAACTAGAGTTGAGTTTTTTCATCAAGGTCACGTTTTTAGCATCTACAACGTTCAGACCAGACCCAAGCCTACGTTCTATAACGTCTGCTTTATGTTGCTAGCGCAGCGATATGAGAGAAAACGTTCAATCAGCCAAAGGAGGGGGCACTAAATATATTGTTTACCGGCATCGGTGAAATGGCTTGGGGTTGCATTATGTTAGAGTCCTGACCTTCCTGATATTTTTAAGAAAAAAATTTAGGGTGGTCTCCGGTTTAGTTTTTGAGCTATCATATGCCCGTTTAAAGGTACGCCCCTGGAAAATAAGAAAATATGCCATGGCTTACTATATTGCCAATATCTTTTTAAAAAAGAGAAACAGAAGAACAAAATTCATACTGTATTATTAAGAATATATGTCCAGGTCAGATTTTATTATTTTTTGACCTATAGTATTATAACACACATACAGGGTGCTCCATGAAATCTTTGATAAAATTAATTAATAAGAACATGGTTTCATTTTACTAGAAAGGTACGATAAAAAGTCAATGGTCAAATAAAATCATATACATGAGAAAATTCGATAAGTTATTGAAATATTCCGCTCATCAAAATTCCTATTTGGTGATCTCAATAGAATTCTCAGATAACAGCTCTCCAAACGCTGAAGTACGTACTAACTTGTTTCTGGTAAAATATGAAAAAGTATAGCAATTATCCTCTGTTTTATCAGTATGATAGTGCGAGAAGGTGATTTTAATAAGTCCAAGTTACTTACAGGGTGTACCAATAAAATAATCTTGCAAAAACTGAATTTAAATGAAAAATTGATAAAATAACATTTACTTGTTATTACGATTCAATTCTGTTTTCAGTTTTTACGATACACTATGAAGTGTTTTGATATGTACAGAGTAGCTAAAATAAACATTGTATGCGTAAAATAAATTTTTTAATATTGCATGTGCGGTTCAAGTTTTTGTTATATTTATGTTTTCTTGACGCTTGACATATCCTAAGAACCATACTATACTTGCCACATGAGCACATGTCCCTACAGTTCTGGCTCCCGATTTGCACATACAATAGTAGCCAAGAAATAACTACAAATATGAATATCATGTTATAACTGTTACTGCCAGTAAATATGCATTTGTTGTTTACATCAAGTTTTCATGGCTACGTCGATAATGCTTCAACTTCTTATTTCTATGTTTAGTTTTTGACAAACCGCGTATTGTGATTATTCGGTTAAAATTTTACCAAAAACACCTAAAAAATTAAAATATTTCTTGTACAATGATTATTTTAACTACTCTGTACATATGAAAATACTTCATAGTGTGTATTAAAAATTGGAAACAGATAGAATTGAATCGCCACAAAAAGAAAATGTTATTTAATTAAAATGCACTGAATTTTCCTTTCAAATTCACTTTTTTCGTTGCGGCTTCTGCCGGATTATTTTATAGGTACACCCTGTAAGTAACTTAAAAAAAATATTTTACCAGAAACAAGTTAGTTCGTACTTGAGCGTTTTGGATAACTTATCTGAGAATTCTGTTGAGACCACTCTATAGGAATTGTGATGAGCAGAATATCTAAATGACTTGTTGTGTTTTCTCAAACATATGAATTTACTTGAACTTTGACGTTTTATCGTACATTTCGACTAAAATAAAACCGTGCTCTTATTAGCTGATTTTATTTAAAGATTTTTAGGGCCACCCTGTATGTGAGTTAGAATATTGTAGGCCAAAAAATGTCAAAATCGGACCTGGACATGTGTTGTTAATAAGACTAAATGAATGTGCCTCCTTTTTAAAAAGATATAGCAAATAAAGAGGAAAATTGCATATTTTCTTATTTTCCAGGGGCGTACATTTAAACGGGCATAGCTCAAAAACAAAAACGGAGACCCCCCAAATTTTTTTCTTAAAAATATCAAGAAGGTCAGGACTCTAACATATTGCAACCCCAAGCCATTTCACCGATGCCGGAAAACCATGTATTTAGTGCCCCCTCCTTTCACGTTTACCGCTAGCACGGTCCTTAGAATAGATACAGTCTAGTAATTTGTTGATTAAAAAGTTGATTTTTGTACGCCATTTAAAAATTGTATGAAGGCTTGTTAAATGAAATTAACTACGGATTTTTCTTTTTTTTTTGTCTAAGTGATTGATGAAAGACCTATTTTTTGCTTGTATCTTTTATTATAACTTTTTTTGTATAAGTAAATATAATTTATTTTTGGCCTGCGTGCATTGATCTTTCACCAAATATAAATTAAGATCATTAGTTGGTAATTGATTCCGTCAAAAAACTCATCGGATGAGTTGGAGTTAGTTCGTGTTCGTAGTTCAGAAGTTAGGTTATGTACTTGTTATTTTTCCTGTTTTGGAAGCTATTTTATTTTGTACTTGATTTTTGCAAGATATTTTTGGGAGAGTGATTATTTTTTTTATTTAAAAGGAAAGACTTGTGGAGTATACTATATGCAATAAATCTGATTAAAAATTTAAAAGTATAAGGTGCCTTGTGTTTTTGGTTTTTGTATTATTTAATGATGAACCTTTTCACTAAAAAAATGCATACATGCAGCGAGGACGTTTATTTAGGCTAATAGATATAATATGGTTTTTACCATAAAGTTATGGAATAAGCTTGCAATACGCGTTTTCCTGCTCTAAGATTTTTACGGTATGGGAATTTTGGGATTACTGTCACCCCCAAAACGTTATTTATTACCTGACGTCCTTTAACTTCGTGGCACGCTTCTTGTATGATGCCTCGCATATTATTTGCTTTGAAATAATTCTGAGGGTGTGAAAAAGTTTTATGTACCCGCGCGGAGCCAAGACAAATTTTCTCGACGTCGACATTCAATCAGGGTACCGATTCTGGAAGTCATAGGAAGTGATCGTTCGCCTGAGAGAAGGGAAGCAGGTTCAACCAATAAACGCGCTTAAAAGCAGTGACGAGACGATCGACGAATCACCAATCTATTATGGGCACGCGCAGAGCTGACTCGAACAACAATTTTTGAGCGACTCGACTAGACTCGAGAAAGCTCGTGTGAAAAACGTCTCTCGTATGATTTCAGAGCACGCTATTGGATGAAACCATCACGTGACAGATCTCGCTAATGCGCATGCTACGGTCAACTTGACCGTCTCGTAAAGTACGACGTCGCACAGTGGTCGATTTTTGTAAAAACGCGGACATTATAAAAAAACTTTCACATTGTAATTTAATCGTACAAAATATTTAGTTTTAATAAAAAAATAAATAGTTTACAATATTTAAATAAGTAAGCATTTATTTTTTTGAGCTGATATACAGGATGATCCTGTGAATTTTCCCATTTACCTTAAGATATTTTTAAGAAGGTAAAAGTTACATATTTATTAATTGGCTAAATTAAACTAAAAATTTACTTTAACGGAATTGACACAATATATAAGTGTTACAGTATACTAGTATATTTATATGTATACAGACCGCTTCAAGCTACTGCGAACATAGGGGGAATCAAGTCCAATTTACTCTCCGTGCCGTACGACCGAGGTGGATTCGAAGCACGCTGCAGTGTTATCTTTTGGAAATTCATTTTGTTTTTATTATTTTGTTTTATTTCTGTCTTGCTCGAGAAACAGATGGGTAAGTTCTTAATTGAAATGATACATTTTTAAAACTAAAAATGGATGTCTACGAAGTTGCCGAAAAAGTGCAGATGGTCAAATGGTCAAATCGTCATAACCCAACACACGTTCGATATTGGTCGAGGGAAAATTTGCATTTGTATTTTGACGTAAGAACACAGTATCCCCAAAAACTAAATGTTTGGGGGGGGGGGGGTATTGTAGGGGAACACGTAATTGGGCCATTTTTTATTAACGGCAATTGCAATTTGAATGGTCCTAGATATTTGGATCTACTGCAGCAGCACATTATTCCAACTGCTAGGCAGTTGTTAGGTGTAAGATTTGGTGAAACATGGTTTCAACAAGATGGTTGTTCCGCTCACAATGTTGGCCTTGTTAGGGAATATCTTGATAATGTATTTCCTAATCGGGTTATAAGTACACGGGGAACTATTTTATGGCCAGCTCGATCTCCCGATCTTGCTCCTAATGACTTCTATCTGTTTTTGAAGAAGCTTTTCAAATTATCACCCCTAACATGCTTGAAAACGTTGGAAGGGGTTTTTATAGTAGGCTCGGATATTGTCTAGCCGAGCAAGGAGGACTTTTCGAACATTTGCTTTAATTTTTTTTTGACTGGGAGAATCTTTTTGGTTTTTAGAATGTATTATTTTATTTTGAGAACTTGCTTCTATTTTGTTTCTCCTTATTATTTTCATTGTAACACGTCTAACACGTCGTCATTGATAAATCTGAGCAGTTGACAATAAAACGCTCTTATTTATCAGTGACAAAAAATAAGAAAATTACGTTATAAAAATTTGCGTATTTATTGACCAAATTCCGGTTTCATTGACTACGCTCCACACAGCACCGTGGTTAGAGGCGTACTAAATACAAGGCGAACGGCGGCGAACGGCAGCGAATGGCGATCGGAAGCCTGAGTGTTGGTTGCTTCACTGATAGGCGTGCGGTGTCTCTGCATGTACGTACACTGGCAAATTAGACTTCTTTCGCCCTATGTTCGCAGTAGCTTGAAGCGGTCTGTATAGGGTATATTAAAAAGAATGCCAACCGAAACTTTCAAATGAAACACCTAGTATATCATTGCATTTTTGCATTCTGTTTTGAAATTGTAAGCTGTTTTCGAGATATCAACAGTTGAATACTGTCATACTCTGGGTCTTCTATTTCAAATTTGATGTTGAATACTGATGCGTAATATCAAACTCGTAAAAAGCATCGTTTATTCTTTGGTCAACTATTCGCCTAGTATCTTGAAAACCATATAAGGCCATTTAGACACATTTTGAATTTTTGAATTTTTCAATTTATGTCTGCGTTTTTCTGAAAATCGACCACCGTTCGTTGTTCGCATGACTTGTGCGATAGATCACTTCTCAGGGTATGATCGTTCGATTACGCCCAGAATCGAGCCCCTGATGTTCCCGCCAGTCCCGGTATGGTCCCACTAAACAAAAAAAAAATAAAAAAGGTTTTTTTTATAGTGAAAAATTCGCTGAATAACTGTTTTATTACGTTAGTTTTTCCATTAACATTTTTTTCACTATAAAAATAACGTTCTCATAAGAAAAACGTTTTTCTCATTTTTATGCCATAATTTTTCTCACATTTTATAGTTTTCTTTCCAATCTTTCGATTTCTAGAATACCACACTCACTTTTTTCAAGATTTCTTTGATTTTTTTAGCGTTCAAAAAAAGTACTGCAAAACTGTTAAAATGAAAAATATTTAAGGTTGTTGAAGAGAGACATCATCAGGCTATGAAAAAGTAATTTAAAGAAATATGGAAAAAATTTAACGCAAAAATTTATGGTTTGTCATCTATCTGTCATCTTCAGTAAAGTCGTGCATATGATTTTTATTTTGCCATTTTTATACAAAAAAAAAACAGCAAAACTTTTAATTGTTCAAACCGTAAAGTGTGTAAAACATAATGTGGTATTAATTTATTTTAATCAAAGTTCTTTACAGTCTTTAAAATTACCAAAAAAGTGTCCTACTAGCACATCTAAAAAAAAATTAACAGGTTTATCATGGCTGTACCATAAAATACAAGAAAAATAAATTAATAATAAAAATTTGTGACTACTTGACAATAACAATGACTTTTACAAATCAAAACAATAAAAATGTTACAATAAGGGCGTACAACGTAATAAAAAATATCCTTTCACGAAAAGTGGAAACCGGTTCAATTTTTTTTGTAAAAGAAAATCACGTTACTAACCAGTCAACGTTCCTCTTAAAATTTATTGATATTACATGTAGTGTAGTGGCATATGTCGATAATTTCTATCCCGTGGGATTTTTTATGAAGGAGTTTTATGACTATCTGGGATTGATAGCTTTTTAGTCACAGAATCAAATGTTACCGGGTGTTTTGTTGAATTCGTGTAGAAGGGGTTGATATGACGACATCTCTTTCGCATCCGGGGCATGGTTGTACTCAATTTCATATAACTCGAGGGCGAGAATTCCAAAAAATTCGCTTTTAAGGTCATCCAAAACAAGATTTTTACCATTTTCTCTTCAAAAAATCTTAATAATTCGACGTTTTGTTAGCTCAACTTCAAATGTACTTCAAACTATTACGCATCTAAGCCAAATTCGATCCTTAGAGTTTGATGCAGTTTGAAGCATCATGACCTTGAAAAATACCCCGGTTAAATTAAGATATTGCAAAAATAAAAGAGATAAGAAAGTCAAGTCCAATAATATTGTCAAAAAAAAAATGGAATCAGCTATGACGCGTTTCAATATGGCGGCTGATATATCAAAATGGTGACCTATAACCACATTTTATTTTATCCAATTTTTTAAAAAAGGAAAAATGACAGGTGGCCATCAATTCTTGTTGACTTATCGCCGCTTACTATGAAAAAAAAGTTGACCTTGAAAATACCATGTACAAGTGAAAAACCAGCTTTTTGTAGTGTTTTTTTTCCAATTTACCACTACGCAAAAACTGTAAGCGCCGGAGGTGAAATTAACATCTTAGCCATAGATAAACACCTCATTTTAAACTTCCCTACCATTTTTTTTGATATGGCGGTCTAGATGTTGGTGTAACAAAACGTTAGATTATGGAGATTTTTTTAAAGAGAAAATGACAAAAATTGTGTTTTTTTGCGATTTACAAGGTCATTTGTGGTCGGATGACCTCGAAAGTAATTTTTTCCGAATTCTCGTCCTCGAATTATATGAAATCGAGCATAATCATGCACCGGTTGCGAAAATTATATTTTTTAAGATTTTTCGATTGCCGTTTTGGAAAACGGCATCTAAAACACCTGGTTCAGCATATAGCAATGTATTTAACTTCTGCCAATTCTCTTATAGGTAATTTAAATGACTTTGTTTGCTAGACAAGTAAGTAGAACATAAAATTCACAGTTCCGAAAATATAGGTCATTTTTACCGGGGTATAGCATAAACATCTGGGACTCCAGTCAAATAAAAAATGGTAGGGAGTTTTAAAGTAAAGTGTTTATCTAACACTAACATATTAATTTCATCTCCGGAACTTAACGTTTTTGCGTAGTGGTAAATTAAGATTGACACTACAAAAAGCTGGTTTCTAATGTGTACATGGTATTTTAAAGGTCAATCAAGGTCATGCATCAACTAATTTTTTTCTTCATAGTAAGCGGCGATAAGTCAATAAGAATTCATGGCCATCTTGTCATTTTTTCTTTTTTACGAAATAGGATAAAATAAAATGTGGTTATAGGTCACCATTTTGATATATCAGCCGCCATATTGAAACGCGTCATAGCTGAACCAAGTACATTTGAAGTTGGGCTGATTAAACGTCGAATTATTAAAATTTTTTGAAGAAAAATCTTATTTTTTTGCGATTTTTAAAATCATTTAAGCTCGGATGACCTTCAAAGTATTTTTTTTGGAATCCTCGTCCTCGAGTTATATGGAAACGAGTATAATATTGCCCCGGTTGCGAAAGTTGTATTTTTCATGATTTTTGACCGCCATCTTGAAAGATGTCGTCATATCAACACGAATGCGAACAAAACATCTGGTAACACTTGATTGTGTGACTAAAGAGCTATCAATCTCATATAGTCACAAAACTCCTTCATAAAAAATCCCACGGACTTACACATGCCCCTTCACTAATGGCTATATAGAAGAATATGGCATAAGTGCGTATCGACCAGAGATATAAGAAGTAAGTAGAAGGCTTCTGGCTTATCACAGTCGAGTATCAACAAGACCTTTCTTAACTGGTTATGGCCAACGAGGATATAAGCTGAGATGGACCTACCCCGGGTGGTTTTAAATAAAATAAAAGGGGGCGATCAAAGGTTTTCATCTCGACATGTATCATTTAATATAGGCAAACTATATTTCTATTTTAGTTTAAAAGTTCGTATTAAAATAAACGCCTAAAAGTTAAATACTTCTCTTATATTAGTAGGAGAAACCGAGTATCATTATGTATAGCCATGGTTGTTGAAGTGTGTAGGAAGTGGTGAAAGCACCTATTGTTTGGCACGGTCTTGACCGCCTGTTTTGCAAGCGTGCTGTCGCGAGAGTCGGTTTGAAACATATTGTCCTAACATCTCGCTGGCGGCTTGCGGAAGGTTTCAGATATATACGTAAGCCCGTAGAAAGACTGCAAAGGAAGGATACCATATATTCCGCTTGCGGATATGTGAGTCTTCAATTACGATCCGATAGTCGTTTTGATTTGGTTCCGCAATGGAACTGAATCAGCCTGATTGTTGGAAGGGGAGGGGAGTAGGCTCCGGAATGATGTCTTATTGCTCGTGTCGGGCGCAAGCTATCGTTACGGCAGCATGCCATTGAGAGTTGTTTTGCATGTGACGGTCTTAGGCTACGTTATGGTAAAATAACATTATAGGAGGTAGGCGCAAGATATCGTTATGGTAATATGACATTGGGAAGGGATATTTTGCCTATGACAAGCGTAGGCTTCGTTATAGCAAAATAACACATAAGAAGGATCAAATTATATTCTTTCAATATTAACGTTGTGTTACATTAACGCGACCCCAGATTTCTGTCCGTGTATGGTTATATTATTGGAGAATATTTTCGGTAATCGTTTTGGTGTAGGCACGACAGGTTACTGTTCGGTAGATCACCTGCAGGGTTTTGTATGAGAAATTATAATCGAAATTTTATCTATATTTGTTGACATGATTTATTTTAAGTAGATAAAAGTAGGAAGTGAAATATTAGAAATTCATTAGTTTAAGGCTGAAGGTAAATGGTTCTTTTATAGTAACAACTTAACGAAGAAATGGTTCAAGGTTCAGAGGGGTCTGTAGATAGGTGCGTTTCAATCCACAATGTCTCCTTAGCATAATCTGAGCACACAAATATTAAACTAGTGTTGTACAAGTCAGGAAGCAACTGTTTCGGAGCATTTATTTTCTCTATGAGATTGGTTTCTCTACTAACATATGCTATACTGGTTTCCCGGAACTTGTATTCTAAACCGAGCGTCTACTACTACCGTAGATAGAGGAAAGTATTTTCTATCTACGCTACTACTAATTTATACCGTAACTTTCTTAAGGTATTAGTAAAGTGTTTTGTAACCTGATAAAGAATTTTCGAAATAAATCGTTGAAACCTATATATGCGATGTTTTCTTTATACTGTCCAACCGTTCATACCTCAAAGAGTTTGGGTTTACTACACACAACACAACTAGGGACATGGCCAGGTTTCTTATTCTTCGAAAGATAATTCCAAAGGTTTCGTTGTCTTTGCAGAGTAATTCCGTCGATGGATATGGAGTTAGCTGATGAATACACGGACGTCTACGAAGGGTCAGTAGTGTGTCAGAGTATGTGTTTAAAATAAAAATATATGTAAAGGAAAAGAAAATATAAATAAAAAAAAATAAACAATAAAAAATATAAAAAAGCAGAAAAAAAAAGAAAACAAAAAAAAAGAAATATTAAAAAAAAGAATAGGCCAAAAAATAATAATAAAAAAAAATAGAAAAAAAATTAAAAAAAAGAATAAAAAAAAATAATAATAATAAATAACAGGAAAAAATATTGATGGAAAAGAACGTGCGAGTGTATGTGGCTGCATGCTACTGACTTCTCCTCAAGAAAAACAGGCAGGGGTGCGATTCGCTTCAAAGCTAAATAGAGAGGACACGTAATGCTAATATCCGACTAGCAAGCCAACCGCAAGTTTTTGATTCTTTGCTGAATGCGCTAGGGTGAATCTGGGTAATATTTATTTGGAATTAAAACGCCAACAATCCAGCGCGTTGAACTCGTCGTCGAATGCATACCGGTTTATCAGTGGCGTACGTGTATGAAATAAATATAAATGAATGAACTTGTTGCTAAGGGAATGGGAGCTGGTAGAGAGATCATAATATAAATTAATGAATATGCTGAATGAAGCAGGACAGTTTTTATTATTATTAAACGATTATATTTAACTTTACAGTCTGGCTGACTATCAACTTTTGCGATTCGTTTTTGACACACTTCCCGTAAACCGATTTTAATGAAATTTGGCACAGTAATGTAGATTCGATGACAATATAATATTATGAAAAAATGGGGGGGGGGGGATAGTGGGTGATTGGGGGCTGTAAAGAGTGTAAAGTGGTCTAAAGGGAGCAAATTCAGAACTTTGAAATGAAAACAGATACGAACATGTGGTTTTCAGATTTATTATTGAATCTGGTGACAATACAATTTTGTAAAACAAAATCGGGGGTAGGGGGGTGGTTAAGGGGTGTAAAGGGGATAAATTCAGAGCTTTGTAATGAAACAAAATATAAACTTGCGGTTTTCAGATTTATCATTTGATCTGGTGACAATATAATTTTATGAAAAAAACCGGTGGTAGGGGGTGGGTGAGGAGTGTGAAGGGGGTAAATTCAGAACTCTGTAATGAAAACAGATACAAACATGCGGTTTTCAGATTTACGATTCGATTTAGTGACAATACAATCTTATAAAAAAAAATCGGAAGTGGGGGGTGTGTGAGGGGTGTAAAGAAGGTAAATTCAGAACTTTTTTTATACTGGGACTTTTATGCAGAGTTAATTGGGAAAGAACTTGTACAAAATTGAAAGAAATCTTGTAATAATAAGGCATTGCTAGAAATGGAAAGGTTGCGAAAAAATAATTATATAAGGTGTGCCAAAAAAAACGGCACTTTTTAAAATGATTATAACTTGGCGGGAAAGTGTCCGATTTTAAAAATATTTAACATTTTAGAAATCTAAGGTTTCAAAATTTATAAGACGAATGTCAGACTTGACATTTCCTAAATTTTTAACCCCCCTAGATATTTTTTTTGTGTGCGACACTGTAATAAATCTGAAACATCGGTTACGAAGTCACATTCTTTTAAAGCGAAAGCGAAGAAGAAATAGACCAGAGTATACCTGCAAAATCAAGCTTATTAAGAAAAGATCTACTTGTCTAAATAGCAATAACTTTTTCAAAAATTGATCGATTTTAATAAGTTTAAACTTTTTAAAAGGCACAATTCTCAAAATTTATACAACTAATGATAAAACTGACATTTACTAAAAGTCCAAGATGGCGGTAACCAAATTTCACCCCCCTAGAAAAAAAATTTTCTGAGACAATTTATTCAATCTTATTTCGTGTCCGAATTTTTAAAATGTTTCATCGAAGTGCTTCGAAAGAATGTGGCTTCGTAACCGATGTTTCAGATTTATTACAGTGTCCCACACAAAAAAATATCTAGGGGAGTTAACAATGCCTATTTTTCAAATTGGTCCGCCATCTTGGATTTTTAGGAAATTTTGAAACCTTTGGCTTTCTAAAAAGCTTAATATTATTAAAATCGGACCGGTTTTTTTTGACACACCCTATACATTTTGTATTTTGTTTCCTTTTGATTAGGAATATGTGAAAAATAAAACAAATATAAAACGATTTTATTAAAAAATTGCATTAAAATGTAAAAAATAGTTTGGCAGATCTCTGTTTACTACAGCCGTAAATGGCACATTATATATTTTTAAGTTCGATATAAAATCATGGTGCATATATATACACTATTTTATAGGTATCTTTAATAAAGTTTGACATAATATTTTGTTAAACTTCAAAATAATGCCCTCTGCTACTATTCAGAATAATTTTCACATATAAAATAGGCTAAAATAGCCATGCCGGTTCGCATAAATGTTTTCAACCTTCTCTCACAAAATTTAAAATTTTACTAGCTGCATGATTACTAAGTTGGCAGTACAAAAATCCCAAAAAATTACCATTATTGTGTTATTGAAAGTGGGCACCAATAAATAACCAATTATGTTATTTCGCATTTTGACTAGGGTGCCTGGATAGAAACACAGCGGGTTACAAACGGATAAAATTTAAAAAATATTATAGTTTTAAAAAACTAGTGACTAAAATCGTGTTTTTTACAAGCTTGGTTTTAGAGAACAAGCGCCTTGATTTATAGTGTAAAGATGGTGTGTTGCAAGAAGTGCTCTTCGTTCGAGAATTTGAAAAGTATCTTCTGGTTTTTCTTGGATTTCTTGATAAAGGTATTAAAAAAATAGTGTTAGCAACTCGCGGATAAACTATGTTTTTTTTTTACTCGCGTTTTTAAATACCTGCTTGCTGCGCTCGTTATTTAAACCAACGCTTGTAAAAAAGAGTGTTTTTTTACGTGCGTTGTTACTTAAAAACCCGAGTAAAAAAAAACAGAGTTTAGCCGCGAGTTGTTCACACTATTTTTGTAATACCTTTATCAAAATCTCCTAAAAAAAAACAGGAAAAAAACTTACAAAATAAAATTCAAACACAACATCCACTGAAAGCTGGCCACTTTTATACTAGCATGCAATGGTTTCTATGGTAACCTTGCTAACCTAATATTTTAATTATTGACAGTTTGTAATTGGTCGTATTTTCTGAATGTTCTTTTTGTGAATAATTTTGAATTAATTTCTAGGTAAGAATCATAAGAATTTCTTAGAGTACTAACATTTAAAGCTATTTTTCTCCAAACGGTAAAAAAAAGACGTGAATTTTTTTTCGGACCTGTGATCAAAAAAAAAAAACAAAAGTAACCAAAAAAGCCATGGTTGGGTACATTGCGGTTGATTGCGGATAGTGGCTAAAATCGAGTTTTTAATGAAGTTATAAAAAAAAATAAATTTGAGCACCAACAAAATGTTTTGCATCGGTGTCCAATAAAGCCCTGTTTTGGTTTTATGCAAACACTGAGTAAAATCCTGTTTTTCATGAAGGTATAAAAAAACGCTTTTTAGCAGTTGTCAAAAAACAATAGTCTATAAAGCATAAAACTTTTTTTTTAGGTAAACGCGAAATTAAAAAAACTTGGGTTTTATTATAAACATCAAAATAATTTAAATTTTAGCGGTCAAAGGCTTTTCTTCTTCTTTTTCACTAGAGATGAGCTTCTGTGGCTTTTCACATCACAACACCCAAATGAAAGGCTTTCCTAATGACCTTTTTGGCTTTCTTAAAGAACCCGGGCCTTTATATAAAATTTGGCAAACAATTTATAAAAGTGCAGGAACTCGTTAATTTTTTTTAGCTCAAACAGAAGACATAAACCGAAATTTTTCATATATTAAAAAAAAACTAAAAAATATATAGAAAACTAAAGGTTTGTTAAACAATATAAAGTTTGGGGCAAAATTTTTTCACAAATGACAAAATTTTTCAGTTCTTCCTCGGTTTAAAAAGAATGTTTAGGCTTCCCGAAAGTTTCTTCCATTTTTCCAATCTTACAATGTCGTTGATTGGAAAATAAAAAAAGCAACATCTTTGTTTTTATTTTTAAGGTTGGAGCAGTTCCAATACGAACAACACTTTGTTGAGATTTTGTAATTTATTTCGATTACAATTCACGAGACAATTCAATAAAAATAGTAAGCAGCAGGAAAGCACTGTATCGTAAACTAACGCACCTGTGAACCCCCGGCGAGGCCGGGGGTTCACGGGTGCGTTAGTGTGTAGCTACGTTCGGTATATAGATCGCAGATCAGACGGATTTTTGATCAGCTGATCGTCGATTAATCCGAGCAAGTAGCATTACCGAACGGGTTCAGATTTAAACTTTCTAACCTAAGTTTTTTTTATTTAAATTTTTTTATATTTTTGTCGGCTTCTGGGCTTTTGAGTCTGAAAGGTAACATGAATAACATGGTTTTAGAGGCTATTTGTGCTGTAGTGCACGGACAACAAATAATGTTTGAAGATTACCCAATAAACCAAATCCCCATGGGCCGAAATTGGCAAACTGAAGGCTTTGCGAAGTGGCGGATTCGGGCCGAAAGTACCCGCCGAAGCGGCGCGCTTAACGTTATGACCCTTTTGCCTCCAGGCGACTGCGAGTCGGATACCCACTTGAAGTATGGAGCTTCCTGGGGCGGGGGCGTGCCGCCTTCATTCCAAACATCAGCCACAGGGAATTACCGCTTTCGACCATCCAGATTTTACCACTTTTGTATAATAGGCTAGGCATAAGCTGCCATGTTGATTTAATGTAGTGATTTATACAAATATTTGTTGCATATTGCACCGCAATGTTAAACCTAGTTTAAATTTAATTGATGTTTAGAATGTGATACCTTAGTTTATTATGAAAGCACATTCTAAACTGCAATTAAATTGAAAGTTTAGTTTAGTTTCTTTATTGGTAAGTATTACACAAGTGCTTTCACAAGTCAAACCAATTTGCAATAATAAGGAACAGAAATTTATATAATTTTTTTATTCTTTAAAATTAGTACAGGCACTTTGATTTGGTGTAGAAAAAATATCATTTAACAAACACACTAGAAAAGTCCATTGCATTTTTCCAGAACTCATCACCCTGCTGCAGGCTGAATCGTGATCAAGCTATATCTGAAACAATAAAAAAAAAAGGATTTTACAAATTACATTTTTGATTAAGAATCAGTTTCACAAAATATGGTACATGTTTTTTATTGTTCTTAGTTATGATGAACATTATTCTGATAAAACTATAGAGACTCAAGAATTCATTTTACATAAAAAGGCCTAGAAAGAACTCCTTCCAATTTCCTATGGAGGGTGTGCACCCATTCAATTTTCTCAAATTTTAATATGTTATAGGAGAGGGGCAGACAATTTTTTCTATCATTGCCAGCCCTCCCCCCCCCTTTACTACTAGGTTCATAAGTATAGGTGGTTAAAGATACAAACTTTACGTTTACTGCATAGTCATTTTTTCAGAAAATGTTACTAGGTCTGTGGAACGGAAATCTTTGTGTGACTTTGGTGGGTTTTTTTTATTAACTTTCATTTAATTAAGCTGTAGCTCTAGTGTCCAGATATATTTAGACTTAACTTTTTTAATGCTATGGGCTATCCTTTGCAATTTTATTTTTAATGTTGTAGGCTAGCTTTTGCAATTTTAATTGAAAGTTCTGTATTTAAAAAAAAATAACTGTATGTATTGTATAATATCAAATTTTACTGAGTTATGTAATATATGTTTTATTGATTAAACTTAACATTAATTATATTTATTTATTTATTTAATGTACTTGACACAATCGACACCCTCTCGGTAAAAATCTAACTTATACAATGATCAAATAAAGTCTAATCTAAACTTTTGGGTAATACAATACTGACATAATTATTATCATATCTAAATGGCACTTAATCTTCCAAAAACAGCCTATGATAGATTTAAAAAGGATGAACAGATGGTTATAATCTAAGGTTATAACGACAAAATACTGACCACCTTATTAAAATTCTCAGTTATAAAAAGTGATATAAAAAAATCGATTAAGCCACTAGTTTTAGGATCATTTCTACTACAAAATAAACACAACTTGTATTTTTACAAAAGACTTTGAGTAATGAAAAATATATTTACCTCCAATTAATAAACCAACTTATAGAAATCCTGATGTGTTCTCAAGCTATTCTTTGGTCCCGTGTAGCTACACTGTGGTGGCACTATGCAAGTTGTTCCTTGAATACCTTGCCTATCATTTTTCTTATGATTTCTTGGGAAGTTTTTTTGTTTGAAACTGTAAAAAAACAATAATACAATAGTAAGAAAATAATAGTACTTCTTTGGTTGGGTGTTGAGTTAGTAAAACAACAATTTACCCAAAAAACTGTATTTTAGCAAGAGAAAATTACAACTTTCTTTCTTGTCTTAAATTTTACCTTGACTGACTTCTTAGGTTAAGTGGCAGTCTAGAGTTGCCACCATAAAAAGTAAGCCATAAGACACAAGGAAAATGAACTATGGCTTATCAATGTTGATGATTATAGTTCACAGAAGCAAAAAATTAATGCTTTTTAGTTCTTACTGTCTTACTGCTTATGGCTTAAGGCCTATTTACTCAAGTTTTAATGGCTAATGCCCAACGCATAATTTTGTCTTCTCTCTCTACTTTTTGAAGAAATGCATGCATTAAAACTTTAATATAACTGAACTTTTTACGTTGCAGCAACTCAAGACTGCATGTAGCTTTTATACTAAAAAAGCTCTCAAAGTAAAAAACACAAAAATGGTAACCCAAAAATTATAAACAATACTTACATATTTTCATTCTCCTCCTGTTGACTTATTTTTTGTGTTTGTATAGCAATGATGACAAGGTTAACTGTTCAGAAGACTGTAATAAACTCTTTGGCTTTGCTGGAGAAAAAGCTCCACGATTAAGAGACAGGAAATTTAAAGAACATTTCAGAATGTACCACTCAACTCAACTCCAGTTTATAAATCACCCCTCAAAAAGCTCGCGCCAGTCGATGCCGATGGCGCAATCGTCTTCAATCTATATTATGTCTGACTGAAGCTTACATAAAAACGTACTTAAATGGTTTTGATTTTCCACTACTTTTTCTTAAAATCCCAAAAAGTTCCAACACAAAACTAAAAATAAATAAAAACATAACCCTAAAAGTTTAGATTAATCTGGAAAATCCGTCTAAAATTCAGAGCAGAGCGATCTAGCTCCGATTGATCTGGATTCATTAAACAAACGCGCCAGATTTACCTCCCCTACCTCCGCTACGAATTGCCGAACTTGGAGCAGTCTGATTGATCGGATCTATATACCGAACGTAGCTTGTGTGTCCCCTGAAGTGCGACGCGAGCAATCAAATGAAGTTCAATGAACCCACGCGAAACACGTCCAGAAGAATGCGATCATAGGTTAAGGAGCTACAATAGATACGACAGTTACGTGTTAAACGGTTCGGAACTATTTGGAGTTTGGCGAGTCTGCGCAGATATGCACGCGACCAATAACCATACTTTTATATTGATTTTTCTTTTTTAATTTGTAATACGACCACTAGATGACTCACGGTTAAATTCGCGATAACCGTACTATCGATTTTTTGTTTGTATGTAATATGACCACTAGATGGTGCTCGCTTAAATTTTCGCTTTTTTTTAAGGACCCTGCACAAATTACATTGAAAATGGCTGTTGGCTAAATGTCATAATTTTTTTATATTTTGTAGTACTCGATCAACAAAGCACAAAAATAAAAAAAAAAACGAGATAGGGAGCAGGATTACTTTCTGAGATATATAGCTTTAAAGTTGACTTGTTTTTAGACTATATTTTTGGACAAGTTTTTTTTTTCACAACTTTGTTGATTACCGCCGGTTGGTTGGTGGTATCAAAGGACATTTTTACTTGGATGGAAAGGGTGTTTCATTCAGGACAAATACAGAAACGAATTATTTTATTTTGGCGGTAATCAACAAAGTTGTGAAAAAAAAATTAGAACATGTCCAAAGATATAGCCTTAAACCACGTCAACTTTAAAGCTCCATATCTCAGAAAGTAATCCTGCTCCGTATCTCGGTTTTTTATTTTTGTGCTTTGTTTATTGAGTACTACAACATATAAAAAATTATGACATTTAGCCAATAGCCATTTCCAATGTAATTTGTGTAGGGTTCTTTCTTTGCAAGCAATTTGTGTTTAGTTTTTAAAAATATGCTTTTTTACTAGACACAAAACAAAATTGTTACTTATTTTAAGTTAAAATAAAAAAGCATATTTTTAAGAAATAAATACAAATTACCCATAATGCACTTGTAGTACAAAACCTCTGGTTGTTTTATTATAATAAAATATATAATTTTCTTTAAAATGTTTATACCTATCTTGTTTTTAGTACATAAAAAACAATAAATGCCACTCTTTTGTATTCCAAACTAAATTTGTGAAACAGAAAAAAATACTTTTAATCTCAAAAAATTTTTACTGTATATGTGGGGCAATTTATGGTAAACCCACACATTAGAAAAAGTCTTGATGTAAATAATATTAATACCCCTGGTTTGGAATACACAAGTGTCGGATTTTCTAACTTATTATTGATATACACAAAAATTAGCCATACTAAACTTGATGAAATAAGGAAAGGGTGTTTTAACACTATATATAAATAGTTAAATGGAGTCCAAATGCAAGTGTGGAGACCTCTGCGTTCAGTCTGCAAAATGTTCTCTGGAGCAAAATATTTATCACACACGTAAAATCTGTTATATATTTCATCAGCACTTAGTTTATTCGCGTTTAACGGCTTCACTATACTTCTGAAAAATTACAGGATTGCCTTTGGGGAAACGATGTCTCCCCGTTTTTTTATTGGGATCATGGCACGGTCTCCGCAGCTTTGAATACAACACACTCTAACTCTTTGTTTCTCAGCCATTGTAATCGACGGATAAAATCACAATTTTTTGAACAGGAATAATCACAAAATCACTTTTTAAAAACCTTGGTAAACCTCAGTTTTCAAAATGGAACTCATAAGTTATGAGTCATAACCGACATTCTGTCACTTTTGTCATAATGTGCCCTCTGACGGACAACCCTAGAAGGGGTAAGAGGAGGAGCTGCAGATTTCTAGAAAGAATATTGCCAACCTAAATATTATTATGTTGGCAGTTCCTTTGCACGCGGAAACATAACCGCACTTTTCGCTAAAAATAATTATTGGCGGGAAGGGTGAAGTGACGGATCTATAGTTCCTTAATCTATGAATGCGATTTCCCAGCGTGCCGCCAATGCTTTCGATCATTAAAAATAAGTTCGAAAACGAAAGTGGCGCATCAAGTAGTGGATTTAAGTACTAAAAGCACGATAGCCTGCGCCATCTCGTATTCATTTCAGTTGAGCAGGGTCGAAATTTACCATTAGGTGTCCCCTCTATTTAACTTATATCCTCGTTGTTATGGCGTTCCATTAAAAGCGCCGTTTGCATGGTTACTTTATGCCGGCTCCGTAAGAGCTTGACTGAAACAGTTTTATCTTTCTTACAGGATCAGTCACACCCTTAGAACATTGAACTAATAGAAGGAATCTGGTCTGTCTGGTTACACTGGTTGTTTGAGTGCAACATCTACAGTGGGGAATGGGGAGAGAGAACTCTGTGTTGCCAATTTTAATAACAGAATTATGCAACAAAAAACTTATTAAATTTGGATTAAGTTTTGACGCTTATTTATTAATTAATTAATGAGGTTCAAGGTATATGTTGAAAAAGTTAATATACACAATATGCAATACTCACAACCTATTTAAAACTTTCGTCGTTTTTTGAAACTTTAACATGTGTTTTCCTTGTGTGATTGCTTATTGCGGTTTATTTATTTTTCCTGGAATGTCATTATTGTTTTAAAAGTGAAAGTTTCAGCACTTGCAAATAGTGTTTTTTTGATATTTTTGTGAAATGTTTGTGGCGAAAAATGGTTCCGAAGTGTATTAGTATATGCAAGTTGAAACAGAAGCCGAGGGACCGCAGTATTTCGTTTCACAGATACGTTAAATTAAAATATTAACTAAATATTGGGTTAGAATTGGTTATATTTGGCCATTCTTGGTAAACAAAGGCAGGAAATCGGTGTTGCCGGCTTGTCATTAATTTCAGTATAAATAGAGATTTCCATAGCAACTTTTTCTTATTTTTATAGTTGTACATCCTACTTGAATACATTTTTAGGTTTTTCTTTTTATAGAAACATAGATCTTTTTAGACCATTTAATTAAACGGAACTAATAATTATTGAAGGTATTTTAAATAATATTAAAAACAGGAGAAAACGTATTAGGTTAACATGACAACAATGGGATGAAGATGTTGAACTCAAACACCCTGCCCTATGTCTGAAAAAAGCTCCTTCTAGTAGTTTAATGTTCTAAGGTCACACCCATAGAAATAGAAGGGATTAAAGAGTGGGCTTTAAACTGCGCAAAAGGATCAACAAAGAGGGCAGCCATTTTCAACTACACCAATGAAAAACAGTTGGTTGGGTGTGTTGTTCTAGCATTACACTGTATACATCGAAACTTAAATAAAATTAAGAAATAAACAAATGATTCATTAATTAAAGTTTTTAGAGTGTTTATGAAAAGGTTAAACTTTTGTAATTTAATCTTTAAATAATGAATTAACAATTTTACTTTAATTTATGTAGTTAATTTAAAAGTTGAATTCTATTTAAACTTCGTTTGTAATCAAAGGATAGGCCTGCTTGACAGGCGGGAAATTTAAATTTGCAACATATGTATTCATCAAATTAAATTTATATTTTCTTTCCCAAACTAAACAAAGTGTATTATTTTGGAGTGCATTAATGGAAAGAAGTTTGTGGACGTTTAAATAAACTGAATAAAAAATTTAAATTAAAAAAAAAATAGGTACAACTGGACTAAGCATGTAGTTAATTTTGTGAATGTAAATGCCCTATTCAAAATATTTACCTTTTATTGCTGTTAAATAATACTAAAATCATGATTATTTTAAATGGATGCATTTTATTCTAAATAGTAAACTTTTAAAATAAATTTAAGTATTTAAAATAAAACAACATTAAAACCTTCCTAATAAACAAGTTAATTTCGTTACCAAGTATATTAAATAACATGTATTATGAAAATAACTATACAAAGTCAAACTTTTTCTTATATTTATTAACTAATTATCCAGTCTAAGTCAAGCTCAAGAAGGTTGCTTTGACCTCCGCAGCATTCTGAAACAAAGAAAAACGATATAATGTAAGACCCTGTCGGTCATCCTAGCTCAAAGTTCAAACCCCAAAACTAGCTAGAAAAGTATATTTCTATTTAGAAGTATTGTGATAAATTCTAATTATTTCAACTGCTTTAAACTCAAAAATAAAGTAGATTAATACATAGTGACTTTTATAAACTGTGTCAAAAAAGGAGACTTAGTTTTCTTGTGTAGGCACTTACAGAAACTGGTGTCGGTCCAGTTGTTTGTCATAGAAATAGAAGGTTTCAGTCATTGTTAATCCTTCAACTTGTTAGTCTCTGGGAATTGGTCTCAAATCTACACATTTAAGGCTCAAGGGCTCCTTATATTTTCTAAAAATAACAAAAGCAACTTTTAAAAGATTAAAAGATCTTGGGTGGAAATAACGAAAATTCAAACTTGAAAGAGCATCCCACGAGGAACACACAAAGGACCAAAGCGAAAAGAGAAATGATTTCGCTCTGGATAACCAGCGTGAGCTCATCAATGGTTCTACTGGTCACCCTCCTCATACATTATTAACCACCATCATACACTTTGATTTCCAACCTTAAATCACTCACAAGTAGGCATCGTTCCGCACTGGTACTTATCCAAGTAACCTGATACGGATTCGTCCTGGCGTGTTAATATTTCCAATAGGATTATGCTCCTAAGGCAATTAAACCAAAAAACGGAAGTTAAAAAACCTCCAAATCAGTTACTAAAACCGAAAAGAAACCAAAAACAAAAGATCAAAAGCTGTTTTAAAAGCAAGTTTATCACAAACAGTATGGTATTGATTATATAAAATGGCCTTATTTTTGTAATTAGATGATAAAACACCCACCTGTTAGTTTGGTTTGGATGTCAACAGTCCTCGACTTCCCCAAGGAGCCTTCTCCACCCACTTAGAGCTGGGCCAGATCAAGTTTGGAGCGTCTTGCGTCTTTATGCTTGTTTTTCACTTTAAGTTTAATATTTCCTGCTCTATAATCTCTATATACTTGGGTCGTGCCCACATCATCGAGTAACATTTTGAATGTTCTTTGCTTTAATGCCCATAGAAGTAAAAGGGGGGAACTTCTTCTTTTTCTATGCATCTGCCTTCTTACCACTCGGAACTGACCTAAAAGCACAAGAAATACGAAATAAAGGAGGTTTAAATTAATTTTACAGGTAAACAAACATCAATTTTGTATTTGTGGAAATCCGTACGTTGGATACACCGGTGTAATCTATAACTTACCTAGATTATTTTTGAAGGCTTTTAGGGCCGGAAGGTGGTCTTTTCTTGGCAAAAATAAATAAATAACGAAATTTCTTTTAGCATTTATTGTTTGTCAAAATAATATACCAAACTTCACCTAGAGTATAAGAATTGGTGGCTGCAAACTGCAAAATTGCAAAAATAGGCGATTCGACCAATTTTGTTTGATGGTGTAGTTGAAAATGGCTGACTCCTTTGTGTCCTTTGAAAATTGATGCGCAGTCCTCTTTGCCTATTCTCAACTTGTTCTATTGCTATGGTCACACCCTTCAAAACGAAATGAGAAATCTAAAAACAAAAATTTTCATTTCCTAGAGTTTTCATCTATGTTTTGCTCCTTGCACGTTTGAAGTTATTCCGACTGATTTGGCGTGGAAACGTAGTTAGTTTAGATACGTCAAAATTACGCCGCTCGGTATAGAAAAAGTGGGGAAGCTTTGAAGCTTATTCTCTCCACCTCGTCTCTCTGGATTCGACACTGTGATTTATGAACTGCGTTATTTCTATTTATTTTTTATTTTTTGCATGTCATTTGATAAATGGTTTCCTTGTTGTCACGGGCCAAAGTGTCACCGTGGTCTATTTAAATTAAGAAACAACGGACCTCTTAAGCGCTTTTATATATGGTGGTTTGAAAAAAAAACTACTAAGTCCTTAACTAAAAACTTATAACAAAGAAATATCACTTTTAAACAAAGATCTTAATTTTGCTATGCCCCCACAAAAAGATAATTTAAGTGATATTATTGCAAGTATTGAAAGTTCAATCTCTAATCTTTCAGAAGGCACAAAGGGATATGTGCGAGATGCTTGCCGATATCAGATTTTTAAAAACATTATTCAAAACAACAGAAATAGTAGATTAGGTCACAATAAACCAATTAAAAGTTTGAGAAAAAAAGATGTTTTCTATCTAAAGGCTGACAAGGTAATAAAGTTAAAAAAACTTAATAAAAAATGGACCCTACAAACAAGTCGCAAAAAACCCCTTACCAAAAATGATTAACGAAGTAAAAAAGATAATTAAAAAATGTAGCAATATTATTACTGACAATATTAAATATAAGCTACAAACAAGGAATCCCACTATGCTGAAACTGCATTGTCTTTCGAGAATCCATAAGTTTGGAAAATCGGTTAGGCCTATAGTTTCTGCTGTAGGATCACCTACTTACAATATTTCGAAATAGCTAACAAACGAGTTTGAAAATTCACCTATAAAGGAAAAAGTTTTTTCTGTTCAAAATTCCCTTGAATTTATCAATAAAGTAAAGATATTTCACTCCAAGAAGGTGAAATTTTAATCTCGTTTAATGTTAGTTCGTTGTTCCTTAATGTGCCGATCCTCAATACCTTACAATACCTAGAGGAACTATTAAGAAAAAACAATCTAGAAGACAAACACACTTTGGAATACCTATCTTTAAAAAAACCTCTGCATGAATCAAAATTACTTTCAATATAAAAATAACTACTACCAAATGGAGGGGAAGGGACCACAATGCTTAATAATTTATCACCTTTTATCGCATACCTCTTTATGAGCAAATTTGAATCAGATATAAGTAAAGAATTTGAGTATTTGCCCATAGTATGGTTCAGGTATGTAGACGATATGTTTGCACTATTCAACACTAAAGTAACTAGTGTTGAAAAATAACAAATTTCCCACAATTAAATTTACTTATGAAACAAAAAACAACGGTGCACTGCCGTTTCTAGACACTTTAGTTATAAGAAATAAAAATAAATTGGACTTTGACCTATACAGAAAAGGAACGGCCACCAACAGGTGGTCATATTTCAAATGACTCTTTTCATTGCTTACAACATAAGCTTGCAGGTTTGCACTTTTTAACATATAGATTAAAACAAAAAAACAAAATTATGATTGTTTTCCACAATCCAAAACTACACTTTTTTGCACTCGACGCGCGTTTCGCTAACAATGTTAGCATCATCAGGAGACGATAAACAATGAACTAAATTAATCTATGCTCTATCTTGATTGTTCACGATTTATAATCCTCCCCTCATAATAATCCTGATTATACGAAAGGATTACACAAATTATTTAATAACACCGGTCTTAAATTAGTATATCAATCCGGAAACACAATAAGAATAATGATCATTGTATTGTATTGTTGTATATGTATTGAGAAGTCCGTATAGATGAGGAGGCTTGCTATAATGTGTTGTAAGTTGGGACCTTGTGTTGTCCGGAATATATTTTTAAAATTCTGTAAACCTTTAAAAAAGTATTCCAGATATATAAATCCTAATAAAATAATTCGAAGCCTTCTTAGTAAAACAACACCGGATAACAAACAAAATAAGGAATACATTTACCAAGATCCTTGTGAGTGTGATGAATCATACATACAAACAAAAAGTATGTGTTAGGCTTAAGGAACATCAGAGGAATGCCCAAAGAGGTGAAGCAACGAAATTAGGAATCGCTGAACAACACCGAATGAAGCGGACAGAAGCAAAGGTTTTGCACAAGGAGTCACTCTGGACGAAACGAAAATTTATTGAAGCTATATTGGGCAGAATTAGGGTATTTTCAGTTAACCAAGTGTTGAAATTCGAAATATTTGGAAGCCCCTCCTTGGGCGGAGTCAACTTCTTAAACTTCACGGTTGAGTGATTTCCCATAGTATATAAGTACGTAGCCTTAGAAATAGATCGCAGTTAGCATCTGAAGACAATCAGAGTTTGTACTGATCGAAACGTCCTGCATAAATAAAATATAGACAATGAAAGTCCGAAACACAGATCTAATTTCATAGTTACTATTGTTCTCTTGTTTTAATTGCATCGGTGTGAGAGAGATCAGGCTTACCAGAAAAGGCTCCTCCTGCACCCCTCTGCCCATAAAAATACAACTCCTTCAACAATAGTAACTATATAGTAAGTTCACAAAAATTTTGCTAAAACCGCCATGATCGAGGCATGTCTTTGCTATAGAAAAATTGTCTGTGCTGTTTTACAGCACCCTGTTTTACTTCGGCAAGAAGCTGTAAACAATATAGGCACAAATACCACAGAACCTGTATTCCTGTAATTAAAAGGGCTAGAGCGCTTCGAATAACGAATTACTTGCTGCTTTGCCATTTTTAGAAGCGCTATAGAAACAAAAAGAACATTCAAGCACGTTAAATGATATATTTTATGGGAGTATGACGTAATAATAAAATTAAGAGTGTTGTCGTCAAAAGTGTGGTTAATGAAATGTCTAAAATTTTATTTAAAGAAGGTTCTTAGCATGTTAGAGGAATATTTAAAAAAAAATATCCTACTCATATTATTATTACATAATCTTCGATTTATATCATCTATAAGGAATGTTCCTAGAATATTTCTGTGTTTACTGGTGGGTATCTTCATGATTGCAAACGTTTGAAGAGAACATGACACTTATGCCCGCTCAAGGAACAATTTGTCGACGTTTTGCCAAAGGCGACTTAACGTTGCGTGAAAACGTCGTAAGTATTAACGTTGGCTGCGACTATAGTCGCGTGCACAAATGACGCAAAACAGGAAAAGAAATATGTATGGCGCCAATAATCATTTCTTGGTTTACTAAAAACCTAAGCGTTTTGTTGACTAAGGAGGTGTCCTCTATAGTTGTCAGATACAGTTTTATTTTGAAATTGGGCGAAACAGCATTGATTATTTGGCCACAATTGTATTCTAAAGAGAAACGTTAAAAGAACGTAAATTAATTAGCTCTAGTTAGTTATTTAACGTTTTGGCGTCGTTGATCCGTAGTTCGTTGCGGTCGTTGAAAAATTCACAATATTCCAAGAAACATAAACGTTGTTAAAGGGTTGCCAAATTTACCCTAGTTAATAACAACCGTATAGCGTCGTGTTCTTGTCCACCATAGCGGCCGTTGAAAAAGTGACTAGTTTTTGTAATTTATACAACGTTAATTTTAGTTTGTTTCTTAATTATGGCAACTAAAGTAAGTAAAAATTGTTACTTGGGCGTAGGAGTCAAAGATACAGTTCGACAATTACCTGTTAATAGTTGATTACTAAAGAATTTCTAATTATTTCGTGTCCACCCAAGTAACAATTTTTAGTTGCCTTAGTTGTCATAACTAAGAAATACACTAAAATTAACGTTGCATGAAGTACAAAAACTATTCATTTGTGCAACGGCCACTATGACAGACAAGAAAACGACGCCACACCGTTGATTAACTAGGGTAAATTTGACAACCCCAACAATGGTTAGGTTTTCAGTAAATCAAGAAATTATTATTGCCGCTATACTGTTTTTTCTTTTCCTGATTTGCGGCGCTACACCATTTGTGTAAATCGTTAAAAGAATCTTGTTTTTTTTTGCTGGATTTTGATGATTTTTAGTTAATTTTGGACATTTTTAAGTATTCTTTTAGATTGGTTACAGTTTAAAATAGGTTTAAAGCATTTTTAAAATTTTCAGTATAAATAAAAAAATAATATAGCAAAAAAGTAAGAAGGATTGCAGGCCCCCTTTTTTTTAAGTTTTAGTTAGTGGAAACCTTTAAGAAGTCACTTTAATGTAATAAAACTACGTAGCTACATATTTTAGAATTATTGATAGATAGAGATGGAAATTAGTCCATTTGTGGTTGCAGAGACGTGGAAGTCTTGATTTCAAATCAATTATATTAATAAAAATATTATCCATAAAGCACTTCAGTCGTACCCGCTTCGGCGACGGTGTGGAAACTTTGCTAGCGACTCTAGGCGCAGGCAACGTCAACACAACTCAAAAAATCTCCGCCAAATTGGTGCGAGTTGCTAGAACGTTTATACGGTGTTTTCATACAACGTTAAGTCGCCTTTGGCAACGTTAAAACGTCGACAAATTGTTACTTGGGCACCAAGCAAATATTTTTACAAATGGACTTTTTTAACTAATCCGTCGAGTTTGGCCAGTTCAATAATAGTAGTTTACATAACAAGCATGTTATGATTTAGACGTCTTAATTTATCCAAGCGTGTAGTGACCATAACATGCGAGTTGCTGTGCTATACTTTACCTACAACCAATGAAAATGTCAACATAATTATCAGAAATTATTAAAAATATCAAATGCGAACATTCTTAAGTCAACAACTTTCATAAGCTGAAGTTTCAATGACGTTCTATCTAAAACGTCAAAACAAATAAGGTTACTAAGGGACTTTTCATATATCTTTTTAAAAACCAAGTTTTTTTTCTCAAAAATGCCTAGTATGTCAATTTAACGGCACTTATTTTTGGTTGCGTACTAAAATTATATGGGATTTATTTACGTTAATTAAATATTTATTTTCTTAAAATTATAGAAAAATAATTTTCTCTTATAAAATAAAGTTTCATCGCCATCTTGTGGTTTACGTCTAAGCTTTATTATTATCCTAGGACCGTAGGTGAGCCATTAAAATTGTGTTGAGAGTAAAATTAGTATTATTGGTTGGTCATAGGTAAAGATTTCTAGATGATTAACTAACAATTAAAAAAAAATAAAACCGATATATTGCTGTAGGCAAAAAAACGACCGAGGTTACGACCTCAGGATGTGTTTAGATCCGCGCTCTTTTTGGCAAGGATACAAACTTCGCAAATAAAGAAGCCCTTTTACGTAGAAATTAACGTAATTTAAATAAAAAATTTAGAATTTCGTACAATTTCGTAATCGTAATTTTTAACTATTTTCTAAACACGATATGCGAATAGTAAGAAAAAATATGATTTTAATTGCGGTCCAGCGGCGTAGCGTGATGGGGGGGGCAGAAAGGTTCCTTGCCCCCCCCCCTCTCCCGCCCTCTGGGTCTTGGCACTTTTTGCGTGTCCCCAGCTATGTATTAAAACTATAAACATTACAATAATATCAAGAAGTAATAAAACATTTTTATTTTAAGCAGTTTATATTTTAAAGATGCCCAAAAATTAGGATTATTTTTAAGCAGTGTATAATAAACGTCCGTTACGCGCGCCGCAATATGTAGCAATTACTGACCAAAACGTTTTTCTTGTTTTCCCAATGATTTGAAACAATGGCAGAAAAGTTTTTATCCTCCTGTGATTTATTGCAAAAAAAGTAAAAAATAATTGTGAAAACTCAAAAAAGAAAAAAAAATTATTGATTGATTAATTTATTAAGCAGCATAAGCGATTATTTGTGATAAAAAAACATTTTTAACAACAGCTTCCCAAAAATTTTTAAATTATACTGCCATAATATTATAATTGATTTCGATGTGATACTGGAGTGCATGAAGTCAGTAAAAATTCGAAGACTTAATTTTTAGTTTAAAGTTAACATATTATACACTATATCAGGCTTGAAACTGGTCAGGGAAACCTGGAAAAGTCCCTCACCAAAAAAAACGTTATTTTCATATAGTGACAAAAACGCTGAATATCCGCTAAATAAACGTACGTGCATCAGTATACTGTTAAATGTTATTATAACGTTTTTTCGATAAAAACGTTTACTTATGATGAAAATAACGATTTTTTTTAGTTTTGTTTAGCGGGTAGGGAATTTAAAATGTAATCTGGAAAAATCAGGGAATGGGTTCCAAGTCATGGAAGTCATGGAAGGGAATTTTTACATTATGCAGTTTTTATCTTTTATACTTTTCTCACTCTGTTCCTTATATAATGCCAAAAACACAGTATTTAATTGCAAAAATTTTGGCCTCCGGCGCGATGACATAGTTAGTTATTAGAATTTTAGTTTAATTCAACAGTCTTCCAAGTTTGTCACATTTACTTTATGATTTTATAAAGAAACACAAAGAATAATATTTCACAGAGACGCGAGAAATACCAAAATTTTTGAAGAATTTACTGCTATTTTGCAAAAAAATTTTGTCTGCGGCGCGATAATATCATTGAAAACGCGTAAAAAATGATATTTTTAGTATACTTTTCTCAAAATTTTTGCCTACGGTACATTTAGGACATAATTTTGGTAACAAGTCCAGAATTGACACTGGATCCCACCCCAGCCCACTTTTTTCAATACGTAAATTTTTGTGTTCTGCTTAAATTGCAAAAAATTTACGAAGTATGTATAGGTTCACAAGCTTGTGAACATTTAAATAAAAATTATTTTTTCAATGTGCTTATTAAAACTTTTTTTTTGGTCCGGGAAACCCTGGAAAAGTCAGGGAACTAAAAAATTGAAAATCGGGTAGGTACAAACAGCCGTGGCGCCCTTTTGAGCCATCTTCCCCCCCCCCCGCTCTTTAAGTGACGCTACGCCGCGGTCGTGAATGCCGTATGTCTGAGACATGCAGTAGACGGCAGTCTTTGAACAATTTTTCATTGCGAGCGTGAAAACATGTGACAAAGTTACTTCCGCCGGTTCCCCGCCTAATTTTTGGAGCTTTATTCCACAGGTTTCCAACCACAGTTCACTTTTTCATTGATTTTAAGAAAAAACATATACTCTTTTCGAGAAACGTCCCTAAATAGTTATTCTGATAAAAATATATACGTCCTACTGTCAGAATCTGTCAAAAATATGTAATTGTTTCCCAAAATGTAAAAAAAATATTTTTAAAAAATAAAAAAATAGTGCTAATAGAGCATTCTATTCTAGACAAAAAAAGTCACATAAGCATTTTTGTAGTACTAACCGTTTTTTATAAACGTAATTTAAATAGGTATTTAAAAACGGGAAAAATTGACTTTTGAATTTTAATGCTGTTAGCTAAAAAAATGTATTTTCCGAAAAATCGATGCATAACCTGAGAAAAGACATATTTTCGATAAAAAAGCGTTACAACTTTTTTGCATCACCTATAGTTTCTATAGAAAAATAAAATAAGTTGAAGAAAATCGTAAAATCTTGTCGATTGTACTGAACTTTTTTGCACCAAGATTTTTCTATAAAACTAAACTCTAAAAAAAAACAATTATTTGCTAAATAGTTACTCTTATCACCTATCAAACGACAGTAAAAAGGTTTCGACTAGATTTGAAAAGGTAACCTCTTGAGGAATTAAATAAGAGGAGTTCTCTGAAAGACATCTTTTTATATACACTTCCCTTATTTCTGCTTCTATCTTGCCCCCTTAATCCCGGTGAGTTTGAAGGGTCTTATAGAATATTTAAAAAAATATCAGAGCACAAAGCGTCATGTACTAGTCAGTATTACTTAATAAACATTAGAAAGTCAAAAAAACTTTTTGATAGGTAATAAGACTACCTACTTAGCACAGTATTTTTTTTAGAAGGTTAGGTTTATAGAAAAATCTTGGTGCAAAGCATTTTCTTCAACTGATTTTATTTTTATATAGAAACTATTAGTGATGTCAAAAACATTGTAACATTTTTTTAGCGAAAATATTCTCTTCCAGGTTTCACATCGATTTTTCAGAAAATGTATTTTTCTTAATTCACAGCATTAAAATTCAAAATGTGACAATTTTTTCCATTTTTACAATATACATTATACTACAAAAATGCTTGTTGACTTTTTTTGTCTAAAATGAAATGCTCTATAAGGCTTAATTTCTGCTTTTTAAAAATATTTTTTTTTACGTTTTGGAAAAAAATGACATATTTTTGACAGGTTTTGACAGTAGGACGTACATAGAAGATTTTAATTTTTATCAGAATAACTATTTAGGGACGGCACCTACACAAAAAATATAACTTTGGAAAAGAGTATATTTTTTTCTTTAAATCAATCAAAAAGTGAACTGTGCAACCAGTTATTAAACTATAGTTGAAAGATCGCGAATATGCAAAATAGTTCTAAAAACCAAAAAAAGGCAAAATACTAAAATATAGGGGAAAATAGTTCACAAAACCAAAAATAGGCAAAATCCCCAGAATGCCAGTTACTTTCTTTTCGAATGTAGGTATCGTATTTAATGCCAAGAATGATAGAAAACTATTTCTGAAGCCCTAATAATTTTAAGACATCTCATTCATACTCTAAGAAATGCCTTCGTGTCGTCTTGTTAATTTCAATTAAAACTAAACGAGTTTCAGTTTTAGGAAGTTTATGATTTTGCAATTTGACGACATAGTTAGTCAGTCCTTTTCTCCGAGTTTTCGTCTTTTTGGTGCGTCATTTTATTTTGTTTAGCTTTTATGACAAATGAGAAATAAAGGACAAAATCAATGAATAGCGAGCTTTCCCTCAAAAAAGTTAATGGTAACCGTAGATCCGGATTTCGCACTTGTGGTGCTCATCAGTACGGTGCTAGGAATTAGGAAATGAAATGATGATGAAAAAATGTGACACAGGATTCGTGTAAAAGACAACCATCTGTCAAATTGCAGAATCGGCAGATGTACCTTCAATTTGAAGAAAAATTAAGCGTCTCTATGGAGACAGATATAATTATCCTTACAGATATCCTAAGCTCTGGAGTTGATAAATTTAAAAAGGGATTTAGTGAGGGTGAATAAATAACAAAATCAATGAATAACGAGCTTTCCCTCAAAAAAGGTAATGTTTTTTTTTTTAGAAAAATAAAGGGTTTATACAAGAAAAGTTTAAATAGAAAGAAAAGAATACAAAATAAGTTTTGTAATTTTCATACATTTTTTGTCAGTGTAGGCACTTGTAAAACCCGTTTTTCATCAAACTTTCGGCGCCCATAATCCCACTTAATTTAGTTTTTATTTTGATTCAATCGCTTTTTGCATGTAAAAATATTATATGTGCAAGTGTAGATAATATAAAGGGTTAATTTCAGATCCCAACCTCGATTTCAAAAACATATGGAAACTTTTTGGGTAATGTATCCTGACAAAACAGATCAGTTAAGGGTGAATTTGAATAAAAAATGCGCTTCTTCCAATTACTTAATCCAAAAAACTTTTAATCAAATTTGTAACAAATTTTGTACTGTGAAAGTTTAAAACATTATCCCGGAACCATTTCACGGATTTTGCATAAAGTTTTTACATAATTTTAGGTATCCAAATATTTAAATCACGGTAAAAATTATCGATTATTTTAAAAAATTAAATAAAAACAAGATTTTTATATATTTTCCTGAAAACCCACGCGAATGGTCTGTGGGGGATACCAGAAGTCTCCGCTTTGTAAAATTTTGTTAATTTTTGATGTGCGGTATATCTGTTTAAATAAACGAACTGTTTTTAGGAATCAAATTCACAAAGCTTTATTTAGAGGTTGGAAATCTCGTTGAAAATAGTCTTGCTATAGTCGTTGACGCTTCAGTTCGAGATAAAATATGGCTATTTATTCGTCTAGCGTCAGCAGCCGATTTTTATATCTGTATTGAGTTGTTGATCTTAAGCCAGTGGTAGCGACAGGAGTATTTCCAATTCAATTATAAATGCACCTTAAACAACACACCCAGTTTTAGTTGTTATTCTTTTAAAATGTGTAGTTTGGTGGCTCAGTTAAGTTTGCCCCCCCCAGATCGATTTTCTCAAAAATTTTTATGCCAAAATTTTGCACACATTTTGCACAATTTTGCACACCACAAATCAAATTTTGCACACCTTCCTACGAGAAACTACAGCCCATTTTCTGTGGGGGAGGCAAACTTGACGTTGCCCCCCCCAGTCAATATTTTTCAAAAATTATGATGTCATTTGAAAGGTCTTATTTTGCACAATTTTGCACACCCATTTTAAAATTTTGCACACCTCCCTGTAACCCACACGAGGGTTCTGAAAATATCAAGTTTGCCCCCCCCAGTCAATATTTTTCAAAAAGTTTGGTGTCGTTAGAAAGGTCTTATTTTGCACAATTTTGCACACCCATTTTAAAATTTTGCACACCTCCCTGTAACCCACACGAGGGTTCTGAAAATATCAAGTTTGCCCCCCTCACGCAATATTTTTCAAAAAGTTTGGTGTCGTTAGAAAGGTCTTATTTTGCACAATTTTGCACACCCATTTTAAAATTTTGCACACCCCCCTGTAACCCACACGAGGGTTCTGAATATATCAAGTTTGCCCCCCCCAGTCAACATTTTAAAAAAATTTGGTGTCGTTAGAAAGGTATTATTTTGCACAATTTTGCACACCCATTTTAAAATTTTGCACACCTCCCTGTAACCCACACGAGGGTTCTGAAAATATCAAGTTTGCCCCCCCCCAGTCAATATTTTTCAAAAAGTTTGGTGTCGTTAGAAAGGTCTTATTTTGCACAATTTTGCACACCCATTTTAAAATTTTGCACACCTCCCTGAAACCTACACGAGGGTTCTGAAAATATCAAGTTTGCCCCCCAGTCAATATTTTTTAAAAATTTTGGAGTCATTATAAAGGTCTAATTTGGCATCATTTTGTACACCCATTTTAAAATTTTGCACACCTCCCTGTAACCCACAAGAGGGTTCTGAAAATATCAAGTTTGACACCCCCAGTCAAGATTTTAAAAAAAATTTGGTGGCGTTAGAAAGGTCTTATTTTGCACAATTTTGCACACCCATTTTAAAATTTTGCACACCTCCCTGTAACCCACACGAGGGTTCTGAAAATATCAAGTTTGCCGCCCCCACCTTCGATATTTTTCAAAAAAATTTGTGTCATTCGAAAAGTCTATTTTGCGCAATTTTGCACACCCTTCAGTACCCCACAAGAGCGTTCTCAAAAAAGTTTGCGCCCCCCAGTTAATATTTTTCAAAAAATTTATGTCATTCGAGAAGCCTAATTTTGCACAACTATTTTTAAATTTTGCACACTTCCCATGCCGTTTTCTTTTTGTGGCGTTTACGGTTAAACTTGGTCCTAAAATTTCCCAGAAGTATAAGCAAACGAAGGAGACCTCGATTGTGTAATATCTTTGAATATTGTTTATATTTACAGATAATTGTTTATGTTTACATTTTTATATAATCAAAAGTTTTTAATTTTTATGAATTTCCGGATTATACTTAAATTTTCATATCAAAAATGAACAGAAAAAATAGATGTAGACAGCGCATCCTGTCATGTTCGATGCCTTGAGAATCGGAACCAGCCTATTTTGCCGGTTCAGAATGGTTGCGGTTCTCAAAGTATGGATTTTCACAGGATGAAACCCAATTCTTTACTGATTTGTTGTCTGTCTGTCTGTCCGTCCCCTCGATATGCGCCACTGTAACTCAAAAACTCCTGCACCGATCATAACGAAATTTTACACAACGATTACGTGTATTGACGCGCGGAGCCCTATTGTTTTTGAACTTTCCTCCATTTCTCCTTTCGGAACTACCCCCAAAATACCTCATCCCTAAAAAAATCTTAAGACGTATCTCTGTCTTGTCGGCCAATTAACCAAGTACAATTTTAAATTTATGGCGAATGCATGACATCTCCAGCTGATCGAAATGACACGTTTTTGTTGATAGAGCAACGTCTTGGGTGAAAAATACGTAACGTCACGTCTTCTTACGTGTTATCCTGACACGTATTGCAGGACAGGGTACCTATTCTTCAGTTTCGAGAGAACACTCCTATAGGAATGCTTACATTAGTGATTTGGACCAATAGGATAGTTTGACTGCTTGCACTAGCCATCCGATATCAGTCGAGCACCGCCGGACATTACCGGGCTACCGCATATCAAGAGAACTCTCCTACAACTTACATCTGCTGGTTATGAGGAAGAGAGCGGGTTCTCCTGCGCGGGCGCCGTGGAGCTTTTCAGCTTATCGAACGTTTCGTAACCGCATTGGGGCTTGCCTAATGGTTGAAATGTGATCGTTCCTACACGAAAGTTTGTCTAGAAACTGAAGAATGGGTATCCAGGGGTACTTTGATCAGCTGGAGCTGTCTCGCATTCCCCATATATTTAAAACTGTACATGGTTGATTGGTCCACTCGACAGAGATACGTCTTAGGATAGTGTTAACTTTGATAATTGGCTTTATGTGTCTAATAAAATAAAAACGTTAATTTTAAGTTCCATAAAAGTCTTTGTCACGCAAGTTAGTCGAAAGTAAGTAAATCGTATTTGCGTGTTGTTGCACTTCTAATAGTAAACTTCGTTGATAGATAAAATAAACACTTTCTTTAAAAAAAAACGACGCTTTGTTTTCTTTTATTATTATTTATTATATATATATATATATATATATATATTATACTTACGGGACCGTGGAGTTAATAGGAGTACGCCCTAATTCACTCCACGGTTCCGTAAGCTTGCTTTTATACAACCTACACTTTTCTAACCTGTATAGTTAACTTATAAAAAAAAACAGAACTTTTTTCACGCCCAGACGTTTTCGTGCTTCTCGTCCATTAAATTCATTTCTTCCACAAATACACACTGCAAAGTGTAAAGACAAGATGACCAAGGTCCAAGAAACGTCAAAATTTGGTGCAGAACACCCAAAAATTTAGGTAGGTCCATTTGGGGAGTGAAGGACGAGGAAACTGTCACTTTCTATGAAGCTCTTACCGAAAATGACTAAGAACGCCTATAACGCCGCATTTCTATCTTTCTCTTTTACATGTCAAGAATACCAAAGGCTTATCAAATTTCTAGAGGGCTGCACTTACCCATTTTGGGGCAAGTTTCACCCGAGGTCGAACGCGCCTCCGATTTCATGGGTGCGTCTGAAAATTTTCATCTGGATAATGGTGGGATCACACCTTGCTATTTGCGGACAGCGGCTACGGTGATGACGCCCGCCTTGATTTTGCAGTTCACACCACGCGTTTGGCGTCTTGGTGTGTCATTAACTAGGTTCACATCAAAAAATTCCGTCCGTCAATAATTATAATTAGAAGAAGTCGTTTATTTATTTCTACACATGAACATAGACATTTTGTTTTTGTATTTCATGCACTTAAAATGGCAAATAAGAAAAAAATTATTATTCCTTTTATAGATCGAAAAAAAAATTAAATCAAATTCAAAATATATGTCATGTAAATTTGACTTAATTCTCAACCCAAAGACGGAAACAACGCCTGCTGCAAATGGGATGACACCAATAGGTAGAAAGTTAAAGTTCCATTCACACTTAAGGTCTTTGTTTAATTGGTCAGTGTTTTTGTCTCTTTCCTTATTATTATTGTTACTTCTGCGACTGCGCAGTTCCATAACAGAGTTCGGAATTTCCGGAGGAATTACTTTATGGTTATCGTTATTTTATTTTTTTCGTAATATTTTTGGAAAATTGATTGATGAGGTACGTATCATCGAATAAAAAAAGTAAAAAGTAAGTAAGAACGTTAGGTTATATTTACCGATAACCACAAAGTAATTGCGTAAACTGAGAGGTAGTGCACTTATTACGTAACCCTTATTTTGCCCAATTTTGACCCCAACCAGCGACCCCCTATATAACGCTTTGTAACGTTTGGGACTACTCCAGTCTAAAATAACAAAACGTTTTGCTGCCAGAGACCCCCTCTTTTTTTTCTTTTTCACTCGAAAAATCCAAAAAGTTGTTTTATTTCACAATAATAATTTAAAAATTGCGTTACGTAACGGAACCGCGAAACCCCGCTAACCCCTACATAACCCCTATAAGCGTTACGCCTAGTTGCCACCTATGCGTGCTCACCCTGACATTAAAAACGCATCACGCGACACTTTTAAAAAATCGGCAAATGCATGGCTGATCACGTGATGCATTTTTAGAGTCAGGGTGGGCACGCATAGGTGAGAACCAGGCGTTACGTAATGTATTTTAAATAGAGGCGTTCACCATGACTTTCCTGCCGAAATGGAACGCCACCATTTAAAATACACGTTGCAAACTTCGGAAATTTCACCCGAAGTCATTCTGAATCATGAACACAAATAAAACTAGGCATTGCTAAGCGACATTTCAATATATTACATAAAAGGCCTTCGCGCGTGGTAGGTGTAGGTACGCACGCATTCCTCTTTACGGCACGTACAACCTCCCGCCTCCCGCGGATACCTGTCCCGAATTCAGATATAGGTGCATATACCTACCTACTAGTTTCTGGAGCTGTTTTCTTTTTGTAGCGGTTACGGTTAACCTTGGTCCTAAAATTTCCCAGAAGTATAAGCAAAATAAGGAGACCTCGATTGTGTAATATCTTCGAATATTGTTTAAATTTACATATAATTGCTTATGCTTACATATATGTGTCTATAATCAAAAGTTTTTAATTTTTATGAATTTCCGGATTATACTTAATTTTTCACATGCTATGACATCATCTAACAAATGGACGTAGATAGCACATCCTGTGAAGATCCATACCTTGAGAACCGCAACCATTCTGAACCGCCAAAATAGGCTGGTTCCGATTCTCAAGGCATCGAACATAACAGGATGCGCTGTCTACATCGATTTTTTCTGTTCATTTTTGATATGAAAATTTAAGTATAATCCGGAAATTCATAAAAATTAAAAACTTTTGATTATATACAAGTGTAAACATAAACAATTATCTGTAAATTTTAACAATATGATATTACACAATCGAGGTCTCCTTCGTTTGCTTATACTTCTGGGAAATTTTAGGACCAAGTTTAACCGTAAACGCCACAAAAAGAAAACGGCATGGGAAGTGTGCAAAATTTAAAAATAGTTGTGCAAAATTACGCTTCTCGAATGACATAAATTTTTTGAAAAATATTAACTGGGAGGGGGGCAAACTTTTTTGAGAACGCTTTTGTGGGCTACAAGGGTGTGCAAAATTGCGCAAAATAGACTTTTCGAATGACACAAAATTTTTTGAAAAATATCGACGGTGGGGGGGGGGCAAACTTCATATTTTCAGAATCTTTGTGTGGGTTAGAGGGAGGTGTGCAAAATTTTAAAATGGGTGTGCAAAATGATGCAAAATTAGACCTTTCTAATGACTCCAAATTTTTAAAAAATATTGACTGGGGGGAAAACTTGATATTTTCAGAACCCTCGTGTAGGTTACAGGGAGGTGTGCAAAATTTTAAAATGGGTGTGCAAAATGGTGCAAAATATGACCTTTCTAACGACACCAAACTTTTTGAAAAATATTGACTGGGGGGAGCAAACTTGATATTTTCAAAACCCTCGTGTGGGTTACAGGGAGGTGTGCAAAATTTTAAAATGGGTGTGCAAAATTGTGCAAAATAAGACCTTTCTAATGACACCAAATTTTTTGAAAAATATTGACTGGGGGGGGGGCAAACTTGATATTTTCAGAACCCTCGTGTGGGTTACGGGGAGGTGTGCAAAATTTTAAAATGGGTGTGCAAAATTGTGCAAAATAAGACCTTTCTAACGACACCAAAATTTTTTTAAAATGTTGACTGGGGGGGGGCAAACTTGATATTTTCAAAACCCTCGTGTGGGTTACAGGGGGGTGTGCAAAATTTTAAAATGGGTGTGCAAAATTGTGCAAAATAAGACCTTTCTAACGACACCAAACTTTTTGAAAAATATTGACTGGGGGGGGCAAACTTGATATTTTCAGAACCCTCGTGTGGGTTACAGGGAGGTGTGCAAAATTTTAAAATGGGTGTGCAAAATTGTGCAAAATAAGACCTTTCTAACGACACCAAACTTTTTGAAAAATATTGACTGGGGGGGGCAAACTTGATATTTTCAGAACCCTCGTGTGGGTTACAGGGAGGTGTGCAAAATTTTAAAATGGGTGTGCAAAATTGTGCAAAATAAGACCTTTCAAATGACATCATAATTTTTGAAAAATATTGACTGGGGGGGGGGCAACGTCAAGTTTGCCCCCCCCCACAGAAAATGGGCTGTAGTTTCTCGTAGGAAGGTGTGCAAAATTTGATTTGTGGTGTGCAAAATTGTGCAAAATGTGTGCAAAATTTTGGCATAAAAATTTTTGAGAAAATCGATCTGGGGGGGGCAAACTTAACTGAGCCTAGTTTGGTAGCGTTTTATAACAATCATTTTCTGTTACTTTAACGAAAAAATAAACATTCAAAAAAATTAAAATCTCTATAATTCTTTATGTTATTTTATTTAAGAAAATACACAATAGTTTTTTGAAACAAAAATCATAAACCAATAATCTAATGTCCCTTATTAGGCCATGGGCTATTTCTGCCACCCAGTCCCTCTCGGTACCCTTATCATCCTATATGTATTAAATACAATACATTATTCTATTAATAGGCCAGTCAATATCGACATAAAAAAAAGGCAAACATAGCAAACGCGCATGTATTTACGATTTTTTATATATTGTTGGGACCTACGAGAGTAATTTGTACCCAAGTTTGCAACCCTAAAAACCCTGTGGAAGCATTTTTCGGTTGTTTTTGTTCTGTAATATTTTTTTGCACGGGAAACTAGCTACAATATGAGCCCAACTTGAGCTCTTTACGTCTATTGATTGGGGAGATGCAGCCAGTCAAAAATGGACAATTTTTCCAAAAAAAGTGAAAATTTATCGGTAGGGCCATATTTCAATACATGTACCAGCAAAAGTAATGATCCTTAGGAGAAGTCATAAGAAAAGGATTTGTAAAGAATATAATCAGCTTCAGATTAAGTCTAAAGTAATGCTTGTGAACGCCATAGTTTCCTCAAAAACAAAAAAAGAGTGAAACATCAGAGTTTTTGACCAGTCAGTATCGACACAAAAAAAAATGAAAAATTCCAAACGCACCTGCATTTCCGATTTTTTAATAGGTTTTTAGAAACCCTGAGAGTAGTTTATATCCAAGTTTGCAACCTTGAAAAACTACTTCCTGGTGTCCAATGTGGAGTGTGCGGGCGGGGATGCTGCATTCCATCCACGGATGTAAAAAAGAAAGGGATTGATAATACCCTTGTGGGAAAATCACTGCCGTGTGTCTTCCGCCATTTTTGCCGCCATGTTGTGGAGATTTAGGTTGGCGACATTGGTTCCTTAATTTTAAATAGTAGTGTGGGAAGACTGACTGTTAACAGTGTCAAAAAATGACGTTTCTAGAAAGGTTATTTTTGTCGTTGTTTTTTAATACAAAAACGAAAAAGTGAAGAACCAAGCAATAAAAACAATTTAAAAGACAGACAAATGCTTGAACGGCCACGCCATGCTCTCATTTGGTCTGGGGAATGTGCAAGTTTTGAGCAAATAAATTACAACATGGAAACATTACCCCCAATTTATAAACTCAAAGGGTACTGTCAACCATTGCTGCTGGCGCTCCCGCTCAAGATAAACCTTCATTAAGTTGATCTCTGAATCTGAAACAGGAACTAAAACGTTTAGGGACAGATATGCCTCAACAGTTTATAAATCCAAGGTTGTTATGGGCCTAGAAGACAAGAAAAATAAATGGATCAGCTGAAAACCAGAGCGATGGCAAGCGATCACAAAAAAGTACATCTTTGGCACATCGACCTTTACAAAATTAGAACAATACTTCAGGAGTTTTAAAAAGAACATTAAAAAAATTAATTTGAATATGTATTTTATCAGTATATTTTTTTTTCTTTTTCTTGTTGTCATTTACATGTGTTTGTAACTTTCTATATGTAATTTTAAGTAAGATTTCATTGTCAATTTTTGTGATATTGTAGCCAGTATTTTTTTGAGATTTTAAGACCAGTAATTATAAGATGTTTTACCAGTTTACTAGAAATAAAGAAAAATCAATATTTATTTTTTAATCTTTATTAACAAAACCTTAATGTTAACATTGTTTAATATCTAAATGACATTTTAAAGACATTCTTAGTTTAAATCTACCTTAATGTTAATTTTTAACACTAAATTTTGACGCTTATTTATTCAATTGTGACAATGTTTTTTGTTAATAATTTTTGTAATAAAAGTTTTCTGATTCTGAAGAACTCGGCAGAAAAAGTTATAACTAAGATATCCTTAAATTTTCGTAAGTTTTCAGCATTTGACATTTTTTTTGTAGATTCGTTTTTTAGGGATTATGCACTTTCCTTATGGAAACTGACTTTCTGTGTGATTTTGCTTATCTTGATGAAAATCTATCATTGCCCCATAGCAACAAATAACAAAAATGGCTAAAAATGTTACAAAAGTTTTTGTTTGAAGCATGTTTGTTAAATACTAAGTGGCAACATAACAATTGAAATTTGCCTTTTGTTAAAAGTCATTTCTTGGTCATATGAATTTAATATTTTTTATGTTTGTGATGCCAGTGCGCAACCTATATTTTTCTGCTACTTATTCTCAGACTACAATTTGGTTCATAAATATTATTTACATTTTCACAAAAAGTGCAAAAAACTGATTTTAGGGAAAAGCCAGAATACCAAAATGTTTAACTTTGAACGCAGTATTTCAAAAACCACATACCAGATCACTGTGGAGCAATGATAGATTTTTATCAGGACAATGAAACCTACAACATATGCTGTTTTGAGGAAAATCCCACATCCTTTATAAAAAATAGAGCTACAAAAAAAATGTTGAATGCTGAAAACTTACCAAAACTCAAGGAAATCTTAGTAATAACTTGTTAACTTAGGGAAGGTATGGTCGACACAATTGTTAGTTAATAGGTTTCGCGCCAAGGTCTTCAAATATTGTAAAACTCCATGCTCGCCTCCATGTGCGAACTTTTTTTGTGATCGCTAAATGTTGCTTGACTTGCAATGGCTCTGGCTTTCAGCTGAGCCATATAAGCTATTATCAAAGTCAGTATCTCCCTCTATTAATTTATTTTTTATTACTGTAGGTGCATCTGTTCTTAGCTGTTTTAGTCCCTGTGCGGATTCAGATCAACGTAATCAAGGTGTATCTTCAGCGGGAGCGCTAGCAGCAATGGTTGAACCGAGTGTTTATCACAATTTATAACGTGTGGCTTAACAGTTCCCTTTGAGTTTATAAAATGGGGAGCAATGTTTCCATATTGTGATTTATTTGTTCGAAACCTGCACATACTCCAGACCAAATGAGAGAGCGTTGGAGCATTTGTTTATGACTTGTTTCTTTACTTTATTGTTTTTGTATTAAAAAACAACAACAAAAATAACCTTTCAAAAAAATGTCAATTTCAATCATATTTTGACACTGTTGACAGTCAGTGTTCCCACAGTACTATTTAAAATTAAGGAAACCAATGTCGCCAACCCAAATTTCCACAACATGGCGCCGAAAATGGCCGAAGACACGCGGCAGTGATTTTCATGAAAATTTCCCATAGTTATTAGCAATCCAAGGTTTCTACATCCGTGATTCCATCACTCGATCGTCGTCGCTTTTTACCTGTTACACTGCAGTCGCTTTGTTGCTTTCTTCCGATGGTGGTTACCTGCTGCATAAGGTGATGTGGCATCAAAATGATTCAGTTAGATCCATTGTGTAAAAACGTAGCTGCGGTGTTCGATGGATACCCACAAGATGCAGCTATGAGGAGTACTAAATCAGCTAAACGCCCTGCGACAGGCTTCTCTCTCCTGCAGTCACATTTTGTTTGATGAACAACCATGAAAGTGTCCCAGGCAAAACTTCTCTCAAACGAATCCAACAAACGTCTGATCACCATGATTCATATAGAATTCGAGAGGCAGGGTATCGAGGTACATCAATCTGAAGAGGATGATGATACTGATACAGGGTTCCTAAGCAAATCCTTAGGGGGCCAAGCAGCCGTGTATAAGACGCAGACAAACGGAAAAGCACATTAGGCAGAAAAGGATGGGCATGGGGCGATGTTGTCACTACACTTACGTAGTAAATCCATTCCAGGTTGTTGTTTTCTAATGTTTTCCATTTTCATACCTTTAGGACTGAAATAAAAATTGTTTTTGCTCGACTTTAATACCAAACTGATGAAAGATGTCGTAAAAAAATATTTTTCGGCTTTTCATTTTGTAACCATTGTCCTTACGCACTGTTTACAGGCTAGGGACTGAGATACATGCAAATGCCTAACCTAAAGCGTTCATACACGGCCGGAGAAATCAACTGAGATATTTCCGTAGAAACTTTATCAAGCAAATAGGACGGGTTGACGCCTTCGAACGTCCAACCCGGGTTTTGTACTTTGATTCAAAATCAAAAGGGAGGAACAGTCAGATGTGGGGCCGTGCACAAATTACTTAACGGTGATTTGACCAATTTTTGACCCCCTTCCTATGTAATGTTTTGTAACGGTTTGGCACGCCACTTCTCTAATATTACGTAACGATTTCAAGACCACTACCCCCCCCCAAAAAAAACTTTTCACTTATTTTCATTCCAAATTTTCTTAGTTTCACACAAATGCAAACGCTGTCGAAAACCCCCCTCCCCCTACGTAACGTTTTGTAACCCCCCTCCCCCCTATGACCACTACGTAATTTGTGTACGGCCCCTGTAGTCGTAGTGGAGGAGGGCGAGAAAATTGATATTTTTTTCTTAAAAAACTCTTTAGACCTATTTCTTTGCGTTCCCGAAATTACGTAATTTTTGAAAAAAAAATTGTAAGCGGTTTGGTTTGTTTTTGTAACATTTTTGCGTTCGGCTAATTTAATTGAAAAATTTTTGACTGCGGTGCCCTTTATCTTCTCACTCGAAACCAGATCCCCCGTTTTAGGAAAACTGATCCCGTCTCTGTTTCTAAATTTTTTCGAATAAAAGTAGAGTATGACCATGGGGGAAATAATTTTTTTCTACGGTATGACGAAAATTTTGAGAAACTTGAAGAAAAAAATTAAAAAGTGGCAGAGCTCAAGTTTTTCGTAAAAAAAAACGTTTTTTGTAAAGAAACAGAGCAAAATAAATCTTTTCACCCCTTTTTGGGTGTTACAAATATTGGCAGCCCCTTATTTTTCGCTTTTACCCTTCCGCTACTTTTGAAGAATTGATTCGCTACATGTTTCGAGATCATGTCATAAAACACCTCGAAAATATCAAATGTAGTGTAGGGCCAGCTTTATTTAAAATCAATAATATGGCAAGCAAAAAGCTCTGCAGGAAAAACAGTGCCGTTTATTGATTTCTTTGGTTGCATGGTTTGGCCGTTTCCGGATAGATGTCACTAGTAGAACAGAATGGAAAGAAATTTAATTAAAAGCGAAGATATTTCTTTTTAATGTTAACAACCTCACGAGTTTATCGCTCAGTATCGTAAATAATGGACCCTGCCGCCTCCTTTAAGCAAGAAAAAGCTGTGGTTTGGACCTAAAAACATCTAATTTTTAATTAGATTAGATGTTCAAATCTGTCCCCTTCTTGAGCCTCACAATATCCCAATCTATTGTAAAACTCTTGGCGCGTAGCATCCAACATTTCAGGGGTGATAGAGTTGCCCGCCTACAAAATTTTCGCCCTCAAATATTGTATAGTCGTAGGCCGTAAGTGAGGGTGTTGGAAAATTTTGTCGTGCCAACAACCCCATAGGAAAAAGTCATTTGGCGAAGTACCTGGCGAAGGTAATTTGTACCCTGGCGTGAATTGTGGGATATCTTGCTGAAACCACAATTCGTCCAAATTTATGTTGAGTTCCCTTAACCGTAGTAAAACCTGGTGTTGGAGAAGATCAACATATTTTTGGCTATTCAAATTCCCTTCAATGAAAAAGGGTCCAATAATGTGATCCCCGACAATACCTCTCCAAAAATTTAATTTTCGAGGATGTTGCGTTTTAACACTTGCGTGCAGATGTTTATTTTCGCGGGACCAATAGCGGCTATTTTGTGGATTGTGAGAGCTATGAAGTTCAAATGTCTTCTCGTCACTAAACAAAACTTTTGATAGGAAATTTTCGTTCCTGTCACATTTATCCCTCATAACCTCACAATATTCAGATGAAGGAACGCTGAACTCCCTGCGATATACTGCATTTGTAAAATCGGCAGCAACGGCCAAAGTCAACCTTGCTCGCCTTTCTCCCACATCAGAGGTTGCAAAATACTATTCCTGGAGGACCTATCACCAGGTTCAAAAATGGTTGCGGATAGACAAAAAGCCGTGTGACTGGGGATGGGTCACCAGCGAACAAGGTTTCATGCCCGTCAGAGTGTGCGCAGAGCCCACTCCTTAGACCTTGCTTAAAATGGTGGCTTGTAAATGTAAAAAAGGGTGCCTAGGATCGTGCACTTGCAGAAAGGCCGGACTCAAGTGCTCTATCATTCTATCATACTGCTTTTGCCAAGGGCGAAGTTGTAGTGACGTCACATCTATCGTAGTGGACACAATAACATATGACGACCCGCCTCCATCTCCAGAAAACGTCGTCCCTTCTTCGCCTCCCTCTCCCACTGATCTAGACTGGATGGGACCCGGTCCTTCCAAAGGGTCGAAATTCTAAACTCCTATGGAGTTTGTGCTTGACTGTTATAGTTTATATTTATGTGTAGGTTGTTTATTTGATTTTTAAGTTGGATATTTCATTTTTACGTTAACTTTTTCACTATAATAAAGTGTTAGTTTCACATGTTTTTTTGTTTATTTTAAAGAAATATACAGGGTGTTCCCTAATGATATCAAAATATTTCAGGGGGTGATTACTAAACTCTTTTTAAGGAAAAAATGTCATATAAACATGTCCTAAACACTTTAACTTTCGAGCTACGGGATGTTAAAATTTTCAAAAAAATCATGTTTTTTATAAGTATCTGAAATACTATTTTACATAACTTTACAACATTTGGTATATCTATAGTGTACAGGGTGGTCCAAATTCGAGGGGCCTCTATAGCTTTGGGCTTTTGCAGCATAGTTAGCACAAAACTAATATACATGTTACGGGCTCGATTTTCAAGAGAAGTTGAAAATTAAAAACCGTATTGAGATATGTCAAAGCGTTTCTGAGCTACAGGGTAATTCTCAAAAATGTGCGATTTTAAAGGCCTTCTACAACTTCTTTATTTGTAAAGATAGAGATTTTCATTAAAAACATTTTTTGAAGATTTTTTAAAGACAAATCTACCTTTTTCATCAATTTTCTTTTAAAGCTTTCAGTTCCCGAGATATCACACAAAGTTATATTTCTATACCCCCAATTTTTCTAAAAAATCAGTTTTCTAATAAAATTTCCTGTTGAACGATGTGCCACACACCTATTTTTATTAAATAGTTTAAAAGATATTTGCATATTTTGATATTTACCATATTAGGCGCTGTGCGCGCCCTAAATGTGTGAATAAAATTTTATTGTTTTTTTTATACAAAATCAAGTTGGCTACGACACGAGGAGAAACAGCAACCTCGAACTTTAACTTTTAGTTTAGTATAATTACCAACCCTAAAATAATAAACAAAAATAAAATTACTAAAAGTTTTTATTTAAAATTTTTATTAATTAAACTATGTAACTACATCTAACAATTTTCTTTAATTCTAAAACAAATGCTCAAATTGACGGCCGTTTTCTTGTAAACATATCCTACATCTTCTCTTGACGCTATTTTCTGCATTAAGAAGTTCTACCGCACGAAGCTGCCTGAATGCTGTACAAAGTGCCTCTTCCAATTCCCTTCTAGTAGTTGGGCGATTTCGAAATACAAGGTCTTTGACTCTCCCCCACAAAAAGAAGTTGCAAGGGGTCAGGTCTAGAGACCTGGGGGGCCAATATATAGGACCTTTATTTCCGATCCAGTCCAGATCCAGATCCAGATTCAGTCAGGTTGAAAGTATAGCTCATTATTTTGCTGAAGTGGCAAATTGTCGATAAACGGAATCACCTGCTCTTCTAAAATTTGTTGGTATCTTTCGGCATTTAAGTTTCCATCAAAAATATATGGCCCAATAATTTGTCCTCTGTAGAGGCCTACCCATACCTTAAAACGAACCTTCACTGATTCGCTTGTTCCATCATAATATGGGGATTTTGCTGTTTCCAGTAATAGGAGTTATATCTAGTGAATATTCCATCACTAGAAATCGTTGCCTCATCCGTCCAAATAACTTTTCTGGCAAAATCGGGGTCTTCTTGGCTTTTATTTAGGTACCACTTGCAAAATGCTCGTCTTAAAGCAAAATCTCGTTGCCGTAATTGGTGCACCCGTCGGGGTCGATAGGGCCTAAATTTGTGTTTTTTAAGCACCCGAACGGCATTGTTACGTGGAATTCCAATGTTTCTCTCCATAGCCCTGGTGGAAGTATTTGGGTTAATTTCTATTTCTCCTAGAACCGTTAGTTCTTCCAACTATATCTCTGGCTAGGCTTCTATACGTCCTAGGCCGCGGTTTTGTAAAGGATCCGTATTCTTGTAGATGACGTTTTAACTTCAAAAATATTTTTGAGCTAGGTTGCCTTCTTTCCGGATATCTCTGGAAATATAGATTTAACGCCGTCTGTCGATTTTCGTTAGTTTCAATATAACATTTTATCATGTCATACTTTTCAAAGTTTTCAAACATTGTTGTATCTTGACGAAGACGCCACTTTTGACACTTGGGATCGTTTATCATGGCAATTGTTTTTATTTGTTCATAGCTACCTAGATAGATACCCTAAAATTGTAGAGGTCAGAGTTTAATTATTATCATATAAGGTAATTCTTAAAAATTGCAGATATCTGTTTAAGTACTTAATAAAAATAGGTGTATGACACATCGTTTAACAGGAAATTTTATTACAAAACTATTTTTTTTTTTAAATTGGAGTATTCCATTTAGAAAAATGTAACTTTGTGTTATATCTCGTGAACTAAAGACTTTAAGACAAAATCGGTGAAACAGGTAGATTTGTCCTTAAAAAATCTTCAAAAAATGTTTTTAATGAAAATCTCTATCTTTACAAATAAAAAAGTTGTAGAGGGTTTTTAGAAACGCACATTTTTGAGAATCACCCTGTAGCTCAGAAACGCTTTGACATATCGCAATGCGGTTTTTAGTTTTCGACTTCTCTTGAAAATCGAGCCCGTAACATGCATATTAGTTTTGGGCTAACTATGCCGCAAAAGCCCAAAGCTATAGAGGCCCCTCGAATTTGGACCACCCTGTACATCGAGAAGCATTTTTTGGCGAAAAACTCTTATTTTCTAAGAAAAAAATGGTACGCCAATGGATCTTTTTCAAGGGGCTATTTTTTTTTGATAGACTCTTCATTTTTACATAAAACTACTACTTACTAAACTTACTCTTGGGTTTTTCTCGTAAAATGCACCCTTCTTGAATAAAATAATTAAATGAAAAGTAATAAATTTCCAAGCAATACATAATAATTTTTTTAAGAAAATCTAGTTGGCTTGGAAAAATTATTTTTACAAACTAGACAAATCTGGATACCCTCGAATAAAATTTCAAAAATGGTTGCTTTTGGAATACCTATCTGAGTAAATATGGTAAATTTGAATTATTCGAATGCGGAAATGGCGGATATACATTATGTATATGGGCTTGCAGACGGCAATGCACTCGAAGCCAGACGTATTTATCAGGAGAGATAGCCTAATCGTACATTGCCATGTGACCAAACTTTCAAATATTCATAGACGACTTACCGAAACTGGAAGTTTTAAAAAGGTTACTTCGGAGGGTATACCTCGCATTGTAAGAACATCCGAAATAGAAGAAGCAGTGTTACAAGAAATCGACGAACATCCTGAAACAAGTACAAGGAAGATTGCCAGAGCTTTGAATATTTATTGAATACTGGTTGATTTTTTGTTGTATCCATATCCTATTCTAATTTTCTATATTTTCCACTATATATGTATAAATTTTTCTCAGTGGTACCTTCAGAAAATTACGGAAAATCCACAGTTTCAGTCTCAAATTATTTTCACAGACGAAGCAAATTTTTTCAGGAATGCTATTCAAAATTTTCGTAACAATCATCTTTGGGCGGAAGAAAACTTTTATGCAATATCCGAAAAAAATTATCAGCAGCAATTTTCGGTTAATGTATGGGCAGGAATTGTTGATAATCATTTAATAGGCCCGTTTTTTCTGCCAGGACGCCTTGATGGACAGTCCTATTTATATTTTCTGCAAGAAGTACTACCTGGGTTACTTGAGGATGTTCCAATTGCATTGAGGAATCAAATGTGGTACATGCATGATTGAGCTCCTCCTCATTTTAGTGCATTTGTCCGAGAATATTTAAATAACGTTTATCCTGATCGGTGGATAGGTCGCGGAGGACCTCAGCAGTGGCCAGCAAGATCTCCCGATCTCAATAGTTAAGATTTTTTTATGGGGTCACGTTAAAAGCCTAGTTTATACAACTCCTGTTAACACCTTAGAAGAATTGCAAGAGCGAATAGTTGCCGCTTTTGAAACTATACGGAATACGCCGGGAATATTTCAACGAGTGCGCTATTCGATGCGAAGACGGACGGGAGCGTGTCTTTTAAGTCAAGGTGGGCATTTTCAACAATTTTTGTAATATTTATTTCATCCGTTTTTTAATAAAAAACTAATATCTTTTACAAAGTTATCTTAAGAAATAGCTAATACTCATAATTGTAAATTGAACGAAATAATTATTAAATTACCTTTCCTGCGTTGTTGTTAGAAAATTGTGGTAGGTATAAATGAAAAATGCAAATTCAACATATTCTTATATCATTTTTTTAAAATCTAATTGAGGCTGTTAATTCAAAAATTAATCACTTTTTATTGAATTATTTTATCCAAGAATGGTGCATTTTACGAGAAAAACACAAGGGGTAAGTTTTATGTGAAAATGAAGAGTCTATCGAAAAAAAATAGCCCCTTGAAAAAGATCCATTGGCGTACCATTTTTTCTTAAAAAATACAAAATGCAAATCCAGTAAGGACGCCACTGATAAAAATTAAAAAAAAAGTTTTTGGCCAAAAAATGCCCCTCGATGTACAGTATAGGTATACCAAATTTTGTAAAGTTATCTAAAATAGTATTTCAGATATTTATTAAAAACATGATTTTTTTGAAAATTTTAACACCCTATAGCTCGAAAGTTAAGCTGTTTAAGACATATGTTTATATGACATTTTTTTCTTAAAATGAGGTTAGTAATCACCACCTAAAATATTTTGATATCATTAAGAAACACCCTGTATACCAAAATTATTCATTACATATTGTCTTCATTATTTTCCTAAACTTCGGTGTTTCAGTATTTTCTCGTTTTTTGAGGAAACTATGACGTCCAGAAGCATCACCTTGGAAACAAATTAAGGACGATTCAATTCTTTATAAAACCTTTCCTCATGACTTTTCTTCAGGATCATTACTTTTGCCGTACATGTTTTGGAATTTGGCCCTACCGATAAATTTTTACTTTTTTGTCATACTTAGACACACCCTGTATTTTGTCTGATTACCACAGACCTAAAATGTTAATACATGAAACTTGTCCATTTTTGAATGACGCAACCAATAGACGCAAAGAGGTCAAATTGGGCTCGTATTGTAGCTAGTTTTCCGTACAAGAAAATATTATAGGTATATTAGGTCAGTGTGTGTGTGCAAAAATTTTGACATTTTTTGAGCACCACGGGAGTACCACAGGGTTTTCAGGGTTGCAAACTTGGGTATAAATTACTCTCACGAGTCCTACCAATACATAAAAAAATCGTAGATACATGCGCGTTTGCCACTTTCGATGTTTATATTGACTGGCCTATAAAGTAGATATAGTTCCAAAAAAGGTCAGTGAAAATGCATAAGGGGGTTTATTTCACATAATGTTTTGTTTTTATCTTCAAGAAAAAATTATTGAAATCAGGATTAGGACATTTACTCCTTACAATCTGACAACCAGGGCAAAATGGTTATTGATTTGTCGAGGCACGTTTTGCCATCTAAAGGCGCAATTACACAGACAAACTTTCCTTTGATGTTGAAATGCCGACCGACATTTGCACGAGCCTCTTGAGCAAAATGTTCAAAGAAAAGTTCGAGCAAAATCTCGTACAAAAAAACTCACGGAAATTTTGGAGAGAATGTTAGAGCAAAATTTGTTTGAAGAAATGTCGGTATAGAAATTTCTTACAATTTCAAAATATATATTGTTATCGGAATTCATTGAATTTACCTGAAAATAGAAAAACAAAGTTTTAAAACAAGGTATTTTTAATCAAGTGCTTTCCGACGGAAAAACGATTTGATGCCGAAATTCACATTTTACCTCATAAGCAACTTCGATTGATCTGATTTTTATAGGGGATATGTCAGTATACTTGTAACTTAAACGAGAATAAAAAAAATAATAATTGGCACTTATTTATTGCTGTTGCCTGTAAAATGTAATGATAAAAATTTACGTTTTTTTAGTTTAGTTTAGTCTTTTACAATAATAATTAAGTCAAATTAAACAACCTATATACATTTTATTAAATCTCAAATATATGAACAAAAGCACGTTCGGTTTAAATAATACCCGTTTATTACCCACTTTTACAACCCTACGATGCCGACCCTTGCCAAAAAAATATAATTTAGCAGTAATTTAGTAGACTGTGTCGCCAATCTATCATCCCGCGTTTTGGATTTCCCAGTAGGGCCACAGAGTACCGAACGGTGATCCGTGGTAGGCCGGTCACCCTTTTGAATCGGAATGTTGCCCCTTTGCATATTGTTTGTTCAGTGTCAGTAATCGACCTTGATTATTACATTAGATTGAGAGTAGATATCTATATCTTCAGCATTTTCATGAACCTTTTGCTTTTTTAAGCAACCCTTGGGGCCTTAAACTAACTAGGTAAATCTGGTGTGAAGAATTTAAAAAAAAAAACAATCAAAGCTAAGGGTAAAGTAAATTTACAAAAATATGTAAAAAAAATCCCCCTCCCCACCACTCCTCATAGTCGTGATGCGCGGATTACCGCGAAAAAGTGCAATTTTTGAGTTTTTTGCCGATATTTGAAAACTCGAAATTTTTTTTTTCCGGGTTTTTTTTTAATTTAGGAAAAAAACCTTTGGAAATAAAAAAAAGTCGCAAGAAAATCCCAAAAAAACCCCCGGGAAAAAAAATCCGGGAAAAATCCTAAGAAAAAAATATTAAAAGTAACCCTAATCCATGTGACAAAACTGATAGCCAATAATAATGTTTCGCTTGCCGTCGGCTTTTTTCCACAAAAATTTTAAATAAAAGTTGGTGTTCCATTTTTTTAAAGAATTGAGATCACTGATCACTGATGTGAAATTTTATTTATTCTCATCTTTAAAAATATGTTTCCAAAATAGATAGCAATAATTTGCTCAAAAGTTTAACCGAACAAAATGTTCAAAGAAAAGCTCACAAAAATGTTCACGCAAAAAATTTTAGATCTTTTGCACGAGCTTTTATTTGGGCATGTTCGTCTGTGTAATTGCGCCTTTAGATCTTTTGCACGAGCTTTTGTTTGAGCATGTTCGTCTGTGTAATTGCGCCTTTAGGTCCGACCGATCCGTCGGGTTTTTGTTAGTTTTTTGTGTTTTTTCCAATTGTTATTGTTATATTTTTGTTTTAAGACTTAAACACTGAATGTATTTTTTTGGCCATTTGAGCTGCCAGAACTCAACATCTAGATCGTGGTGACTCATGATCTGGGCTGGGAGAACCCTGCCTTAGGGCTACGAGAACTCAGCAACTGGTTTGTGGTAACTCATGATCTGGGCTGGGAGAACCCTGCCTCTGGGCTACCAGAACTCAGCATCTGGATGGTGGTAACTCATGACCTGGGCTAAGAGAACCCTGCTGTTGGGCTACCAAAACCCAGCGCCTGGGTTGTGGTAACTCATGGTCTGGGCTGGGAGAACCCTACCTTTGGGCTACCAGAACTCAGCATCTGAGTTGTAGCATATTCAGTCAGGGTAACTTTGAACCATTATGGGTAACTTTGAATCACTTGGAAAAATATATAATTTTCCGAGTGGATCAAAGTTACCGAAAGTGGTTTAAAGTTACCGCAAATGACCAAGTATGTTGAAAAAAAAAATAAAACTTATTTTTATTTTGTATTTTATTTTTATAAAAAACTACAAGGTTAAAAATGTTTTAGTCGACGAAATAAATGCGAATGTAAAGAAAAAATCTTAACTTTCATCTCCAGCACGAACGCTAATAAAGATAAAAAAATACCGTCAACTAGGGAGCATTAAAAATGTGGTTCGTGATTTTCTCAAAAAAAAACAAAATCCAACGAAGCCTTGACTCTCAAGTCGCCCGCCCCGCCTTTCTGCATACAAAGTATAATTAATAAATAGCGAATTATACAGCCCTATCCATTATAAACAAGTATAGAATTGGAGGAGGGGGGGCGGTTGCGTGAACGTGGTACAAATGAAGCAAAAAAGGGTATTTCGTGCAAAATTTCTTTTATTTTCTTTCTATCAGACCGGTTTCGGCTCAATTACGAGCCATCATCAGTTATTTAAAGTTGTCAAGCCTAAGGTTTGCATTTGGCGTGGTTTTTGGAGGTTATCATGACAAGGTCATACGCCGATCTCAAAAAATCGAAAAAAGAAATTAATCAAGAATGAAATGATCCGGTGGTTGTTTTTCTCGTAATATGTAATGTTTGTCTACAAAGAAAATAGTCCGTTGTCTTTTTACACCACCTGTACCGTTTTAATTAACCAAATGCAAACCTTAGGCTTGACAACTTTAAATAACTGATGATGGCTCGTAATTGAGCCGAAACCGGTCTGATAGAAAGAAAATAAAAGAAATTTTGCACGAAATACCCTTTTTTTTGCTTCAAGTATAGAATTTTTAACTCTTGATCTAAGATTAAAAAGCCATTCAAAAAGGAATCATTTTGAATGACAAATTTGATATTAGAATACTTAGACACACCCTGTATTTTGTCTAATTTTTAGCTAATCAGGCTTTATCCCTTGCCAACAATGCTAAATAACTCAAAAACAAAACGATATTTTTAACTTCCTCGTAAATTAAAAAAAAACACACAATAAACAATTACTTTAAAAATAACAAAACAATTTGTAAATTATAAAGGTCAAATTTCATATAAGACAATAAGGTTTATAATGGATAGCCCCTTACATAAAAAAACACTTTAAAAAAAATCTTAAATATCGCGTTTGAAAATATTTGACTGTGAAAAATATAAACAAAATCAAATATTTTAATATAAATATGGTGTGTTACAAACAAAACCTAAAGGCTGAACTCAAACGACAGATATACAGACCGCTTCAAGCTACTGCGAACATAGGGGGAATCAAGTCCAATTTACTCTCCGTGCCGTACGACCGAGGTGGATTCGAAGCACGCTGCAGTGTTATCTTTTGGAAATTCATTTTGTTTTTATTATTTTGTTTTATTTCTGCCTTGCTCGAGAAACAGATGGGTAAGTTCTTAATTGAAATAATACATTTTTAAAACTAAAAATGGATGTCTACGAAGTTGACGAAAAAGTGCAGATGGTCAAATGGTCAAATCGTCATAACCCAACACACGTTCGATATGGGTCGAGGGAAAATTTGCATTTGTATTTTGACGTAAGAACACAGTATCCCCAAAAACTAAATGTTTGGGGGGGGGTATTGTAGGGGAACACGTAATTGGGCCATTTTTTATTAACGGCAATTGCAATTTGAATGGTCCTAGATACTTGGATCTACTGCAGCAGCACATTATTCCAACTGCTAGGCAGTTGTTAGGTGTAAGATTTGGTGAAACATGGTTTCAACAAGATGGTTGTTCCGCTCACAATGTTGGCCTTGTTAGGGAATATCTTGATAATGTATTTCCTAATCGGGTTATAAGTACACGGGGAACTATTTTATGGCCAGCTCGATCTCCCGATCTTGCTCCTAATGACTTCTATCTGTTTTTGAAGAAGCTTTTCAAATTATCACCCCAAACATGCTTGGAAACGTTGGAAGGGGTTTTTATAGTAGGCTCGGATATTGTCTAGCCGAGCAAGGAGGACTTTTCGAACATTTGCTTTAATTTTTTTTTGACTGGGAGAATCTTTTTGGTTTTTAGAATGTATTATTTTATTTTGAGAACTTGCTTTTATTTTGTGTCTCCTTATTATTTTCATTGTAACACGTCGTCACTGATAAATCTGAGCAGTTGACAATAAAAGGCTCTTATTTATCAGTGACAAAAAATAAGAAAATTACGTTATAAAAATTTGCGTATTTATTGACCAAATTCCGGTTTCATTGACTACGCTCCACACAGCACTATGGTTAGAGGCGTACTAAATACCAAAGGAAAGTCATGCAAGTGGTGATCGCAAACCTGAGTATTGGTTGCTTCACTGATAGGCGTGCGGTGTCTCTGCATGTACGTACACTGGCAAATTAGACTTCTTCCGCCCTATGTTCGCAGTAGCTTGAAGCGGTCTGTATATAGGTGTAAATTAGGTTTAGGAAAGAGTTAGCGTTAGTAAATTTTAGCCAAACTCTTTAAAATACAAAACATAGCTATACATTTCGAACACCCTACTGTCAGAAAATACAATAAAACACATTAATATTTTTCACTCATGAACCTGCCGCTGCATCGGCACACTAACTACATCCTACATCATCACTGGAAATAAAGCTCCAACCGCTCCAAAGCAACCCGCAAGCCCGAATATGTGCAAAACTCGACATTCGGCAACTACCGCCCATAATCGGATTCACATGTGTAAATCCCTGGGTTTCACTAGAGGGCGGAAAAAATAAACCATGATCATGAGTTAGGACAATTTAGGCCCTGAGTTATCGTAGCCCAGACCATGAATTACCACAGACCTAAAAAGTTAATACATGGAACTGGGCTGGGGCAATCCCATACCTGAATGTGGTAGCCCACGACTTTCTGAGTAGTTCTCCCAGCTAAATTAATTGACCCCGTTTTCTTAGTGCATCCAGAAATCGCCACATTTTAAATATTACTTCAGAACCAATCAGAACGCGACTCTGCAATGTTGGCCATAACTGTTCCTCGGCAATTTCCTTAGAATTGGTTACTGATTTGGAAAATTAGCCTTCAATATATGGAAAATTAGCCTTTAATATATGGAGTGCGCCTTCTAGCTTATTTTAATTTCTTTGCTTGACCTGCCTACTTGGTGTCGGGGTTTCAAGCAGGAGATACCGGGTTCAAGCCCCGGGCCTTGCAGATAGTCTACTTGGACTTTTTCTTATAAAATTACAGAATTTTGTAAGATTAAGGTAAAACCCAGTATGAAGCCGAGTAGTAGGCCGAGTTAGCTAGAAGGCAGGCTAATTCGGTTCCATACCGTCCCTCGAGGACGTTGAGAGGACGGTCCCGAGTGATCCATATATTGACAGTGGAGCACGTTAAAGATCCCTAGCCCCGACAAAGGGGTTTAGGCTAAATTAAATCCTTCCAGGAAACGAAAACTGCCTTCCTAGGGGGTGCTCATCAGACCGGTCTGGTGAGTGGGATAGGGAGGGGGGTATACATTCAGTATCAGTCTAAAAATATTCCCGGATGGCAAATCCTGACCAAATAGCCATAGCAGCTGCGGTCAATAAAAGGTAAAAAGTAAGTAAGTAATTTATTTGCCTATACCCGATTTAAATGAAAAATAATGTTAAATCTTATAAAACTACGCATGCATCTTTATATTATACTTTTGCGAAAACATATCTGGTGGCATATTCTTCGCTAAAAGCCTTTTCATTTACATATATGCACAAGTCAGATATGGTATCTATATATACAGTTTTGTTGGCACAGTATAAACGATGACAATAAGCTATTAAAATAAGTTACGTACTCTTAATTTATTGGAGTCTTTGGAAATCAATAGATAGAGAAATTCCCCTAAATGTACTTAGTGATCAAAGAAATATAAACAATGGTAGTTTCTTAATATTTTTAACTATTATTTATTTTTTAATTTTTAAACCTTGAATATTGTTATATTTTTCTAAAAAAGCCACTGTGTAGTGCAACACGTGTCATGTTGACAAAATTATAGTGAAAATCGAAACCAAAAACTTGTTTTATTGTGAACCTACTCTAGGGGTTATCCTTACAAAAGGAGTAGATAATGCATGACAAGGTATTCGATTTCACAACCCTGAAAAACAAAAGATCAAGAGATCTTGGGTAAAAAATAACGAAAATTTAATCTTGGATGAGCATCCCACAACGAACACACCAGGACGAATCCGTATTAGGTAACTTGGATAAGTACCAGTGACCAGTGAAACCACTGATGAGCCCACGCTAGTTACCGAAAGCGAAACATCTTTTAATCATTTCTCTTATCGCTTTGGTCTTTTGTGTGTTCCTTGTGGGATGCTCATCCAAGGTTGAATTTTCGTTATTTCCCCCCAAGATTTCTTGATCTTGTGTTTTTTAGTTTCTTTTCGGTTGAAGTAGCTGATTTGGAGGTTTTTTAAATTCTTTTTTTTGTTTTAATTGCCTTAGGAGCATAATCCTACTGGAAATATTAACACGCGAGGACGAATCCGTATTAGGTAACTTGGATAAGTACCAGTGCGGTTTAATGTTGTTTGGTAGAGGGTGACCAGTGAAACCACTGATGGGCATGACAAGGTATTCGATTTCACAACCCTGAAAAACAAAAGATCAAGAGATCTTGGGTAAAAAATAACGAAAATTTAATCTTGGATGAGCATCCCACAAGGAACAAACCAGGACGAATCCGTATTAGGTAACTTGGATAAGTACCGGTGCGGAACGCTGCCTACGTGTGAGTGATTCAAAGTTGGAAATCAAAGTGTATGATGGTGTTTATTGATGTATGGTAGAGGCTGACCAGTGAAACCACTGATGAGCCGACCCTAGTTACCCAGGGCGAAACATTTTTTAATCATTTTTCTTTTCGCTTTGGTCTTTTGTGTGTTACTTGTGGGATGCTCATCCAAGATTGAATTTTCGTTATTTCCACCCAAGATCTCTTGATCTTTTGTTTTTAGTTTCTTATCGGTTGAAGTAACTGATTTGGAGGTTTTTTAACTTCTTTTTTTTGTTTTAATTGCCTTAGGAGCATAATCCTACTGGAAATATTAACACGCGAGGACGAATCCGTATTAGGTAACTTGGATAAGTACCAGTGCGGTTTAATGTTGTATGGTAGAGGGTGACCAGTGAAACCACTGATGAGCCCACGCTGGTTACCCAGGGCGAAACATCGTTTAATCATTTCTCTTATCACTTTGGTCTTTTGTGTGTTCCTTGTGGGATGCTCACCCAACATTTCGTTATTTTCCACCCAAGATCTCTTGATCTTTTGTTTTTTAGTTTCTTTTCGGTTGAAGTAACTGATTTGGACGTTTTTTAACTTCTTTTTTTGTTCACAACCCTGGTTGTGAAATCGAATATCTGGTTTGGTTTTGTTTGGACATTCCTTAACTTAGGATAGGACTATTTCCCAATACAATTTAAACATAGGCACTAAATTAGGTAAAAAATCCAACCATTCTACCTAGATGTTGTTAGATGTTAGCATTGAGTGGCGGTCAGCACCCTTTCGGCGGGAGTCGGCCTTGCACTACTTCCTGTGCCTAAGCTATAGAAATTTTTTGCCCACGTTATCTAGGTACTAGGTTATTTAGAATGGTAATTGGATCAAATACCATCCTAGTGGTCAAAACTCCTGCAGATCCTAAGAATATGATAGAGGCTTCAAGTTATGCCACTTTTTGCCATCCAAGTACCACTGGAGGTCTCATAATAACCTCCAAACCAACGTCAAGGTCACTGCGAAACCGCCAATAACACTTGTGAGGCGTCTTTGGTTAGGTGTTACCATAGATGTCACAAGGAGACAAACTATGGTACCGCCACATCCAGATGTGCCACATTGAAATTTTCCAGTACGGCCATACCAAAAGCCATTTCTATGAGATAGCAGTATCCACTCCATCGCCACCCGACCCGCATCATCATGCCTAGGAGAGCACTTACTGAGGTGAAGTTGGCACCTCCACATTAAAATTTTTGAACCAAACTAGGGTCAATCGTTTGGTAAGCGTTTGGTAGTCACTTATCTTGGTTTGGTGGTACCCGCTTTATTTATAAAAAAATAAATCAAAAATTAGTGTGAAGTTGGCACCCCACTTTCGAATTGAAGTACAAAAATTGGTAATATGGTGGACAATAACGTAAAAAGTTTGGTAGTTGGGTTTTTTCGTTTGGTGGTGTAATTTTGTCCATATTTAAATGTGTGTGTGTGCCCTGCAAATTATCTTTTTCCGGCCTGGGCTAAGTAAAGTGAAATTTTGGAACCAAACTATTGTAGAGGTTGAAACTGTTTCTAGCCGGGTCTTGCTAATACATGAAAATTCCACTGGCCAGGTGATACCTTCATACATCAACAGATGCTTTCATAAATTAACTACCTTGTTTGGCCTTCAGATCTTTATTTTTTATATTTTCGTAAGGACGCTACGTTGTGTTGGTAGTATTTCCCTTTGTCTTTCTTTTTCCCAAGGTTCTAAAGAGTTTGGCACAGTTGACCTCCCACCGAAAGTCAAATAAAGCACACCATTTAAATTAACATTACAGTTATAATGAATAAAAGAAATATACAAAACAGTGAAAATAAAAGAAAATATACCACCATTGAAATATAAAAGGTAAGACGATTAAACATAAAAATGCGATAATTGAATATTAACAGTGAATCCTAATTAGATATGGGATTCTTGATACCTTAAGCATATTGTTTATCAATCAAGAGGGTAACCCAAGCTCCCCTTTATGATTGTTTCCCCCATTCTATGTCTGCTTTGAGTTCCAAGAGAGGTGAGTAATGAGCTGTTTAGTTGAAATGCAGTACTTTGACTAACACACTATTATAGAAAAAAATTCCATTGTTGGTCATTTTCTAGAACGAATAAAAATAAGTACGCCCTAGGTAACCTGTCCGTAGAGGGGTTACATTGTTATAAAAAAGATAATTTGCCATGTGATAAAGACTGCTAGTTAAGCAAATGCAAGGTTCAACACACTTCGGAATACCTGACCTCCGCCGAGCTTTATCATTAGCAAGCTTTACTAAATTTATTTGTTTACAAAATACACCATCAAAAACACGGCCAAGCACCAACATACACAAAAATATTCATAATTGTAAAAGGGTACCCCTCGAGCAAAAATTTGTTAATAGAGATAATAAATCTCCTTGAAATCTTTCACCCGAGGAGTCTACTTTTAATATCTGAGGAATGGTACAAATAATTTTTTAATTGAAAAAAACCCTTAATGAAAATAATTTTTGTAGAAACTAAAAGAAAACAAGAACTAAAATAATAATTGTAAAAAGTAAAAGTGTGCAATACTGAAAAAAATGATGCCGTGTTCATTCAAATTCCCCCCTAATTTCCCATTTCCCCTATGTAAAGGAGATAAGGTACCTGTAAAATTTCGCTTTTCTTGTAATAGTTTATCACCTTTTATCGCAAACCTATTTATGAACAAATTTGAATCAGATATAAGTAAAGAATTTGAGTATTTCCCCAGAGTATGGTTCAGGTATGTAGACGACGTTTTTGCAGTATTCAACACTAAAGTAACTAGTGTTAAAAATTTTATGGAAAAAATAAATAACAAATTTTCCACTATTAAATTTACTTATGAAACAGAGAACAACGGTACACTGCCATTTCTAGACACTTTAGTTATAAGAAATAAGAATAAATTGGACTTTGACCTATACAGAAAAGGCAAGGCCACTAACAGGTATATTCCAAATGACTCTTTTCATTGCTTACAACATAAGCTTGCAAGTTTGCACTTTTTAACATATAGATTAGTAAATTTCCCCTTAAACAAAGAAAGATTTGAAGCAGAAAAGAATAGGATTAGGAATATAGCTGGCGAAAACGGTTACGACGAAGGCTTAATAAATAAGCTGATAAATAGACATTCTTTTCAAAAGACCTTTCGGAATTCTACCTTTTTCAGACAAAAAGATACCTGCGACTCAAAATTTGTATCAATTCCTTATAATCTTAATTATACGAAAGGATTACACAAAGTATTTAATAACACCGGTCTTAAATTAGTATATCAATCCGGTAACACAATAAGAAGCTTACTAGGAAATCCCAAGGATAAAACTACAGTTCTATAAAAAAGTGGAATTTACGAAATTAGTTGCATGGATTGTGACAAAAAATATGTTGGCCAAACGAGACGCTCTATTCAAACACGTTTTAAAGAACACTTAGCACACTTAAAATACGGAAGAACAGAAAAATCAAGTGTGGCCGAGCATGCTTTTGAAAACAATCATAGATTCACATTAGATAACCTAAAACTTCTAAAAAGTGTACCAAACAAAAGACTTTTGAAGGCATATGAAAGTATGGAAATCATTAAATCCAGAAATAGTTTAAATAAAGATAGAGGACCCATCCCGTTTAGTACACTTTATTCTTTGGTTGAGGGGAGATAGGATTTAAAATCGTGATCAATCACAATTTATTAGTCTTATCTCCGCCCCCTAAAGTATTGTATATAAGATAGAGCGTAGATTAATTTAGTTCATTGTTTATCGTCTCCTGATGATGCTAACGTTGTTAGCGAAACGCGCGTCGAGTGCAAAAAAGTGTAGTTTTGGTTTGTGGAAAACAATCATAATTTTGTTTTAGTGCAACCAAAGGTTTCAAATTCCCAACATAGTTGAATTTATGAATTTAAGTGAGCAAAATATATTCAAATATTGTTACCATAATCCCCAAACAAACAAACGTCACGATCCACGGCAAAGGAACCAAACTTATTACAATGCCAAATGCAAATTTTGATAAAGTCAGGTGACCCGAGCGAACATTGCAACGCCTATCCTTCGGAAATTATGATGACTACTTGTTTACAGTTTAAACGTAAGTGATCCCTGTAAAGCCCAAAAATTGATGCTAGCCGGCCACCGTCGCTAGCATCCCCCCTTTTAAAGTTTGTTTATAAAAATTTCCTGACCTCCGCCGAGCTTTATCATTAGCAAGCTTTACTAAATTTATTTGTTTACAAAATACACCATCAAAAACACGGCCAAGCACCAACATACACAAAAATATTCATAATTGTAAAAGAGCAAAAATTTGTTAATAGAGATAAGAAATCTCCTTAAAATTTTTCACCCGAGGAGTCTACTTTTAATATCTGAGGAATGGTACAAATAATTTTTTAATTGAAAAAAACCCTTAATGAAAATAATTTTTGTAGAAACTAAAAGAAAACAAGAACTAAAATAATAATTGTAAAAAGTAAAAGTGTGCAATACTGAAAAAAATGATGCCGTGTTCATTCAAATTCCCCCCTAATTTCCCATTTCCCCAATGTAAAGGAGATAAGATACCTGTAAAATTTCGCTTTCCTTGACGAATCTTCATCTTTTTGGAACTTTATTATTTTTCTTGAATTTTAGAATTTAACTGAGCAAAATATATTCAAATATTGTTACCATAATCCCCAAACAAACAAACGTCACGATCCACGGCAAAGGAACCAAACTTATTACAATGCCAACTGCAAATTTTGATAAAGTTGGGTGACCCGAGCGAACATTGCAACGCCTATCCTTCGGAAATTATGATGACTACTTGTTTAGAGTTTAAACGTAAGTGATCCCTGTGAAGCCCAAAAATTGATGCTAGCCGGCCACCGTCGCTAGCATCCCCCCTTTTAAAGTTTGTTTATAAAAATTTCCAAAAACGTTCAACCTACATTCAAACTGGCTAAAGCTTGGCAAAAATCTGAATGCCCTATTTATATGGGACTGCTCATCTCACATGACGCATTTGGCACCCCTTTTTGTAACTACCTAAAAAGAAATCCTACATAGACGGACTTCTGTGCGTGCATTTCTGGGTATTTTTTTAAAGCCCTTTGGCCTTAACCGGACCTACTTGCTTTAAACAGAAACATCTGGGGCCTAAATTTGTGTCGTCTATCCGTGCATTTTTTTTTTAGTTTTGAAATTTTTAGAAAAAATTTTCTTTTTAACAAGCCTCGGTCTGAATTGTTTCAAGGTTCAATCGTTTGAGGTTGTTTTGTTATGTTCGGTGGTTACTTCTTTTCGTTTGGTAGATTTTTTACTTTACTTGGCCCAGGCCAGAAAAAGAATCCATCGTATACCCCCGAAAAAAAATTTAGGTCTCAGATTTGGACTTTTGATTCATGTTTTTGGATCATTGTAGAAGTAATTTATCTTGGGTAGACATTCATTACCCGGGCGAAACTATTTTAGTGACCACCCTGTATTTTTTAATTGAAAAAGCTTAAAATTTGCAATTTTTTGTGTGTTTCCCTTGAGGAAAAAGACTAAATATCAAAAAGTACTTGGTCAATCGAAAAAAGAAAACCATTGTTCGAAAGATAGATTCTTTCTGCGTTTTATATATTATGTTGTCTGTCTATTAAAGAGAAGAATAGTCAAGACCAATAGAATTAATTTCGATTAATATCAGGCAAAAGTGAGAGAAACCGATTTAAACCGAAGATTTGGACCAATGAGATGCATAGTAGCGAGAGAATTTACTCCCTGGGAGCAAATTTTCTCTCAATTCAAGAATAGACCCCTTGGATGGTTACACCAAATTATTTACGCTTTCCAAAAAAATTAGCAGATTCTATATAGCTTTCCTGATTTTTATTTATTTTTAGGGGTTTTATTCGCTAATACAAGATAAACTATATTTAAATAAACGTAATTTTCAATATTATGCAGGTTGTCCAAAAAACGACTTTAAATGCAGGTTTTTAAAATATTGATAAATTTTTGCAATTTTTTAATATGGGACAGAGAAGGTCTTAACAAACACTTTCTGTCATTACCATTTTCGTGTAGTTGTACAGGGTGAGCCAGCAATGAAGTACAAATTTCCAAAAATGACTGTTTTGGACCTTGCTTTATGAGAAAACTATAAGGTTAATAAAAAAATCTTTTGCAAATATGATTGTACATGCCTTTATCAACAATTTTCATTTAACACTTATCTTCGTATATATTCGGGGTGACCCAAAAAAAAACGTTTGAAAATACCCTTAATCGCACCCTCTAAAATCGATTTCAAAGTGGAGTAACAAATAAAAGTTGTACAAGGCATTGTACAATATTTTTTTTCGAAAGGTAACCATCTATTAATTTGTGTACAGGGTGAGCCAAAGAAAGACCTTCATTGCTGGTTCATCCTGTAGAATTACAGAAAAATGATAATGACAAAAAATGTTTGTTAGGACCTTCTTTATCACATGTTAAAAAATTACAAAAATTGACCAATATTTTAAAAATTGCATTTAAAGTAGTTTTTTGCACACCCTGTATAATATTGAAAATTACGTTAATTTTAATATAGTTTATCTTGTCTTGACGAATAAAACCCCTAAAAATGAATAAAATCAGAAAAGCTATATTGAATCTGCGAATTTTTTTGGAAAACCTCCTTAATTTGGTGTAATCATCCTGTTTATCTCGGTTTCCATTACAACATTTTTAATAGACATAAAACAAAATAAATAAAACGCAGAACGAAATTATCTTTCGACCAGTGGTTTTATTTTTTCCCTTCGCCAAGTACTTTTTGATATTTAGCCTTTTCCACAAGGGAAATACACAAAGAAATTGAAATTTTAAGCTTTTTAATACAAAAATACAGGGTGGTCAATAAAATAGTTTGGCCCGGGTGATCAATGTCTACCAAAGATAAATTACTTCTACAATGATTCAAAAACATGAATCAGAAGTCCAAATCTGGGGACCTAGATTTTTTTTCGGGGGTATACGATGGGGCCTGGACTACAAAGAAAAGTGTAATTTTATGACGTTTTTAATCGCATTTTAATGATCGGAAAATTATAAAATAAGTATAAATGTATAAATAACTTTATTTTGTATAAATGCCTGCCATAAACATAGAAGATAAAGTAAAATCATAGTTCAATATAGTGTGTGTACTGTAAGTAAAATTAAAAACCGAAAAAAATACACCACTTTTGGAATCAAAACTAAAAACAAACGAAAATGGCGTCAGGAATAACATCAATCCAACGCACTTGCGCAAAGCGGCTGTATATCTTTATTTTCATGGCCTACTTGACCATGATGTGTTGCTAACAAAATTTCCACTTCCAGGGCGTTATTAAGTTTATAAGGATATGACTGCGGCCACCTTCCATTCTACCTAAGTGGGGACAGAACTGACGTAAATTTTCCCTCTAAAATAGGTCACAGTAGTCAGTTGGCTACACAGGTCAAAGGACAATAAAATAAAATATGGCAACTTGGTTTAATTAATGTACAAAATTGGTGCTAGGAAGCATGGATAGTCCGCCATACAATCAATTATGTTGTGTTGAAAAGAAACGAAAATATCTCGAAAACTGTAGCTTTGAAAGATTTGAACCTTATAATAAAATTTTTGGGTAATATTTACGAAAACCAAAATCTGAAAACCGCATATCAAAAGCTGCTTTACTTCTAAAGTTATGATTTTTTTAATATATTTTAACTTTTTTTTAAAGTAAATCCGAAACTAAAGCTTCCACGAATTTGGACTTTATAATAAAATTTGTAGTCTATATTCACGGAAACTTAAATCTGAAAACTGTATATCGCTAGTTGATTTTGTTCCAAAGTTACAATTTTCTAAAATATTTTATCTCCCTTTTCCCGTCTTCAACCCCCCACCACCCTACCCAAAAGTAAATTAGTTGATGGTCAGCCGATAAAGGATTTTTTTACCAAATTTCGTTCAAATCTATCAACGCATTCTTGAATTATCGTGTATACAGACAAATAACAGACCGAGAGACAACTTTTTTTTTCGTCAATTAAGGAAGGAACCTTAGTAACTCGTTTTTGATAAAATTACCACCATACCACATTGGTATGGTGGAGTAAAAATAATGGCTACCTTACATAAATCGACAATATATAATAATTAATTAACCGCCACCTGCAGCGACATTTTTTGAAAGGCCCATTAACAAAAGAACCAATTAATTTTAAAGATCTTTTAACTTTCAACGACTTGCGCGGACTAATTTTTGAGGAACTTTTGCTAAACTGATTTTTAGCTATCTGACAGTATGGCAACAGCACATTAACCTAGGGATTTTTGTGGCTGTCCGGTGGCATCACTGCTATTATCGCCATAACCTTTAAAATTTTATTTATTGTTTCTGCTTATTTTTAATTTTAAGGCAGATTTCAGAGTTCTGTAGAGGCGGATTCAGGATTTCGTAAGGTAACACCCGGTTCCCATCTACGACTTTTTTGTGAATGCTCACTCACGCGTCACATGATATCAATATGAAATGAAATGAAGGATGTACGTATCGTAACGGACCCACAAACGTTCGCAACGATTTCAATCAGCAGTTCTGTCATCGCACCCTTCAAAAAAGCGGGCATCGTTCGAAACATCCCATAAACAAGTCAAAAATATGTGTATTTTGGCTTTATTTCGAACGCGTTAGGTATACTAATACTGATGCGTTAAAATATTTACTTTAAGTGTCTAATAGCAAATGCATGCTGCTCTTACCGCTTACCTATTCCGGCTTACGGAACAATATGAACAGCAGCATGCTTTTGCTATAGTTTATCTTATACGGTACTCTGAATTCGCTTAATGTAAGCTATATGAGGTATTGCCAGTAAAAAGCCATGTCAATATGTATAGATAATGTCATGAGTGGGGTTTTCCTACCTCAGCCCCACCTATAATCTTTTTACTCCAGATGATTCTTGATCACTTCGAAAAGGACCATGACCGTGGGCTTGGTTAGGCGAAATCTTCTAAAAAAGTATTTCGTAAGGGTTGGGCCTATTAAAGAGCCTACGGGGAAAACCCATATCTACGAAGTCCAGCACTTCTAATTCGTCTTACAGAATATCGTCCACAAGAACTTCATTTAGCAAGTAGAGGTGTTGTATTTCTCACAAAATTAAATAAATACAAAATAAGACCATTAGCTTAAAGCTCCATTAAGAAAAAGTCGCTGCAAGTGGCCGTAAATTATTTTTTTTCGATTTATTCCCTGTTAAGGAATTAATTTTATTCTTAGAGTAAAACAAGCGCTATTTTATGTTTTACTGAATTTTTAGTAGAAGTTTTTTTACTGTGATGGCATTTTTGCATTTATTCCAAAACCTTTTCTGTTGGCTGCTCTATTATTGTGCAAATACCTTTAGAATAAACTTGATACCATAGTCCTTTAAGGCATACATCTTCTTGAGATGAAAATGTTCTCAAAGGTTTAGATAAATATGATAATTTGGAGATTAAAGAGAGATACTTGATGGGTTACTTGGGTACGAGGGTGTTCATAAATGTTTTGTAACGCAGCTGTATTGAAACGTCAAATCTCTCTTTATTTAAAAAACATTGTTTATTTTATAGTGAACTTTTCTTAGAACATTGAACTACTAGAACGAGCTTTTTTTCAGACCTAGCGCAGGGTGTTTGAGGTCAACATCTTCATCCCATTGTTGTCATATTAACCTAATACGTTTTCCCCTGTTTTTAATATTATTTAAAATACCTTCAATAACTTTTAGTTCGGTTTAATTAAATGGTCTAGATATAGTAATAAAAATCTATGATGGAAATCCCTATTTACACTGAAATTAATGACAAGCCGGCAACACAGATTTCCTGCCTTCGTTTACCAAGAATGGCTAAATATGAGGAATTCTAACCTAATATTTAGTTAATATTTTAATTTAACGTACCTGTGAAACGAAATACTGCGGTCTCCCGGCTTCTGCTTCAACTTTTATATAATAATACACTTCGGAACTATTTTTCGCCACAAACTTTTCACAAAAATATCAAAAAAACACTAATGACAAGTGCTGAAACTTTCACTTTCAAAACAATAATGACATTCCAGGAAAAATCGAGAAACCGCGATAAACAATCAATGTTGCCACGTTGACTACAAAAGAAGATGTTTAAGGAAAAAACATGTTAAATTTTCAAAATACGTCGAAAGTTTTAAATAGGTTGTGAGTATTATATATTGTGTATATTAGCTTTTTCAACATATATCTTAAACCTCATTAATTAATTAATAAATAAGCGTCAAAACTTAACCCAAATTTAATAAGTTTTTTGTTGCATAATTCTGTTATTAAAATTGGCAACACAGATTTCTTTCTCCCCTTCCCCACTGTAGATGTTGCACTTAAACAACCAGTGTAACAAGACAGACCAGACTCCTTCTAGTAGTTCAATGTTCTAAGGAACTTTCATATGAAAAAAAGTTACTTTGTAATAACGCTAAGCTGAACGTAAATGATCTTGAATTTTTCGAGAACGTCAATATAAAGGGTGAGCCACAAAATTCCGCACTTTTTGTATTGGCTATAACTTTCGACTTGATTATTCGATTTTGAAATATATTGGCTCTTTGGAAAGATTTAAATTCAAATTCAAATGCTCTTTAATAAAATCAATTATTTTAGAAATCGTATGCATAGAAAAATACCGATTATAAACACAATAAAATATAAATTATACTTACAGTATACACCAGAATGCCAAAATGCCATGCAGATACAGTAAAGTGAGCAAAATACATATATTTTCTCTAAAAATATGAAAGAGAACAACAAGTGTTTTTTAACTGTTTCTATATTAAGTATTACCATAAAGGTATAACTTAAATAGAGACATTATGTTTACCACAGTTGCGATCAGACATAAGGTAAACAATTTGGCGACAATGCCAGATTGCGCTGAAAGTTGTATCTCTACACGTAATGTTTTTACAAACATATTATTTTTATACCTTTATCATTTACATGCAATTATGCAAATTCTCCGGTTTGTTTTTTTAAACTTGGAGAAACACCTTATTATTATTCAAAGATATAAAGAAATTTAGGTATATTATATAATTGCATTTAAATTTCCTTGAATCATTACAATTTTAAATCAATAAAAAATTGATAATGTGGAGGTACATGTTATGGTACTTGAAATATACCTCATTTTTTTTTATCGAAATATCATATAAAATACCTGATAGTTTGGCCGAAAGAATAATTCTTTTTATTTCCCAATATATATCGGGAATAAAACCTACAACAATGTGACAACCTCGCATTTGTGGCGGGTCAGCCATATAAACCTGTGTCGAGGTTTTGGTATATTTTACAGATTAATCGAGAGTTTTTAAATATTTTTTCAATAGATCTTTAAGTGTTTGTGGCAAAAGTGATGTGACAAAGTGCGTAGTGTGAGGAAAACTGGAGATTGCAGGTGAAAACCAAACATTTCGAAGGTTTGTTATCAATAAATACAAAATGTAATTAATAAATATAGGAAAGAAATAAGTTTTTTTGCGATATTTTTGCGAATTTGTGATAAAAACAATATGGTAAGCACTTATAATTAATTACACTATATTTGGTATAATGAACCAACCCCAGCTGACATTTTTAAATATCCTATATGAGTAGCAAAAAAATGCAAGAGGTGCGTATGATATTTTTTATAACTACATTCACAGTTTTGATACTATCTGTAGTCAGCCTGAGTTTTGTTTATAAATAGTACAAGCGTTCCCGATATAAATATAAATTTTTAAAACATTATTATGTCAGACACAGGATAAAGAATGTATGTTTGTTACCACTTTTTATTTATAATATTTCCATAAATAGATACTCCATATAAGATTTTTTTGTATATATTAAAAATATAAAGATACTTTTGTACGTATTAAATAAAAATTATAGCAGAGTGTATAAATTCCATTTTTTTTTTACACAATTAAAAACCATCATATAGTACCTATAATATAGGTATCATCCTTTTTTCGAAATACCACTATTTTTAGTCGAATTTGCTTATTATTTCTACATTGGTTTTTTGGTCATTTGCCTAAACAGTGCGGAAAGTGATACTTTTCTGCACACGATGACCGTTAAGGGCAAAAAAGGCACTTTTAACGCGTTTTTAGTACAACAATTTCCTACTTGCATAAAAAGCTTCTGCCTAAGTTTATATATTTGGTATTTTTAAAATTAAAACCAAAAAATATTTTTTTTCCATTTTTAATTGAATCTTGTTTATAAATGCATCTAAAAACTCCAATTAGACTTAAAATTCACGGTATGCTAAAAAAATCCTTTTACCTATGCTAATTTTTTAATAAAGTTTTGCAGGTCACTTGACATTAAATAGGTAAATGAACTACTTCGCAAATGCGTGTGAAAAAGTCTACTGTTACATATCAATTTTAATGTGGAAAGTTCAACTTCCCACACGTCGTGCGTAAAACAATAAGCACGGCGTTTTAAATGGTACTTTATGGACCAAATTTTTAAATTTTGAGTTTGAAATGTGTGTTCTAAAAACTACTTTTTGATCAAGAAAGTTATCATAAATACTCGTACAAAAAAAAATTGTACCTAACCTTTGCGGAAGTGTCTTTCCCGCTCGAACTCCTCCCGTGCGTAAAAGTATCACTTTCCGCACTAATTAGGCAGATAAAACTATCTGGAGAACATTTAAAAAAATAATATTTTCTATGTTATATCTTTACATAAATATTTTCACAATGACAAATATAATACCTCTCTATACCCTCGGTATCAATTATTAAGTATAAAAAATTAAAGATTGTATTTCCAAAAAAAATTTGATAAGTCTGAAAATAACGACCAAACCTTTTTATATTTATAAATAACGAGTCGCTTCTGGCCGCTACTAAACGTAAGGTGGTTGGAGCATGTGTGAGGAGGAGCATGTCTGGTACAGCGTTGCCAGTGGAACATAAAATGGTTTTCCCTAAATCTAACGACTAATCTCGTTTCAAAGCAAGTTATGAATTACTTGATGGGTCTATTTTAGTTAAACGTCTTTGAGTAGTACGTACTACCTAGCTTTTCTCTTAAAAATTTTGAAATTTTTTATATTTTTTATTTCTACCGGATGTAAATTATAGAGTTTTATGCCAGTATAATCAATATATTTTATAAATGTGTATCTGTGTACTGTAACGTGAAAGTTTTTCGATTCGGTTAAAAATTTAAAACTTTTAAAAAATCCAAGATGGCGGACAGTTTTAAAAAATGTGTAATTTTCACCCCCCTGAAAAAAATTTATGTGCGACACTGAACAAACTCTAAAGCTTTCACTATAAACGCTTATTGTGTCTGTGTATACTGAAGTATCATTTGATTAAATCGCTTGGGAAATAAAAAAGTTATAAGTTTTTTAACTACGAGTGTTTGGGATTCGCATTGAAAAAAATCACAAAATTATACATACTTTCCGTTTGCTATATTTGTTTCTTCTTCGTCGTCAATTTTAATTAATTTTTTATTAAATGGACTGTATACTAAAAATCGACAGTTTCAACAAATATACGGTTTATTTAAGAATAAGATATTAATACAAAATAGTCGAAATACAATATATATCGGCCTAGCGATTTAATAACTTTTTATTGTTTCAATGCTCGCGGTCTGAGAGCGTCTGTTTTCTGGCAAAGCCGCGCACCTGCAGCTTTTGGAGGCAAACTTTTCTTCGAATGTTTAGGGAACCATATAGTAGGTATGACTGACAGTATCGCAGATACAGTGGCGCGAACATCCCGCCCGCCTTGAAAGGTTTTAACTCTTTCAAATGATAGCAAGTGCTTACTTAATTGCTACTAAGCACATATTTTTATGCGCCGTTTTAAGTTTTTAATTGTCAATGGGCAACACACAAATATTTCGCAAAGATCGGCGTATTATATTGTTACCATTAACTTTAATGTCTACCACGCGGGTTATATTGTCACTACCCGGATATAAAGCGGTTATTCTCCCCAACTGCCATTTACACACGAAAGGATTGTCATTTTTTCTAAAACTAGAGTGCCAATACGTACAAGTTCTGAAGATTTTATTTTCCATTTTGTGCGTAGTTGTAATTCGGAAACATACTCTTTTTGCCAGCGCTTCCAATAGTGCTGGAGAATATTTTGAAGTTGTTCGTACTTATTAAGTCGAGATTCATTAACTTCAGTATAGTTATAATCTGGCAATGCTGTTATACTTTTTCCTATCAGCAAATGTGCAAGCGTCAACGCTGATAAGTCTTCAGGATCTGAGGACATAGGACAGAGGGGACGGCTATTTAAAATTTCTTCAATCTGCGTCAAAATAGTTAAAAAATCCTCAAAAGTTTGAGGTTTATCACAAATTACTCGTTTTATATGTTATTTTGTGCTTTTGATGCCCGCTTCCCATAGTCCGCCAAAAGAAGGCGACCTCGCTGGTATGAAATGCCATTTTATGCGTTGAGTGGCGAGTTCATTGACGATATTATTGGAGTCTCGTTCTAAGAATTCATAGATTCGGAGTAACTCGTTGTTACTACCTAGAAAATTTGTTCCGTTGTCTGAGTACGCGTTAGCTGGCTTTCCCCTTCGGCTGATAAATCTCCTAAAGGTTGACAAAAATGAATCAGTGGTGAGCTCAGTCACGAGTTCTATGTGTACTGCCTTACTGCTCATGCACACAAACAAACAAAAATAACATTTTAAAACTTTAAAATTCCTGCCCTTGCGGTCTCTTAAATTTAGAGGTCCGCCGTAATCATAGCCAACGTTAAAAAATGAAATATAATTATTCACACTGCAATCAGGTAAATAAGGTTTAATTGTTGGCCTCGCCTTTACACAGGTTACACAATTTTTTGTAATTTTGCGACAGAGATCTCTACCAGATATCGGCCAAAATTTATCTCTTATTGAGCTCAAAAGTTGCTGAGCTCCACAGTGAAACAATCTTTTGTGTTCGTTTCTTAATATCAGGGTAGTTAAAACACTATTTTTCGGCAACAAAATCGGTTGTTTTTTATCGAAATTCTCCTTAGAATTTTTTATTCTTCCCCCAACTCTAATTAAACCTTCGTGATAAAATGGAATAAAGCCCAAAATTTTGCTATTAGCCATTGGTTGTCTATCTTTTAATTGTTGGTACTCATTTGAAGTTTTCCATTTGACACACTTTTATTATTAAATTTAAGGACTTATCTAGTTCCATAGGAGTCAATGGACCACTTGGTTTAACCTTCGGATTTTTCTTTGACAAAAAATAATCTATAATTCTCAGAATTAATGCTGTAACACGCACAAGTTTGTTTATGTCTTGATACCTATTTAAAATATCTAAAATAATACAGTTTCTCGCAAGTACAATATGGGCTATTGATTTCTGTTCGGGAATTTCAGAATCTGAAATTTGAATAGATGAGATATCTTTTATGTTTTTGTCAAAATTTAATTCGCTCAAAAATGTTGGCCCGTGCCACCACTTATCATTATTTTTTAACAAATTTGGTAGACAACCTCGCGATAATATATCGGCAGCATTCTCAGCTGAGTTAATGTGGTGCCAATCCGATATATTTGTCAACATTTGGATTTCGCTTACGCGGTTTGCAACAAATGTACGCCAATTAGTTGCATCTTTATTGAGCCACGATAAGACTATTGTCGAATCCGTCCAAAAGAAAGTCTGGTGAAAATCTATTTGCATAGCCTTAACGGTTTTTCGTGCTAATTTGCTCAGCAACACTGCACCACACAACTCTAATTTGGGCAAACTTATTTGTTTAATAGGTGCAACGCGCGATTTACTTCATAGTATGTTTGTAACTACTTGCCTCGATGACGTCACGTACCTAATATAAATTACCGCCGCGTACGAGCGCTCCGAGCTGTCGCAAAATCCATGAAATTGTATGGTCACATATTCTGAGGGTAAAAAATGCCGAGGGAATTCAAATTTATTAATTTCGGGCAACTTATTTACAAATTCTTGCCACTCCTTTACTAACCCATCAGGCACCGTTTCATCCCATCCAATTTTTAAAATCCATAATTTTTGAATAAACAATTTCGCGACAACAAGGATAGGCCCCAATAATCCCAACGGATCGAATATTTGGTATTTTGCTAGCATACTCCGAGTAGCTTATTGAATATTTAATTTTATCCTTAGAAGCCAAGGCTTTTATTGGATTCGTCTTGGCCCAATTGTAAAATACTGACCTCCAAGGTTTTGTCAACTTCAAATTGGTTTAATAAATCGCGATCGTTGCTAAGCCATTTGCGCAAATAAAATCCCGCACTTTCTAATATACGCGAAACCCCTTTTTGCAATTCTCGTGCGCTTTCTTTTGTCTGTGCTCCTGTTAGCAAGTCGTCCATATAAAAATTATCTTTTATGGCCTTGCTTTCTTTTGGACGACTGTTTTCGTGAATATAGGCCAATTCGAATAAACACCTAACGGCTAGATAAGGTGCACTTCCGGTACCGTACGAAACTGTTTGTAACGTGTCATTTTAACTCTTGGTCAGGATTCGATCGCTAAAATATTTTTAGATATATTTTATCTTGGTCGTTTATTAAAATGCAACGATACATCTTTGAGATGTCAGCTGTTATAGCGTATTTATAGATTCTAAAATTTATTAAAATCGAGAAAAGGTCTCGTTGCAAAGTAGGCCCTTTATGTTGAACCATATTTAAACTAAGGCCCGTATACGTTTTTGCCGACACGTCAAAGACTACGCCACATTTAGTAGTCAATGAGTCCGATTTTATTACGGCCTGGTGTGGAATAAAATAAGCCTTCATTTTTGGTTAAGTCAGTCTCACATGTTTCATTCATGTGACTCATTTTTTCATACTCATTTATAAACTTCACATACTCTAACTTTAATTCGGGATTTTTATTTAACCTATTTTCAAGGGAGTAAAACCTTTTTAACGCTTGTTCCCTAGAATTTCCCAGCTCATGCAAGTTTTCTTTGAATGGAATGCTCACAATAAATTTTCCTGTATCATCGCGCTATGTAGTTTTTTCAAAATACTTTTGGCAATATCGATCACTTTGCGATAACACCTTTTCCAATTATTGTACCCCGCATACTGGCCCATTGCCTCAGGCATTGTCATATTTCCCACTATAACCCAACTTAGTTTGGTTTCATGCAACGCGGGAAGTGCGGTTCTAATTTTATATGACCTGGGCACATGATAGACCAGAATACTTCGGAACCCAATAAGCAATCAATCTCCTCATTAATGTGGTAATTAGGATCTGCTAATTGTAGTCCGGGTGGTATTTTTATTAATTAAGTTTTGATATAACGTAATCGCAGGCAGTTTGCCGGTAATTCTAGGGAGAACCAAACAAGAAACCGTATTGCACTTGCATGTATTCATGCAGGACTCAAACGAAATGTCTACCTGACTTTTTATTTTTGACGTGCTTGATTGAACATGATTTACCGGCTTACAATTAAAATTTAATTTTTTGCATTCTGGTTAAAAGTTAGATTCAGATCGGCTATCCAATAGCGCCCGACAAACAACTTCTTTTTCTCGGAATTTAATTTCTATATTTGCTGTGCTCAACAATATTTAAAAAATCTTTTTATTTGACGCGGCCGCTATATCTAATTTTTGGTCCGTGTTTATCATAGAGTTCGCCGAAACAATTGCGGCGGCGCCTGTGCTAGTATCGCCTAGCAACGAGCTTTGACTGACGGTTTATTTTGCGGAGCGCTCGGATTTCTCTGAACTACTGGCGGTTGTTGTTGCGGCACTGACCTAGAAGTATTATAATTCTCAATATGTAATAGGTCATTATGCAATTTTCGACATTTTGGGCATTTTGCAGCCTTGCACCTCCAAGACGGGTGATTATCGCGGAGACAGTTTAAGCATAGTTTGAGGGATTTTATTATTTTTATCCTATCTTCAATGCTTAAGCTTAAAAAACTTGAACAAGAGTTTATCAGATGATCGTCCTTGCAATGAAAACATCGGGGAGATACAGCCGCGAGACCGTTAGATGAGAAATTTTTTGGTTTTTGATTTGTCGGTTTATTAGAGCTGGTTTTATCACCCGACTTTGTTGCATGTATTTTCTCAAGTAGTTCACATTTTTGCTTTAAAAAATCATTCATATCTCTTAAACCGGGTAATTCGCCCTCAAACTTATAACTTTCCCAATATCTTTGCGTTGTCTGGTCAAATTTTATTGACATCAAATAAATGATTAACCGATCCCACCCAGGGATGTAGAAACCTTGGATTGCTAATACCTATGGAAAATTTTCATGAAAATCACTGCCGCGTGTCTTCCGCCATTTTCGCCGCCATGTTGTGGAGATTTGGGTTGGCGATATTGGTTTCCTTAATTTTAAATAATAGTGTGGGAACACTGACTGTCAACAGTGTCAAAATATGATTGAATTTGACATTTTTTTGAAAGGTTATTTTTGTTGTTGTTTTTTAAGACAAAAACAAAAAAGTAAGGAAACAAAACATAAACAAATGCTCCAACGGTCACGCCATTTATCTCTCTCATTTGGTCTGGAGTATGTGCAGGTTTCGAACAAATAAATCATAATATGGAAACATTCCCCCAATTTATAAACTCAAAGGGTACTGTTAAGCCACACGTTATAAATTGTAATAAAAGCTCGGTTCAACCATTGCTGCTGGCGCTCCCGCTGAAGATACACCTTGATTATGTTGATCTGAATCTGCAGAGGGACTAAAACAGCTAAGCACAGATGCACCAATGTGATTCACTAATAAAAAATAAATTAATAGAGGGAGATACTGACTTTGATAATAGCATATATGGTTCAGCTGAAAGCCAGAGCCATGGCAAATCAAGCAACATTTAGCGATCACAAAAAAAGAACATCTTTGGCACATGGAGTCGAGCATGGAGTCGAGCATGGAGTTTTACATCGCGCGAAGACCTTGGCGGAAAAACCTATTAACAAACAACTGTGTCGACCATCCCTTCCCTAAGTTAACAAGTTATTACTAAGATATCCTTGAGTTTTAGTAAGTTTTCAGCATACAACATTTTTTTTTGTAGCTCTATCTTTTATAAAGGATGTGGGATTTTACTCTAAACTGCATATGTTGTAGGTTTCATTCAAAGTTCAAAGTTAAACATTTTGATATTCTGGCTTTTCCCTAAAATAAGTTTTTTGAACTCTTTGTGAAAATGTAAATAATATTTATGAACCAAATTGTAGTCTGAGAATAAGTAGCAGAAAAATATAGGTTGCGTCACACTGGCATCACAAACATAAAAAATATTAAATTCATATGACCAAGAAATGACTTTTTTCACAAAAGGCAAATTTCAATTGTTATGTTGCCACTCCATAAGGAAAGTGCATCATCCTTAAAAAACGAATCTACAAAAAAAAATGTCAAATGCTGAAAACTTACCAAAACTTAAGGATATCTTAGTAATAACTTTTTCTGCTGAATTCTTCAGAATCAGGAAAATTTTATTACAAAAATTGTTAACAAAAAACATTGTCACAATTGAATAAATAAACGTCAAAATTTAGTGTTAAAAATTAACATCAAAATAAATTTAACCTAAGAATATCTTTAAAATGTCATTTAGATATTAAACAATGTTAACATTAAGGTTTTGTTAATAAAGATTAAAAAATAAATATTGATTTTTCTTTATTTCTAGTAAACTGGTGAAACATCTTATAATTACTGGTCTTAAAATCTCAAAAAAATACTGGCTACAATATCACAAAAATTGACAATGAAATCTTAAACTACTTACTTAAAATTACATATAGAAAGTTACAAACACATGGAAATGACAACAAGAAAAAAAAAATATACTGATAAAATACATATTAAAATTAATATTTTGGTAATTATGCAGTATACAGTTTTCTGCCATTTTTGACTTTTTATGAAAAATTTTTCTCTTAAAAAAAAAATTGGGCGCAGGCGGATTTGGGGTCCTAGGGATCCTAGTAGGCCCCCATAAAGAATTAAAAAAAAAAAAATGAAAAATGGCAGAAAAACTTATACTGCATTACCAATTTTTTTATGTTCTTTTTAAAACTCATGAAGTATTGTTCTAATTTTGTAAAAGTCGATGTGCCAAAGATGTATTTTTTTGTGATCGCTTGCCATCGCCCTGGTTTTCAGCTGATCCATATATGCTATTATCAAACTCTATATCTCCCTCTATTCATTTATTTTTCTTGTCTTCTAGGACTATAACAACCTCGGATTTATAAACTGTTGGCGCATATCTGTCCCTAGACGTTTTAGTTCCTGTTTCAGATTCACAGATGAACTTAATGAAGGTTTATCTTGAGCGGGAGCGCCAGCAGCAATTTATTTGTTCAAAACTTGCACATTTCCCAGACCAAATGAGAGAGATTATCATGGCGTGGCCGTTCAAGCATTTGTCTGTCTTTTAAATCGTTTTTATTGCTTAGTTCTTCACATTTTTGTTTTTTGTATTAAATAACAACAACAAAAATAACCTTTCTAGAAACGTCATTTTTGACACTGTTGATACACTACTATTTAAAATTAAGGAACCAATGTCGCCAACCTAGATGTCCACAACATGGCGGCGAAAATGGCGGAAGACACACGGCGGTGATTTTCCCACAAGGGTATTATCAATCCCTTTCTTTTTTACATCCGTGATCCCACCCATCAGTTTTTTCACCTAAGGATTTCAAAGCCCTGAGATGTTTGTTAAATTCATTATTAAGGCTCCTGAGCTCAGTAAAGGATTCTTTTGTGATATTACGATATTCAAATAATGCTTTAATATGATTATGAATTATAAGATTTTTATTTTCAAACCGGTCTACCAACATAGACCAAGCTTCAGAATAATTTTGAGAAGAAACTTCCATTGATTTCAAAAGTTGTGCAGCGTCCTTCTCTAAACTATTCCTTAAATAATAGAATTTTTTAATATTACTCAATTTTGGATTTTTGTGCACAAGAGCAGTAAACATCTCTTTATATTCCAGCCAATTGCTGTAGTTGCCATCAAAATTTCTTAGTTTGATTCGCGGTAACTCAAATTCCGAGTCATTTTGCGTATTTTGATAAGATAAAACGTAAAACTTTTTCGATTCAGTTGAAAATTTAAAATTTCTCAAAAATCCAAGATGGCGGAAAGATTTAAAAAATGTTTAATTTTCACCCCTCCCCCCTGAAAAAAATTTATGTGCGACAACGAACAAACTCTAAAGCTTTAGTAGTTTTGTAGTGAGAAATAAAAAGCTTTTAGATTATGGGTGTTTGGGCTTAACATTGGAAAAAATCGAAAAATTACATATTTATCAATTTGCTACAATTTTTGGCCTGATTACTTCATTTAAAAAAATATTGTTTATAAAGAGACAAAATCTGAGAGTTGCGTCCGTTTGTTCAAAATTTGACACTAAAAAAAATCAGGATGTCGGAGTTTTAAAAAAAGTTAGGTTTTACACGCCTTATTTTTTTTTTAAAGTAAGACACTGGACAAAATATAAATTAGTATTTCCAAATCTCCATTTTTTCTTCGTATATCGAGGTATCACCTAATTAAATTGGATAAGAGATAAAAAAGTATTAGGTATTTAGATTCCTTCAGTGGGATTTACTAAAAGGGTTTAGCCTATTTTAGACAGGTCAAGTTTAAGTGAAATTGTTGGTTTTAAGCATTTTATACCAACTTCCTTGAGTTTGGGACATAGTTTGATTTATAAGAATAATTTTAATTGTTTCTATTTAAAAGAAGTTTTTTTTTAACCCTAGGGGGGATCTAAATGGTAAACACTCTAAACACACACTAAATTATATGTTACTCTGATCAAAACTTACCCTTGTTTATTGATTTTCGTGATTAATACTCATGTAATCATAAAATAAGGATTAGATTAACTTTTTATTTACTTAAAAGGGGTTTTTATATATCAAAAGTATGAAAAAACTTTACAAACATAAACCCATCGCAGTCGCAGACACCAAATAAAAATATTTCATCAAAGTAGGTTATGAAGAAAATGCGGCTAAAAACAGACCTGAATCCAACTGATGCGTTCACAAAGGAGTCATGTCGGCTCAACAAACTGTTCGCGGCTGCAGAGTTGAGACCTTTGAGTGTGATCTTTCAGTGGAAAGCTTCGTTTGATGAATAAGCTTTTAGATAAACTCAATGTTTTAATTTCAGTTCTGTTTGTAAATAAATGAATAGGTACAGTTATATTGGATTTTTTCAGTGGAGACAGTTTTCATGCATAATCAGTGACCTTCGCTTATGTTTGTTTTGTGTCCTCATAAATATATTCTTTGTGCTGAAAACGAGTTCAAAATATAGCGTTTTTATGTTTTATTGATTAATAAACAACTTGGGATATCAAATAAGGTAAATTAATTCTTGTAAAAACGGTTGCTTAGGGAAATTATAAAGGAACTTATTACCAATTGCCACAAAACAATCCTTTCTGAGGGCTATAAATTTAAACCACCCCCCAGAGGTGGTCTAAAAAATCATCAACTTTATAACCTCAAACACAGATGATAAAGCTATTATGTGACAAATTTTTGCCGTATTCACCATTTGCCATTTTGAAACCTTTCAAAAAAAATTAGTTTTAGGGCATTTTCTCCAAAAATATGGAATATTTTGAGAAAAAAGCAGTATTTTTGTGGTATTTTGCAATACAAAATATTCAATAACTTTGTATCTTTTCTGTATGGGTAAGTGTTTTTTGAAAATGGGTTTTAAAATTTAGTACCACCCACGGGTGTAAATATTTAGACCTGTGAGGGGTTCTATTTTAGATCTTGGTAAATCCCACTGTTAGTGTTTTTAAATAATTAGGTCAAAAAATATAGCAAACGGAAAGTGTATGTAATTTTGTGATTTTTTTTAATGCGAATCCAAAACACGTCAGTATACACAAAAACAATGAGCGTTTATAGTGAAAGCTTTAGAGTTTGTTCAGTGTCGCACACAAATTTTTCTCAGGGGAGGTGAAAATTACACATTTTTTAAAACTGTCCGCCATCTTGATTTTTTTAGAAGTTTTAAATTTTTAACCGAATCGAAAAACTTTCACGTTACAGTACACAGAGACCAAACAACTCAACATTTATAAAATATATTGATTATACTGGCATAAAACTCTATAATTTACATCCGGCAGAAATAAAAGTTATAAAAAATTTCAAAATTTTTAAGAAAAAAGCTAGGCAGTACGTAATACTTAATATAGAACAGTTAAAGTTTGTCCAGGTCAAACTCATTAACCATGTTTGATTGATTTTTGCGTGCGAATACTCAGGGGGGGGGGCAGCCTCCCCTAATTGACGCCCCTGTACTCTTGACATTAAAATAAAATACGATCGTTAACATAAAAATTTTATTATATTTATTTTACAAATAGAACCTATATATTTGTTGGTACAAGTATTTTCTAAGTATATGGTTACAAAGCTAAAAAACTATTACAGGGAGGGCCCAGAACTGAATTTCTACCTCACAGTGGCCAGGGGAGAGTTCCAACCCAATCTACAAACATTTTTAAATATTTGTGAAAGGCAGGCAGTTGATTTTTACTACATGACGAACCCCCCTCCGTCCCCGGAGCCGATTTCTGGCTACTCCACTTTAGGAACAACAAAAAATAGAGCGAAAAACGTCAAGTTTTAATTGAAGATATGTATTGGCCTAACAAAGTTTTTAATATTCGATAACACAATGTAAAAACGTGACCAATATTTTGAGGATAAAGATCGCACTGTCAATGTAGACATTTTAGTAGATATGTTTTCACCTCGTACTCAATACGTATTAAAATTGTCTTCTTTTTCTTTTATAGAGCGTGTTCTCTGTTTCCACAGAGAGCGTGATATATAAAAGAACAAAATGCTTGATTTTTTATACGTATAGAATATACGATGTGAACATATACTAAATGTTGAACTTGAGAATAAACTAGAGTTTAGGACTTCCATTGTCTCTTTTGTTACTTTGAATGCTTATGTAACTGCAATCGTCACCCAGTATTCACCTAAGGACGATTGCGGATACACAAGCATTCGAAAAGTTGTGAAAAAGTAAAAAATAAAGACAATAGGGCTGCCAAATTGTCAAAGTCAGCCATTAATCACGTGATGGCCCCTTAAAAATGGTGGCTGTATGGTAAACAAAGCGATTTCCGATAAGACGTATGCTAATAAAAATGAAAATTTTGGGAAAGTGGAAAAAGATTCAGATTAAACAAAGTGACTATTTTATAGATTGATCCCTTCTGAATCGGGAAGAAAAATCTGTGTCTTTTTCTATTTTTCTACTTTGCCAAACTTTTGATTTAAGTTAGCATTACGTCCACGGATGTAGAAACCTTAGATTGTTAATACTATTGTGGAAAAATCACTGCCGCGTGTCTTCCGCCATTTTCGCCGCCATGTTGTGGAGATTTGGGTTGGCGACATTGGTTTCCTTAATTTTAAATAGTAGTGTGGGAACTATGAAAGGTTATTTTTTTTGTTGTTTTTTATTACAAACACAAAAAAGTGAAGAACCAAGCAATAAAAATCATTTAAAAGACATACAAATGCTCGAACGGTCACGCCATGATAAACCCTCTCATATGGTCTGGGGAATGTGCAAGTTTTGAACAAGTTTTGAACAAATAAACATTACCCCCAATCACCGATGTCATCCGTGCCCCCAATTTATAAACTCAAAGGGTACTGTCAACCATTGCTGCTGGCGCTCCCGCTCAAGATAAACCTTCATTAAGTTGATCTCAATCTGAAACGGGAACTAAAACGGCTAGGGACAGATATGCGCCAGAAGACAAGAAAAATAAATGAATAGAGGGAGATACAGAGTTTGATGATAGCATATATGGATCAGCTGAAAGCCAGAGCGATGGCAAGCGATCACAAAAAAGTACATCTTTGGCATGTGTAGTTTTAACAAATTAGAACAATACTTCATGAGTTTTAAAAAGACCATTAAAAAAATTCTTTTAGAGATAGTACCATATACAATTCAAGAGTTCCCAAACCACCAATTTTAATGTTAAGTTTAATATGTATTTTATCAGTATTTTTTTTTTCTTGTTGTCATTTCCATGTGTTACTTTCTATATGTAATTTTAAGTAAGTAGTTTAAGATTTTAATTGTTAATTTTTGTGATATTGTAGCCAGCATTTTTTTTGAGATGTTTTACCAGTTTACTAGAAATAATGAAAAATCAATATTTATTTCTTAGTCTTTATTAACAAAACCTTAATGTTAACATTGTTTAATATCTAAATGACATTTTGAAGACAATCTTAGGTTAAATTTACCTTAATGTTAATTTTAACAACATTTTGACGCTTATTTATTTAATTGTGACAATGTTTTTTTTGTTCGTTAACAATTTTTGTAAAAAGTTATTACTAAGATATCCTTGAGTTTTGGTAAAATTTCAGCATTTGACATTTTTTTTGTAGATTCGTCTTTTATAAAGGATGATGCACTTTCCTTATGGAAACTGGCTTTCTGTGGGATTTTGCTTGTCTTGATGAAAACCTATCATTGCCCGATAGTAATCAATATTCACATTTTACTAAAACTAACTAAGATGGCTAAAAATGTTACAAAAGTTTTTGTTTTGAAGCATGTTTGTTAAATACTAAGCGGCAACATAACAATTGAAATTTGAAATATTTTTGTTTGTGATGTCAGTGCGACGCAACCTATATTTTTCTGCTATTTATTCTCACACTACAATTTGGTTCTTAAACATTATTTATATTTTCACAAAAAGTGCAAAAAACTGATTTTAGGGAAAAACGAGAATACCAAAATGTTTAACTTTGACCGCAGTATCTCGAAAACCACATACCAGATCTCTGTGGAGCAATGATGGATTTTTATTAGGACAATGAGACCTACAACATATGCAGTTTTGAGCAAAATCCCACATCCTTTATAAAAGATAGAGCTACAAAAAAATGTTGAATGCTGAAAACTTACCAAAACTCAAATATATCTTGGCAATAACTCGTTAACTTAGAGAAGGTATGGTCGACACAAATGTTAGTTAATAGGTTTTTCCGCCAAGGTCTTCAAATATTGTAAAACTCCATGCCCGACTCCATGTGTCAAAGATGTACTTTTTTTGTGATCGCTAAATTTTGCTTGACTTGCCATGGCTCTGGCTTTCAGCTGATCTATATATGCTATTATTAAAGTCAGTATCTCCCTCTATTAATTTATTTTTTATTACTGTATCACGTTGGTGCATCTGTTCGTAGCTGTTTTAGTTCCTGTGCAGATTCAGATCAACGATCAACGTAATCAAGGTGTACTTTCAGCGGGAGCGCCAGCAGCAATGGTTGAACCGAGCGTTTACAATTTATAATGTGTGGCTTTACTTTTTTGTATTGTAATAAAAACAACAAAAATAACCTTTCAAAGAAACGTCAAATTCAATCATATTTTGACACTGTTGACAGTCAGTGTTCCCACACTACCATTTAAAATTAAGGAAACCAATGTCGCCAACCTAAATCTCCACAACATGGCGGCGAAAATGGCGGAAGACACGCGGCAGTGATTTTCATGAAAATTTCCTATAGGTATTAGCAATCCAAGGTTTCTACATCCGTGATTACGTCTTATGGAAAAACGGTTTTTTTTTTACCCTACACTACTAAGTAAATGTTTATTTAACGGAACTTAGGGGAATCATTTCGGTTTTTGAGCGAGCCGAATTTCGGTTATTTGCCGTGGTGTAGCGATAAATGTAGGTGCTGTTTCTTGTACAGTTGAGATCGGACCTGTCCACTTTTTGACATTTAAAAAACGCCGACTTGAACTCTTGACGAAATTTTCCTGAAACCAAAAGAAATTATAGGTCAACTTGGGCATTGATTTTTCCTTTACCTAATGACTTGGACCTGCGATCGACCAAAATCTTTTGTCACGTCACGAAACCACAATTTTATATAGAGATTTAACGTAAATAAAACAAGAAGATAAATAGATATAAACTAAAAACATGTGATTTTAGTGCCTGCTTTTCACTCAATTAATTTGCTGCCTGAATCACATCATCAGTCTTGCTAAGGGTTGTTAAGGCGCATTTACACAGACAAACTTTTCTTTGATGTTGAAATGCCGACAAACATTTACACGAGCCTCTTGAGCAAAATTGTTTGAGGTTGGTTTAAATCTGTTTCAGTTGGGTTGGGTTCATATAGTTAAAAATGTACTAATTACTGTCGGCTCTTTACCCTCACGACTTTTTAGACACTCCCTTTTTGGAAACAGGAAGAAAAGATTAGCGAAATTTTACAAAATATAAAAAAGGACCTTATGGCCTGCATGTAAGATGGAATTGAAAAAAAAACTTAAACTGTAATCGAAACTTATAATCTACATAACTTAATAAGTATGTAATTCCCATTTACAACAAATAGTAATTTTTTAACAGTTTTTCATATTTTTATTTTGCACCTTCAACTCAAGGACTGTTTTTTGTTAAATGTCAAAAATATAAGGAAAAAATCACAGAAAATATTTTGGTTAGTTTGAAATTAGTTCAATCACTCAAAAAGCAAACTGGCAGCACTGGACGTGTTTTGGCGGCATTCAAGAATACGAACAGCCAGCGACGGGGATGGGATCGTTCCCTGGGAGTGTTCACGTCCGTCTAAAATTCAAGAATCGACACCATGGGGTGGCCCCTCAGCTTTAAGTCACCAGGGGTCGCGATTTCTCGGAAACGGCAACAGCGACAAATTCAAATATTCGGTAACAAATGAGCACCAAATTTTGGCATAAAAATTTTTGTGGACCCTTATGGTGGTCCCCCCAGCTTTACCTATCATATTACATTATTCAATTATTTCAAAACATATTTTTTTTTAATTTCTTTCTAAGGTCACATATTTAAATGTTTCAATATTTCGAATTTGTGGCCGTAGAAAGAAATTTTAGCATATTCGGTAAAAAAAGTGCTCCGATTCGTGTTTTACTGATGTTTATTTGACTCCAAATATCACAAGAAAGTGTGGCACCTATCCGGACCTCTAAAAGACGCACTATATGTATAGAAGGCAAATTTTCCAAATCAGTAACCAAATCTAAGGAAATCGCTGAGGAATAGTTATGGCAAAATTGTAAAGTCTCGTTCTGATTGGTTCTGAAACAATATTTAAAATGTGGCGGTTTCATACAGATGTGTGGTTTACTCGTAAAAAGATAGTTCCGGCGAGTTTTCGGCACTTTTTTCACCTAACGCATACTTCTTATGCATTATTTAATTATGCATTCAGTCTTAAAACAAAAATATAACAATAACAATTGCGAAAAACACAAACACTCGACGGATCGGTCGGACCTAAGATGGCGAAACGTGCCTCGACAAATCAATAACCTTTTTGCCCTAGTTGTCGGATTGTAGGGAGTAAATGTCTTAATCCTGATTTGAATTATTGTTTCTAGAAGAAAAATTTATGTTAAAAGGCGCATTTACACAGAGCGAATAGGTTCGTCAAAAAATACGGGCCAAATCTGGCGAACCTTTTTCGACGAACGTTTGCCCAAACACTCGAACATTTGCAACGAAAATTTGCAGCGAACATTTGCCACGAACATTCGGGCGAATTTTCGCAGGATTTTTTGGAAATATATTTTTGGAAATGGGAATAGATAATATTTTTGGTCTCACATAGGAACACCAAAAATATTTTATTTTATTATTCGATTAAATAGTAAAAGCCAACGGCAAGCGAAAAATTATTATTTGCTGGGTGGTAGGTTGTGAGGTTGGTAGATATCTACAAAATAAGTTTGTACCTAATTATTGCTATGCTTTACAACTTTTTTGGTTTTCTTTAATTAAGTGTAAACTCATTAAACCCCACCACCAAACCCCATCAACAAACCCCACCGCCAAAACCCCACAATTGCGTCAAATCGTTTTTCCGTCGGAAAGGTTTTAAAATTTAATTTTTATATTACAATTCAGTTCAATGATTTACGGTAAATAATTTTTCTAATTTTTGGTTTATTCCAAATATTTCTTTTAGGAAATGTTGTCCGAACACCACAAACCTTTTTACCCGAACCCCGTTTTCAACGAACGCAATGAAGGACGGAACAACGACGCCATAAAGTTGTTAATTAACTAGGGTTAATTTGTTTACCCTACATAAACGACTTCGTGACGTCGCAAGCAACGTTTTTAGGACACGTCAGTTTAACGTTTCCTGTCCGTTTACTCAACGTCAACATAGTTGGTCTACTAGAGCCATATTAGAGGCACAAAAAATTGGTGAGGGAGACATAAATTCAAAAAATCAGTTTCCAAGTGACCAGTAGTCACTTGAAATATAAACTAAGGGCCGTTAAACCGGCCCTAAAAAAGGGCTGCGTCCATAAATAAAACACGGTAAGGGGTAGAAGGGGGTAAAAGTTTTATAAAGTAACTTTTAGGGAGGTTTTTCCATATTCATTAAGTGTTGCACAATTTGCAAACGTATTACGAGGAAGGAAAGAGGGGTTAAAATTAGGATAAAATGACGTTATATAATTGACCGACCATGCAGGGGCCACGACCCTAAACGTTTGTGACGCCACACAATCAAAAATCGCGACGTAATTTTATTAGCAGCTGTAATTTGTTTTTCTGTCTACAAACTATGTAACGCACCCCAAGTGACCCAGAGTCAGACTATGATCAGACTCCCTGACCCACTGTAGATACCAAGTAACGAAGAGTCAGACTATCTTGAAATTAATTTGTGGGGTTCTTCTTTTGATGCACTGTGCACACCAGATGTATCTATGTCCTTTTCTAGCTTGTATAAATATAAAGGATAGATATAATTAGTGCAAATTGTTGCAGCAAAAGGAAAAAGCTATTAGCACTTTCGGCCAATTTCAATATATAAGACAACTATAGAGGGCACCTCTTTAGTCGCAAAATGGTTAGGTTTTCAGTAAATCAAGAAATGATTATTGCCGCCATACTGTTTTCTTTTCCTGATTTGCGCCGCTACACCATTTGTGTAAATCGTTAAAAGAATCTTGTTTTTTTGCAGGATATTGATGATTTTTATTTAATTTTGGAAATTTTTAAGTATTGTTTTAGATTGGCTATAGTTTGAAATAGGTTTAAAGCATTTTGAAAATTTTCAGTATTTAAATAAAAAAATAATTTAGCAAAAAATTAAGAAGGATTGGAGGCCCCCTTATTTTTTAAAGCTAAAATGTCCATGTTTGACGGAAAACTAAGGTTCGTTGTTAAATTTAGTAAGTGCCGAATGAGCATTATCAGAAACCTCTGGTGACAAAAATTTATATAATTATTATAAAGAGGGTTCCATTAACGCCCTAGGATATTTAGAGGTTTCCTACAGGAATTGAGTTTGTATATTTGTTTTATTAAAGGTTCTAAATTGATGGTACCCTAAGGTAACATAAAACTGGTGTTAACAATATTTCCACGGACATCTTTATAAAAATTAAAGTCATCTGTAACAAATGTTATATAAATTGGTGTTAACAATGTTTCCACCAACATATTTATAAAAATATAAGTCATCAGTGACAAAAGTTATATAAATTGGTTTTTGAAATCTTTCTGTTAACCCATCTATAAAACCGTAACTATCAATTAAAGATATATAGATTGGTTTTTAAAATGTTGCTATCAACTCACTTATAAAAACTTAATTTACCAACAACAAAGAGACACTTATAAAAACTTGAAAACTGACGCACAATAGGTAATTATATAAATTGGTGCCTGTAATATTCTTATGAACTCATTCATAAACCTTTTTTGCCCATTCTTTCTATAATGTTTTTATTAATTTCTTTGTATAGTGGTTATAATACCACTGTTTTTACAACAAAAAAACAATTTTAATTTATAACAAAACAAAGAAGATTTTTTAGGTTAATTTTGTGACATCAAAAGGCTCGTTTTTGCGACTTTGAAAGGTGCGTTTTTGCGACATCAAAAGGCGCATTTTTGCGAGATACCATTCCATCATTATCTGGTTTTAATTACATCAATCTGAGAGAGATAAGAGATCCAAATCTTGAGATAGTTTTCGATGACAGATATCGGGATCAAATGCATTCTACACCCGATTCCGACCAGCGTTTCCCATGCGCGGCCACCCTGACTCAAAAAACTCATCACGTGGACCGACATGAACTTGTATAGGCAAATCTCGCTTAGACTACGTGATCCGTGTTGTGATTCGGAGAGCCCACGCATAAGAAACCCATAGATGGGAATTGGGTTTTAGAAAAAGAGAACAATATAGTAACCGTGTTAAGTTCGCAAAAATGCACCGTGAAACTTCGAGTGAATACAGTGTGTACGGCTGGTCGGCGGCAATTGTGAATACATCAGCTTACGACGCGACGGAACGCAGCCTCAAGGTCCGTTTCTGCGAGTTTGACATAGTTACTATTATCCTCTTTTTCTAAATGCATTCGTCTGAGAGAGATCCAGCATACCAGGGAAATACCTGCCTGTACACCCTTCGACCCCGCAATCTAACTATCTTCTTGAGATAAGTTACCTCTGACAGTTATGCGAGGTTGAAGGGTGTGCAGGCGGGTATTTTTCCTGGTATGTGTAGTATGCTGGATCTCTCTCAGACGAATACATTTAGGAAAAGAGAACAATGGTAACTATGTTAAGCTCGCAGAAACGGACCTTCAGTGTTCAACACTGCGCCATCTGCAGCCTTTTATTCCAACTAGTATCATGTTTTAAAACGTTGATAAAATAGTGTTGAAAGAGGTAAACAGTGGTATAATTGTATTGTTTTTTTTTATAGAATTGTCGTAAATTTTCACCATTTTGGATTCGAACAATAGGTTTTTGACCAAAATAAAAACGTTATTTATGGGGTTTCAACATGTGCTTTAATCGAAATATGGCTTGTTTAGGGTTAAAAACAAAATACAAAATTCAATATTTCTCCCAGAAAGCCAAAAACATATGTGAAAAAAAAGTATTATTACATTGAATATTTTTCTCCCCGTTTTCTCAAATATTTTTGGAGCCCATGAAAATTTTGTGAGTGTATTCGAAAACTATACAGTACACACGGGACCGCAGCTGATTATCAGAGTAGGATGACTGGGAAAACAGCTTTTATTTAACCTTTATAATTTATTTTAGAAGATTGATAAACACCATTTTATAAATTTTTTATTTTAAAAAGAAAAAGAATAATACATAACACGCAAAGCGAAGAAAGATGAAAAATTTATATTTCTAAATCGATAAAAACCTTTAATTTGTTATGTAGTGTTGTTAAAACAGTTGTAAAACCTTTTTATAATAATATCTAGACTTGAGGGTTCATAAGGAATTTTTATAAAATCTATATGTTGTTTTTCTATCCATTACTATGTACCATAAATTTTTATAAGCTGGTGTTGGTCAGTTGTTTTTCAGGTTTTTTTTACTCATTTAAGAGATATATTAGAGTTATAAAATTATCACCAACACTAAATAATATAACTTTTGGTTATTTTATGAAGGTTTTATATTATTTGCTGTAACTTCTATATAGACAAAAATGCTCATTGGTTGGAAACCTTTAAAAAGTCACTTTAATGTAATAAATTAAGTGAATGTTACCTAGCTACGTATTTTAGAATTATTGATAGATGGTGTTTGGAAATTAGTCCTTTTGTGGTTGCAGAGACGTGGAAGTCTTGATTTCAAATCAATTATATCAATAAAAATATTATCCAGAGGGCATTTCAGTCGTAGTCGCTTCGGCGACGGTGTGGAAACTTTGCTAGCGACTCTAGTCGCAGGCAACGTCAACACAACTCCAAAAATCTCCGTCAAATTGATGCAAAAGCGAGTTGCTAGAACGTTTATATGGCGTTTTCACACAACGTTAAGTCGCCTTTGGCAACGTTAAAACGTCGACAAATTGTTACTTAGGAAGAAATATTCGCCTGTGTAAATGCTCCTAAACAAACTTCCTTATGCATTTTACACTGAACTTTTTTAGCGCTATGTCTACTTTATTAGAATAATATATTGTATTTGCGCTACTACTTGTAATATTGCGTAATTATAGGAAATCAAATAAGGGATAATTCTGGAAACTCGGCAACCACGGTCTAAATTTCTGGAATTTCAGCCTGTCTAATGTTTTTTATGCGGTTTCTAGTTTATTTTAATTTTTTTTATCCGGACTTTAACCCTGTGTTTTTGAAATGACGCCGTTCAGTTTTAAAACTTTCCAGCGTTGAAAAAGGTTTCAAAATTATTTGTTAATATTGTTAATAATAAATATTATAAATAAATAAAAATGTCTTTATTTACACAAAGTTACAAAGTAGCAGCTTACATTGGTAGATGGGTGGTGGTATCCAACTAGGTTGCTCTTATACAACCACCCCAGATAACAATAGTAGTTTACCTAACAAGTGCGGAAAGTAATACTTTACCGCACGCAACGGCAGTTGCAAAAACGACGCGTAGCGGAGATCGGGCAAGTTGTCAAGGGCGTTAAAGGCACTTTACGCATGTGCTAGGTACAAAATTTTACCTATGAGCACTGCGAATTCCTTTAAAATTTGGTAAATACAGAAATAGGTATATTTTATCTATTTTTTATGTTATTTTTCTGAGAAAAGAGAGAAAATAAAAAAAGATATATTAATTCATTTGTTTATAAATCATTTTTTAATTTAAATTTTAGAGTGCGGTAAAGATTTCTTTACAGCACTTGGGATGTAAAGAAACTTTACCGCAGTCCAAAAATATTTTTATGTTTTTTTGGAAAAATGGAATTCGTTGCACATTGCAAGTTTATAGCATTCGAAACTCGACGCTCATGCGCTTCTGAAATGGAATAAACTTCATTTATTGTTGCGACGGATTGCGAGTCAGGGCTTCGTACAGTGGTGGTGGCTTGTTTAATGCTGGTCATGGCTGAAATCGGAGCTTGTTGAATGCTAGTCATAGCATGAATCGGAGCTGTTGGTAGGCATTCTAACGGAGACGACGATGCTGACGCTGCTGCTGTCGATAGCGGACTTTTTCTACTAAATCCGTCACTAGATGATGCTGATGGCTTCCCCAAGATGTTTAGAGCTATCTTTTTTTATTCTCTATGCAGTCTTCCATGTACGATTCTGCGACACTATTCGACTTCCACCCACCGTGGCGTTTTATGTTTGTTAAATTGCTCCCGGCATTTGCTAACATAGTTGCTGATGATCGATGGAAGCAATGACCAGTGTATAGTTCGGGGTTTTGTAATCCCAATTATCCGGCTATACTACTACTACTACAAACTACCTGGAACACTTACCATGGGCGTACCCAACAAAAAACCGGCGGTGTTTGGTATCCTTGGGTCTAAGATTTTTATATTTTCGATAAATATCCATATAGTTCGATTTATCATCAGGGTCACAAACGACAAATTTTCTTGACACGTTAGTTTTTATGTTTGGGATGGTTATTAGCAAAATGTCTTCTTTTTCCTCAATACCATCAACAGTCATCTTCATTAGTTCATCCCTGCGGCATACCCCAGCGATTCCAAACATGGTGGCAACTTTTATCATTAGGTAAGTTTCGTCTGGTGCACTAGTCAAGAATTTATCTGTTTTGGTTTTCTGCAAAACATTGGATTTGTTCGGTCTGAACCCCTTATTTAATTTTTTCATATAGGCCGTCAGCTTGTAATATTGACTTAAATCAATATTTTTCTTTTATTTTAAGGTTCATTTTAAGCATAGCAAAATACCTCTTTTTTTATGGAAGAAACTTTCTTTGAACGGCACCAGTCCTTAAATGCTTTGTGTTCTTTATCGTATCTGTGTTTGGATTTTTCCGGGATCAGTTCATCATTTGCTTGGCGTGCAGCTTCCAGGAACATTTTTAACTTATTTAAGAGCTGCTAATTTGATTAAGAGCGACTAAAACGACGAAAACTATGCTGTAGTTAAGTAAGTATGGTTTGTTTGTATTCAGTTGTATTGTTTTTTGTGGTTACCATGAGCCAACTATGACAAGCACTGCGTTTAATGTCAATTTTTTTGCTGATATATATATATATATATATATATATATATATATATATCTTTCAGTGCTGTCAACTTAAGGACACTAATCCTAGAGCAAGGTCTAAAGGAAGCGAAGCCTGACATTTATTTTGACACTTGCGTTGTCATTTTTGATTTGTTTGCCTCGCTTTTGTCATCGGCGGCTCGTTATTTTTTTATCAAACGATTTAATTTTGTTATTTATTCCTGTTGTGTGCCAGGCTGCAACAAATAGTCCTGCGAAAGAGTTCAGCTCTTTCAAGTACCTATTAAAGGTAAGTTTGAACGAGTGAAGAAGTATTTTCATTAGGAAAATCAAACAGCAATAGAAGGAGAGCTTAGCTGGAAGTCTTCGGACAAGACTTTAAGCAGCACGAAAATTTAAGGATTTGTGAGGCAAGTTTTATAATAGTACCTATTTTTGCCCCGACGATAGTGCTTAATAAAGTGGAAGTATAAATTCAATTCCTTGTGTATTTGCGTGTCCCATTTGATATCCGAAATTAGTAAGTGCGAAAACCTCAGACGCCAATCCTATGAAAAATATCTGAGGTGTAATTTCAAAAAAGCTGGAAAGCTTTAATATTGTGCGGAAAAATCAACATCACTTGGTCCAGTTAATAGTCAATGCTTATGAAGAAGTTATGGGTAAAAATGAAAACATTTTGGAAATTTTGGCTGATTCTCTACCAAGAAGTTTAAATGGTATAATTGAAGAGAATAACGCAATGACTAGATATTAAAATTGATATACCTAATAATTTGTTTCTATTATTTTATAATTTTCGTTACAGTTGTATTTTTTAAATTTTTTTTACAGTTGTTTAATGCATTAGCGTATTTATTGTAATATAAAAATTATGTTTAAAAGCAATCTTTGATGTCAATATTTTGACATTTTAGTACAAGTCTGTCACAAAATATAATCCGGTAGTTAACCATACAATCTAAAAAATACCAATGTTTATCATGTACCACTTTTATGATGCCGATAGTGTACTTTTTGTGGGGCGAATATTCGCCTCTATATATGTTACCGTAAAACCCCGATTTCAGTTACAACCTGGTTTTCCTAGGAAAAACTAGTTTAGATTAGGTCAGTTGGATTAGGTCAAATTAAGATCTAATCTAAACTTATATAATTTAGTCTAATCTAATATAGAGTTAACAGTTATAACTAGTTTTTACTAGGAAAAACCGGCTTTAACGGTAACGCATAGGTACTGTGATAAGAATGCGTTGTATTGGTAAAAGATTTTAAACATTATAAATCTAATGTAGTTTTAAGTGTATTTGAGTAATTTAGATAACTTTAATCAGTTTTCTGTAATTATTATAAGTATAAATATAATAGTCAAAAGAAAGAAAAAACTGTTTTAATTCTTACTTGAAACCCAGTAACAAAATGTGTTATTAGTAGACCATCATCATACCAACGTCTGGTACGGTAGTTCATTAAAAATTTAGTTGATATTTGGGTCCTAAAACACCTACATCTACAAAAAAAAGGATTTTCTGTCGGTCTGCACACATGATAAAGAAGGCATTATGTATTATGATTTTAACCAAAATTTGGTACCAAAGCGTTTTTTTGGCCACCCACCAAGTAAATGTTGGATAGAATGATGGGGGTTTAGGAAGAGAAAAGTGTGAAATCGTTGAAAAAATTGTAACTTTGAAATAAACATTTTTCTGCAATTTGGTTTAAATTACTAAGAGCTTTCGTTTTTGAAATATTTAAAAGAGGTTTTAAAATATTTTTTTTAAAAACATAATTTTTGAAGCAAAGAAGCAGATATCAACATACGTTTCCAGATTTTAGTTCCTGTAAATAGTACTTACCTGAAAATTTTGTTGTCCGGTTTTACAGAGGGTTTACCCAACTTTTCGTATTGATAATTTTTTCATAACTAAGAGTAAAATCTGTTAGATTTATATTTTTTGCGTATATTTTTTACTTTAGTAACTCGCGACTGTATGATAATGGACTAGTCGTGCTTTCGAGAATTACTTTCTTATCGTATTTATCATTCATTAAAATATTTAAAATAAGAACGAGCCGCCCATGACAAAAGCGAGGCAAATAAATCAAAAATGACAACTCAAACTTTCAAAGTAATGTCACGTTTCGCTTCCTTTAGAGCTTGCTCTAGGATTAGTGTCCTAGAGCAAGAAGGTCACTGATAGTTCGCTACTATAAGCATGCAGGATGTCATATCGAAGGTAGCGATCAGTGCGGGAAACAGAACTTTACCGCCCAAGTGCGGTAAAATAGTTCTTTCCGCACCCAAATGAGTGCGCTAAAGTGTATTTTACCGCACGTGAGTAGGTAAAAAATATTTAAAACTTCACACAGGGTCACCAACATTTAGCTGAGAGTTTTAGGCACTATGGAAACTCGGCAATTAATAAAAAATTAAGTTCTAAACTAAAATGTATTCAAGGTTAATTGCACATAACAGCTTGAGGTCTCTTATCATACAAGTATTTCTTCGATTTCTTTACAATGAGAGATAATTTAGAAATATTTATTAACTCTTTAGAAAGGGCCTAGCGTTTTAGCAGAATTATAACCAAAGGACTTTTTAAACAAAGCTCTCTAACTGTGCGTAGTGTTCCTGGAATGAATATCGTTGGATTTAATTAACTTATTGTACAAATAAGTTGGAAGCTTCTGTAGATTAATTTCCAATATCTGACTTAACAAGCGTATTTTAAATCGATCATGTAGCTCAGACCATAGAGTAATAACAGAGCAACGGGGATGTGTTAATCATACTCTAGTAAAGCAAATGAGCGCTGGCTAAACTTCTTCTATTTTATCTAAATTTCAAACTGCAGCAGAAGCTTCGCGCTCTCACGATGTTGCCAAATCTTGTTTGAATAAAATGACGAAATAAATAATTTCGAAGGTTTCGTTACTATGGTTTCAATCTGCTTCGCCGGCGCGCTTTTTCAGTGATTCTTTTGTCCCGCATTTAAGGCCACAAAAACGACATAGATTTGACAACACTTTGTTCATCACTAATACCATTTCGAGTGAAATCGTGCAGTGTTCAGAACGCGGTGTGGTTTTGATGCTCGGCTTTATGCTTCATGGATTGCAATGTCTTGAAATTAAAAAGAATTAAAAGAAAAATCATTATTCAACATAAAAAAAAACAAATTTCCGTATTATTTTTATCACTTCACAGGTATCAATTTATTGGCTGAATGTTCCATTAGACAAGTGGCCGGTGGCTATGCAAACCTGAATTCCAATGCTCCAATCGAACTCACTTCAGCTTCCTTGAGCCTACTAAATTACGTGACCTTGGCGTTTCAGAATTCCGGCAGAATATTGCTTACGAAGAAAAAAACCGTAACTTTTTTGTTATGAGATAATAGAATTTATAAAAACCTACAACAAATTTGGTGTACTTTTTTCAAAAAATAAAAATTGCTGTTACAGATTTCTGTATTATCGACGAGGCTAAAGAAAAAGCCAAGTAAGATTTTTGACTATTGCTAGCCGTGTTTATTTTATTTCGAAAATGAGGGAGTCCAGCAAAAAACTGTCTGGATACGGTTGTGAGGAATTCAAAAATAAACATTCCAGCCAAATTTCAACAGATTCCCTTTTCTCGTTTCCGATATTCTGCCCGGTAAAAATTGACCCAAAAACAGCAAAGCAGTGTTGTCAAATCTATGCCGTTTTTGTGCCCTTAAGAACACTTTTGTAACAGGACCGATGGCCGAGTGGTTAAGGCTCCGGCGTTCAAATACATAACGTAATTGTTTGAGAGTTCGAGTCCCATCCAATGTTGATTTTTTTATTACAATTTTTTTAAAACCCATATTTTAAAAGTAACGATTATTTTTATGAAAAAAATAGGTAAACGCCAGTTTTATGGTTGTTGTATGATATGGTTTTTGGTAAAGTGTTGTACCTAGGTAGTTACCAGATTTCTATAATGTAATCAGTAAAAAATTTTAATATTTTTTTTGTCTTTATTAAATGTAAATTAATTCAGCCCCAGCTGATTACTGTTGTGTTCTTAGATTATTGTTGTCGAGACTGTTGTGCTTGTAATTTATATTTTTTTAAGTACTTATCCGATTTAAAAACTCTCATTAAGAGTGGAGATTCTTTTTGTCTGTCAGTCACCTTCAGATTAGAATATGTCAGTTAGGTTCAAAAGTGGACATGTGATATCCATACTTTTTGGAGTGAAATAAACATCAGAATTGGCCTCGGAATTGGCTGAAATTTTTAATGGACGGCAAATTTTGTAAAACATAAGACACAGCGTGGGTGCAAAAAAAGATCTCTGTACGTTTTTTACCCAAAGTTAAAGAGAAATGGCGGAAAGTAGTAGTATTGAAGATATCTAATTATTCTTGTCTAAGAATTAAGCCATTTCCTCCAATTTTCATCAAGTATTTACGAAAAAATCATTTAAAAATATCGTCAAAATATCAAATTGACAAAGATCAAAATGTCACAGCAATGAACGTCATCGAGTAAAAAGACACATCGCTATGGAAACGATTGTTATTTCATTTACCAGCCGCCTTGATTTATAGTGTAAAATGGTCTGTTGCGAGAAGTTCTCTTCGTTCGAGATATTTAAAAGTATTTTCCTGTTTTTCTTATATTTTTTATTAAAGGTATTAAAAAAATAGTGTTAACAACTCGCGGCTAAACTGTGCTTTTTTTTACTGGCGTTTTTAAATACCTCGCTGCGCTCGTTATTTAAACCACCGCCATTTTAGCCACTAGTTGTTAAAACTTGTTGTAAAACTTTTTGAAAACGCGAATTTTTCAAAAACACACTGTAGCTCACAGACGGCTTGAGATATTAAGATGCGGTTTTCAAAATTCAATTAAAAAAAAAAACAAACAACAATAGTAGCCACGGAGGCCCATCGAATTTGGCCCACCCTGTACAGGGTGATTCACTATATTTTGAACCACTGGTTAGCGCCTTTATTATTGATGATAGAAAAAAAAAGTTTTATAGCTTTTTAAAAGCCTTCTAACCCATATCACAGATATTGTCAAATGTCATTCCGTATATCAAATTTAGACATCAACTTTCTTATATTAAATGAAACACCCTGTATATTTTTTACAACTTCGATGGATCTTTTCTTGCTGATTCCAAAAATATCCCATACGTAGGGTTTATCTCTAGCGGTTCTCGAGTGAAATCAAAAATAATTTGCCATAAGGCAATGTGTTGGCCAAGCAAAAATAGTTTAGGTGGTTCTTTTTTGAACACATTGCCCTTATCGCAAAAATTTTCTAAATTTGTCCAATCTTCAATATTTTTGGAATCAGGAAGAAAAGATCTATTAAAGTTTTAAAAAGTATACAGGGTGTTAAATTTAATATAAGAAAGTTAATGTCTAAATTTGACATATGGAATGACATTTGTCAACATCTGTCATATGTGTTAGAAGGCTTCTAAACACCTATAAAACATTTCTATTTAAACTTTTTTTCCATCATCAACAATAAAGGCGCTAACCAGAGGTTCAAAATATAGTGAATTACCCTGTACAATCCAAGATTTTTAACAGTGATTATTATGGAAATTTAATTAACGAGAAGGCATCCTATCGATCGAAGCCCTTGGCTTCACGACCTTTAAAAAAATTCAAATTTGTTGTCTAGTATATTTATTATTTAGGGAGGAATTTGTTATTTATATAACAATTAAACGTTCCGAACGAATGTAATATGAATGTTACATTTACCATTGAGAATATTACTAACACATGCCGGCAATAAGTTACGTTCTAGCACATACAGGTGATATAAATGTGATTGTGGTAATATACCTGGGCACTGACTATAATATCCCACATAGCAAATATATATCCCTGTTGAATATTGCATGCATGAATATGATTTTTGTGATTCAAAACATGTCCATATGGTCACGTGTGCTAAGATATGAGCAGTGATAGTCTTCCACTAAAGTGCAATTACGGAGGATCCTATGGATATAGGTATGTCAATGTATCACCGTTATGTGATGTACTACTTGAGATTAGTTATCAAAAGGAGGAAATTAACAGCTTCTGATGAATGCCAAGAACAAATTACCTTTTTTAATAACAATTGTTACAACCTAAATAACTCTTTAACCTAAATTAATAACACTTGAAGAAGTCAATAGTATTATAAGAAAGCTAAAACCCAACGCTTATGGTGTAGATAATATATCGGCACAAATGCTTAAATATTGTTCTCCATTTTTGGATACACATCTAATAAATTCCTGTATCGAAAATAGTTATTATTACCCTCTCTTATGGCGCAAAGCTACTGGAAGACCTTTACCTAAAAAGACTAACCCTGACGAATTTTACGACCTCCGAATCATAAGTATCTTACCAATAATTTCAAAAATTTTCGAAAAAGTTCTGTACAAACAAATTGTAAATGTATGTGAGAAAGAAATATTACCCAATACACAATTTGGTTTTAGGAAAGTATTTTCTACAGCTACTTCTCTTGCCTCGGTTACAAGCGATATTCTTGATGCTTATGACAAAGGTGATGTCACGGCCGACTTTTCAAAAGCATTTGACACCATTGATATAATGGTGTCAAAGTTTAAATATTACGGATTTCATTACAGTTTTCCCAACTTATTAAACTGTTATATGAGTGGTAGATCACACCGCATTATGTATAGTAACAAAACATTAGAGTCAGTAGATATTTTGTTAGGCGTATCACAAGGCAGTGTTTTGAGCCCTCTTTTATTTTCAATTTATGCCTCTAGTATAATAAAGTCAGCCAAACATTGCAAAATAGCAGCTTATGCGGATGATAAACAATGCTATTATAGTTTTAATGCTGGAAACGCAGTAACTGCTAACAGCCTTATTAATGAAGATCTAAATTTAATTCACAATCTTTCCATCCAGTATAATTTAAAACTTAATGCCTCAAAATCCTGTGTTCTGTTTTTTGGTACAAAACATAAAAGAGATGAAGTCACTGCACAAATTAATATAAGTATAAATAACATCAAAATACCAGTGGTCAATTCAGCAAAAAATATAGGGGTATATGTTGACATCGATTTACGGTTTCGAGAGCACGTCAAAAAAGTCACACAAAAAGCTTATTTATCTCTTAAATTACTTTACTCAAACAAACACATACTAAGCAAAACTTTGCGAATCTCTTGTATTGTCCAAACTCAACTACTGCGATTTTATCTACGGGCCTTGTTTAAATATTAATTCTCAATTTAGAATACAAAAAATTCAGAATAATTGTGTAATTTTCAATCTGCGCAAATATGACCATGTATGAAATTAACTTTGTGTTTCAGACTTCCATTGTCTATATTTTATTTATACACGACGTTTCGATCAGTACAATCTCTGATCGTCTTCAGGTGCAAACTACAATCAATTCCTAAGGCTACGTACTTATATACTGTAAGAAATCACTCAACCTTGGAGTTTAAGAAGTTGGCTCCGCTCAAGGAGTGGCTTCCAAATATTTGGGATTTCAACACTTGGTTTACTGAAAATACCCTGATTCTGCCCAATAAAGGCTGCTTCAAGGAATTTTCGTTTCTTCCAGTGTGATTCTTTGTGCAAAACCTTGGCTTCTGCCCACTTCATTCGGTGTTGCTTTGACCATGCATGTTCGGCGATTCCTGATTTCGTTGTTTCACCTTTTTGGGTATTCATCTGATGTTCCTTAAGCCTAACAGATAGTGGTCTTTTAGTTTCGCCTATGTATAATTCACCACACTCACAAGGAACTTGGTAAATGCATTCCTTATTTTGTTTGTTCTCCGGTTTTGTTTTACTAAGAAAGCTTCGAATTGTATTACCAGATTTAAAAGCTGTTTTAATATTAAAGTTTTTTGCTACTCTTCGAATTTTCTCTGATACTCCTTTAACGTATGGAATTGTAAGGAATGCATTTGTCTGGTTTTGGTCTTGTAATCTCTGTCCTGTTTGTTGAAATTTAGAAATAGTATCTGTCATAAGTTTAAGGCTGTAACCATTCTGCTGCAGATCTTTCTTAATTTTTCTTATTTCGATATCCAAGTCACGAAAATTGTTACAAATTTGAACAGCTCTGTTATACAAAGTTTTGATTATGCCTCGTTTGGTTGTAGCAGAATGATTTGTACCTTGATTTAAATATTGTCCTGTGTGAGTGGGTTTACGATAGACTGTTGTTCTAATGTTACTTTCTACTCGTATCACAAGTACATCAAGAAAAGGAATTTAACAATTTTGCTCCAACTCCATTGTGAAGTTAATGGTGGATCTTATGTTATTTAGGTGGTGAAGAAACTCTGAAAGCTGTTGGTCATTCCCGGTCCAGACAATAAAAGTATCACCAACATATCTCAGCCAGAGCTTAGGTTTATATGTTGCGGTATCAACCGCGTGTGATTCGAACCACTCCATGTAAATATTGGCCACCACTCGCGAAAGCAATGAACCCATTGGCAGACCGTCATCCTGAGCATAATCTTTCGCTTGAAAATAGGAGTTATGTAGGCAGCACTCCAACAACTCCATCACTCCCTCCAGCGGTAGGCTGGTGCGTTCATAAAGGGATTCGTCATCAACCTGTCTCTTTCTAATAATATCTAGCGATTCCTTTATTGGGGCATTGGTGTATAGACTTTCAACATCAAAACTGACAAGTCTATAACAAAAAAAAACAAAAGATTTAAGAATATTAACAAAATGGTTGGAATTTTCTACAAATGAAACGGTCTTGCCTGCAAGAGGTTGAATAATTTTCAAAAGGAATTTAGACAGATTGCTTGTTGGAGAATTTCTGGAACTTGTCATCTTTGTGAATTTTGGGAAGTCCGTGTAGATGAGGAGGCTTACACCACATTATAGCAAGCCTCCTGATATATACGAACTTCCCAAAATTCACAAAGATGCAATGGCCCTTACGCCCAATTACAAGTTCCAAAATTATTCAACCTCTTGCAGGAAAGACCGTTTCATTTGTAGAAAAATCCAACCATTTTGTTAATATTCCTAAATCTTTTGTTCTAGGACCCGAGGATAGACTTGTCAGTTTTGATGTCGAAAATCTATACACCAATGTCCCGATAGAGGAATCGCTACATAGTTATAGATTTTATCTTTCCTAAGTTTTAACACTATTTGTTATTATTTTTTTTAAATACTTTTATGTATGTTATAGTAATTTTTCTAAATCTATCTGATTTTTTGTATGTTAAAATATTTATGACATTTTTAAAATTGTATATTTTGTATATTATTATCTAGATGTTAAATGGTTAAATATGAGCAGCTATTGCAGCTAGACTTCGCCAATAAGTATCGATCAATATTTATTGTAAATCATTTTATGTACGCATTAATTAATAAAGACGATTTTATTTATTTATTTATTTATTTATAAAGAGTACCTAAATAACTTTTTGTTGTCTTATATGTATAACAATATTACCTGCTACATAGCGAACATATTGATTCCAGTGCCATCTACCTACAATAGATGACATTGAACTAAATTATAATTTTAAATCATGTAAATCGCGTTCTTTCCACAAGGTTCACAATATTTTCAGCAAACATGGCAAAATCCTGACAAAAATATATTTTTTGGGAATATTCATAAACTTGATTATCACGTGATCATTGGAATATTATTATCTTATTACCAAAGAAATATAACTCTCACAAACTCTTAAAATTCCTGTTATATTCGCAATAGAGTATTCCAAAAATCACTTTTAGGGAATATTCCTACAACACGAATATTCTTCCAATGTTATGTGGGTATAGTTTGACGCTTTTCCAGGTCCATACACGCTTTACTGTAAATTCAGAGGTCTTATTGCCGTATTATCCGACTTTACTATCGAGTTCAGATTAATTCACGAACTTGTCCATAATTACCCACATTGTGGGGCAAAATTTCGCCATTAATTTCTAGGAACCCACTTACCGCTCATAAAGTTATAAATAATGGGATTTACAGCGCTGTTCGCGTAGCACAACCAGTGGGATATCAATGAGAAGGCTCGATTAATCTCGCTATTCTTCATGGCTATTGTTAACCTGAAAACAAAAACAAATTATTATTGTACGCATATTATTCGAGAGACTAAAAACCACTTTGCGTTTCACGTTTTCATAGGGCACTAATCTAACGAACTGTCAAAATCGATGTGACTCAAGTTAGCTGATTACTTGGAGTACAAGCAAACTAAATATTTACAGCGTGGATTCTTTAAACGGAACGTTGCTTCTAGCGGGTTAGAATTTGGTTGAATAAAAAAATCCAAAAACACGTCAACTGAGAGTTTTAATTTCTTTTAACCGTGCCCAAGCAGCATTTCTCTGACTTCCGAACTAATCTGACCAATGCGACGTCGTATTTAAGTTGAATTTGAGTTCCCTGGTGGAACACACCGCCTTAAATCATGATCCAATGTCTGGTTTGACTAAAAATTAGGGTGCAGTTACAAAAAATAATTGAATCAGACGTAGAGACGACGTCAGCTATTGTAATATAATTTTAAGTACAGGTTCCATCGACCCATTGACGTCGGTCAGTAGCCCACCTTAGTCCAGTTCAAATATTAGTGCACGCCTAGTCGTTCGACGGACGTCCTTATGTCTAACATATTTTTAAGAAGTTCCGCCAACTACAAATAACGTCCGGTAGAGTCCCTAATAGATAAAAGTAAAATTAAGGCCAGATAGATTAGATTAGATTAGATTAGATTAGATTTTATTTCCCATAATAAATATACAACAAAAGTTACATAAATATGGTAAGTCAATAAATTAATATGATGATAAAATTACATATTATTAATAAAACTAACAAATAATAATTTGTATTCAGATTTTGTATATAAAGGTCAGAACATTTTACGTTTTATTTTGTAAGAAGAAATGTGTGTGACATAAAAATAAAAAACAACAAAGGACTTTTAGTATCTATAACAAATTAAAATTTAAAATAATAAATAGATGAGTTAAAGTAGGACAAAATTGACTTAAATACATTAAAAACAGAAAACTGACAAAATGACTAAAAATTAGTAAAATTTTGAAAATACGTGATAAAACTATCAAACATCAACCACGTAGAACGGTACGGCGCGGCTGCACCGCAACAGAAACCAATAGTCAGTAGGATCCCAGTTCCTTAGTGGTGATTACTCCTTAAAAATTCAGCTACAGAATAGGGCTCGATTTTACATAGAAAATCAAAACAATGCTTTTTAAAGTGTTTGAATCTGTCAAGGGTTTGTATTTTTTTTGGTAAATAATTGTACAATTTTAGGGCGGCATAGATAGGCTCTTTTTCTGTCAGCTTTAGTCTGTGGTGAGGATAGATATATAGGTTATTTTGGTTTCGAGTATTATATGTATGATGGGAACGATATTTTGAGAATATTTCAGGATGTTTTTTTTAGGTGCAGTACGCATTCAAAGATGTAAATTCCTGGAACAGTAAGATAGTGATTCTTATTAAAAATACCGCGGCAACTCTCGGATGATCCCATTCCAAAAATTATTCTAAATGCTCTTTTCTGTACCCTAAAAACCTCCTCCAAATGGCTACTGCCCCCCCAAAGTGTAATTCCATACCTAATATTTGAATAAAACATTCCATAGTATATTGATTTTAAAGTGATATTGTTTTTAAAGGTTTTTACTAGTACTCTAACTGCGTAGCATGCACGACTTAGTTTTTTAGATAGGGATTCAATATGGGTGGAGAAAGTCAGCCTGTCATCTAAAGTAATACCAAGTATATTCGCATTTTCTACAAACTTAATATTGTCGTTTTTAAATGTTATGGTATCTGGTTTATTTATATTAATATTTGAGAACAACATTAGTTTTGTTGTATTTGCATTTAGGACTAACTGATTTTTCTCCATCCATTCGTCCGTTTTAGTTAATGTAAGTGTTAGTTTTTCCTGTACATTATCGTTTGATTTTAACGGAATTATAGTGTTTGCATCATCTGCGTAAGTTGCCATTACATTCATCTATTCATTAGTGTCCATAAAGTCATTAAGATAAATTATAAACAATATACGTCCCAAAATACTTCCTTGAGGGATACCTGTGGTTATTTCTGTCGGTTCCGAGAGTATTGTGTTGTTGTCTTTGTTTATTAAAGTTTGCTGTTCACGTTTAGTTAGGTATGAATGAAATAGACACTGTGGAACACCCGTGATGCCGTATGCATCAATTTTGTCAGGAGTATTTTGTGGTTTATAGTGTCGAACGCTTTTGATAGGTCCAGTAATGATGTCCCATCGTCAACAGAGACGACGTAGTTTTAGGTGGATTTTCCAACGATGTAGCGACATCCGTTGATGTCCAGGAATAATCATAGTTATATCGCCGACGATATATGCCGTTGGCTTGTATGACGTATTTTTTTGTATTTATAACGTACGTACAATAACGTCCGCTAGATTCCTACTGGTGTCTTCCGGTTGCCGAAGGAAAAATACCTAACGATGGATGCACATCAATTTACGTCGGAATTAGGCCTACCGTCTAGCGTCAAGTGGATAGTTCAAAATAGTAAACAAGGTTTCTTTTAAAGATGCCAAAGAAAAGGTCATTCAGACATACTCACTCATTGTTTTTTGCGATTTTGCCGAAATTTGTTCACTGTTCACTGCTTTTGTATTGCAAGAAATATTAGAAAAAATGGTTAGGATTATTTCGACATGGTTGACATTTGCCGTTTAAGCACAGTTACTGGATTCCGAGCCGTCGTCGATCGGACGAATTCCACTTAGGTCGACGGGCCATTGGGGCATCGTCGTACCTACATGAAAGCCGCACCTTACGAATGAACGTCTGAAACCTTCCCTGTGTTAAGTAAAGACACGTACCAAAATTGGACGTCGGGTCCAGATTTGTCGGCGGGACGTTGAGCCATCGTCAAGCCTACGTATAAGGTGTATACCATGGACCGACGTCCAAAATGCATTCGAATAAATCAATTTATCACGGATCGAGTACAGACCATCTACTAAACTTGGAGATCCAGTCCAAATTGGTTATTTTTTGGGCCTCAGCAGAAATCCGCCATACTTAGGAATTAGGTGTCTTCCGCCATTAGACAAACGCAGGTTAAATTTTTCAATTACGTTGATATTAACAATCAAAAATTGTCAATATTGCAACCAATATGTCTTTAGAATATAGCTTAAACTAAGAAATGTCAAATATGTTTGCAAATCTAAAAAAAAATATATGTATATTTTTTGATTTTACTTTTTTTTTCTATAAAATCTAAGAAATTTTGAAGCGCATGTATTTTTCTGAATTATCTTATCAATGTTTATCGGTAAACTAATCTTCGTTGGTAATTTTACATCCCCATCCTGCGTTAAAGGCCTGTCTTGTTATCATTATTATAAACTGCTTCTAAAGAAGAATATTTCTTGTTCTCCATATAGGTAGCTTCTATTCACAAAAAGGTTTACCCGATGGAACTAATAAGATATAAATAGGTATAATGAGATTACCTCTACCTACTCCACCTCGGCTAAAACTATATTTTACGTTGGCGACTACTCCAGTTAATGATGTCGATGCGTCCTGGACATATTGTAGAAACTTAGGTAATTCCGATGGCGGTCCAACGAACGTCGTACGATCGACCCGTGTATTACCGCCAGGTCAGTTTAAGTACATCGTTAGACCTTAATAAGTAAAGTGTTCGACGTCGACACGACTCGCATTTGAATGTGCCATATAGGTGCAAATAGCAGCCGGTTCGAGGTTAAACGGACGTTGGAGACCGACGTCCGATTTTTAATGCGGACGAACGCGCAACGTCATACAGGAGCCGATTCTTATGCAAAACGACGAAATTTCGTCGCGTCAATTATGTGGCAATGCCGGCTCTGCCAAATGCGCCTGTATCATAAAAATGTCAAAGTCACTTTTAGGTTATATTTTTATAACAAAATTTGTTTTTTTGAAAGTTTGAGACAATGATGTGTTTGAAATTAACTCTGTGTTTCGGACTTCCATTGTCTATATTTTATTTATACACGACGTTTCGATCAGTACAATCTCTGATCGTCTTCAGGTGCAAACTACAATCAATTCCTAAGGCTACGTACTTATATACTGTGAGAAATCACTCAACCTTGAAGTTTAAGAAGTTGGCTCCGCCCAAGGAGGGGCTTCCAAATATTTGGGATTTCAACACTTGGTTTACTGAAAATACCCTGATTCTGCCCAATAAAGGCAGCTTCAAGGAATTTTCGTTTCTTCCAGTGTGACTCCTTGTGCAAAACCTTTGCTTCTGCCCACTTCATTCGGTGTTGTTTTGACCATGCATGTTCGGCAATTCCTGATTTCGTGGTTTCACCTTTTTGGGTATTCGTCTGATGTTCCTTAAGGTCTTTTAGTTTCGCCTATGTATGATTCACCACACTCACAAGGAACTTGGTAAATGCATTCCTTATTTTGTTTGTTCTCCGGTTTTGTTTTACTAAGAAGGCTTCGAATTGTATTACTAGATTTAAAAGCTGTTTTAATATTAAAGTTTTTCGCTACTCTTCGAATTTTCTCTGATACTCCTTTAACGTATGGGATTGTAAGGAATGCATTTGCCTGGTTTTGGTCATGTAATCTCTGTCCTGTTTGTTGAAATTTAGAAATAGTATCTGTTATAAGTTTCAGGCTGTAACCATTCTGCTGCAGATCCTTCTTAATGTTTCTTATTTCGATTTCCAAGTCATGAGAATTGTTACAAATTTGAACGGCTCTGTTATACAAAGTTTTGATTATGCCTCGTTTGGTTGTAGCCGAATGATTTGAACCTTGATTTAAATATTGTCCTGTGTGAGTGGGTTTACGATAGACTGTTGTTCTGATGTCGCTTTTTCCTCGTGTGACAAGTACATCAAGAAAAGGAATTTGACAATTTTGCTCCAACTCCATTGTGAATTTAATGGTGGGTCTTATGTTATTTAGGTAGTGAAAAAATTCTGAAAGTTGTTGTTCATTCCCGGTCCAGACAATAAAAGTATCATCAACATATCTCAGCCAGAGCTTAGGTTTATATGTTGCGGTATCAACCGCGTGTGATTCGAACCACTCCATGTAAATATTGGCCACCACTGGCGAAAGCGATGAACCCACTGGCAGACCGTCTTCCTGAGCATTAAACTTATCTTTCACTTGAAAATAAGAGTTATGTAGGCAGCACTCCAACAACTCCATCACTCCCTCCAGCGGTAGGCTGGTACGTTCATAAAGGGATTCGTCATCAACCAGTCTCTTTCTAATTAGAAGCATTACTAGATTTTAAAATTCTGCCAGTTTAAACCTCTACGAACAAAATATGGCAACACCGGAAAGGGCCGAAAATCGTCATGATACCGTTCAAAAATCCGACCGGCTTCTCGTGAGCTCAAAATATTACGCAAATTTCATTTATAAAAATTCTAGTAAATCACAAATTTAAGTATTTAATCATCGCTAGCATCATTTAGCTTTTTTTATAATTTTTGTATGGGCAGTAAAGTATTTTTAACACCTATCTTAATTAAAAAGCAATCGACAATTTCGGGACTGCAGGAACATACTCCAAATAGATGACATTTGTTATCACAAATTGACTAGAAAATCGCGAGTGAAAATGTTTTCATTTGAAAATCCTTATTAAACCCCTTAAAGTTGTACTAAAGTGATTTTTGCTCGATGAAAAAATGTGTAATCAAGTACAAGGAATGAAAATTAAGCTACATATATCTCAGGTAATTTATTAATACTGTGAAATACCTCAACATCTTTTGAAACGTCGGAAATTTTGACGCGCCGAAATTTCGTCGTTTTGTCTAATCGGCCCCACTACGTCAAATTGCTACTTGGGTGTTATCTTGAACTTTTTGTCTGTCATTTTGTTTAGGAGGTATGGCAAAAAATATTCTTTTTTAAATAGGACACCCTGTATATTTTGCAATTTTTGAAATCTGCAAACAATTATCTCTTCTGCAATACTACACAGTAGGATCTATCTTTTACGATAATCAAGATATTTTTATCCAAATCTGTATGGAAAACCTTGATATTCATTCAAATATCCCCCGTAAAACAGGGCATAGACAACAATTCCATGCAAGTTTAAATGTCTCTATCTGGGAAACCATAAGACATAGAGTATTAGTGTGTGGTATTGTCAAAAAGATAATTTTTTAAATGTCAAACTATACATGGTGTCCTATTTAAAAAAATATATTTTTTCGCCATGACTCGTAAACAAAATGACATAAAAAAAAATCCAAGATAGAACGATTAAAGAAAATTAAAAATATCAGTTGACGTGTTTTTGGATTTTTTTGTAAAACCAAATTCTAACCCGCTAGAAGCACCGTTCCGTTTAAAGAATCAACCCTGTACATAGGTTTTATATGGAATAGTGTGCTTTTGTAGCGTTCTTCTTTTAAAAAATAGGTATTTACGTCACTAGACCGGAAAATTGGTCTTTACAGGTCGACGCAGGAAATTTACAGGGTGAGCCGCAGGCGAGTCCTGTAAACCTTCGGAGACCTGTAAAGACACTTTCCGGTCGTGTATCGTACGTACTTTTTTTTCAAACGATCAGAAAAAACATTTTAGTATCTATCACTTTCGTCGACGCCTAGCCGTGTTGCGTAATTTATGAACAGTCCCCTGATATTTTCTGCTTCTTGTTGGCTAGATAGTCATAGCCGCTAAGGCCGGTAGTTTTTAAGATGAAAACTAAGAAAAACAAGTAAAGTTTTGTGGTTAGAAATGATTTTTGTATTTTTTAACTTGTGCAAAATTGTATAAAACATTAGCAAAATTATAGTGTAGTGCCTATTAGCTTCACACCGCTAAATCAGTGACGACTAACGACCAGTTATGGCCAACCATGGCCAACTTATCAAGCCAAATAATGATAAAAGAGATCATGAAAGGCAGATTTCTAGGTTTGTTCTTTATTTACCTATATTTATAGTATACTCTTAATTTGAGAATTAAAAATGTGCCGTCGATTTTTCGGTGTATGTGACTCTTGAAGCAGCTTTTATTATTTCCTCCGGATTCAACTCATTTTCTAGATCTGAGTCCATTTTTGTAAACAAAACTTTTAAAACCAATTTAAAACAGCTTTTTTAGAAGAGTCATAACTGCCCAAAAAAACAAGCTAAAAGCTGTCAACAAGAAGTCATAGCCAAGTTGGCCAAAAATGCTACCGGAAAAGGATCAAGGGACCGGAAAATTGAACAAAAAGGTCCTTTCTGGAGAGTGGAAATATTTCGAAAGAACATGCCTTGTAATGTAGAACTTTCCGTATGAAAAATCGTACGGAAAGTGGCTATTTCCCAGTTGTTTGAAAAAAAAAACAAATTAAAAGGCCAAATTTTTGTGGGGTTGTGGAATGCGGCAATCGCTGGCCAAGAGACAAAGTTTATTTTTATAGAATTCCCACGTTTTACGTTCTAAACATAAAAAACACCTAATCTATAAGAAGCTGTGAGAAATGGATTCAGGGTTAAAAAGGGGAGATTGATGAGAAAAAAAAGTCAAACTAGTTGAGAATATGAGAATATGCTCAAAACATTTTGTCACAGGTATGTAAAATTGATTTTCTGTACTGGTCACCTTAAAAAATCTAATTTTTGGTAGGTAATTAAGTATTTAGTATATGGTTTTCCCCTATTTTTGAGTTTTTTGAAAAATTATTTTACAGAACTTTTCAGGGTTCGTTAGAAGTGCAAATTTGCCTGCGACCGATATTTGCTTAGGTTAGGTTAAGGTGGCTACCCAAGTTACTGGTACGTATCCAAGTTACCTGACACGGATTCGGCTTGCCGTGTTAATATTGGAAATATTGGAATAATATATTGGAAATATTAACACGACAGGACGAATCCGTATCGGGTAACTTGGATAAGTACCAGTGCGGAACGATGCCTATTTGTGAGTGATTCAAAGTTGGAAATCAACGTGTATGATGGTGTTTAATGAAGGATGGTGGAGGGTGACCAGTGAAACCACTGATGAGCCAACATTGGTTACCCAGGGCGAAACATCGTTTAATCATTTCTCTTTTCGCTTTGGTCCTTTGTGTGTTCCTTGGGGGCGCTCATCCAAGTTTGAATTTTCGTTGTTTCCACCCAAGATTTTTTGATCTTTTGTTTTTTAGTCATAGGATCTTTTTGGGCCTATGAGAACGTTTGACAGAAAGGTCGAGATCTACAACATATCTGAGTTTCATGACAATCGTATAATTTTATTTTCTATGAGATCCGTGAGTTGCCCTTTCACCGCATGTCGCTGATTCTCATCCCACACACATTTAAAAGGTACGCCCATCTGTTTGCTGCGTAGAAAAAAGACTCCGGCTGCATCAATAAACGTTATTGGATTCCTAAATGGCAATTGAAAATACCTTTAATGACAAAAGGATATCTTGAATTAAGGTCTTCAACACTTTTCAATTGTATTTGCTGCTTCTAGTAATAAAATAAGAATTTTTAAAAATCATAATTGGTATTGGAAGAGTAGGAGACCTTGGATCTTTTATAACAATTTATAACAATTTGTGATTTTAGAACCTTCTCATGAAAATGCTATAAAGGAATATGCCAGAAATTGTTCAAATAGGAATAATTTGTGCTTGGGTTGTTTCAATTTTTCTGGTACAAGAAGTGGTTTGAGCTACATTATCACTATTTAGTTATTGATACACTGAGAGAAATGATATTAGCCTATATAATATATTAGTTGTATACTATTTGGGTATAAGATTTTCTATAATGGCTATACAATTTTTGTATAACCAACAAGTTGCATTGTCCCAAATAGTATACAACTGGTGTATACAGACTACAGGTCGAGAATTAAATATGCAACATTTTTCCCATTTGTCACTTTTGACAGTTTAGGAGTTATCAAGGAAAAACTTTTTTTGGAGTTTTTTGGAGGTTAGAAATAACAGTTCCCGAGTAGGTAGGAATGGGGACTTTTAGTATGTTAAAAGGTAGACCTTCCTAAGTTTGTTAATGCAAAAAATTTTGGGTTCTAATTTTTTTCTCTATCCCGAAATTTTATATAATTGTCTATCCTATAAAAACAAATCGAATCAATCCTCTTAGATTTCTTGGTTTGAACTCGAAATTTTCTTGAAACAAAGATAAAAACGCTTCGTTGAAAAGCCGTTTCGGAGAGAATGATAATCTTGAATCCGGAACGCACTTTTTTCAATGTTGTCATTTAGAAATACGAGGGGTCCCAAGGTGAGTATCCTCAAAATCAAAATTATGATTGTTTTCCACAAACCAAAACTACACTTTTTTGCATTCGACGCGCGTTTCGCTAACAACGTTAGCATCATCAGGAGACGATAAACAATGAACTAAATTAATCTACGCTCTATCTTATATACAATCCTTTAGTGGGCGGAGATAAGACTAATAATTTGTGATTGATCACGATTTTTAATCCTATCTCCCCTCAACCAAAGAATAAAGTTTACTAAACGGGATAGGTCCTCTATCTTTATTTAAACTATTTCTGGATTTAATGATTTCCATACTTTCATATGCATTCAAAAGTCTTTTGTTTGGTACACTTTTTAGAAGTTTTAGGTTATCTAATGTGAATCTATGATTGTTTTCAAAAGCATGCTCGGCCACACTTGACTTTTCTGTTCTTCCGTATTTTAAGTGTGCTAAATGTTCTTTAAAACGTGTTTGAATAGAGCGTCTCGTTTGGCCAACATATTTTTTGTCACAATCCATGCAACTAATTTCGTAAATTCCACTTTTTTCTAGAACTGTACTTTTATCCTTGGGATTTCCTAGTAAGCTTCTTATTGTGTTACCGGATTGATATACTAATTTAAGACCGGTGTTATTAAATACTTTGTGTAATCCTTTCGTATAATTAGGATTATAAGGAATTGATACAAACTTTGAGTCGCAGGTATCTTTTTGTCTGAAAAAGGTAGAATTCCGAAAGGGCTTTTGAAAAGAATGTCTATTTATCAGCTTATTTATTAAGCCTTCGTCGTAACCGTTTTCGCCAGCTATATTCCTAATCCTATTCTTTTCTGCTTCAAATCTTTCTTTGTTTAAGGGGAAATTTACTAATCTATATGTTAAAAAGTGCAAACTTGCAAGCTTATGTTGTAAGCAATGAAAAGAGTCATTTGGAATATACCTGTTGGTGGCCGTGCCTTTTCTGTATAGGTCAAAGTCCAATTTATTTTTATTTCTTATAACTAAAGTGTCTAGAAATGGCAGTGTACCGTTGTTCTCTGTTTCATAAGTAAATTTAATAGTGGGAAATTTGTTATTTATTTTTTCCATAAAATTTTCAACACTAGTTACTTTAGAGTTGAATACTGCAAACACATCGTCTACATACCTGAACCATACTCTGGGGAAATACTCAAATTCTTTACTTATATCTGATTCAAATTTGCTCATAAATAGGTTTGCGATAAAAGGTGATAAACTATTACCCATTGTGGTTCCTTCTAATTGCTGGTAGGTATTGGTAAGGTATTGGGGATCGGCACACTAGGGAACAACGAACTAACATCAAACGAGATTAAAATTTCACCTTCTTGGAGTGAAATATCTTTAACTTTGTTGATAAATTCAAGGGAATTTTGAACAGAAAAACCATTTTCCTTTATCGGTAAATTTTCAAACTCGTTTGCTAGCCATTTCGAAATGTTGTAAGTAGGTGATCCTACAGCAGAAACTATAGGTCTAACGGATTTTCCAGGTTTGTGGATTTTCGGAAGACAATACAGTTTCGGCATAGTGGGATTGCTTACTTGTAGTTTATATTTAATATTGTCAGTAATAATATTGTTACATTTTTTAATTGTGTTTTTTACTTCGTTAATCATTTTTGGTAAGGGGTTCTTTGGGACTTGTTTGTAGGGTCCATTTTTAATTAGGTTATCTACCCTTTCGAAATAATCTGTTTTATCTAATATAACAACTTTATTACCCTTGTCAGCCTTTAGATAGAAAACATCTTTTTCTCTCAAACTTTTAATTGTTTTATTGTGATTTAATATACTATTTTTATTGTTTTGAATGATGTTTTGAGAGATCTGATATCGACAAGCATCTCGCACATAGCCCTTTGTGCCTTCTGAAAGATAAGAGATTGAACTTTCAATATTTGCAATAATATCACTTAAATTATCTTTTTGTGGGGGCAGTGATATTTCTTTGTTATTAAAAGTTTGAGAGGATAGATTTTCTACAATGTTTGCGATTTCCTTCGACTTTTTTGGTTGTGGTTCAGAACGTTTTAACTTTTGTAGCTTTTTATTAAGTGAAGACATCTCCTTCGTAAATTTTTTCTCAATTACTACAAACATATGTTTTTGGAAATCGCACCATTCTTCAAAGTTCTTATCACTAAGTCTAAATGTCAACTTTTTAAACAGTCGGTATGCTTCAAGCTCAAACATACTTCGTTTTGCGTACAAATTTTTGATTTCCAAATCTAACCATTTCTGTTTTGCAAACAGGGCTACTTTTGAAGAAACTGTAGATTTCGGCAACTTTACTTAAACAAAGTTTGGAAAAACTTTGAATTTTTTGCAAGATTTTAGAAACCAAATATCTGCACCAAATAGCCTAATCTTAGTACTAAACTTACGATAGAGAGATTCCCAACATAGGTGAGTATCCTATTAGAATATTTTGGAAACTACTCATTTCATATTTGCAGTGTTGACATTTGAAGGAAAACTTGGCAACAACTTTCTTATTTTAAATTGAACACCCTGTATATTTTTGCATTTTGGGATTCTACAAAATATTTTAGGTGCATTTTATGTATAATGTACTATACATATTTAACTGTTTTTAAAATATTGTCAGTTGAAAACTGATATTGTTTAACTTTGACAGCCCGTAACATCGAAACGGTTAAGGATAGAACAAAACGGTTTTTACATTCCTATCTCGTTTTGCACAAGCTATCGTTTTATATCTAAACCCAGGGTTAAAATATTCCAAGGTTAGTTTAACCGTGGGTTAAAAATAGTACAAAACGATAGCGTGTAAAAAACCAAAACAGTAATGTAAAAACCGTTCTGCTCTATCTTTAACCGTTTCGATGTTACGGGCTGTCAAAGTTAAAGAATGTCAATTTTCACCTGTCAATATTTTAAAAACAGTTGAAAATAGGTATACAAAATATACAAAGTGTTCAATTTAAAATAAGAAAGTTGTAGCAAAGTTTTTCTGCAAATGGCAACACTGCAAATATGAGAGTATAAATATAAAGATAGTTGGATGGACTTATGTTAGAATAGAAAGTTTGAAAAGTTTCCATTGTGTAGTTTCCAAAATATTCTATTAAGTTACTCACCTTGGGACACGCGGTATAAAAGGGAACTCTCATTGTTTTAAAACTCTAAGTTTGCCTTTGGTTTTTCCCGACAATTTGATCGGAGCCGTTTGCACTATGTCGTTTCCGTAATTCGATTTTAAGATCATGAAGCCCATGTACTGCAGAGGAATCCAAGAAATCAGTTAGTAAAACTCATAAAAATCGATTCAGTAGTTTTTGCTTACATATTTTGTTTTTTAATTTACCCATAGATAGGCAGCCAAAAATTCGTGAGATTAAGGTTTTATTTTTAGCAATATATTTTATTTCCACCTTCCTTCTTTTTTCGTCCGTTATTCGATTACTTACTAATTATAAACACTGTGTCTAACGAACCAAATAAAATTTGTAATTAACGAAAAGTTTTTGTATTTTACAAGGCAACATTTTTAATTTGAATTTGTTGTACAGGGTGATGATGATGATGGTGATTCATTTGTGTGCGTGCCAGTCTGGCACTGGCTACTGCGACCACTATATTCTGGTCACTATCATTCTATCGCAAAAGACGAAGGCCAAAACAATTGCTAGCCTGCTCAGGAGTGGCAACTTTCAAAACCAAACGGTACTGCGATCTGAACAGACCCGTAGCAAAAAATTCTATTTTTGAACATACCCATTCAATTGTTGCCGCGAACGTCAAAGGCGTTTTCTCGCGTTGAAATTGTTTAAAATGTCTTTAAAAAGTTTGAAACATTTGTTTTCTCGCGTTGCAACGGTGACGTCATATCTAAACGGGTTAAAAATATTTTGAAACAAAATCCACTCTAGTTTCAAAACTGACGCGTACGTACGAAGATACGTCAAAATTAACCTAAGATTTTTCTTTGTTTTTGCGTGAAAATGGATGAAAAATCATGTTCTAGATATCTTGTTAGCCATTCTTCATGGTATCCCTGTGGTCTTATATGATTTTCGAAGCTTAAAAGAAAAATAAATAAAAAAACTTCACTACCCATGTAGCTTCCATTGCTTGCCATCCATGCTACTAAACTGGCCGTACACTCGAAGGTTTTGTTAAATAAACCAGTAGTTGATCCATTTTAATTTTAAACACCAAAAAAATAAACAGAAAAACAAAAAAAGTGAGGTTACACTAAACTACGTCAGCGTTTTAAACCACTCATTTTTTCTCGGTTCTAAATGATGACGTCACATTTAAATAGTTTCAAATAATATTTCAAAATAATTTCAACGCGAGAAAACGCCTCAAGCTTGCGTGAATTTGGCAGCCATATTTATTTTGTAGATTGACCTCCGCGTTGTGTTTTGGAGTTTTCACAGTTTACTATTTTTGATTTTGGAGTTTACTTACAGTTAAAGGGGTAAGTAAATCATTAGTTTTAATAGTAGTTTGGGACTTGAGGTTAAAAATCTCTCTTTTTATTTCGTTTTAAAGTAAGCTTTACCTGAGAGAGGTAAGGCTTTAAGGGTCTTTTAATAAATAATTATGGAGTCGTTTTTCGATTAAAAAAGATGGACTTTTTCAGCGTTTACACACTTTATAATTTTAATTAATATTATTTTAAAACTAAAGGTAGGCTTATTCCCAACTTTATAATGCACAAACACATTTTTAAGGCATAACTTGATCATTAACTTTAATCTCGGTTTTAATATACTTATTATCTAGCTATAAATATATTTGTTTTTTGGGCTTATTATAGCTTATCTAATCGCCCCCTGCTCTTACAAGGAAGCGAATTTTCTCACTTGTCAGAAAAATTCAGATATAGAAAGGATTTGGTAGGCCTCATAAGAAAATTACTTCCCTGGTTTGTTAAATAAAAAAAATAAATATTTTCCTATTCCTGGATTAGTTTCTATTTAATTTATACGCATAAGTTTTTTTTTAATTGCCTATGGTGCTAGTATTTGACTTATTACAATTGATTGCAAACATTTTGTTTTATGGCCTTAAAAATGTTTGTCAGGGATTTTTTTTTCCTAAAAAGTATGCACTTTTATTTATTTAATTGGCAAAATCTATAGCAAACTCCTCTTAAACAGTTTTTGTCGTAGGTGTTATTATCTTACAATAATTTGTTTTTTTTTAGATTAGTACCTACCAAGTAGGAGATGGACTCAGCCCAACCCAACCCACTTAAAAGGCTAAGTTATAACAAGACTTTTAGGCTGGTATCTTTAGAAACAGGTAAAAACTTATTTTATTGCAATGTAAAATTTATTAAAAGTGGTCTGAAAACTGATTTGTCAAAATTGCTGTTAAGAAAGGTTTTTGTGAAAAAATATATCAGCTTTTTTTATTAGGTAGGTTACCCATGTATTTTATGGATTTCTAAATAAAACATACTAGTGCCGCAAAAAACTCACATTTCTGAAAACCCTGATACCTAGTATGTAAAAAGGCTCATATCACAAGATTTTTTTCATGATAATTATTTTTTCAAGCATTACAAATTCCACAGATGCCCTACGATTTTTATGAAACCAGTATTTGAACTGAATTTCGACTATACTTTTAAACAAATATATTTTTAAATCGCTTTAATATAATAATTTTTTTAGTTAAGAGTCAACTCAGATTAAAACCATTGGCATTGGACCTCGCATTGGACGAAACCATCTTGTAAGTAAAACAATTAAAAATTTATCAATAAGACAATTAAAAAATGTGCATATTTGAGCGAATTATACATGAAATATTTTACATATGACCCAAAAAAGGTTTCAGTTTTGTCAAGAGAATTTATTTTTTTCTTAGGGTATCAGCTGTACCTCCCCCATTGCCAAGCAAAAACCCATGTAAAAATCAAAACATTGAATTGTATGTTATCTGGTTAATTTTTTTATTTATAATGCAGGGTAAAGGAACGCAAAAGGAAGAAGAATATAATAGGGCACAAAACAAAAAAAAATGGTTTTTCCATCTATATAATTTTGTTTTTAATGAACTGGCAACAAATTTCGGGGGGTAATCAGATTTTTCGCGAAGGCAAACATTTTTAAGAATATTGCTCTAAGAATGGCATTTTCGACACAAAGTGTAAAAATTCATGGTGTTATAGTACCACAGGCGAAATTTTTTTTCAATGTTGGCAGATAATTCTTGATTTTAAAATGTTTTTGTTAAAAATTTCACCCACTACACAACCCGCGCTTGTGTTTATCAACTGATGACGAAGATAGTGCAATCAATATTATTTGGCTTGTGATAAAGTTGCCTTTAAAACTTCCAAATCAGTTACATCAACCGAAAAGAATCTAAAAAAGAGAAGATCAAAAGATCTTGGGAGGAAAGAACGAAATTTTCAAAATTGGATGAGTGTCCCACAAGGAACACGCAAAAGACCAAAGCAAAAAGAGAAACAAACGATTTTTCGCCCGGGGTGACCAGCGTGGGCTCGTCAGTGGATTCACTAGTCACCCTCAATCGAGAAATCATTTAACACCATCGCACACTTTGACTTCCAACTCTAAAACACTCACAAATATGCATTGTTCCTCATGGTACTTATTATAAGTCACCTGATACGGTTCGTGCTGACGTGTTAATCTTTACAATAGGAATATGCTCCTAAGACAATTAAAACAAGAAGTTAAAACTTCCAAATCAGTTACATCAACCGAAAAGATCTTGGGAGGAAAGAACGAAATTTCAAAATTGGATGAGTGTCCCACAAGGAACACGCAAAAGACCAAAGCAAAAAGAGAATCGAACGATGTTTCGTCCGGGGTGACCAGCGTGGGCTCGTCAGTGGATTCACTAGTCACCCTTAATCCAGACATCATTTAACACCATCGCACAGTGTGACTTCCAACTTTGAAACACTCACAAATAGGCATCGTTCCGCATGATACTTATTATAAGTCACCTGATACGGGCTCGTGCTGACGTGTTAATCTTTACAATAGGAATATGCTCCTAAGACAATTAAAACAAGAAGTTAAAACTTCCAAATCAGTTACATCAACCGAAAAGATCTTGGGAGGAAAGAACGAAATTTCAAAATTGGATGAGTGTCCCACAAGGAACACGCAAAAGACCAAAGCAAAAAGAGAATCGAACGATGTTTCGTCCGGGGTGACCAGCGTGGGCTCGTCAGTGGATTCACTAGTCACCCTTAATCCAGACATCATTTAACACCATCGCACAGTGTGACTTCCAACTTTAAAACACTCACAAATAGGCATCGTTCCGCATGATACTTATTATAAGTCACCTGATACGGGTTCGTGCTGACGTGTTAATCTTTACAATAGAAATATGCTCCTAAAACAATTTAAAAAAAAGTTAAAAACTTCCAAATCAGTTACATCAACCGAAAAGAATCTAGAAAAGAGAAGATCAAAAGATCGGGGGAAGAAAGAACGAAAATTCAAAAGTGGATGAGTGTCCCACAAGTAACACACAAAGGAGCGAAAAGAGAAACAATTAAACGATGTTTCTGCCGGCGTGACCAGCGTGGGCTCGTCAGTGGATTCACTCTGACTTCCAACTCTGAATTACTCACCTGATACGGGTTCGTTTTGGCGTGTTAATCTTTCCAATAGGAATATGCTCCTAAGACAATTAAAACAAAAAGTTAAAACAAATCCCTAGTTTTCGTCAACAAAGACCAATTTCTGGCCCAAATGCCTTCAAGAGTAATGACAGGTATAAGGTACAGATTACTCCCGTGTAACTAACGTGTGGATCCTTGAAAAATATCTCTCTTAAGATTGATGTTTGTTTACTTTTACTTTAAAACAAATATAAATCTCCTTTATTTAATATTTCTTGTACTTTTACTTTTAGGATCATTCAAAATGTATCCCGATGACGTGGGCATAACCCCTGTATAATGAAGATATTTCGTTCTTTTCTGCCAAGATCTTTTGATCTTCTTTTTTTTAGAAACTTGCTTTTGTTATTTTTAGAAAATATAAGGAGTCCTCAAGCCCTACATGAGTAGATTTGAGACCAATCATTCATAGAGGCCATACAACTTCAAGGATTAACGATGACAGGAACTTAAAAACTTCAACAACTTACAACTAGTTTCTTGTAAGTAGAAAATAAAGTCTCCTTAGTCCTTTTTTAACACATATTTTAAAAGTCTCTATGTAATATTAATATTATCATAGATAATATCCCGAGTCATAGCAAATTTATAATAAACGCGAATGTGCTCGAGTGCTGAGGTAAAAATTATGATAATTTGCTGCACGAGGCATATTCTGCGGACTATTTCCTGAAATTCCTAATCTTTACAACTTGCGTTTCACTGAGCTGTTTTGTTAAGTCCTCATAAACAATACTCTACCTGATAGTAATAGGCAAAATATGTGTTAAAATGGGCTGTTTAGTGCAAATTATTGCTGTAATTCGTTTGCTATTGGTCCAAATCTGTAAGCCCCCATCGATTTTATTGGTCAACATTTTCAGAGATATTTTCGAAGGGAAATAGTCTACTTTATTTTCCTGTTGACAGGAATAAGTCTAAATAAAATAGACTTTAATATTTTAACTTAATAAATGTTGCAGATTTGGAATTTGTGCTAGCATGACCGATTGAGTCTTGGTTAAGTTGTTTTTATTTTGTTTCAGGTTACTGCAAAGCAACCTTTTTGTGGACTCTGTGAACAAGTTTATAATTGGATAAATTTTGACATGACTTAGACAAGATATAATTAGTTAATAAATATAAGAAAAAGTTTTTCTTTTTCTTTTAATTATTATATTTGTAATAAGAACATTTGGTTTAATATAGTAATTAAAACCTAGTTGTATAAGGGGGGTTGCAATGTGGTTTTACTTGAAATATTTAAGTTTATTTAAAAATCCACCAGAATAAAATGCATCCATGTAAAATAATGATTATTTGATTATAGTTCAACCTAAATAAAAGGAAGATATTTTTACCAGCGCATTCACCATGATCTATAAAAAAGAAGTACACACTGAAAATATAATAAAAAGGAATGGCTTTTAAAGACTAATTATTTTGAAATTCTAAGGTACATTTTTAGAGAAATATTGTTTTTATTCAGTTTTTTAAGCCTTCACAAGCTAGTTTCTTTTAACAAGATTCAAAAATAACACACTTTTTGGTTTGGAAAAGAAAATAGAAATATAATATGCTATTGTACCACATACAAACGAAGTTCGAATAGAATTCACCTTTTAAATTATTCTTAATTTTATTTACGTTTCAATGTAAACAGTGTAATTCGGAAATAAGCCAACCAACTATTTTTTTTCGGTGTAGTTGCAAATAGCTTGTTGTTGGTCCTGTTGCGCAGGCTTAACCCCATTTTTTTTAACTCTTCTATTTCTTTGGGAGACACAGACATCATCAAAAAATTTTGCATTCATATATGTATGAACAACTACAAACTTTCATATCCTCAGAAGGTTTTTTGTACCCTTAAAACTTTTTGTCATATATGACATCCTAAATAGAGAAAAAATCAAAAAGTTTTAAAGATCTGGCTCTGCTTTCTTGATTGCTAACAACGGTTAGTAAGCAAATAAAAGGTTCTAGGTTTTGACATTTGGAATGTCACAAACTGTCAGCGTCGGCGAGAAATACGGTGACCGGACTATAGCGGATTTTTTGTGGCTCACTGTGGAGATTGTTTGTTGCTACATATATTCAACTCCTTAAAGAGGCTCGCAACTTGCTTTGGTGAAGCCTCTTTCAGATCCAGCGCGTCGATCTGTGGTTGGCCGAATTTAAGTTAACGTTGATACACCGCACATATGTGGCCATCTCATTCCTCCTCCATACAGAGCCTACATTCGGTATATAGATCAACCATTGTCCGGATCTCTTGCCTGGTGAGCTCAGTGAGTTTCTTGACCCTCTTCCTGCAGGATTCTGTAATGAACTCTTTGGAATATGCCAGTCCTGGCAATTATCTCCAGTATTGGTGGAACTTATTTTCCATCCAGTTTAAGAGAGCAGTGTTGAGTGTGTTGTATGCTATTCCAATGGCTTGTTCGGAGTCAACGGAGACGGCGGCAGTCTCATTTCCCAGAATGTCCCGGAAGCGTAACTAACTCTCTGATATAGGGGGTGCCTAGGGGGCCTAGCTAGTGCTTGATAGTCAGGAATAAAAGACAGTGATGGTTTGTCTCAAAAACCTTAACTTAAATTAAGCGTAACTTTATTCAACTCAACTAAGCTGTTTAATATAAATTTTGCCTTTTGTGAATATATTTCGAAAACTTGGTTTGCTGTAATTTCTTCTTTAATTAAATCATCTCGATGTTAATAGTTGACGCACTGGAAAATCGGGTTTGTCCCCTTGTTGTTCTGGTCCAATATTTTATTCTACGCATCGCAAAACAGCTTCGTTCAGAATAGGAAGAATAATAGCAACCTGTATTAATTTGTAGAGGTTCGAACAAAAACCTTGTCTAATATACTCTTTGATAGATTTTAAATTTATTGGTAAATTTTTACAAGTAATCAAATTTTTTACTACCAAGATCTCAGCTTCAAGCATAGATATATTCACACCTGGAATAGTAGAGTAATTTTCAATAAAATCTTGACTTTCTTTGATGTTTAACTTAAATAAAGCATCTACCAATTTTACAAATGGCAAGTTTAAAAACCTCTCCCTAAAATTAGCTGCTAAATTTTCCATTATTTGGTCTTGGATGTTTATTTTCCAGTGTTCTAAGCATCTTACATCTGATGTCAATTCTATCGCGCTGTCATCTCCTAAAGTGTTTTGATACTCTGATAGGTTCTAAAGAAATAACATGTTTATCGGCGAAGTCTTGGATTTCAGAATAAATATTATCAAAGCTGTTTCCAGTTTCTTCTAGAGATTGTAGCGAGCCATCTATTATTATTAAATTTTCTTTGCCGAGAGTATCTTACCCCGAAAATACTGACTCAAAACGTTGATCCGTAATAAAACAGAGTATAGAATGTGCAGGCAGTTGCAAAACTCGGCTTTTTTAATACATTCTAATAGTCCAACACCTTCAACGGCATGTCTATCCTGGTTATCAGTTACTTCACTTTCTAGTGCCATTTTAATCGCTCCAAAGTTTAATAAAACTGCTTTACAATTTTAAAATCGACATGACCAGCGAATAGTAGAAAGGTTAGATACTTTCAAAAATTTAATACTCAAGCTCTCTGCAACCCTTTTAAGTTTTTCATGATTTCCTGGTTTCGAAAAATGCACATATAATGCCTCTAATGTATTAAAGAAAGAAGCTGCTGGTGCAACTTTTGTCGAGACGTCTGTGGAGACTTTTGTAAATGCACCAACAACAACTAAATTCAATCTATGTGCCAAACAAGGAATGTATATGGCCGAAGGATGTTCTTTTCTTATTAAACATTGTAAGCCCTTATGTTTCCCAGACATTACACCGGCCCCGTCATATGACTGACAACTCCTAGGCTATAATTATCTGGGAAGGGGCCTGGAAGGGTCTGGGGGGGGCCGGCGTAGAATATCCAGTGTGTACTGGCAGCTCCTAACGGTTCTCGATGAGCCCCTATAGCATTCAAGAGCCTTAAGGACCGCTTGTCTGTCGGAGATTATCTTTATTGACCTGTTATATACAGGGTTTTTAGGTATTTAGCAAATAGCAAAAAACTACATACACTTCGCGACACATAAAACGCATATGCCGATTTTGTATGCAATATATAAGTTTTTAACAAAGTGTCAAAGTCCACTCATTGTCATGTTTTGTTGTCACAGTCTTGTTCAACTTAATAAATGCCACGACAGCTATCGGAATTCGATAAATCTCAAATTTTAGCAAAATTAGGTGGATTTTGGTCTGTTTGTCGGGTCGCCGATCATTATGGAAGAAACAAGTCCACTATATACAGACCGCTTCAAGCTACTGCGAACATAGGGCGAAAGAAGTCTAATTTGCCAGTGTACGTACATGCAGAGACACCGCACGCCTATCAGTGAAGCAACCAACACTCAGGCTTCCGATCGCCATTCGCTGCCGTTCGCCTTGTATTTAATACGCCTCTAACCACGGTGCTGTGTGGAGCGTAGTCAATGAAACCGGAATTTGGTTAATAAATACGCAAATTTTTATAACGTAATTTTCTTATTTTTTGTCACTGATAAATAAGAGCGTTTTATTGTCAACTGCTCAGATTTATCAGTGACGACGTGTTACAATGAAAATAATAAGGAGAAACAAAATAAAAGCAAGTTCTCAAAATAAAATAATACATTCTAAAAACCAAAAAGATTCTCCCAGTCAAAAAAAAATTAAAGCAAATGTTCGAAAAGTCCTCCTTGCTCGGCTAGACAATATCCGAGCCTACTATAAAAACCCCTTCCAACGTTTCCAAGCATGTTAGGGGTGATAATTTGAAAAGCTTCTTCAAAAACAGATAGAAGTCATTAGGAGCAAGATCGGGAGATCGAGCTGGCCATAAAATAGTTCCCCGTGTACTTATAACCCGATTAGGAAATACATTATCAAGATATTCCCTAACAAGGCCAACATTGTGAGCGGAACAACCATCTTGTTGAAACCATGTTTCACCAAATCTTACACCTAACAACTGCCTAGCAGTTGGAATAATGTGCTGCTGCAGTAGATCCAAGTATCTAGGACCATTCAAATTGCAATTGCCGTTAATAAAAAATGGCCCAATTACGTGTTCCCCTACAATACCCCCCCCCCAAACATTTAGTTTTTGGGGATACTGTGTTCTTACGTCAAAATACAAATGCAAATTTTCCCTCGACCAATATCGAACGTGTGTTGGGTTATGACGATTTGACCATTTGACCATCTGCACTTTTTCGGCAACTTCGTAGACATCCATTTTTAGTTTTAAAAATGTATTATTTAAATTAAGAACTTACCCATCTGTTTCTCGAGAAAGGCAGAAATAAAACAAAATAATAAAAACAAAATGAATTTCCAAAAGATAACACTGCAGCGTGCTTCGAATCCACCTCGGTCGTACGGCACGGAGAGTAAATTGGACTTGATTCCCCCTATGTTCGCAGTAGCTTGAAGCGGTCTGTATAGTACTGTCAACGTGTGGAGCTGGATTTCGGTAAGAGAGCATGGTGCGCTTTTCAGAATTCAAGGAAGGTTACAGCGAAGGTTTATGTGAATGTGATGAAAAAATATACAACATGATGAAAAAATATTATGCTTCCGGAAATATCAGCTTTATATCCCGATGGTTTTGTGTACGTTTATCAACAAGACAACTGCCCGGTACACACTATCAGTATTTCTCAGCAGTGGTTCAGGGAGCATAATATTGAACTTTTGCCATGGCCAGCAAAGACCCCCGATGACGATCTCATCGAGAATGTATGAAGGCTGATTGCAAAAAAATTATCAAAATTTAATGTTAAAATTTAATGTTCTTCCACAGAATGCTGACCATTTAATGGAGCTAATAGTTAAAGCTTATGAAGAGATTATTGAAGACAATCTAAATTTATTTAAAAATTTAGCAGACTCCATGTCAAGGCGTTTAGAAAAAATTATTCAAGCATTTGGTGCAATGACCAATACTGAAGTTAATATTTTTGATTTTTGTTTATCGATGAGTTTTTAATTTTTATTTTTTTTTAATATTTTGTTATTTATAACACTGAGCTGGTTGATGTGTACTGATCCAGCTTACATAACCCAAAGCCTTTCCAGTTCTTTGTTCTTCGTATTTTTCGTTTAGTCGCATTATAGTGGACTTGTTTCGTCCCTTTTGACCGGCTATTTGACAAAGAGACCAAACTTCTTCTAGTTTAGCCAAAATTTGATTAAATTGCTTTCTTTATAGTAAAAATTTTGTTTTTAAAGTGTTTTTTATATTTCGTAACAGCAACCTTAAAACTTTAGAACCAGTAAATATCGGTAAAAATAAAGGTGTAAAGGTGTTAACCTACAAAAGTCGGTAACAATAAGCAAGCAAAATTTTTAAAATATAGACATGTGCCTAACTTCTGCTGAATGCCTTTTATGTGTCGGGAAGTATACATTCATGGGTACTATTTTTAAGAAATAAATAATGATATCCGTTTTAGAATATAGCCTATAACTTTTTTTTAGTAAAAATTTATTTGTTACCTATCTACTTTTCTTACAGAATAACCTATTTTTTAGTTGAGTTTTGAAATCAGCATAAAATTTCCTTTAAAATGATATATGTTATTTTTTATATTTGTATATGTTTCTTATATTTTTTATTTTCTTAATAATTTTGTTGGCGTTTTTTTAATTTTTTTATTACATTTTATCGTCGTTTATAAAGCATATTATGTTTTGTAAAACATTATTTTTGATATACTAAGAGTTACACTATTTTCAAAATGGTCATTAACGCAAAAGGAAATTTGATCTTCTCCTTCTATTAAAAATGTATTTGTATGTCCTTTTCTGCAACATAATAGGTTTATTTTGAGATTGCATAAGAAGCCGAATGCGATATAACCATTTCGCTTTTAAAAGGGTTTTCTTGTCTTTGTCTCTTTTTTCACTAAAATCTAGCCTTATAGCACTAGCAATTGCGAGAAAGCACGTTCTCGAGCTAGAAAGTTAATAAGTAAAAGGCTATATCAAAGGTACAATATAGGGCGGACAATCGAGATGCAAAAACTGCTAAAACATTTAAATTAGTCTAAACTATACAGGGTGATTCAAAATTCCCTAGAAAGATTTGAACACTGCTTAGATATCATCAATCTAAGAAAAGTTACGTGATTATTTTGTTTAAATTTCATCGATCGACAATGAAACGTTTTAGGGTTTTTGTCAAGGCTTTTTGAAGTTGCCAAAGTATGGTTTTGAAAAATTGATGTTCCTAACACGTAGTGAAGGGTGCTTCTTCTTCAAATTCTAGCTAATACAGTTAAAGTTTTTCTAGTCAATTTTAAATGTATAGCTCTGTAGCATTTTAAGTTTCAATAATTTTCACTATTTTGAAAAGCCACGAGTTTAAAGTCATAATGTCGAAACTACTTTTTTTGGGTTTTTCGCCACTAAGTTAAGGAAATTTTTTTCAAAAATATGTTAAAACCCACTGCGTAAATTCCTAAAGAAAAAAATTAGTTCGTTTGTCAGTGGTTTTTAAATAAGATAAAAAATTTGCTTACACACACGTAAATCCTAACTAGAATCTAAGTACTTATCTGACGTTTCGTCAGAAATTCTACTGCCGTTATCAAAGAATTTTATCCTTTTCAAAAACTTTTTTCGATTCTTTTTTAAATATCTGTCTGTTGTCATACAACTGACTGACTTTGACTGATATATATTTCAAATATTAACTTGACAGTTTGGTGCGTCGATAGTAGCCAACAAGGTATTGGGTGAATTTAGTAAAATTTAAAATCAAAATTATATTTGTTTGAGTGTTTTCGATTTTAAATTTTACTAAATTCACCCAATACCTTGTTGGCTACTATCGACGCACCAAACTGTCAAGTTAATATTTGAAATATATATCAGTCAAAGTCAGTCAGTTGTATGACAACAGACAGATATTTAAAAAAAATATCGAAAAAAGTTTTTGAAAAGGATAAAATTCTTTGATAACGGCAGTAGAATTTCTGCCGAAACGTCAGATAAGTACTTAGATTTTAGTTAGGATTTACGTGTGTGTAGGCAAATTTTTTATCTTATTTAAAATCCACTGACAAACGAACAAATTTTTTTCTTTAGGAATTTACGCAGTGGGTTTTAACATATTTTTGAAAAAAATTTCCTTAACTTAGTGGCGAAAAACCCAAAAAAAAGTAGTTTCGACATTATGAATCCGCCACAAACATATAGATTTTATTTAAAGTCATAGTTACTATCTGGGGAATTGTTTTTAGCAACACTGTACGGGAACTCAATTTAACTATGTCGACCTGATTTTATTTATGTTTATCCACAGTGGGACACCAGAGATTTTTTAGCACCGGGTCAAAAAATTAGGGTTAGGTTACTTATTTTGACCTCCGAAAAAACCAAATAAAATACTAAAATAAAAGAAAACCATTTATTTCAGAATTTCCTGCTAAAAACGCTACCCAACTACGTATTAAAGTAACTGGGTGTAATGTCTAAGGTTGCATTTACAGGTGCATTTATAATTGAATTGGAAATATTCCCGCTAGATGATACCGACAACAGGTTAACTTAAAAGCATGCAGATTTAAAAATCGGCTACTGGCGTTAGACGAAATAATCGTATTCTATTTTAAACAGGACGTCAGCGACTAGCAAGAGTCTTTCCAACTCTAAATTAAAACCAAATGGTTGAATCAAAATAAAAACAAAATTATGTGGGGTTATGGGCGCCGAATGTTTCTATGCGAATTCCTAGTAATCCTAGCGAGCCAGTAAAGTTCTCTTGGTTCTTTGAGAGACTCGGGGTAATGCCCGCGGAGCGCTAGGCCTTTTTCGGAGGGCGACCGCACGCTCGGAATGGTTTCATATTTGTTTTAGAACAATGTTTTTGAAAACACATTTTTGAAAGATAAACATAACTTCCAATGGTTTTCTCTCAGAAAACTTAAAAATACTCTTCTATCCTTCTGTACCACTGCGGCCCGATTTAAAGTTTGTAGACAAAACACCATGGAATCGTATAAATTCTGCGGTCTCTCGTCAAACACTTGAACTGCGTGTGTCTCCCAAATTCAATGAATTGTGATTGATTGATCGGTTTTCTTTTCCGGAGTGCACAGGCTTTTAGAAAAAAGGAAACTTAGTTTCTATTTTCGATAGAGCAAGGAAATATATAAAGGAAAATTGTAATCCAGAGGAAATTGTGAGTATTTCTCTATTTTTTTTGTAAATCGCGTTTGTTCTAAATCGCAATTATTTTGAGACTTTTGGGATAGATGACAGCACCAGAACTTTTATTTTGAAGAAAAAATTATTGAGAATTTTAAAAAATCCTTCAGATATTTTTGTTAAGCATTTAAAAATGATCACCCCTGCAAAATTTCAGCTAAATCTGATGTTTAGTTTTCCCTGTGCAGTCTGGCAAAAGATTAAAAAATTAAAGAATAAGGCGTTGCCAGTTGTACTTTTGTTTACTTAAAATCTGGGGAGAAACTATAACCTTAAAATTTAGCAGTTTGATATCCAGTCAAGCGAAAATGTTGTTTGTCTTGACCTGATTGAATTTGGTTTACCCATAGAGTTTAGAAAAATAGAGAATAGGCAAAATATTTGTCAAATTGTAGTTAACATTAACCTTAAAATATCTATGATTTACTTAAGTAGAGCGCCGTGTTTACATTTACATTTGACATACACATAAATAGAAATATAGAAAAAAATTAAAGACGATTTATATATACCTAGCGCCAGGCGCTTTAATCCGTTTTATTCGAAGACGCGGACGTGAACGAGATCGTAGACTTAATTTTTATCAATTAATCGCTTAGAAGATCTTAAGATAATTTTTATTTATTTGATACTGAAATGATGCTACTATAAAATACCACAAAATATTTTGTATGTAATACTTGAAAAACAGGTGCCCCTTCGGGACTCTGTCAGTGAGATTTACTAAGATCTAAAATAGTACCCTTCACAGGTCTAAATATTTACTTGTAGAATGGTTTAACGATCCTTTTTTTAATTTTTTTGGAGGTGTAGGTTTATGGGTTGAGGGATCTTATTAATGAAACATCCTTTTTTTGGGATCTTATTAATGAAAAAAATTAAAAAAAAGTTTTAAAACCAATTTTCAAAAAATTCTTACTCATACAGAAAAGATCCAAAGTTATTGATTATTTTGTATTGTTATTGCAAAATATTACTGAAAACTGCCTTTTTTTCTCAAAATACACCATATTTTAGGAGAAAATGCCCTAAAACCAATTTTCTTTTACAGGTTTCGAAATGGCAAATGGTGAATACGCCAAAAATTTGGCACATAATTACTTCATTATTTGTGTTTGAGGTTATAAAGCTTGATGATGGTGATTTTTTAGGTCACCTCAAGGGGGTGATTTAAATTTATAGCCCCCAGAAAGGATTGTTTTGTGGCATTTGGTAATAAGTTCTTTTATAATTTCCGTAAGTAACTGTTTTTACAAGGACTAGTTTATCTTATTTATTATCCCAAGTTGTTCATTACCCAATAAAAACCTCCTATTTTGTCCAGAAAAAAACGTCATAGTTTGAAACCGTTTTCAGCACAAAAAATATATTTATGAGGGCACTACGAGGCAAAACAAACATAAGTGAAGGTCACTGATTATGTACGAAATATATACCAAACAAAAAAAAACAAAACAACTATATTAATTTATTCAAGTGTGTCAGTCAAAAAAACTTTCCTTACTCAAAGCGCACTCATTTCAAAGCTGTAGCTTTCATCAGTAGAGGTTGGTGCAAGCCAAGGTGCAAGCAGAGATAAAAGATCCGAACGCGCTGTGTGTGATTGAACGCAGCGCTAATATTTTTAAACTGATATTTCGACAGTGACAGAAATTTAAGAAAGCTTACATTTAAGTTTTTTAATACATTTCATAAATAAAGACACCTCTTAAATAAATACAAAATTAATCTACTCCTTTTTTTTGTTATTACCGATCTAAATCGTTGTGTGATATCATGTTTTAATTGGAAAAATTAATTAATAAGGGTAAGTTTTAATTAGAGTGACATATAGCCCCAATGTTAATTTATTCTATAGAGTGTTTACTATTTAAACCCCGCGTGTGTTTAAATTTTTTAATTTTCTTTTCTTCTAAATTGAAAATTTCTATTTAAATCCAATGAAAGATTGTGTTCAGATAATGATTCAATAAACAAATTTATTAAAATTCTTCTTATAAATCAAACTATGTCTAAAAGTCAAGGGTGGTTGGTTTAAAATGCTTAAAACCAAAAATTTCACTTAAACTTAGGACCGTTCTAAAATAGACTAAACCTTTTTAGTAAATCCCACAATTTTTGTAAAATAAAGGTGTCTACAAGAATCATAATTTAAGAAAAATCACCCCTCCGTGTTTAAATTTAATAACAGCTTTAAATTCGTTTTAAAGTTAAACAAGACGGAAACACGGTTACAAAAAGTGTTCTAAGTAGGAAGAGTAGAGGGTTTTGTTATAGTTATGCTAAAATTAATTATTACTAGTTTTTATATTTATGTTAGTGTTATAATTTTATGTTTTTAGTTTTTCTATCGTAACATATTGTGACGTCATCCACATTATAGATTTAGATCTAGAAGTAGGTAATAAGATGGCGGTCAACTGAAAGGATATAATATAAAAGCGCCCTTTGAAAGCAACATTTATCCTTAAATTTTTTTTATTTATTTATTTATTTATTAAGACGTTTATTATTCCCTTAAGTACATCATACAAAGCAAAAATAATAAAATTAAGTACGTACTTTTAAGAGAATAATGCGCTATTAGGGCAGCATCTAAACCTCAAAGAGGTAAAGGGCTATTGAAGCGCAGACTAAAAATATTACTAACAAACTTATTACTAATAACTAACTTAAAATTAAAAAGAAGAAAACATTAAAACAAAATTAAATAATTTTTTTTAAATAAAAGATTATGTAGAGCAGTATATAAATAAAAACTAAAAAATATATAATTTAACAAAAAATAAATGTAAAAAATAAGTAATGATAGAAAAAGAACTGTGCTAAATGGGATAGGGTAAGATCAATGCAGGCATAAAAAACAATATATATATATAGATATATATGTTTTCGATACCTAAACTTTATTTTATCAACAATAAAATTGTTTGGAGTATATCTTAAATGCAGAAAGAGAGCGGCTAAAATCAAATACTTTATAATAATTATTTGACGGTATCTTTCTTTCGAATCTTTTAGTTAATTGTGGGTGACATCGGCAACAGCGTATCGGTTTCTCAAGTTTATTATCTCTTTCGCTCTCATTTCCTAGCCATTGCCCTTCGTTTTCAATACACGCTATTTCAGTACTCTAGACAAGAACTGTCAAACCCCGTATGCAGAAATTTGTTCAGACTTTTTTTTTGCGTTTCAAGTTTGTCACATAAAAATTATTGTTACAGTTTCCAAAAATCGACTTCATAAAAAATATATGAAGTGTATAATAATTATTCTGAACAAATTAAAAAGTGTTAGCATTAGGTATATCATCCAATATCAAATCATATCAAGTATGCTTTATTGTCGGAATAATATAAATTATTGTTGACAAAGCTCATAAACTAAATAAAAAAAAACATATATATATATATATATATATATATATATATATAGAAGGCGCAATGATAACCTTAAAACTATTAATAGTAAGCGCACACAATGTTAATTAAAATAAAAACATAAAACTAAACTGTCAAATAAATAGGTTATTAGGTACTTAATATACGTAGTAAAATCTTTGTTAAACAACAAAGGTACAAAAACAAAGTTAGGATTGTGTTCCACAAACCAAAACTACACTTTTTTGCACTCGATGCGCGTTTCGCTAACAACGTTAGCATCATTAGGAGACGATAAACAATAAACTAAATTAACCTACACTCTATCTTATATATAATCTTTTAATGGGCGGAGATAAGACTAATAATTTGTGATTAGTCACGCTTTATAATCCTATCTCCCCTCAACTAAAGAATAAAGTGTACTAAACGGAATGGGACCTCTATCTTTATTTAAACTATTTCTGGATTTAATTATTTCCATACGTTCATATACATTCAAAAGTCTTTTGTTTGGTACCCTTTTTAGAAGTCTTAGGTTATCTAATGTGAATCTATGATTGTTTTCAAATGCATGCTCGGCCACACTTGACTTTTCTGTTCTTCCATATTTTAAGTGTGCTAAGTGTTCTTTGAATCGTGTTTGAATAGAGCGTCTCGTTTGGCCAACATATTTAAAAATCGGCTAATGGCGCTAGACGAAATAATTGTATTCTATTTTAAACAGGAGCGTCAACGACTAGCAAGAGTCTTTCTAACCTCTAAATGGAGCTTTACTGACTTCTTTTGTTAGTACTCAAGTATCTGTGTCGTTTTGAAACTGAGGTTGCACATAACTATGCCGCAATAAATTAAATTAAAAAAAAAATGGTTGAATCAAAATAAAAACAAAATTATGTGGGGTTATGGGCGCCGAATGTTTCTATGCGAATTCCTAGGAATCCCAGCGAGCCAGTAAAATTCTCTTGGGTTTTTGATAGACTCGGGGTAATGCCCGCGCAGCGCTAGGCCTTTTTCGGCGAGCGACCGCACACGCGGAGTGGTTTCATATTTGTTTTAGAACAATGTTTTTGAAAATACATTTTTGAAAGATAAACATAACCTCGAAAGGTTTTGGTTTTCTAAATGTAAAAATAATCTTCTGTACCACTGCGGCCCGATTTAAAGTTTGTTGACAAAACATCTGCAGTTACGATGAGATCGTATAAATTCTGCGATCTATCGGCCAACACTTGAACTGCGTGTGTCTCCCAAGTTCAATGAAGTGTAAACGTTTATGATTGATTAATCGATTTTCTATTTCGAAGTGCACATGCTTTTAGAAAAAAGGAAACTTGGTTTTTATTTTCGCTAAAGCAAGGAAATATAAAAAGGAAAAATTAAATTGTGAGTATTACTCTATTTTTTTTTATAAATCGGATTTGTTCTAAACCGCAATTATTTTGAGGCTTTTGGGATAGATGGCAGCACCAGAGCTTTTATTTTAAAGAAATCATAATTGAGAATTGGGAATAACCTTTCAGATATTTTTGTTAAGCATTTCAAAATGATCACCCCTGCAAAATTTCAGCTAATTCTGATGTTTAGTTTTAGTTGGCAAAGGATCAAAAAATTGAAGAACAAGGCATTGCAAGTTGTACATTCTTTTACTTAAAATCTGGGGAGAAACTACAGCCTTAATAGAAGTAAATAAAATGGCGGCGACGCGCATCCAGTTGTGTCAATGTCACTAAAGTAGCGATAACTCGTAGGCAACGTTTTTCCACTATATGCACATACAGAGTTTCTAAGATTTTCCTTAAAGATAGGATTTCAATAAATCAAACAGAAATGGCATAGAAAGTCCTGCGCGCACAAAAGAAACAGGTATATTGAGCAATGGTGCCAGTTTGTTATTATCTCCGGACTGCTTTCATGAGAAAAAATTGTCTTTCATTGTGAGCATAAATCATAGTTGCAATAATAACCGTTTGCAAGATGTCTGCAAATTCCGCTAGATGACGGCCACACCATGAGATGATCGAGGAAAAACTGGGATTCACAGGCATTGCATTTTTATTTCCTTTCGAGTCGCTTCAGTTTCGTAAATTTTCTGTTTTTAAAATGCCGTATACTCGAGAAGAAAAGATTTTTATTATTAAAAACTACATAAAAAGTGACAGTGCGGACAAGGTCATTCGGCTTTTTGTTTTTGCGTTTCCAGATCGACCGGTTCCTGTGTCTCAAACTGTCTACAACATTTATCATCGTTTTGAAAAGTACGTGTGCATAAATGGTTGTAGAAAGTGTTACCGCGACGGCGAAATACCAGAGCATACCGTTCTTCCACACAGGGTGGAACGAGACGTAATGGTATGCGTTACGTTACTTAGTACTTGCCAATGGATCCTAAAAAAATACGGCTACAAGTCGTTTAAGATTGGGAAGTCGCAGGAATTGCAACCAGGTGATTAATTTCGCCGGTTAGAATATTGTGAGGTTACGAGGGATAAATGTGACAGGAACCAAAATTTCCTATCAAAAGTTTTGTTTAGTGACTAGAAGACATTTGAACTTCATAGCTCTCACAATCCACAAAATAGCCGCTAATGATCCCGCGAAAATAAACATCTGCACGCAAGTGGTAGAACGCAACATCCTCAAGAATTAAATGTTTGGAGCGGTATTGTCGGGGATTACATTATTGGACCCTTTTTCATTGAAAGGAATTTGAATAGCCAAAAATATGTTGATCTTCTCCAACACCAGGTTTTACTACGGTTGAGGGAACTCAACATAAATTTGGACGAATTGTGGTTTCAGCAAGATATCCGACAATTCACGCCAGGCTACAAATTACCTTCGCCAGGTATTTGGTGATAGAATTATTTCCACGTATGGAAATATCCGATGACCTCCTCGATCACCAGATCTTGCGCCAAATGACTTTTTCCTATGGGGTTGTTGGCACGACAAAATTTTCCAACACCCTCACTTACGGCCTACGACTATACAGGATTTGAGGGCGAAAATTTTGGAGGTGGGCAACTCTATCACCCCTAAAATGTTGGCTGCTACGCGCCAAGAGTTTTACAATAGATTGGGATATTGTGAGGCTCAAGAAGGGGACAGATTTGAATATCTAATCTAATTAAAAATTAGATGTTTTCAGGTCCAAACCACAGCTTTTTCTTGCTTAAAGGAGGCGGCAGGGTCCATTATTTACGATACTGAGCGATAAACTCGTGAGGTTGTTAACTGTTCTACTAGTGACATCTATACGGAAACGGCCAAACCATGCAGCTAGCACTAGCAGCCAAAGAAATCAATAAACGGCGCTGTTTTTCCTGCAGAGCTTTTTGCTTGCGATATTATTGATTTTAAATAAAGCTGGCTCTACACTACATTTGATATTTTCGAGGTGTTTTATGACATGATCTCGAAACATGTAGCGAACCAATTCTTCAAAACTAGCGGGAGGGTAAAAGCGAAAAATAAGGGGCTGCCAATATTTGTAACACCCAAAAAGGGGTGAAAAGATTTATTTTGCTCTTTTTCTTTACAAAAAAATTTTTTTTGACGAAAAACTTGAGCTCTGCCACTTTTTTTATTTTTTTCTTCAACTTTCTCGAAATTTTCGTCATACCGTAGAAAAAAATTATTTCCCCCATGTTCACACTCTACTTTTATTCAAAAAAATTTAGAAACAGAGACGTGATCAGTTTTCCTAAAACGGGGGATCTTGGTTTCGAGTGAGAAGATAAAGGGCGCCGCAAAGAAATAGGTCTAAAGAGTATAATTTTTAAGAAAAAAATATCAATTTTCTCGCCCTCCTCCACTGGGACTACAGGGGCCGTGCACAAATTACGTAATGGTCATAGGGGGGAGGGGGGTTACAAAACGTTACGTAGGGGGAGGGGGGTTTTCGACAGCGTTTGCATTTGTGTGAAACTAAGAAAATTTGAAATGAAAATAAGTGACAAGTTTTTTTTTTGGGGGGGGGGTAGTGGTCTTGAAATCGTTACGTAATATTAGGGGAGTGGCGTGCTAAACCGTTACAAAACATTACATAGGGAAGGGGTCAAAAATTGGTAAAATCACCGTTACGTAATTTGTGCCCGACCCCACATCTGACTGTTCCTCCTTTTTGATTTCGAATCAAGGTGCAAAACCCGGGTTGGACGTTCGAAGGCGTCAACCCGTCCTATTTGCTTGATAAAGTTTCTACGGAAATATCTCAGTCGATTTCTCCGGCCGTGTATGAACGCTTTAGGTTAGGCATTTGCATGTATCTCAGTCCCCAGCCTGTAAACAGTGCGTAAGGACAATGGTTACAAAATGAAAAGCCGAAAAATATTTTTTTTTTACGATATCTTTCATCAGTTTGGTATTAAAGTCGAGCAAAAACAATCTTTATTCAAGTGCTAAAGGTCTGAAAATTGAAAACATTAGAAAACAACAACCTGGAATGAATTTACTACATGTAAGATGTAGTGACAACATCGCCCCATGCCCATCCTTTTCTGCCTAATGTGCTTTTCCGTTTGTCTGCGTCTTATACACGGCTGCTTGGCCCCCTAAGGATTTGCTTAGGAACCCTGTATATTTCTTACTGCGTGGTAGTGTTACGGGTCAACTTTTGACCCATAACCTTTTATAGTTTTCCTTATTGTCACATTAAGTCCATGCTAGAACACTACAGACTGCCTACTGATTTCTACTAATATCTATGGAGGTTGAGTAGACAACGGTTATCTCACTTTTATTTTCATAAATTTCGTTTTTTTTTTATTTATTTTTACAGGTCTGCTGCTGGTGGAGTCCCAACTACACTTGGATTGTCAGTGGGGTGTACTGATTTAAAGTTGTGCTAAAAAAGAGAGGGTTTATTTCATTACCATGTCACTTACTATAGTCCTGTTTCGGTAAACATGTTCGGTCACCTAAGGTCTCATGATCCAATACACTTAAGAAATCAAAAAGAAATAAACTTTTAAAAACGGTTTTGTTTTGAAAAATAATAAACAAATTTACGTTCAAAAAGTAGGGTTACGACGACCTCATTTCTTATTTTGGTTTGTTTGGGTTGGCCCTGTTTTGCCTTAGCCTCAATAATATACTGTCAGCGCATTAAAAAAATTAAATATTTAGCTGTTTTCACAATTGTGGTTCTAAGAAAATTAATTGAAGAAGCTAAAAGCTAAATTTTAGTAACTTTGAATAAACGAGAACATTTCTTAATACAATTGGATAATTTTCCATACCGAGGCTAGACAACCAACTATCTTTTTTCCTCAGCGGAGAGAAGGCGCTTCTCCGGTTCTGCCCTCAATGAGAATTTTGCAAACTGAGATTAAAACTACGGTCTTTGCTTGTTTTTGACTGTTTTGAAGATTTCTCACCGACGCTACGGTTGCCTGATGAAATTTTGGGAGTTCATCTCGTGAATAGTAAGGCGTTCTTTTGGAAAAATTTATTATTAGGTTGGCGACACTACTTTTTGACAGTTTACGAGACAATTAGTGGGACCGTAGTTTTTTTTTAAACCGAGGTTTCGTGGGAGCAACAAAAAGCAAAGGACTTTCTTTTGCGCCAAGGCATTGAAACAACCAACATTATTTTGCAAAACCAGTTTCAATTTTTTCTCAGTCAATGGCTTAGAAAGGCTACTTACGCGGGTGTTTCTGTGGAAAAAAAAATTGTACGCACCTTTAGTTCTTGGCCCTTGCCTTTTCTTACGAAGATTTATTTTTCATATGTTTTTTGAATAAATTTTATTCGGGATTTCTTTTCCTTTTAACCTATAGTGACCGACATGCTGCCTGACCGATATCTACGAATCTGAGTTATCAACCTTCCATGCACTATGCAACTGCCCTCGAAGGCTGCTTTTTGAAAACCCTCAAATGAGGGTTTTTTTGGTACTCATGCTGTAACCACCCCGTACTGACATCCCAGAGTGGTAGGAGAAGCCAGCACAGACCACTCCACTACGCAGCATGGTACATTGCCGCAGTAGGGCCTCAGCAGCGATACAATTTAGTATGGAATGGAAACTACATTCAAGTAAGATTGTTACGGTTTTTGGTCATGGCATTGACTTAAGGTTCAAATTATGGTTGCTGTGATTTGTTTTTCAATTTTTGCAGCTGCCAGAGAGCACCTAAAGCTTTGTTTTAAAAGGTTTACCACAATGGTAAGCATCTAATGCTATGTTTTTAAATGCTTACCTCCATGGTAAAGGATTTCCTTTGAGTTTAACATTTTTTTTTATTTAAGAAAATGAAATTTTCCCAAAAGATTTATTATAATGCCAAGTTGTAAACTCAATATAGCGCTATATTCTGTAAGCTTGCAAGTAGGGTTAAATATGTTATGCAAGATTTACCTCCGGTTTTGAGGTCCATTTTAAATTATTTATTTTTTTATGTTTTCGTACTTACTGTGATATACAATGACGACTAACCCAGTTAAAAAATAATAAAGCTCTCTCTTTAACTTCAACTCAAACTATTGTTCTGTGTATTACCTAAAACTCTTTTTTATCTACCTCAGTAGAAATAGATCCGCACTCTATTCTAGGAGTTTGTAGTTGCTCAACCATCGCATTGATCATGGCGCCCTCAAAAATAAATTTCCTTTAGTATACCCACCCCTGAACAAGAATAGCCGGGTGGGCCCTATTCAATGCAATAATCTGTTTATTTCAACCTGAGGTCAATTTGTATTACAAAAAAAATATTTAGTAATGTCAACGAACGAGCGCCGTTACAGTAGATAGGCGACCGTGTAGACTCTTATAACTTTGTTTGTAGTTTTGTTTTAAGTAGGGGTTACTCAATTGCAACCAAATTAATATCAGTAGAGTCGTTACCTCGGACAACTATAAAGTAAGCCTCGGACTGTAAAGTTTTTTCGTGGTTCTAGTAATGGTATTATAGTTATATAGTGGAATATATTACTTTCGCGTAAAACTTTATATTTTTACGACACTGTGGTCATTTTTTACCGTAATATTGACCACACTAATGCCCGGGTGCACCACTTCCCCTTACTTTTTCCACTTGTGCGGCCTGAACTGAGAGTGACCCTTGAGATTTACTTGGTTTGCAATAGTTCCGAATTCCACTTAGAAAAAGAATTTTTTTTTTGTGTGGTGATCAGAATTATTACTTGTCAGCTGTCAAAAAAAAACACGTAAAATTTGAGGTTGTTTGTAAAAAAAAATAATTTATTAATTATTAAAAAGGCAAATAAAACTATAAAACCTGACTACCTATTTATTTAGTATGTTTTCCCATTGTACTCAATACATATTGAAAAGATTGTCTTCTTTTTCTTTCATAGAGCATGTTCTCTATTCCGACAAAGAGCGTGACATATGAAGAACAAGAAGCTTGATTTTCGATACGTATTGAATACGATGTGAAAACAAACTATTATACCACCAGACCAACTCAACCCATTTTTCAGTTTCTTTGCAACGAATTTGCGAAAAAAGGTGAATTATTTGCTTAGCGAAAAACACATGATTTCTAATTCTTCATCTTTTTCGTCAGACCACTATTATAATCGCAGAAAGATTTTCAGGCAATGGAACAGTTTTATAATCTGATTAAATTAATGGCTTTTGTTTAAAAACATAATCAAAAAATTCCTCACGTAACCTCAAAATGCGCTTAAGCCGAAGTAATTCTACAGCTTATCTTAACTGCAGTTTAAGTCCCACTTACATGATATTCCACACCATTGCTCACCAAAACTAAAGCTTAAGCTCGGCTTACATGTCAAGCCAAACCCGTGCACACGGGCATAAGTGACAATAATAACATTTTTTCTATAAATAGTTGTTTGTAGGAAATATTACTACGTTTTAATCCATTTTTGGTGGCAATGACAATGGCACATTGCTTCTCTGCCAAAAATACTGTGTCAAAACTTGTGAAAAAAAACTGGTGAAAGTTCACGAGTTCTGATCGGTATTTCATGTGGTTTATGAAACACCACTTTCGGGTGAAATCTTACGAACGTTCACTTTTGAAAAGAGATTCAAAACTCCTCAAACATTATGAGTTTTGCATGAGCAATGTCATCCGTTTTTAGGAGTTTTGAAAAGTTTTTAAAAGAATTTTTAAAAGGCTCTGCTTCCACTGATTTTGTTAAGTTTTGAGCAAATTTTAACAAAAATATAAATCAAAGTTAATAAGATTTCACAAAGTTTTGATAAGAATACACATGTTTTCAGCAATTTTCACAAAATTACATGAGAAAATCCACATGTTTTTAGAAGTTTGAGGCAGATTTTAAGAGAAACAAGTTGATAAGATTTGACCGGTTTTGACAAGTTTACATGATTTCAGCAGTTTTGAGCAGTTTTAAAATAACGCAGCCTCCATCAAATGTCACAAGCTTACATGGAAAAATTCATGAAATCTTGTAAAAAGGTCTCTTCTTTTGGACTTGTAAAATATAGTAAAATCTCATACAAATATTGCTTGCTAAACCTTATGCCATGAAATCTGTATCTGATATAAACTTACGAAATCTCGAAGAATTTGCTATAGTAAAATTTTTTTAATTATAAATCTTTATAATATATTCTTTTTAATATATTTTTATAGCTACTCATAAAATCTTTTAAATTTTCATATTGCTTGTCAAACCTGGTTGTGCTCACTTGCATGTCTATATAATCTAAACTATTTCTCATGAAATCTTATGAAATCTTTTAAAAACATCCCTTCTTTTAGACTTGTGAAATCTTGCAACATCTCATAAAAATCTTGCTTGCTAAACCTCATGAAATCTCATGTGTCTGGTGTAACATAATAAAATCTTGTAAAACATCTAAACATGAAATTTTACTATCTTTAAGATCTTTTGAAATCTTGTGAGTTTTCAATACAGAAATTATTTGAAAATGATTTTCATAAAACATCATAAGAATTTGTCAGTTTTCTTGCGACATACTTTTTGCCAGGTCAAGTCTCTTCAAACCAATAAAATCTCTTAAAATCTCATTAAGACTTGATCAGTTTTTAAGAGTTTTGAAGTGGTTTTTTTGGCAGGGTTGGTATTGGCTTTTTAAAATGGCTGAAATTATTAAAATAAAAAAAAAACTTTTTACGTAATGGACAATCAAAAAGGACCGATTTATTTGGGTCACCCTATATATTTAATTAACAACAAGTTTCTTACCTAAGGATGGACAAAAGATGGACGGGTAGGAAACAAATGGCAAACATGACCACGACAGCGACCAACATTTTGGCCGCGTTTCTTCTCGACTTCAGCTGACCCTCGGTCGTCGCGTTCATGTTCATTGCGAATGAATTTACCGGCTGTCCTCCTCCCGAAGATCTCCCAGATCCTTGCGCACCTGAAGTTGAAGAAATAAAACAAAATTATGACACAGTCCAAGCAGAATTTTAACGTTGTGAAGACGTTTGGTGGACGTTGTAAAAAACCAGTTTTGCACTAACTTGGAGAATACATTTTTGAGTCGTAGCGACGTTGCAAATCTAACTACAGTCGGTCGAAGTTGTTGGTTTAACGTCGTGGGTTTTAATGAACATAACATGCAAGTTAGTGTACTATACTTTCCCTAACGCTAATATCAGAAATTATTAAAAATATTAAACGCGAACACTCTTAAGTCAACAACCTTCATAACCAGAAGTTTCAATGACGTTCTATCTAAAACGTCAAAACAAATAAGGTTACTAAGGGACTTTTCATGTATCTTTTTAAAAACAAGATATTTTTTTCTTAAAAATGTGTAATATGTCAATTTAATGGGACCCTTTTTTGGTTAGGTACTAAATAAACTTATATTGGATTTATTTACGTTTAATAAAGCAGAGCGCATAGTCACGGAGGGCAAAATAACCTGGGCAATAAAAGAGTTCAGTGCCAACAAGTCACCCGGTCCGGACAGAATCTTCCCAGCGCTGCTACAGCGAGCCTAGAAACACTTCCTTACATGAGTTTAGTGTTCAGGGCCAGCGTAGCCCTGGGATATGTTCCTACTGCAGTATTCCAATGTAGTTTTTATCCAGAAACCGGGAAAAAAGGACTACACCACGGCTAAATCCTTCAGACCGATAAGTATCACATCACTTATGATGAAGGCACTGGAAAAAAATGGTAGACAGGTACCTCCTGGAGGGAACACTGGCTAACATACCATTTCATAGGGACCATGGAGGCCAGATCTATGGACTCAGCCCTCCACGCAGTAGTGCAAAAGGCAGAAAAGGCACTTTAGCACAAAGAATATGCACTAATGTTGTTCTTTGATGTGGAAGGAGCCTTCGATAAGGCAAGAACGCGGATTATAACATCTGCCCTTCAGGAAAGAGGAGCGGAAGCAAGTCTGACTGAATGGGTCAAATCCGCGTTAACGGAGAGGGAAGCGCAGGCCAGCTTAGGAGAGTCCAAGGTGAAGGTGGATGTGACAGGAAGTTGCCCCCAAGGTAGCTGCTTGTCTCCCCACTTGTGATGCCCAATAATGGATGATCTACTAAATCGCCTGACGCAGGAGAGATTCGCCGCACAAGCATATGCGGACGACGGTGTAGTGAAAGTGAACGGCCGCTTTCTAGCCATATTCTGCGAAAGAATGCAAAGGGCGGTAAGAATCATAGGTGGTGTAGGCAGAATGGTCTTTCAGTGAATCCTGAAAAGACCGAGATGATCCTATTCACCAGAAAGAGCAAACGAGATGGATTCAGAGCTCCCATAATGTATGGCAGACCCCTATCTATACAATTTAAGTATTTAGGGGTGACGCTGGACAAGAGACTCAAGTGGAGCGAGCATGTTGCCAGAATGACTGTGAAAGTCCAGGCAACATTGTGGCGCAACTGCCAGAGTGAAGCTGACGATATCCAAAAAGCTAACGAGCCTGCAAGGGCTCTTCTGCAGAGGGATGACCGACGCAATGAGGACGACCCCCATCCACGCTCTGGAAACAATCCTGGGTCTCCCCTCGCTTCCAACTTGGATCAAGAAGGAGGCGATGGCGACGCACCTGCGATTAAGGGACCAGGGACTGTGGAAGGGCAGGGAGGAAAGAGAGGGCTATCTGGCGGTCGAGGGACTGGTGACAAAAGAGTTGCCCCTCCTGCCAGTGAAAGCACCGCTTAAACCATGGAGGTTCGATAAAGGTCACAATACCGAAACGAAATAAGTGGCAAAGGGAAGAATTCCGAACGGAATTAAGCAGAGAGGCGACGGTCTGCTACACGGATGGCTCTAAACTGTCAGCCAGGCAGACAACAGGCGCAGGAGTGTACGCGGAAAGCCTAGAAGTTCAGAAGAGTTATCCACTTGGAGAACAAGCTACGTACGGTGTTTCAGGCCATTGTATGCCATTATCATGGCAGCAACCCGACCCGAGATCAGAAATGGCAGTAGGGACATATACATATGCTCCGACAGCCAGGCTGCCTTCAAGGCTCTAAGTGCACCCAAAATAGTCAGTAGTCTGGTGGAGGAGTGCGCTGAAGCACTGCAAACACTGGCTCAAACAGAAGGGTAACACTGATGTGGGTCCCAGGTCATGAGGGAATTCCAAGGAATGAGAAAGCCAACGAACTTGCGAGACTAGGGGCCGAAATCCAATACATTGGACGGGGAGCTCAACAAATGGGCGAACAATGAACTGAAGACGTCCTGGAGGCAAGAGTCAAAGTGCAGACAGTCCAAGCTATTCGTGGATGGTCCGAATGTAGCCAGAACTAAATGGCTCTTAGGCAAGACCCGAAAGGACAGGACTGCTGACAGAGATGCTGACTGGGCACAATCGGCTGAACAAATATCTGACGCAAATAAGAGTAGCAGGAGATCCCGTGTGTCCCGCTTGCGGGCTCGAAGAGGAATCGGTGCAGCGCTTGATAGCACAGTGTGACGCATATGCCAGATCAAGGCAGCTGAAGTGGGGATTTCCCACGATAGAGAAAGAAGAGCTGCACTCGCATAGGGGTCAGGAAGGTAGTATGGCAGAAAGGGGCCATGAAGTGGCCTAATTGCCAGGCCCACGGGCCGCTCTTATGCTACTACTACTACTACTACTACTACTACTACTACTACTACTACTACTACTACTACTACTACTACTACTACTACTATGTTTAATAAATATTTATTGTCTTAAAAATATAGAAAAATAATTCACATTTTTGCATCAATTACTGGTCTTATGAAATCACGCCATCTTGTGGTTTACGTCTAAGCTTTATTATTATCCTAGGACCGTAAATTAGCAATTAAAATCGTGTTGAGATGGTCGTAAAATTAGTATTATTCGTTGGTCGTCGGTAAAATTGCTTAGTTGTTTGATTCTGAACGAAGACGAGCAAAAATATCCGACGCAAGCCAGTTTATTGTCAAATATATGATAACTTTGACCTGAAAAACACGCGCGCTCTAAATTCAACGTGTTTTATTATATATATATATTAAAATTTATGTTAAACTGAATTTTAGCAACATTTTTCTGATTTTACACGCCGAACAAACGAAAGGCATTGACCGCGTGGCCATCGGCGCATTGACGGCAGCAATTTGTTCCTTGTGTTTCATTAAAACCGCAAAGGTCAGATATATTCTGGTGTTGGACCACTTTTTCAATAAAACCGTTTCTGATGATATTGTTGCCGCTCACTCCTATTTCGCTCTTTGTCATCTCTTTTTCCCTCTCACTCTTATCCACAAAGAGAAAAATAAAAATGACCGGCAAGAAGTGAAACCGTGGGGTCATCATTAGTGACATATCAGCATCTGTCAAAGTTGATTTTTTTACTTTTTTTTAACAAAAACTAAATCCTCTAAATAGTTTTTGCCTAAACGTTGTTTAAACGACTTAAAAACGTTGTATCTCTACCCGAGTTAACTAGATAACTAGATAACGATTCCTTGACGTCACCGACAATTCCAATATACTACCAATTCTCAGTTCGTCGTGAAAAACTTTTAACAACGTCATTATTTAAGCGAGTTTTTGATTGTTAGCTGAATGCGCCAGGATAAACCGGGGTAATATTTATTTAAAATTAAAACGGCAATTATCCCGCGCGTTGAATGAATATCGATTTATCACTGGCGTACATTCTTAAATTTAATGCAATTTTAAATGAACTTGTTGCTAAGTCAGCTAGCAGAAAGTTTTTATTGTATATATTTTTCAAGCTTTTATTATATGTAATACTTGAGAAAAAAGCAGAGAGCATATAATTTAGGTTTTCTCCGGTAAAAAATACGTGTTTTTTATTTATTTTTTAAATATTTCGCAAGTCTACTTCAAATTTGAAAAACCGTGTCATTTCCGAATGTTTCTAAAACACATGATTAGGAGATCAGAATGGGTGAGAAGGTATGTGACAACTGATGGTCTCATATGATAAATTTCCTTGGATATTCCTTCAATGGTTCTGTTCTCCTAATCCAAAAGAGGCGATTGCGACGTAACCGTGTCAATTCCCATCATGGGAAGTCTTCTCCAAAATTGTTTTTATTATTTTTGTTAAAATTTGACCGCCTAAGACAAAAACAAAAAGAGTAATATATAATTTAGAATAAAAGAAAAAAGCTGGCGCCGCGAGGCAACATTTTTGGGGAAGTTGGTACGTAGTTTCGTCGGAGGGGTCGATCGCCTCCCTCTGGATACGGGTCTGTTGATATTATGGATAGTTCCCAACAAGGAACTCGTTCAAAAAATACGATTTTCGTGTGCGCCGCTTAAAAACTGCTTTGGATCGATAAGAATAAAGCCCTGTGCACAGCTACGCGTGCCCATGCAGGGTGCTTTGAAGCGAGGTGGGCACTCGGCGTTTTCTGTTCACACCGGCGCGTTTCCATGAAACTCACCAGAAATGCATGAAGTTGCATGCGTTTTTGCCCAAATTTCCTAGAAATACCTATGTTGGCAACACCTCGTGCGTGTCTCGTGCATCTTTTTGACGTTTAATATAACCTAAAATATTTTTCTTAAACTTCGATAAAATGAAAGAAAATTGAGTAATTTAAACAGTTTTACCAGGAAAGTGCAGAAAATAAATTATTTTGCAGAATTATCCTGAGAAAACGTGTTAAAAATTAAAAATATATTTTTAGATGCACGCGGGAATGCCAACATTGAAAATAGAACATGTTCTATTTTTCCACTAGAATCGCATGCATTTCTGGGGAATTCTAGGGACTTTTTTTTAAAAATTTTAAAAATTATTTCCAGAATGGCATTCTCTTGTCAAATTTCCATTTTTTTTTGTTTGTTTTGCAAAAGTTTTTGTTTTTGAGAGAGCTGCTTCTACAAGAAATAAATTATGTGGATCCAAGACCATAGTAAGTACTTAATTAATTTATATGCTAATTAAGGCTGTGGCAAAAGTTATGACAATTTACCGTTTATGTGGTTGGGTTGCTTTGGTTAGTATTGGGTTTCGATTAGGTCTGTCAATTTTGTTGGTGTTCTTGTGAAAATTGAGAAGATCAGGTTTTTCCCGACTGTTGTAACCTAAGCATTTGTGATAATAAGCTACAACAGCCTGTGTAAAAAAGATACGGACCAGTGGTATATGCAGAAATTGTTTTTTTTTGGGGGGGGGCTTGTACATCAGCATATTCTACATAACATAATTTTTTTCTTTATTTTGAGAAAAAATTCAATCTTTAGGTTGTGATATTGAATGGCTCTTGGCGGTGACTTGGGCCACTAAGCCCTTTCTCCCCCTTCCCAAGTACGAAGGTGGAGGTGAATGTCGTACTTAAGCCAAAGCTTGTAGTTAATTTAAATTTATAGATTGGACTTGGTGCTCTATAGCTAGGACAAACCTTCCGATTTATAGTTTCAAAAAGAATAAACAAGAGATGAGCAAACATAATGTCTATTATCCTTTTAGCCCATTTAAAAAAATTATTTCACCGAGGTGCTAACAACAGAGAAATCTTGAGTACCGGTACCAAAAATATCCTCACATACTCTCTGGGTACTGACACTAGAGTTTTTCTGCTTGATCTGTAACTTTATTTTTATTTTTAGCCCAAGAACTACAATTGTGTATTGGTTCCTGCCATCAAAATAAACCCACTTGAAAAAAATTCAGCAAATGAACCGTTTTAAAATGTCGTCATCATGCATGTATTAACTTAAAAGCCAGGAAGTATGGAAAGTGAACAGCTGTACAGTTGTAAAGATGTAGAATTCATCAGCTCCATAATGTGTCAACGTGTCAACAACAAAAAAAAACTTTAATATGGGATGAGTTTATCCATTTTTAGATTATTTAAATTATAATGTAACTAAATATATTGAGATATGTCTATAAAAATTTCCATAAATCAGTATCAGGTTTTATATGCTTTCTATGTGGTATGTGGAACAAACTTGTAAAAAAAAACTAAGATAAATCTCATAAATTTTGTTGTTTATATATCAGTTTTACAGCTATAAAACAATACAAAAACTCACCAACTTTCATGAGAATTTATAGGGTTTTTTGCCCGGGTTTATATACTAAATAGGCCAGCGTTTTATATCAAAAATATTTTTTCTGTTATTTGTTTTTTATTTATTTCAGATACCACAATTAACAAGTTGCCAGTTAAGTGAGTCACACAAGTCTTTATTATACATTCTTCTACATACAGTTCGGCACTTAGCTATTGAGGAAATAAATATAGTGCCTTGCCAAATTTTTTAAGACTTCTATATGGAAAATTTTTAATATAACTACTTTCATCGATAATATAGTGTTTCATTTAAATTTAATTATTCACAACAGGTTTAAATTATTACGGATAGATATCTTAGTAAAAATTTAATTTTAGCGACTAAAAAATGAATATTAAAATTGTACAAAAAACTAAAATATAAGAAGTAGGTACTTGGGATTTTTTTATGTCTTCTTTTAGGTCGTTCATTTATTACAATATTTAAAAAACTAAAGAACAAAATATAATATTTCAGCCCTTTAATATTAATAATAATTATAAAATTTTATTATTTACATTTTTGGTAAAATGTAATCTGGCGCCATCTAGCGACAATTTAATATACTTCTTTTATTTCAGACCCCAAGACATTTATTGATCAATATTTGGAACCAGAAAATCCACCAGATTTAACCTATTATTATTCTGTGTGAAAAAGTTGCATAGGTGTGGACAAAAAAGGCATGCAACTTTTCACCCTTCATTTTCAAGGTCGACACGCGCGCTTCAAAAAACCCCTTGCGTCAAAAAACCCTGCATGGGCACGCGTTGGTGGGCATAGGGCTTAAGCGAGAACGAAAGCGAGAGCGGCGCACCAAGTTTTGAAGCCAAGAATCACCATTAAGGCGCATTTACACAGACAAACTTTCCTTTGATGTTGAAATGCCGACAAACATTTACACGAGCCTCTTGAGCAAAATGTTCAAAGAAATGTTCGAGCAAAATCTCGTACAAAAAAACACACGTAAATTTTGGAGAGAATGTTGAGCAAAATTTATTTGAAGAATTGGGGGTATAAAAATTTCTTTACAAATTTAAATTTTATAGTTTTATGGGAATTCATTGAACTTAACTGAAAATAGAAAGACTAAGTTTTAAAACAAGGTATTTTAATTAAGTGCTTTCCGACGGAAAAACGATATGATGTCAAAATTCACGTTGTACCTCATAATCAACTTCGATTGATTTGATTTTTATAAGGGATATGTCAGTATACCATAATTGGCACTTATTTGTTGCTGATGCTGGGCTAGGAGAAGGTAAAAACCGTAGACTAGTGAGAGGGAGTTTTGGTCAAATGAACATTGACACACAAAATTACATGACAACAAAGAAGGGTCAACGCAGTTTTTTTATGAAAGTTTTAGAACAAATCTTTCCATAAAGAAAGGGCTCTCCGACGCAAAACAAAGAAATTCGTTTTATTTTATTGACGCGTAGAACTTGCGTTTCCGATTTTTTAAATATTGAAATTTTTGGCGATTTTTACAAGCTTTTATTTATGTATGTTTGTATGTTCGGCTCAAATCTTGCAACTCAAATTTGGTATTCAATTTCAGTTTTCGGTGTGTGTTTATAGTTGCGGCGATAATACAATAATATGGTATTATTAGGCACCCCCTCCTGCTAATGAGGGAAGTGGAGGAAGAAAAAGATTTATTTTGTTCGATTTCAATCAAAATTGGCATACAGGGGTTTTTAGGGAGGAGAATTATCGAAAGGATGGATTTATGATAGTCTAAAAATTAGAAAATTATTTTAAATAAAAAGAAGCTTTTATAAAATATAAAGTGCACTAAAAAGTAGAAAATAAATTTTAGCATTCTGATATCATAATAATAAAAGCAACGGTCGCAAACTAAAACTAAAAATGTCCATCCATACTATAGGTATCAGAGAAACGTAGAGTAGTTTGGGTCGAGTTGGGTTGGATTTACTTCACAAAAAATTGAACTTACAATACCAGATAAAGAATTCTTTATATTTACACGTCGTAGTTGTGGTGAGAGTATTTTTTGTACTTATGGTATTTATTGTCTTTTTGATACGTTAGTTATAAACGCCTTACCACTCATATCTCTTTATATTACTTCCTAGTTTAGTCTTTTACAATAATAATTAAGTCAAATGAAAAAACCTATTTACATTTTATTAAATCTCAAATATATGAACAAAAGCACGTTCGATTTAAATAATACCCGTTTATTACCCACTTTTACAACCCTACGATCCCGACCCTTGTCTAAAAAATATAATTTAGCAGTAATAGACTAGACTTTTGAATCGGAATGTTGACCCTTTGCATATTGTTTGTTCAGTGTCAGTAATCGACCGTGATTATTACATTAAATTGACAGTAAATATCTATCTTCAGCATTTTCATAAACCTTTTGCTTTTTTAAGCAACCCTTGGGGACTTAAACTAAGCAGGTAAATCTGGTGTGAGGAATTAAAAAAAAACATTCAAAGCTGAGGTTAAAGTAAAGTTACAAAAATATGTTTTAAAAAAAATCCCCTCCCCACCACTCCTCATAGTCGTGAGGCGCGGATTACCGCTTAAAAGTGCAATTTTTGAGTTTTTTGAAATTTTTTGGAAAAGAAAAATTTTCCTGGGTTGTTTTTCGAATTTAGGAAAAAAACCCTTGGAAATAAAAAAAAACTCGCAAGAAAGTCCCAAAAAAACCCCCGGCAAAAAAATCCGGGAAAACCCTAAGAAAAAAATATTATAAGTAACCCTAATCCATGTGACAAAACTGATAGTCAATAATAATGTTTCGCTTGCCTTCGGCTTTTTTCACAAAAATTTAAAATAAAAGTTGGTGTTCCATTTTTTTTAAAGAATTGAGATCACTGATCACTGATCACTGATGTGAAATTTTATTTATTCTCATCTTTAAAAATATGTTTCCAAAACAGATAGCAATAATTTGCTCAAAAATTTACCCGAACAAAATGTTCAAAGAAAAGCTCACAAAAATGTTCGCGCAAAAAATTTTAAATCTTTTGCACGAGCTTTTGTTTGAGCATGTTCGTCTGTGTAATTGCGCCTTTAGTTGTCCTCTCTATTTAGATTTATATGCTCTCTGATTTAACGGCGGTCGCATACGTAGTTAAAACATCCAAAACTCGTCGTTGCCAAAATTACTGACACCAGCACCAAATGGAACGTTAACCTTGTCAGAATGTGGTTAGAAGCAGAAAAATGTTACTTGGGAGGTGCGCACCCACTTGCCCAGGAATTCCAAATAAACAACAACCAAGGGTTTTTCTCCTCGAAAGTCGATGGTTTTTTGCCAAAAAATTCTACAGGGTGATTTTTTATAAACGAACTTACACTTCCGGCTACATAAAATACGTAGGCCGATTTTATATAGTGTATTCTGGGCCTCGCAACTCAGTAACCTTTTAGGTATTTGAAATTGACAAAAAATGTTACCGTCTGATTTTGTTCTTGTCATAAGCTATATTTAAAAATGCCCCAACTTAGCGAATTCGAAAAAGCCCAAATTTTGGCAATATTAGACGTTGGTTGGTCGGTTCGAAGAGTAGCGGCCCATTATGGATGAAACAAGGCTACAATTTTAAGAATAAGAACAAAGTATCAAGAAGAAGGAACTGTTCGACGAAGGCGAGGCACCAAGTCAGTACGCATTGGCAGGAGCAGCAACTGATCGACTTTCTTAAAGACCACCCATTTGCGGTGGCCTCAGAGGCGAAAATTGAGGCACATTTTCCTGGATCCATAAGAACGATCCATGGGAACAAAGACCGGGCTGGAAAATTTTGCGTGAATGTGAGGAGTTTATGTTCATATGTTGATATGATGAGAAATGTTATGCTTCCAGAAGCAACCATTCTTCATCTAGAAGGTTTTGTGTATCAACAGGATAACTGTCCTATCCACGCATTTCTAAACGGTGATTCCAGCAAAACAAAAACACCTGACGCCAATTTTATCGAAAATATGTGGGGTCTTATAGCAAAAAAGTTAACACGAATGAATTTCTAACCACTTACTGGAAGTTATAGTTAGAGGGTTCGACGAAGTCATATTTCAAATCCAAATTTAATTCAAAATTTAGCAGATTCCATGTCACAAAAACAGGAAAACATTAACGAGGCTGACGGGGCAATGACACGCTACTGAAGAACCCTTTTCTTGTTTTTTTTTTTAAATTTACGTAGCGTTTTCTTAATAATTTCTTTTTGATTTTGAACACTGTTGGTTGTTTGCAAAGACTTAGATTAATCAAACTTACCGATCCTGCAGAGGTGCGCTGACTATGATTAAGTTATTGCTTTCCTTTCGCCAAACAGTTCCTTCTTCTTGATACTTTTTTCTTATTCGCACAATTGTGGTCTTGTTTCGTCCATAATGAGCTTTAAGAATAAGTTTTTATAATAAAATGTTGAATAATTAAAAAAAAACTGTTTTATTCATTGGTATATTAGTCTTATAGTAAAGTGTGGCCAGTCTCCTTATTTTTGTGTTTACAATGTCAAAGGATCTAACCTGTAATTCTAAAACGTCAAAGAGAGTTACAATAAACAACGCAATTAGCAAAACTTAAATTCAACAGACATGCAGCTAATTTCTGCTGTATGCATTTTATGTGGCCGGAAGTATACCTCGCCGTAAATTCTTTACTGCTTGTCGTAGAAATATGAGACGAAACCCGGATTAATTGAGAGATCATTAATTGACAGCTTTTACTGGATCTGACATAGAGTAATATGAATATTTTTTTAGAACTTTCCTACGACCTTTAATAGAGGACGGCCTTGTCGCAATGTCAGAAACTCAGGCCAATACCACCTCCACGGAAGGCCAATCAACTCGATTCAAAATGTCCGCGAAAGTCGAGGAACATATAGATCGTGCGAATTTTGCTTTAGGGGCCATAAGTTATGTAACGCAGAAATAGGGGGGGGGAGTAGGTAAAAATGTTAAAAATATGTAACCAGTAGTATAACACGTATTTTCAAGGTTTTTAAATTTAGGGAGACAAAGTTGCAAAAGAGCGAGAAGAGGGGAAAGGAGGGTTGAAATTTGGCAAAAAATGATGGTATATAATTTATGGAAGTCCATAAAGTTATATTTTAGTTGAATGTCTTTGTGGACGCTCCTAGAGAAATATTTTCTTCCTGGTTTTCTTTTAAACATTTTATTCCATTAACTAATTTTTTTAAAGCTTAATTTTAAATTTAAAAAATAACAATAGTTAGTTAAAAAGTATTTGGGTAAAGCTGATCATGCAATAGATAAAGTAAAAGAAAAATAAATATTGGTGAAATAAGGAGTAATGAAAAATTCTCGATTTTTAAAATAGTTCATGAAAAGAGTGTTTCAACTAAAAAGTATAAAAAATGTTCGTCCTAACAGAGTTTGAAATAAAGTAAAGTTCAGGTTTTTCCACAATAACAAATATATACAATTAAAAAAGCCGAAAACCATAGTTTTCCGTTTTTGTAATTGTCCATGGATTGACACTTATTTTAAAATTTTTGCCAAATATCGTCTTATGTGTTTCAATGCTTATTGTCTAATTTCAGTCGCTTTGTATTTGGACTTTCTCATACATTTTCTTCTTTTGTCAAATAGTAAACTTTTCATATCTCTTTCATTTCTTCATTCATTCTCTACATTTGCTTTTGGTCATCAATGTAAAAACACTTTTTTTATGCACATGAGTCAGATTAAATACAAGTAAGTCAGGGAAAGGGTAGTTTTTTTACAAACTACTATATTTTTGCACACACACACACGCCCATATTTGTGCCAAATTTTTGGGAAAAAGTTATTATTCAAAAATTGTTTAATATTATCATAGAAACTACTACTAATAGCTCAAAAAGGACAGGATTGATAAGTTTTGGGCAAACTTATCGCTCTATCTTGTAAAATATATGTGGATTTTTAAACTTGCTTTTTTTAAGTGTCCCCTGTAGCACTAATTGTGTGGACCCTTCAATGTCTTCTGCTTTAAAATGTAGTTCACAAACCTATAAATGAAAAACCAAACCATGGTCAAAATATAAAACACAAATATGTAGGTAGTTACCAACTTGGAAATTTCAAGAATACACACTTCGACCGTACAACGTAAGCCCTTTTGGGCCTTTCTTATCATACTGAGTCCGACACTTTGGCACAACACATGCATGAGGCATTTTTAATAATGTTTGACAAAAACAATTATAATTTCACTAGGTTTACATTGGGTTTTGTTTGTGTTTTAAGGAATTTAGAGGAATATTTCAATAGAAAATGCCGCTTTCGTGTTCCATTGCGAAATATCCAAAACAAAAAGCTATCATCTTGCGGAATTGGCTAAAATAAGGCAAAAGTCTGTTCCAGATATTTTGTTTCAAGTTTGAAAATATTTTTTATATGTTTTACCCAGTGTTTGGCGAGCATTTTGGTTTAATTTTTATTAAATTGTAGGACAACCTGCTACACCAAGTATCCTGCAATGTCCGTATTGTGTATTGATGCTAAATTCACAGTTTTTGCACTAAATTTAGAATCTTCCACGTAAATGGGTCTAAAATATTTATAAGGGAACATTTTTCTATGTATCTCTGGGCCACATCAGGATGCTCACTTTTTAGCTTGTTTAAACACTCCTTGATTGTACAGTTTGGTAAACTTAAGTTAAGTTAAGTTGGGTCTGGTGGTTCAGTGGGGAAACACAGAAGCGGCGTTTTTTATTTAAATCTTCCTCTAAATACCTTAAAACATAAATAAAAACCAATGTAAATAAAACAAACACTGTGACTTTTGGCACGGTCTTTTGGCTCTTCCCGCAAAAATCCACTAACAACCGTTTTTCAAAAAGAACAAACTATACTAAAAATGCATTTTCACCTATTGAAACTCACTGGAAAATCCGGAAAATCACTCGAAGTTAACACTACGTCATTGAAAATCGCTTTATTTCATACCGTATTGTAATGTTCCCTCTTACGGAATTAATTTGAGTGCGGGAAATGACCTATTACATCACTAGTCTTTGAAATAACATTAACGGAGTACAAACTAAATTTCTGAATTATTATAAGCAAAATATTTTTGAACAAATCTTTTTTAATAATGAAAAAGAAATATTTTATACAATAAACTACTAAAAATGACTTATAAATATTCACATTAATTGTGCAATTGTAATTATTTGAAATTACATGAGCAGCAGCCGAGCAATCTTTGTCAGTGTTACCTTTTCGCGAGAAAGAGTAACTTTGGGTTTGGTGTTGTTGGTGTAGAACTTGAACAAAGTTTTCTCCTCCCTGGATCATTCTAGCTACTTTTGTTTTTGTCTCTAAAGACTCCTCGACATATTTTTCGGCCGCAGAGGTGCTCTTCTAGCCGCCGTGACATTTTAGCACATTAACATCTGCTCTCGCGTTTGCTAATAGCGTGGCAGACGTTCTGCGGAAGCAGTGTCCCGTGTACCTTTCGGGATTCTCCCCCAATTGTATGGATGCCCACTCTTGGCTAATACATTTTCCTTTTCTGTAGCCGACAAAAAACGCTTTTTCGGGAATGTTGGTGGGTCGCAGATGGCGATAACTACGGAATATGCATAAAAATGATTCTTCAATGACTGTAAACACTCTTTTGATGTAAGTTTTTGTTTGGTTTATACTTACAATCAACTGTGTCCCTGTATCTTGAATATCATCGTCATTTAGGTTGTAGAGCTCCTCCATTCGACACCCTCCGGAAATACCTAGTAGCGCCACAACCTGAAACAATACAAAAAATAATAATTTAAAAGAGGCAGAAAAGTATAAATACTAAATCCCCCTATGTAAATTGCCTAGTGCGTAAATTCAGTTAAAAAAATATATTTTTATTTAATGGAAACCAAAAAACTTACCTTAGTTAACAAAAATTTGTCGGTTGGAGCTGTTTTCATGAATTACTCCACTTCCTCTCTGGTCAAAATTTTTGATTCGTTCGGTTGGTGGACTACAGATTCTTTCTTTAAAAATGCTATCAGTTTGGGAAATCTGGATATATCCACGTTCCCATTTACTACGAACATAGATTTCACCATTGAATATTTTGCCTATAGCGTTGAACTGCTGGATTTTTGTGACTGAAAAAGTAAGGAAATTAAAAATTACGAAAATACGACTTATTTTTACAAAGTAGTTATTTAACGCATTTTTTTAATAAAAATAATTTAACACTTACCACATCTAAGAAGTAGGCCAACACAACATTTTCGTTGACGGTATTTTCCACATTAAAAGTCTTTCTCCATTCGCAGAATGTTTCATATTCTTTTTTATATCTTACTGAAGATTTGGCTTGAATCAGTTTTTCTGTTGCGGCTGAACTTTTTTCCAAAATTGCGTCCATTTTCACTGCTGTACGTGACAGAAACAAATAAACTTTATTTTGTTTTTGTTAAGTAATTGTTGAAACAAACATAGATGACATGACATTTTTTTGGTATATTGATTGTCGCTCTCTTCTCAAAAAAAATTATTTTTATTTTAAATTAAATAAAACAGTATGAAATAAAACGTTGTACGATACACGGCCGTAAAATATCATTAAAGTACTCGTCTAGATATTTATCTAGACGAGTACTTTAATGACATTCCCGGCCTTGTAACGTAAATTACTAGTGTTTGCCCTTCGTGACTTGTCAATCAAGCGACAGCGACAGATCGTTGGACTGACCTATAGTACATAAACCGAAAACCAGCCAAAAATAACGATTTTCACCTTTTCAAACCACGGAAAACGACCTGTTACAAAATATAAACAATCAAGTGTAACCTCGACCCCCGCCACCATGTTTTTATCGATTTTTGGAGCTGAGACACTTTCCCTTTAGAACGTATTGCTCAGGCCGACTTTATGTACCGATAAGTCCCTATTACGAAAGAAATTTTGAAAATTTTCTTGCATTTTTTGGGGTCGTGGGTATATTTGACCAATCAGGTACCTTACACATACTTACTTAGAGCCTGATGAGGGGCTTTCCCCGACCTCCACAAAACTTTAATAATCTGAGTGTAGGCAACGGACATCAGAGTCAGCGGCATCACGTAGAACAACACCGTTTTTATGACAAAGAAAATGGTGTCGGTTTTGGCCGTCCACGTCGGCTGGCATTGCGTGAAGTAGACGAATGATTCGTTATATGGCTCTGCGACCAAGTAGATCGGCTCGGGGATTTCTGGAAAAAAGAGACAATAGACACCTTAAGTTAGTCATAAGATACGCGCAAACGTGGAATATAGCGCAATATATTGTCTTCCTTTTATCTGTACAAAAGCAAAGACTTCCGCTCGAATACAGATATTAAAGTCCAATCTCTGCGGTCTATCGTTAAGCGTTTTGATCAAGGTTACGTTATTTGCGTGTATAGCGTTCATACATGACGCTAACCTACGTAGCATAGCGTTTGCGGCATGTTGCTAACGAGAAGATGTCATTAAATACGCAGCGAGAGAGAGAGAAAGCAAAATAGAAATGCATGGTAATAAAATGTAAAAGACAGAAACATCCGAGAACTTAAAGTGTCTATTATAGAGAACTAGGCGTGAATGCTGGCGCCATTTATTTCATTCACAATAGGGTAATGTCTGTCAGTTGGCATATACGCATCAGTGCGGAAATTATCACTTTTGCAAGCAAAGGTTCCATGGTCGCATCACTGGCCTCTTGAAGCACATCTTCTGGAAGATTAAAGCTGGGTTTATACAGAAAAATAAGATAAGATAAGCATGACATAACATAAGGAAAATGGCTGTTTATACCCCAGTTTGCACTCTACCTTTGTTAATGTCAATATCCGACATTTTGCTTACCGTTTTTTTTTTAACAAAAATAACATCCAAACATGCGAAATTTGATTTCACATGACATAAAATAACTTAACATAAAAAGATAAAAGTTGGGCATGACATAACATAACATAAAAAGAAAAAAGTTGGGCATGTTATGTTATTCTTCTTTATAAACGCCAACAAAGTTAAGCTCAACTCTTATTTCATTTTATGTTATGTCTTATTTTATGTCTTATCTTCTATATAAATGAAAACCAAATAATATTCTGCAATTTTTCAAATATAACTTTAAAAAATAACTTGCTGATTAGAACGCCATATTTTTCCATGGAAATCTTTAGGTGAGTTTGAGTTGACACCCTGAGCGCTCCGGGGTCGCCTCTGTCTCTCTTATACCAACGTAAAGAAACGCAGAGGTTGATTGTTGGGGCGCCCGGGGTGTCAAATTCGAACTCACTATCAGTAAAAATCTTTTAATCCTGCGGCGAAACAATTACACTAAAATCACAAAACTAACAGTAGACCATAAAACATACAGACCGCTTCAAGCTACTGCGAACATAGGGCGGAAGAAGTCTAATTTGCCAGTGTACGTACATGCAGAGACACCGCACGCCTATCAGTGAAGCAACCAACACTCAGGCTTCCGATCGCCATTCGCTGCCGTTCGCCGCCTTTCGCCTTGTATTTAGTATGCCTCCAACCACGGTGCTGTGTGGAGCGTAGTCAATGAAACCGGAATTTGGTCAATAAATACGCAAATTATTATAACGTAATTTTCTTATTTTTTGTCACTGATAAATAAGAGCGTTTTATTGTCAACTGCTCAGATTTATCAGTGACGACGTGTTACAATGAAAATAATAAGGAGAAACAAAATAAAAGCAAGTTCTCAAAATAATACATTCTAAAAACCAAGAAGATTCTCCCAGTCAAAAAAAAATTAAAGCAAATGTTCGAAAAGTCCTCCTTGCTCGGCTAGACAATATCCGAGCCTACTATAAAAACCCCTTCTAACGTTTCCAAGCATGTTAGGGTTGATAATTTGAAAAGCTTCTTCAAAAACAGATAGAAGTCATTTGGAGCAAGATTGGGAGATCGAGCTGGCCATAAAATAGTTCCCCGTGTACTTATAACCCGATTAGGAAATACATTATCAAGATATTCCCTAACAAGGCCAACATTGTGAGCGGAACAACCATCTTGTTGAAACCATGTTTCACTAAATCTTACACCTAACAACTGCCTAGCAGTTGGAATAATGTGCTGCTGCAGTAGATCCAAGTATCTAGGACCATTCAAATTGCAATTGCCGTTAATAAAAAATGGCCCAATTACGTGTTCCCCTACAATACCCCCCCAAACATTTAGTTTTTGGGGATACTGTGTTCTTACGTCAAAATACAAATGCAAATTTTCCCTCGACCAATATCGAACGTGTGTTGGGTTATGACGATTTGACCATTTGACCATCTGCACTTTTTCGGCAACTTCGTAGACATCCATTTTTAGTTTTAAAAATGTATTATTTCAATTAAGAACTTACCCATCTGTTTCTCGAGCAAGGCAGAAATAAAACAAAATAATAAAAACAAAATGAATTTCCAAAAGATAACACTGCAGCGTGCTTCGAATCCACCTCGGTCGTACGGCACGGAGAGTAAATTGGACTTGATTCCCCCTATGTTCGTAGTAGCTTGAAGCGGTCTGTATACCTACGGACTTAGAGAAAACTCTTACTAAGGGCATCGCAAAAAACAAGTTACAGCGCCTCTGGGGACTCGGTCTCGAAGCTCACGCGACAAATTGCGCCGATGACATCTATCTTAATCAATGTCCATCAATGTCATCGTCTTTTCGTTCTTTTTATCTGAAGTTTTTTAGTTTTGTGTGTTTTTGGCCTTTTTTGAACTGTTACAGTAATAGATTTTTGTAATAAGTACAACTGGAAAACTATGTCCAAGTGTTGTGTCCCAGTGATCCTCTGCTTCATCGCTTTCCACACCCTAGAGATCAAGCTCGCCAAAGACAATGGTTTAGCATCTGAAACGCTTTATAGGTTTAGAGTATGAAACCGACATTTTGAACCAGAAAACTATTCAAAAAACTGAGGACGATGCCTTCTAATGCAATTCCATCCTTGCATTTACCGACAGAGTCTAAAACAGACTCTAATGGTAAGTACCGGGCAAAGTTTCTACATACCAAAGGAAAAACAGCCTATTCAATACCCACATCGCAAAATTTGGATGTATATTGTATGGATATAATTTTGTGATTCGAAACATCTCCAGATGGCTACGAGATGGATATACATGATATATTTTAGGATATGCAGTGGATATCCACATAAAGATACGCACTGCATATCCACCGAATATAAATTAATCATCCATGGGTATGCGGTGTATTTTCGGTGGATATACAGTGCATATCTTCATGTGGATATCCACTGCATATCCGAAAATATAGCATCCATCTCGTGGCCATCTGGACATGTTTTGAATCACAAAATCATATCTATACAATATCCATCCAAATTTTGTTATATGGGTAGAGAGTTAATAGACCACTAATTTATCGTCACCTTATTTGCTTACAGTATTACCGTTATTGAGATTCTAAAATGAGTTTTTATACCACAAATATAAATTACCGTAACCGTATTATTTTGCCCACATACAAACTGTCAATGTAAATAGAATAGAAAACAACAATTCCTGTTTTTGCAAATTCACTTTCACAAAAAAATTAAAAACTAAACAAAAAAACGAATTATCACCTACCAGCTGCAGCTTTTGCTCAGAAATAAATCTGGTTGATTGCAAGAAAAAACCGAGCGGGCCCCGTTAAGCCTCCTTAAGTAACGTATTTCGGTTCGGATATTTTTAGATACCGGAGATAAATAACCGATTTTATCTACGGTATCACCAATTTTGATGGTGTATTAACTCTCTAATAGGGTACTTATTTGGCCTATTTGATAGTTACATTTTTTTAGCCTATTCCATTCAAAAATGCTGATGGGTAACCAGTTACATACCGAATTTTTTGAAAATGATGAAAACTCTCAAGTCTTAAAAGAAACTGCTGCTATTGAGGCTGACATGGGAAGCATAATAAATAGTTTATTAATAAAAATATATACAGACCGCTTCAAGCTACTGCGAACATAGGGGGAATCAAGTCCAATTTACTCTCCGTGCCGTACGACCGAGGTGGATTCGAAGCACGCTGCAGTGTTATCTTTTATTTTTATTATTTTGTTTCATTTCTGCCTTGCTCGAGAAACAGATGGGTAAGTTCTTAATTGAAATAATACATTTTTAAAACCAAAATGGATGTCTACGAAGTTGCCGAAAAAGTGCATATGGTCAAATCGTCATAACCCAACACATTGGTCGAGGGAAAATTTGTATTTTGACGTAAGAACACAGTATCCCCAAAAACTAAATGTTTGGGGGGGGGGTATTATAGGGGAACACGTAATTGGGCCATTTTTTATTACCGGCAATTGCAATTTGAATGGTCCTAGATACTTGGATCTACTGCAGCAGCACATTATTCCAAATGCTAGGCAGTTGTTAGGTGTAAGATTTGGTGAAACATGGTTTCAACAAGATGGTTGTTCCGCTCACAATGTTGGCCTTGTTAGGGAATATCTTGATAATGTATTTCCTAATCGGGTTATAAGTACACGGGGAACTATTTTATGGCCAGCTCGATCTCCCGATCTTGCTCCTAATGACTTCTAT